>CM076576.1:485765666-486374130 GCA_034641835.2 Pinus albicaulis
TCAACTGAGAATTTACAATCTCCTGCCAGAAGGACGGAATGTCGAGAACAACCCATGGCTTTATCATGAGCGCAAACATTCCCAAAACTGACTTATCAACTGTCTGGTCACTATCTTTGCCCAAAATCTCCACAATGCAACTTAGAATTGGTCTACACTCAGCATTGAACGCTTCCAAACTAAATTCTTCACCTTCTAGTCGAGCCTCCTCTGAATTTGATCTCAAGTATGACATGCACAAACTGAATTCTTCATTTGAAAGGTCTTCAAAATAACAAGCCAATGAGTCTTCAGAAAATTGCAGTGGTGACTCATTTTCGGGAAAGCACAATGCTTGTCGAATTAATTACGTCAATACCTGCAGAATGTTTTCTCCCTGCGAGTTCATAATGAAACACTTACCACGGTACATTGAAGAGACCAGCCATGAGATGAACTCGAGAAACAAGTGGGCTTTTGGGACACAGGCGGACAGGACACCGGAGCTCTTCATGGCAAAAAATACTTGTGATTTCTCAGCGTTTAGGGTCACTTGGTGATACAATTGGGAATGGTTGATAGAAGACAAGGTATCATGGACGTATTTTTCACTATCCAGGAGGGAATTAAGGGTTGCAGTACCAGATAGGGAGACTCGCTTTGCCATGGCTGAAAGGCAATGGATTCGTGGGGTAGCGGACAATGCAAAGGTGGCGAGAACACAGTTCAAAGGAAAAACAATCACAAATAGGTGAGTATGGGACAAAAAGGCTCTTTAACAGCTGTGAAAACCCGTAATAAATGTCGACATGACGTGGAACAGGTCGTTGGAAGAGGATGACAGTTCTCTTCCAACTCACCTAATGACATCACCGCGGGGGGTCCTAGAGTACAACGGAGAACTTTGCATGGCACCCCCCGCAATGGATCCCAGCCGTCAATCACGACTCATCCGCGATATGACCAGTCAACTGCGGGGGTGCCAAATTTGATAACGCACGAGCTTTTTGCGCCCCCGTTGTTATGCGTCAGAAGATCTTCTTCAATGATCACGAATTCCGCTTGGGAAGTTGCTCGAAACTTATCCATAAAACCCAATCATACACTTAAATAAAGTTTAATGATAAACTTAATTTATATCGAGTTTGTAAGGATACTCTTTTTTTTTATACAATACAGCATAAAACATTATACTATATCATATGCATTTTCAGAATTTCAAATTTTTTTGTTATTTTTCAATTTTCAAGACAAAATGTAAAAAGGATATGCAGATGATCCACAACATCTGGCTCCACCTGGGGATAGTGTTTTTTCCATGAAACACTAAGAACCTACAGATTAGTGCCTTCACTTCGGGCATGGAGTCAAAAATTGCTTGATGGAAAATGTACAGTGATCACACCGGATATATACAATGATGGTGAAACAATTCTTTAGTGCCGGAAATAATGCTTTAGATATTGCCCATTCACAGGCATATCTAGGAATTCTCCTTCAAGATTTTCCAGCATGAAAGTGTTATTCATCCTGTCTTCATTGATTCTAAACAGACCATACCACAAGGGATCAAATTTTCCGTGCTTCCCTTTTTCCTCCCTTCGGGTATCCCACCTCAATACCAAGTCTCCCTTCTAAAACATGATCTCTTTGGCTTTCCTGTCAAATATTGTCTTCATTTTCTGCTGATAAGCAAGCAAATTCTCCTAAAATTTATCTTTGTTTTCACTTAGTTCCATTACATTATTCATTCTCCTAATCATGGCATTAGGTTTTGCTTGAGCATCTTGAAGGAATGAAATCACAGGTTTCACCAACTAGGTGGGAAACAATGCATGAGTACCATATACTAATTCGTAAGGTGACTTACCAGTGGATCTTCTAGTAGTCATCCTTGTTTCCCATAGCGCAAACACTAGCTTTGAATCCCAATTCTTTTGGTTTTCATTTATTGTCTTCTTCAGAATTCTTACCAATGTTTTGTTAGAAGATTCTGCCAATCCATTCCCCTGTGGATGATAAGCTGTAGAATGAGACAATATCACATTGTAAGTGTGACAAAAATTAATAATCCTTAGTGAGCTGAAAACTTGGGCATTATCTGTCACAGTCTTTACTAGACATCCAAAACTGCTAAAGATATTTTCTTCTAGAAACTTCATAACAACCAAATCATTTGCCTTCCTAGTGGGGATTGCCTCCACCCACTTTGTAAAATAATCTGTAGCAGTAAGGATTCACTTAAATTTCCCACTGGATGGTGGATTGATTTCTCCAATGAAATCCAATCCCCATTGTATGAAAGGTTCTTCAACAAAAATAGGGAGAAGGGGTAAGGGAGCTAACTTTTTCTTTTCTGCAAACACCTGGCATTTTTGACAACTTCTAACTGCTTTATAAACATCAGCAAAAACATATGGCCAATAGAAACTTGATTTGAAAACTTTATGAGCAGTTACCTTCCAGCTGTAGTGACCTCCGCACAAGCATTCATGATATTCTTTGATTACTTCAGGAATTTTCTCCTCTGTCAAACACAACAATAACACACCAGCGGGATCTTTCCAATATAGCTTTGCTTCAATTATTACATAAGGCTGAGCCTTAAGTTTCAAAGCTCTGTATTTAGTTCTATCTATTGAAGGAGGACAAGAAAGAAAGCATAAATAATGAACAATGTCCTTGTACCAATCTGAGCAAAGGAATTTATATTTAATTACTGGCTTTGGCTGATTATCACCTTTTTCTTCAACGACGTCTTCTACAGGAGCCAACAAATTAATTCCCAATGCTTGGAAATTTGACTCTGTTAATAATTTGGCCAATCCCAATCCTTTGACCAATTTGGTTGGTTTAACATCTAGGTCATATTCTTGGATTTTAGCAATGCATTTGCCCCTTTTTCCTTCTACATCGCTCTGTACTAGGACATCCTTTACGGCAGAATTGGGAACGTACGCCAAGATTTGAGAATGAAGGATATAGGTTCTAAATGCTTTCAATGCTTTCACCAGAGCATATACTTGTTTCTCCAATATATTGTATTTTAATTCTGCATCTCGAAGCACCTTACTAAAATATGCTACAGGTTGTTCATACTTTTCTTCATTTCTCTATAACAACACGGCTGCAATGGTTGAGGGAGATGCAAATGAGAAGATTTGAAATGGCTTCAAATAGTCTGGACTAATTAGAATAGGTGCTTCCTTTAAAGCCTCTTTAATCCTTTGAAAATATTCCCTCGCTTCCTTGTCCCACTTCACTTCAGCATCCTTTTTCAACATGTTTGTTATCTTCTTGACGATCTCTGCATAGTTAGGAACAAATCTTCTTAGAAAATTAATTTTTCCAAGAAATCGCTGAATATCTTTCTTAATTCGGGGCAGTGGAATTGACTGGATCGCTTCGACCCTTGCCGGATCAATCTTCACTCCTTGTTTGGAAACAATATGGCCCAACAATTTACCCTCCTCCAGAGCAAACAAAGACTTTTTAGGATTCAACGATAATCCAAACTTTCTACACTTCAGGAAGGCTTTCCGCAAATGCTGTAGATGTTCCTCATTAGAATTTGAAAAAATTGTGACATCATCCAAATAAACCACCACAAACTCATCTCCCACGAATGAAATAAACATCGCCCTTTGGAATGTGGCCCCCGCATTCATCAGGCCAAACGAAATCCTGGCGTACATGAATGTTCCCCAGGGCGTAGTGAAAGGCATTTTCTTTTGATCTCCTTTCTCCACAACAACCTGGTTGTACCCTGAAAAACCGTCTACCATGGATAAGCTGTAAGCCCCAGTGACTTTTTGTAAGACAAAATCCATTTTCGGCAAAGGATAATTATCTTTCAATGAAGCCCTGTTCAAGTTCCCGAAATATACGCACAGCCTTATCTCTCCATTTTTCTTTCAAACTGGTACAAGATTGGAAACCCAATCTGAATATCTGAGCGGAACAATTATTTTGGCCTGCAGCAATTTCTTTACCTCCTTTTCAATCGGAGCCAACAATAATGGATTGATTTGTCGGAGCTTCTGTTTATGCGGCTTGACTCCATCCCTCAGTGGGATTTTATGCTGTATGATACTCTTATCATACGTCTTCAAATCATCATAAGACCAAGCAAATACATCTTTGAATTTTTTGAACAGATCTATGTACCTTTCTTTGTAGTCTTTCGGGATCCCTTTGAAAAATTTGATCATTTTAGGCTCCTGTTGAGTCCCTAAATTGCAATCTTCCACCTTCTCATCTTGGTTTGCTTTCTTCTGATTCACTGCAACGTCATTTGCATCAAACAGTCTTTCGAGAGGCACCAAGCCTCTTGGAAAAACATTGTCCTTCAACTGAATAATCTCTTGACCACCAATCTTCTTTTTCAGAGTCTTACCATCCAACTCATCTTCCTCGGTTTCTAAATCAATCTAATGATCTTCAAAATCTTCAATCATCAACAAAAACTGCTTAATATGTTCATCGTCCTCAAAGACCTGCCAGTGTTTAATATTGTCCGGGATTGAAGGTCTACATCTCATCTCAATTTCATACCTGAGTCTCGGATTGATTGGAGGCTTGAATGTACTAGCTGCAACTGCTAAAGAATAAGCCATTCTATTTTCTTCCCTTGGAACAAACTGCAAATTGAAAGCTTCAAAGTAATTCTCAATTAGATCCCAGACCTCATTCCAATATGCTCTTAAACTGGGATGTTTAGTTTGACATAAATTCTTAATCTGTCGTATAATTAATTCAGAATCCCCAAACACAGTCATAGATTGAATTCCCATTTTCTTAGTTGTCTGCAAACTAATGATTAATGCTTCATATTTTGCAACATTATTAGTGGATTCAAACTCCAATTTGAAAGAGAAAGGCATAAGATTACCTTTCGGAGAAACAAAAATGAAACCAGCTCTGGTGCCTTCTTTGGAAAACGCACCATCAAAATAACACTTCCATAGCTTGTTTGAATGCAACTCCTTATGTACAATTGCTGAAGGGGGCTGCCCTTGCGATTATTTAGCAAATTCTGCATCTTCATGCAGCATGAAGCAAGAGAGGTCATCCTTCTCTTGGCCATAAATTGGTGAATTACCTGCATCTTTCTTGGTAGCAGTTTTTTGAAATTTGGTTTCTCTATACAACCTTCTCTCTTCACCATTGAAAATGGGAATGATAGCATATGTAAAATCTAGCTTCAAAACTCCTCCAAGCTTTGCTCCCCATGATCTAGATAATAACATACCGAATCTGGCTGGAATATCTGCCACTACAACATCCATCATAACGCTCTTGGCTGGGATTTGAGCCAATGTAACAACCATATCCTTAATAAGACCCACACACTTCACCCTTTTTGAATCAAAAGAGTAAAGATCTCGATATGGCTTAGTAATTTTCAGATTCAACTCTTTCATCACACACAATGGCATCAGATTGTGGGATGCACCAGAATCTAGCATGTAGTTATGCAAAACAAAATCATGTAACAAAAGTGATATATAAAAAGGAGGTACAAATGAATCTCCCTCTTCAACATGAGGACCAAATGTAACCACTGGTTTTTCTTCTTGCAGATTTACTATATCCCCCACTTCATCAGACTAAGATAAATTAATGAATTCAACAATCTCCTTCTTATAACCAGGTGTTTTCATTAACTCAAGAAGAGGAACTTGAATTTTTACTTTTTCCAACTCTTTTGACAAACTGAAAGTTTGATTTTGTTTTGTCAACTTTTCAGGTTCTTCTTGATCTTTTTTTGGAACTTAGAATTTGATTAGAAACAGTAACCACTTTCTCCAAAATATTAGAATCTCTAACCTTCATTTGAGAAGCTTCGGCTTGCCGCTTTTCCTTCTCCTTTTCTTCGTTCATGGGCTTTTTCCCCTTATCTGATTTCTTAGTTTGGTCTTTCTGTAATGGAGTCACCACTGGAGCAGGTGCTGCTTCTGATTCTTTTTCTTCATTATCTTGAGTCCTTAGCCTCCTCTTTGACCTCAAATCGTACTTTTTATGAAACTCAGATTGCATGAAATCTGTGAACTGTCTACAGTAATCATCCATCTCTTCTTGATCGAATGAGAGATCAGCTTCTTCATCTTCTTCCGCCCCTTCTTCCTCAGTTTCTTCTTCTGTTTCATCATCTTCCATGTACACAGCAGAAATTCGAGCATCATCCTCTCTCTCATCATCATCATCTGTTGAACGAGACGGAGCTACCTCTATGTAAAAAGGTGCTTGCACCTGATCTTGATCTTTCTTTTCTCTTTGTAGAATCTGTAGGGGCTGTTTCTTGAATTGGGGATTAAAAACCCCTATATTTTGTCTTGCAGGCTTACTATCTATTTCCAGCTTCACCAATTTATTAGAAAAATTTTTTATGACCTAAGTCATATCGTCAATTCTCTGATCTTGAACTGAGGCTTCTTCTTTAGAATTTCCTTTATCTTGAACTTTACCAGCAGCGGACATATTAGCCTCAATCTCCAGAGCATCATTTTGAATCTGTTCTAGAGTAGGGGACCTTCTTTCTCTCAGTGTAAAACTGAAATCTGGTTCAAACGCACTAGCAAAAACGACCCATGCTCCAATAGGTGGGGCTTCATCTCCGCAGGAAAACTATTATACAATTTGTTAAACCTTTTCACAAAATCATTCATATTTTCATCAGGTTTCTTCTTTATTGCATTGAATTCCGTTAAAGAATAACCATGGTCCCTCTTTTCGCCCCATCTCTCAGTGAAACGTATTTCTAGTCCATCCCAATCATTAATGGAACCATTAGACAATCCTTTAAACCATTTCCTTGCCTCTCTGCTTAGAGACTGAACAAAAAGTCTCATTACAACATCCAAATGTTTGACATTTAAATTCTCAGGAAATGTGCAAAACAGAGGCAAGTGTTGTTCTACAGTTATCTCATCTTCACCAGTAAATCTTGGGAGTAACTTGAGATATTCCTGAGGCATATCGTGCAGTGGTTGTGGTAGATTTAATGGTGAATATCTATTCATCAAGAAAGCAGGGGCCGCCATGATTACGCCCGGATTAACTGCTCCTTAAGCGGGAGTAAAATGAGTACCAGTTGTGGGTGGGGATGAATGAGGTGGAACAACTGATATAGGAGTTGGAGTATGAATAATTGCAGAAGAGATGGAAACTATATGGGGCTGAGTTTCTGTAAAAGGAAAATACACAAACTCCAAAGATTGCTCTTCCAATGTGGGTTCTTGAAAACGAACGGGTGATGGTGACAATTCTTCTTCTGAGAAAATAAGTTTCTTGGAAGCTTTCTTGGATGAGAAAGTATGTGAACTGCTGCCTGGTGTGAGCAGTGTAGCTTCTGGGGTATCTAATATTTTTGGTTTCTGGCCTTTCTTGGAAACAAGCTTCTCAGGATCAGACAAAACGGGAAATTTTTGCTGAGAGGTATCTGACCTCGTGTGAGGTTTCTTGGGAACCAGAGCTATTTTTAAACAAACACATCTTACTATTTCCTCCTCTCTGAACAACCAGAGGAAATGTAAAACAAAACCCAGGGAAATATTCGAATCTTCGTCCCCGGCAACGGCGCCAATTAATGTTGTATCTCAAGAAACAATTCCTTGTTGTGTAAAGGAATCCGTGCTCAAGACATTAAAGATTATGTCACAAACAAATGTATTTCTATCTTTGTTTTATAAACCTTCAAACATAAATAATATAATCTTCAAATATTAAACCCATGCATGTTCTGCAATGCCATATCCTTCCTATGCTGAAGTGAATGAACAAAAGAAACAGGAAAGAAAAGGATTTCAATTTGATATGTTGTTCGAAACAGAATCTATCATTTAAAAATCCTGAAGAAAATAAGCAATGATAAAGTTAAAATAGAGCGCCCATTAAGGTTTATTTAACTCTTAAATACACATGTATCCAGAGACCTGCAGCTCAAATTACTCTATTTTATTCACAGACATGAGAACATAATGAAACTGGGAAACTATTCAGCATAGACAGAGTGATGGAAACTTGAATAACTCTTCATTAATTCAATATTATTTAGTACAAAATTTGGCTTCAAGGTTCAAAACTCGGAACCTTCATCTTTCTTCAAATTGTCTTTAAATACAGTGTCACAAGACAGTTTCCAGTAATGAAACTAATTTTAACTGCTCTAAATAACTCTAACTGCTATGGAGGCACATGCCTCGAAAAATTCCTATTACATAGTTTTGAGAAATAACAAAATGATAATTTGAAAATTTCTAATCTATAAGAACAGCTGGTCCTGAAGCGGTTGCTAAATCAACGGCTACTTTTGGTTGAGCCACTGGGACCTCTTTTGTTGAGTCCAATGAAAATATTTTGCACTTCTTCCATAGCTTATCCCGAGTTGTCGAGGAATTTTTGAAACTCTGATATTCTATTCTGAATGCCACAACTTGACTGTATGTAGGTTTTCCTGTAAAGAGGGTCTTCACCATCCACACCAAATTGAAATGCCTATGCAAAAAGTTGAACACAGTTTCTCCTTTCAAGATTTGTGTCTTTTTGTGCCTATTATCTGCCCTACTCTTTGCAAATGTTAACTGATCTTCATAAAACTTCCACGACATGATATTTCCCTTCTCAGTCCAGCATGAAGGCAAACCTATTATGGTCAATTTGTCAAATGATATGTCAAAATTCTTTACCGCCTCTTTAATTCCCAGTAACCTTTTCTCTGCAACCTTCCGAAGATCATTCTTAATTATCATCTTATTAATTTCCTTAGCATAAAGATATCTGTCTTGTATTCCAATATCCTCTAATTCTTTGTCTGATTTGGAATTGATAAAATTCATAAAATTCTTAGCCCAATTTTCTCTTTTAATGGCTGTTTTCTTTTCAGATAATATCTCCTTTTCATGCTCTGAGATGAGGCTTTTCTCTTGAGCTATTATATTCAGGGAATTCCAATTTGACTTCATCTCAAAAATAATCTCACCCCAGATGATATATTTAGCTTTAATAAGCGAGATATTACCCTTTAACTTCTCCTTTAGGTCTTTAATTTCATCTTCGGCCTTTTGGAATTTCTACTTGTTCTCCTTTGCTTTATCTTCCCACGCTTGCATGATCTTGGTGGCCAGTTCCAACTCTGATTGAACCTTCTTACGATCTCGTTCTGCCATCTTTAATTCTGTGCTGAGCTGTGCAATCTGTGCTTGGGGATCAGAATTAGCATCACCTGTAAAAACAAAAGTGCAAGTATGATTTTTGATATGGTGATGTAATGAAATAGCAGTCTATTTTACTTTAGTCAATTCTTCATCCTTTTGCAATAATTGCTGACGCAACTCCTCTTTTTCTTTCTCCACCTGTGCTACTTCTGCAGCCATTGAATGCTCTGCAGCTGGTAACTTTAGCTTTTTCCTCAATGAGGATATCTCTATTTCTGCACTTTTCATGAGTTTTTGAATAGCAGCTTTATTATTAGGATCTACACCAATTTTCATAATGATCTTCTTCAATTCTTCATTTTGAATTGACAAGGCTCTTGAATTAGCCTTCTCCATCTTGAACTGTTTAACAACTTTTGCAAGCATGTTCTCAGCCTTAACTGCTATGGAATTAGTCTTGGTTAAATCATTTACAATCAACTGCCCGGTCTGCATATGAAGATTCATTTTATCCCACAGTGGGATCTTTTTAACATCCATAGTTATGTTTACCTCATTGAAACTGCTCAAAGATCCAAGGGACATTCCTGTTGGATGTGTCAGGGCCATCCGAAATTGATCTTTTTCAAGGTCCATCACAGTCAATAACCCGGTTTGATCAGCAGCTATATGATGCTCTGCTTGAGCTTATACATTGGCTTTTATCCTCTGATTTCTTTCTTCAATCTGTGTAAATATTTGCTTGACTGAAGGCATCTTCTCTGAGTAGAGTTCATGTCTTCCAGGAGAAGAGGGAACATTTTGTTCTTCATTAATATGGAAGGTAAAGCCAGGCGAGTTGGAAGAATGATCTTCAGCTAATTTGGTTCTTTTTTCTTCCCTGGGCTCTTCATCATCTACTTCAACAACATCTTCCCTACCTCTTTTGTTTTCCCTTTCAGTAATAACAGGTGTTTGAATGCTCGCCTTCGAGGTATTTATTTCACCTGTTTTTGCCAGTTTCTCCTGATCAGGTTTGCTTATATGAGAAAACGCAGAATATCCATTCTCAATTCTTCTCTGGGAAATTACTCCATGTGGATCATAAGACCATTTCTCTCCTAGTAGTAAGTGTGTCTCTTCCAACATTTTAGAAACCTCATCAAAAGATTGCCTCATATTGACCACGAAAGGCCCCACACTCATAGGCAGTTTAAACATGAAACCTTTCTTCATAAGAAGAAAGTGTACCTGATCCACATTAAGGCTCTGTCTTATGAATTCCAAAGCGAAAATCCGCATGGGTACAAAAGTTGGCATTCTATAGGGCTCAATGCTAGCTCCATACAACCTTATTTCCGAATATTCTTCAAACACAAACCAATCTCCGAATTTGCAACTTGGTCCTAGCTGTAGGAACTCCCGGGCTTTTGGTAAAAAACATGGAGGAGGAACTCCATTCAAAATTCTATAAGCAATAGACATATAATGACTAGCAAACTCAAATATCCCTACTTCATTCCCTTCTTTTCTAGTCATATCAGTCCAAAATAACACAGATTGATTTTTTTTATTGACATCAACTATATTCAATCCCAGACTCATAAATTCTTCGACATTCTGATATAGAAATAAATAAACAATCAACGATGGGAATCTGAAGAAACCTGTAAGAGGATAGGCCATCAACTGAGAATTTAAAATCTCCTGCCAGAAGGACGGAATGTCGATAACAACCCCTGGCTTTATCATGAGCGCGAACATTCCAAAAACTGACTTATCAACTGTCTGGTCACTATCTTTGCCCAAAATCTCCGCAATGCAACTTAGAATTGGTCTACACTCAGCATTGAACGCTTCCAAAATAAATTCTTCACCTTCTAGTCGAGCCTCCTCTGAATTTGATCTCAAGTATGACATGCATAGACTGAATTCTTCATTTGAAAGGTCTTCGAAATAACGAGCCAATGAGTCTTCAGAAAATTGCAGTGGTGACTCATTTTGAAACACTTACCAGGGTACATTGAAGAGACCAGCCATGAGATGAACTCGGGAAACAAGTGGGCTTTTGGGACACAGGCGGACAGGACACCGGAGCTCTTCATAGCCAAAAATACTTGGGATTTCTTAGTGTTTAGGGTCACTTGGTGATACAATTGGGAATGGTTGATAGAAGACAAGGTATCATGGACGTCTTTTTCACTGTCCAGGAGGGAATTAAGGGTTGCAGTACCAGATAGGGAGACTCGCTTTGCCATGGCTGAAAGGCAATGGATTCGTGGGGTAGCGTACAATGCAAAGGTGGCGAGAACACAGTTCAAAGGCAAAACAATCACAAATAGGTGAGTATGGGACAAAAAGGCTCTTTAACAGCTGCGAAAACCCGTAATAAATACCGACATGACGTGGAACAGGTCGTTGGAAGAGGATGACAGTTGTCTTCCAACTCACCTGATGACGTCACCGCGGGGGGTCCTGGAGTACGGCGGAGAACTTCGCATGGCACCCCCCGCAATGGATCCCAGCCTTCGATCACGACTCATCCACGATCTGACCAGTCAACTGCGGGGGTGCCGAATTGGATAACACACGAGCTTTTTGCGCCCTCGTAGTTATGCGTCGGAAGATATTCTTCAATGATCACGACTTCTGCTTGGGAAGTTGCTCGAAACTTATCCATAAAACCCGATCATACACTTAAATAAATTTTAATGATAAACTTAATTTATATCGAGTTTGTAAGGATACTCTTTTTTTTTATACAATATAGCATAAAACATTATACTATATCATATGCATTTTCGGAATTTCAAAATTTTTTGTTATTTTTCAATTTTCAAGACAAAATGTAAAAAGGATATGCAGATGATCCACAACAGAGTCCATGGTTTATTCAATTCAACCAATCCCAATGTCTCATCCTCGAAGTTGTTGGAGTGGAATCTCCGCCTCTATTTTTAAAAAACATTCCATAAACATCTCGGTGCGGGTGGCTAACTAAGATAGAGCGCCAGCTAGCACAGGGCCCAGTGTTAATCTTTCTCTTTGGAGCGAGGGCATAACTAACAACTCACGCCAAGGCAAAAACAAGGGTTTTTGAGTCTCTGCTCAAGGAATTGTCAACAAAAGGAATATTACTCTCATGTAAAGGGATACAATGATGGTCTTTGTAAGGCATGACACTGCTTATTGATCATAGAAATGACCCTCCAATGGGTGATATGGGGATTACAGGGAAAGTGAAAAAATGTTGTGTAACAGATTCCCCCTAAAGCATGAGGTCCGAGGGAGAGGGAGGGGCGAAATGCTTTATGAGAACACATTCAAACCAAACATTGTTGTCGAAAAACCTACAATTATAAATACAACTGATATCTCTGATACATGAACATGTGGTATGGGTGCAACCATCCATAATAGAGTACATAAAAACTAAGATCCAAGGTATGAATGTAGCCATCCAGTAGTAAGGATCAAAAAATAGACTCAGGTATGGTCGCATCCATCCAATCAAAAGAGTCATGCAATAATTCATACTAATCCACAAAAATATGCAGCCTCGATTTTATCAGACAAAACCCAGGGTCTTGCGCTCCATCTCGACCTGAACAAGTACAAATTAAAGCATGCAAATATATGAGATGAAGTCAAACACGCAAGAAAATCACCTGATTACCAGCCAATGAGGAAAGCTGTTAACAGGCACAAGAGAAACCACCAATAATGACAATGGTTCTCAAGGTACAACCGGTACAATCCACGAAATGTGAATAGTTATCTGGCGTTGAACATCCACAGAATCACTTGATTGAAGGCCGAAGATGTGGACCTTGCGTCGAATGTGAAAATCCTGCCATTAAGGCATGCAGGCTCCAAGGTACTAGAAGGGAGTCTCTAAATCAAATTCCTAGATAATGAGCTGAAGTCGACAGGAAGTGACCTGATTAAAGGTGGGCCATAATGTTTCCCACATCATCGACATGAGACAGAGGAAAATGATGATAGTGAATCAGGACCAACAGATAATCAGAGGGAGGTTGAAAACTGCAGAGGAAAACTTCTCTTGAACATATCAGTGACACGACACTGGATTTGGCAGTATTTGACATCAAAGGATCTGAGGTCATGATTACGTGGCAAAGAGCAAATGAGAAGTCAAAAGAGATTACCCAAACCCATGGAGGAAAAAGTGACGAAATGAGATGTCCCCAACCTGACACTAATGCAGACAAGTGCCATGTTCAAGAGCGACATACTACCAACATAACTAATACTTGGTTCCATTTTTCCCCACCATTTCTGGTGAGTACCCCAATTATTTTTTAAAACAAGCTGGAAGGGTATAGCATATTATTATGTTGTAAGTTTGTCCTTCGGAAAAATCCAAACTAGTACATTTTACGAGCCCTAGGAAGGAGGAACTTGAATAACATCATGGTGATGAAGTCCAATGTCATTAGGTTTTCATGAGTCTAATAAAGGGAGAACTTGACATCTTTTCATGTTTAGAGAGTTTGAAAAGAAGGCAGAAAAGAAAAATCCATCATGGTCCTTTTCATAAATAGTCTCTCAGATCCGAAAAGGTAGAAAACAATATTTGAAAGAACCTCTTAGTCGCGATAGGCTAAGGTATTCCTTTTTCGTAAATAATATATCCCAACCTGAAAAAAGGGGTAAATGTATACTGGGTAGATATCGCTTCGCAACCATTTAACGAGTTCGAAACGACAAGAGTCTCAGAAATCTTTTCAATTTTAGAGAGTTAGAAAAGAGCTGAAAGATGACTCCAGTAGTGACTTTTTCATTTTTTTACCGAGTCTGAAAAAGTATAAAATTTAGCTTGTTACTTCATCACTATGGCCTGAAAACCTGTCACTGCACAAGGGACACGTGTAAAACCCATTTCTCGAAAATAATATAATAAAATAATTGAAAAAAATGTTTTAAAACATAATTAGGGTTGTGAAAAGTTATAAAATTCCTAAAATGGTAAAAATAACTACTTTTCACTTTTTAACTCTTGTGGAGCAATAGTTACCCATTTTGCAGTGTGATCTTGCGGTGACAATAGAGGATGATCTAGTAGACCAACCTCAAATCTGTCAGTTCCAAGTAAGAGCCGATATCTCTCCCTTCATTTTAAGTCATCTTTTACTACCTGCAACTTCCAATTTTTATTTCTGGGGAAGGAAATGCAAATTTTAGGGCACGGCGGTTAGCGTGGGTTTCAAGCACGGACTCGCGCCAATCGCCCATTTTTTTGAACTAGGGCACGACCATTGGCGCGACTGTTTGGGAAACAGTCGCGCCAACCATGCAGACATTTTTGTGAAAAAAATGCAAGTTAAATACCCAATTTCTTACAAATCCAAGCTTCAAAAATAGCTAATACTATCCATATGAACATGTTTGTAGGTAGATAGCGGAAAAATGGTAATCGAATGGAAAGAACAGGAACACAGCGAAGAGGACAAGCTTGCCATGGAAAATAAGAGATGCATGGAAGCTCTCAGAGACTGTGGACTAAAGAATTTCTTCTTGACACCATGTCTCTGAGCTCAACTGGAGTGCTACAGTATTTGATCAGCATATGGGATGAGAATCAGGAAAAGTTCATCCTTCGAGATCTGGAACTTGAGATTGATGTTTCTGATGTCTACTTCATAACAGGAGAGGAGTAGCACTGATCCTAATCGGCACCCGGCCTTGCATGGAGAGCATGTCCATGGTGATTGACAGGGTACGTTTAGGGGCATGGAAGGGAACAGGAAGTGGGAGAGTAGATATCCAGACTATCCCAGACTTGGCACTAAAAGTAGTGCTACATACCATCACACGAGCGGCAGGATCGCAAGCACCGCATGAAACAAAAAAGACACAGTTGCTTCTTGTTGTAGACTGCTTGACACCGACCATCTACAACTGGGAAGAGGCCGTGATAATAAACATGAAATTTCAGCTAACAAAATTCAAGAAAACCAAATTGAAGCAATTCGGTTATGGGTCTATCCTGGTATCATTCTTCCTTGAATGACTACCAATATTTCAGCGTCAGGAGGTCATATTCCCAACACCACTAGAGAGGGAACTAAGGATGGCCCAATGGGCAGCTCTGATGCCAAGGGTAGGGGGCAGTCAACAAATTTCCTAGAGACCAGAGTTTTTTGATTGGCTCTGCCGATAGTTGATCATTGTGGAGGACTGGCCCTATTCTGGTACAAATTTTATTGGTTATTTGGACCTCCCACTCACGGAGGGAGAGGATTGGGATGAAGATTTGGGTAAGTCTCATTTTTAATTTTCATGAGTGTTATGATTTTTTTAATTATGTATGTTCTGACATTAAATCCATGCATTTGCAAATGTTGGCCTAGAGAGACCCGCGGGCATGTCTCTAATAGAGAGGCGAATCCCTCGCGATTTAGACCCTCATGGCGAGGGAGGCGAGGAGGAGGAGATCGTGCGCAACCTAGAGGGAATCACACGTGGAGTCCTAGACTATGCACGATTTGATGATGTTCCTCGTGCCTACCAGAGACATACCATAGGGGTGCTAAGCCACATTCACTGCTTACTAAGGTGGCTCGTACGGGAAGTAACATGCTACCATGAGCATCACGCCGATTAGACACCTAGGCTTTATATCTACATATTTTGAGAGACATGGTGTCTCGGGATGTAACAAAAACACACATATTTTTTTAATTTATGATGCACACTGATGCAAACACCCGATATATATATATATATATATATATATATATATATATATATATATATATATATATATATATTTTTTTTTTTTTTTTTTTTTTTTTTTTTTTTCCTACATGGATCTTTTACATATGATGATGATTCTACAAATTATGCAAATGTCTATCTAATACAATGTTAGCCACTGTATCAGTTAATGCATTCATTCGTCTAGGAATATGTTGATATGTGATAAAATCAAAATGTCTTTCCAACAAATGAATACATAAATACAATATCAGAATGTATGGGTTTCTAAGCGAATAATGACCATTGAGTTGTAGAACAACAAGCCGTGAATCTAGATTTACAAGCAATGCGAGTATGCCAAGGTTGATTGTCTCAGTTAATAGTTTAAGGACAGCACTATATTCAAAGACATTGTTTGTAGTCCTTCCTAGACAAATACCTTGCAGTTCTATCAACTCACCAACAGGATCATAGGTTACCCAGGCTACTAAAGACAAATTCCTAGTACTGCGGGAAGCACCATCCACGAAACCGACATAAGGGGTAATAGACATCTGCACAAATAAGCAAGACCTAATAAGCAGGAAAATGCTCGTAAAGCACACCAAATCAAAACATGTACAAAAATGAAAAAAACACCCATGTACACAAATCATGCATGAATGACTCATGCATAATTTTTTTTTGAGATACAACCCATTTCTGGGTTGTTCTAGAGAATGAACTTTGTAATCAATGAGCTCATAGGCCCCATTCTGCAACACATGTTTAATAATGGAATGCCCATGCCACATGGGTTGAAATTTGACTGCCCCCAGCTTATCATGCGCTTGGTCGTACTGGAGGACGAGATCTCCTTCAATGAAAGAACGAGGGGAAACTGATTGGTCAAAATGCATTTTGAATCTCTTTTGCTATGCTTCAATAACTAGAGCAACAAAGAAGCTGGTTTCATCCAACCTTTCTAAGTAAAGGAGACACTTTTCTTCTGGTGAAGTGTTCGGAAGTAATTCAACAGCCAACTTGAGAGAAGGTATTTCACATTCAATCGAAAGAGTAGCTTCCAGACCATAAACCAACTGAAAAGGGGGAAATCCGATTGCACTCTTAACTAAGGTTCGGTATGCCCAAAGAGCTAAAAATAACATGAGATTCCAATTGGATTTATGGATCCCAATCATACATTGAAGCATGGTAACAAGAACTTTTTTCATGGCTTCAACCTGCCCATTGGCCTAAGGATAGTACGGTGTTGAGCTGTCGTGACGCAGACCCAACTTAGAAGTCAATTCCACCACCATGTAATGCCAAAAATGGGAACCATGATCGGTAAAGATGGCTTGAGTGACACCAAACCTAGAAATTATGTGATTGAATATGAATTGAACAACTTTCTTACCGTCAATGGCAAGTGTAGGCATTACTTCGGCCCATTTGGTGAAGTAGTCCACGGTATGATAATATAAGCATGCCCCCCGGACGAGTGAGGGTTACACGTCATAAAATCGATGCCCCACTTCGCAGAGGGATGAATGGTAATGATAGGATGAAGAGGTATAGGCAGCACACACAGCTTGCATTGATAAATCTGGCAATCATGACATTTACGAACCGCGACAATGTAGTCTTTAAATATAGAAGGCTAGAAATAACCATCACGAAGAATCTTCTATGCAGTGGCATAACCATACATGTGACCTCCACAAGCACCATTGTGACAATAATTTAGGGCTTTCTCAGCTTCCTCGAGAGTCAAACATTGACGGAGAATGGAATCCACTCCGACACGATAGAGTGTATCTCCGACCATATGATAAGGTTGCGACTGATGATGGATGCATCGGCGGGCATCCTCGTCAACTCAGGTCTGAAAGTAGAAGTCTGGAGATAAATGATGATATAACCATACCACGGATTGAGGGTGATAATCAAGAAAAGTGTATCGTCTGGCAATCGTGCTGAAAGTGGCGGCTAAATAAAGGGAAAAATCACGACGATATTTAGGAGGACGCAATAGAGGAGCGTTGACAAGCAACGTCTTCAGTGCCTCAAAAGACTTCTGAGAAATCTCATCCCAAAAGAATGGGATGCCCTACTTTAATAATCGTGTGTATCCTTTAGCCACTTCTGCATAGTTAGGTATAAGACGGTGTAGAAAATTAGCCTTACCTTGCAAACTCTGCAACTGATGTAATGAGGAGGGAGAGGGGAGATTGATAATAGCCTCAACCTTGAGTGGATCGAGGCGAATTCCGTCTTTGGATACGATAAACCATAAGAGTGTACCAGAATCAATGCAGAAGATGCACTTGTGTGGATTAAGCTAAATATTTTAACGTCAACAATGAAGAAAAATATGACAAAGATGGTCAGGATGGTCCATATGCTTAGCTGAATGAGTGGGAAGGTCATATAGATAAGGCTGAACGATATGATGAATATCATGAGAAGCATATGACATCACTCGCTGAAATGTAGCCCCAACATTCTTTAAGCCAAAATGGAGCTTCTTATATGCGAAAGTACCCCAGGATAGATAAAGGCAGTCTTATGTTGATCAGTTGGGAGAATGTTAATCTGATTGTAACTAGAAAAATCGTCCATGAGGGAAAAAATCTCACTCCCAACACAGTCATCAATGATTTGATCGATAAAGGGAGTAGGATAATTATCCTTGGGACAAGCTCGATTAATATCATGATAATCAATGAAAACATGAATATTTCCTTGTTTCTTATCTACAGGAACAATATTAGAGACCCATTCTGTCAAAGGAATCAGATAAATGTGTAATGTTCCCAAAATTAGTATGAAGCCAATTGGAACATTAATTGTTCTTATATCATCTAGGAGGTGAATAAATGGGTAAGGAGGCCCATGAATAGAAACAAAATCCCTCATAGTGTGAAATGGATCATCATAGTAGCCATATTTTTCACCCTCAAGTGTGAAAAGGGGCAAATGCATGAGGACAAGGTCAAGTTTGACCAAGTCAACAACGCTGCCATGGAGGGAGTGGATCACTTTGAAAGACAACTAAGTGTGAAAGGGGAAGAGATCATTTGGTGGAGGAGACCCTAATGTGTGGGGGCCAAGGTAAGAAGGCTTTCATTTGTATAAAGGGAGGACAAGGCAGCCATAGATGGATATGTTATTGAATATAGAATTTGGTCTGCATGACTATTTTCTTTCTCCAGTTGTTTAATTGAGATTGTTGTGCTGCTTAGCATAAGGGGTTTCCTATTTAGGAATCCTTATCCCTTCTTGAGAGGCCTCTTGAGGGATTGTACTTCATTTCTCCACATCCAGGCTCAAGGCTGAGCCACCTCCTTCAGCTACATCATTATTCCTGTAGCAGGAAACGTTGTGTTGCAGGGTGTTGCAGTGGAGGGTTCCACAACACCACTTCTAGAGCTTATCTTTCAGAGGAGGGAGATTCTATTCCTCTGGGAGGTCATTGAGGAAGATTCAGGATCTGATTGCATAATTTTGGCATCAGGCCAAGCACTTCCCATCTCCTACAGCGCAGTCCATCTCCTTGACTGCGTTATTTCTGAATATATTTGCAGTGGGGGTTTACACCACTATTTTGGAGGGTAAGATATTCAATTATTGGATCAGCCTTTCACCTAAAGGATTCTTTGGATGAGATTCATGTATCATATGCAACATCTTGAGTTATCTCTATCCATTTCCAGTTCTTGAGTTGCAGTTTCTACCCTGCAACTTCGGCATTTTGGCAGTTTTGCATATTTTAGCCAATCCTTCCAGGATTGACTAGAGATTGTGTTTGGGAGCTTAGATCTTCACTCCCAATGTTGTATGAGCCATACATATGTATATCCATGTATTGACATATGCTAGTAGCAGTTTCTCTTATAAAACTACGCAGTCATAGACTTGGGAATTCTTGTGTAGCATTGTTTTATCATATTTATGTACATGTTTCTTGAGGCTGATTTTGCCTATCTTGAGTAGCTCTTCCCTCAAGATCTTGTATACATTTTGCTACTATGATCTAATATGATGGCTATTTGGATCTTCTGGAATTCTATGTGTTAATGTATCACTGCTACTCCATTATTGTGTTTACATATTTTTGTATCTCCAATCATGGGATATTAGAAGATATTCCCAATCTTGTAGATTTTCCCTATTTTGGGATATTACAAAATGAAACCAACTCTGAGAAGCTTTTAAACTTCACCTTTAATGGCAGAAGCTTTTATAGGGTGCACCGAACGAAGACGCTAACGAATAGGCTTCGAGCCAGGGTAAGTAGGTATTTCATGCACCACCATACTAGGGTCAATGCCAGACATTTCTTCATAGGAACATCCAAAGACATCACAAAACTTGCGAAAAAGGCTAGTATAAACTTGTACTTCATCGGAAGAAAAAGTGACCCCAATATGGATGTTCTTGATGATTTCCGGTTTAACGAAAATTTCAATAGGCATCGTCGGTGTAATATTACTCAAGTTACCTTCCGTAAAGACGTCATGTGTCAGAACAGGCATTTGAAGTGGAGGAGAAGGAACCTGAGATGCAAAATGCTCGAGACAAGTAGACATCGCCCCAAGGCCAGGCATGAATGAGGAATGATGATGACCATCGTCCCATAGCAGATCGTTAAGAGACATGGTTTCCATGATGGCTTCATTAGAAGGAAACACTTCTTTCAAAGGATCAGGTGAATACGAATCGCCAAGCTAGGGGGATTGAGAATAAATGTCAATAGGCATGCTCAAAGGAGCACGAGGAGAGGATGGAGCTTCCGAAGCTGCGATGAGTTCACAATAACAAATCTTAATCAGACTCAAAGGAATCGATCTGTTCAGGTCAAGGAATAATCCATGGGTCATCAGACCGGGAGATCATATGGATCTGAACAGTGTTTGGTGGAGGAAGAGGAAAAATACCCATGAGGATAGGATCCTTAAAGGGTAGGAATCTGATCCACATACAGAATGTTTTTCTTAGAAGAAGAGGTGAAGAAAGATAATTAATCAACAATAACAATCTTTCCTTCATGTGGAAATTTCAGAACATGAAAGAGAGTGGACGGAACACATAACATGGCATGAGTCTAACTACAACTGAGGAGAATATTATAATTGAGTTTAGCATTAGCAACTTCTACCTCGACATTGATTGTCTTCCCTGTTATAGTAATTGGTGAACTAGCGAGAACACCTAAAGGTTTTGATTCTCTTCCATCAAATGCTTCATGGGCATTTGGTGATGAATTTAGGGCTAGAGAACCAATAGCTTTCCAGCATGAAGATAACATGACACAGGTTGATGCACCTTCGTCCACAACTTCTTGATGGATGTCGAGACCATTAATAACAACTTGAATAATGAGCGCAATCTGATGCAGAAGTCGTGGAATGAAATTCTCTAAATCGAAAGCAAGAAGGCTAGTATCGGCATGATCAATCCCGCTAATTTTAGATAACAAATATCTTCGCTGAGACGGACAACTATGAAGTACTACTAATGTGGACATCGTAGATGGCGCCGGAGCCAAATCCTCAAAAATATTGTAATGGTGAGCGGCACGGGTGTTGGGATTATAAGAAGGCTTGCGGAGTACACCTTTGGATGGTGGTCGTACAACGGATTCAGCATTGGGCCTTTTAATTTCAAGAGGGCCAGTAACAAGAAGAGGAGGAAGACCATCAGTGATCTCCTTCCCCGTGGCCTAACGCGATCTAGTATAATATTTGACTAAGTAGCAATAGAAACGGCTGCAGAACTGTTCATCATGAACACCTGAGAACCAAATGGAGCAAAGGACTGAGGTTTCTCTACAATATGAGTCTGTTTAGATGGGAAGGGTTATTTAAGAATAGCTGGAGTTCCCTAGGTGCCTTTGAGAAATCAGCTCACTTCGGATCGTCTAGGATAGTCCTTGGTGAAGTGCTCATCATCACAAATCAAACAAGTGTACTTCGGTTTGCGTTGAGAACCATCGCTAGCATGAGGTTTCTGAGAATCCTGTTTCGAGGTATCGGCTTTGGCCTTACCTTTACCCTTATTTTTACCTTTAGAAGCATTATCTGGAGGATTGGCCTGAATGGCATTAACTTCTACAGGTTTACCAGAATTTGAAGTGGACTGAGAAGCAACATTATTGGAAGAAGCAGACTTAGACTTCCTAGCATTTGAAGAAGAAGACTTCTGAGAAGTCTAAGACACGAAACTAATAATACCATCGACGGATGGAGTCGTTGGTGGTTTATAAGTTCCAGTTCGAGGAGCATCAAGCAAGATATCATATAATGCGCTAGACTGAGAGTACACAATATCAAGGTACTAGGCATAAGCAATGGCTTGTTCCTCGGTTACACATGCCCCCATAGCTATGTCTTTGGAAATCTAATTGACAAAGGAGGTGGTGAACCAATGAGTCAAAATTTGATCAGGAATTTCAAATTTGATCATGTGACGATGACATCACCACTCATGAATATGATGCGAGATATGAGTAGCTCGATATTCTTTCAGTGAAGTGAGGAGGTGCGTCCCAGTCTCATAGCGGATTGGTAACTGAAAATGCGTAAGGAATGCCATGGCTAAAGAATTGAAATCTTGGAAGACACCATGAGATAGCTAAATGTACCATTTTGCAGCGACACCAGTAAGATTTCGATGGAAAATATGGAGTCGAATAGAATCGTCAACCCAAGAGTTAGAGGAACACCACAAAGGTAAGTCATAACATGTGCTTGGGGGTCTTCGCCAGACATGCCCTCAAATTTAGGACAATCACCAGGAATCTTGGTCGGAACCGGAGGCCAATACAGGTTATGAAGAATGGGATCGTTCTTTAACTTTGACACATCAGGTAATTCCAACGTAGTAAGAAATGGTAACTGAGTGTTGAAAGTCATTGGAGGTCTTTGATAAGGACCCATGTGTACATTCCACCCAGTCCGAGCAGGATTTTGTCCCCATACATTCTATCCAGGAGGATTTGGATCATAGGGGTTAGAAGCAGGATAATTCGGTTGATACTGGGGTTGAGGACCAGGATACTGAGTCAGAGTAGACCATTGAGGTTCCTACTGAGCAACGTATGGAGTCTGTTGTAGAATGTAAGCATGGCTTTGAGGCTGATGATATACAGGTTGATTTTGAGGGTAAGAAACTTAGGGCGCACTATATACCAATTGATATGAACCTTGAGGGTAATAAGCGCCTTATGGTTGAGAAGGTGGATCCGACTGAGCAAGTTGAGCAGGTTGCTGAGTGGGTAAACCTGGCTGACTATAGATGGGTATAACTGGCTGCAGAAACGATGGAACCAAATGAGGAGCAGGTTGAATCGGATGCTGAGCCAGTTGAACCGAGTATTGAGGGCCATCGGGTTGTCCTTGTGGGAAAGGTTGGCCTGATGGTTGCGATGGACCAGGTTTTCCCTGATAACTAGGTTGACCTGGAGGGGGAGCGTAGGGTTTTCCTTGTGGCACAAATTTTTGGCCATACAAAACATGTGGCAACGGTTATGGTGCCAAAGGTTGTCCCTGTAGCAGATATTTTTCCCCCCAGGAGAATAAGATAGTCCTGGTTGATTCTGAGGCTGACCAGACAAACTGTAGGGTTGACCATGTTGAACCAAAGGTTGGCCTTGTGGATCGTATGGTTGTCCCTGTGGACTAGAGGCAGGGCCCTGCTGAGCTAAAGGTTGTCCCAATGAGGGTTTTCCTTGCAAACCAGAGGTTTGCACAGGTAAGGTGGGTCCAAGATGAGAAACGGTCTGATAAGGATCATAAATAGCCTGATGAGGATCAATAGGAGGCAAATAGACAAGATTACCATACACATCATAATGATGCGGGAATGAATAAACAGGATTACCAACAGCATCATAGTGATGGAATCGAGGATTACTAGGAGCTTGGAGCGGCTGAGAACCCTGAGAGCTCTGTTGCTGAATAGCCAATAGATACTCTTCAAAAGTAAGGCCGCCAGGAATCATAGGAGTAGTGGAAATTGTACTGAAAGTAGGTGGGGCCTCCGCGGCACTAGATTGTGATCTACTAGGACTGAGATTAACAAGCCACGTAGGATTGAAAAAAATAGACCTACGAGTGTGAAATATCCTGAGGGCTGAGTGGTAACAACTGGTGTGGATGAAGCTACACAGATAGTTGGTTGAACTAGAATGGATGTAACAGTAACTGACGAACCAGGTGTCGAAGGTGATAGTCATAACGAAGGGAAGACTGAACTCTAAGGAGGAGTTAATGTACTGGATTGTGCTATGGAGGCAACACCAGACATAATCGACTCAAGGACCTATATCAAAGCGGAAGTGACACCAATGGTGGAGAAGACTAAGTAGAAACATGAGGGACAACTTCCGGAAAAAGCCGATATTCTCCTGTAGAAACAAGCATTCCTTCACTACCAACAGGACTGGAAGAATCCATGTATGACTTTGCCATAAGATCTTCGAAAATACTACGGGGACTAGGAGGCACAGCAGCAGCAAAAAATGGTGAGCTCGACGTAAGAGGAGGAAAATATCCTTCTTCCCCAAAACCAGACCAAGCACCAGAAGGAGGCCAATTGAATTCAACTTGCTCTTCAGAAGGAGATTGAGTAGGAAAAGGTAGGACAGATGGGAGAATAGGCTGTGAAAACTCGGTAGACCTAGTGGACTGAGGGGTTTCAAAAGAAATGTCCGGGAAAGAACTACCACTAGGAGGCAGTGAGGACGACGAAACTGGTGGTTCTGCTACCATGACTGTATATCAAAACAGAAAGGAAAAAAGATAACCAATCGAAGTCTACAAGATCAAAACTAAGGAAAAATAACAGGCCAAGTAATAAAACTTTTAACAGGCGTGTGATCATAGGTGATTAATTTTATGACACTGAAACCATATTTTGTTGTTTCATATTTTAAGAGTCGAGAAATAGGCAAAAGATGAATCTAGTCACTTTCAATTTTAAACAAGTGTGAAAGGAAAAGTGCTCAACGATCTCTTCTCTTTTTTAAAGAGTCATGAAAAGATCAAAATGACTACTCTAGTACTCTAAGCAAGAGGGTATACCAAGTTTTTGTGAACTTCCATATACACCTTGGTGCTCAAATGAAAGAGAAATAACCAAGGACTTAAAGTACGTGCAGGTAGTATCCCTGAATGTTTTGTTCGGTGTATCATGGTTACAAGGCGACAAACTTGGATTACTGTGGATAAAAGAATTGCAACCTAAAGGGGTCTCCCTTTATATACTCGATGGTATGGGTAGCACAAGTACGTACTAGCACTGTCTAAAGCCAGATGGTGAATGACAGCTACTAGGTTTTAGGACATCGGAACACGTCTCTAGCCTAGACCACTAAAAATGTTTCGTTAGGTTAATTAAATGAATTTTAAAGTTGATCTTGGATTATGTTTCAGTTTTAAGGCCTTATCAAATTTGGATCTCAAATTTCCTAAATGCAAGCTATATGCAAATGAACATCATTTGTGATTCAATGAATGCTAGTTACAAGAAGGATAGAGATCTTTTAAACAAAAGCAAACAATGACAGTATGCGAAGAAATCCACTAATGCATCTAACACAATCAAACGAAAATGAAACTCTTTCCTAGACTATCAAACGCTAGTTATGCAAAATAATATTTCACTTTCAATGCAAAGAAAGAATGCAAAATATGTTTTTTTTTCTTTTTTCAATGAAAAGAAGCATATAATTCACTAATTATGTGAAAAATGAAAACAAACACTAGCTTGATTATTGTGTAAGAATCGAAATTGAATGACTCAATCAAACGCAAAGAAAACACAAGAAAGCACTCAAACTAATGCTACAATCTTCCAAATCAAAAGAAAGTTTTTAAAACGACCCAAAACAAGAAATGTAATCTATGCTTGGAGCAACAAGGAGAAGAATCAATCGAAAAGTGAAATGATCCTTCAATCAAAGCAATCACTCAAAAAGATCAAGAAAACTAAGTGCAATCAACCCAAGAATGAGACTGACAATAATCAAAATGACTTGATTTCCAAACAGAAGGCTCAGTGCACCAAGACACTTATAAACCCTAAGACCTCAATTTATATCGATAAGAGGATGGACAAATGACTGAGAAAAGCAAGTCGACAGCAGTCAAAACAATCCCAAAGGTATAATTACACATAAAAAATAACCCAGAAGCAAGCACAACTAACCAAAAGACTCATTAAGGAGGTCAAACCAAATCCTATAGGATTTGGTGTGACTGTAAATTTGTAATCCACGCCAAACATAGGTTGGCGTGACTGCAACAAAAGCAACTTGCGCTAATTAGCGCAACTGTTCAGACGAAAAGCGCGCCAAGCCAGATAACTATGGGAAAAAAGGGAAAAACCAAAATTTAATGAGTAGAGGTCAATATTTACACTCTGGAGCTGAACAAAGGATATAAACTAAGCAAGCAAACCAAAAAAATACATATAAGAAAATCAATGATTGAAATTGACCCAACAAGATGAAACGACAAACTCACACTGATCCTCGGTGGAGTCGCTAATTTGTTAAGCAGGCAAATTCTCTCTGCGGATAGAGACGATCCCTCTAGCCCTAGAGTGGGTCTAGAAAAAAAGAGACATGCTAGAGTGTTGATTCCTAATTACTATATGAAAAGAGGACACAGTAGATCAACCTACCTAGAATCCAATGCTGTCATCGTGGCTGTAGTGGTGGTGGCCTCTCGCTCCTGCCTTGGCAAGTCACAATCCTTCCACATTCATGCTTAGATACATGCACATAGAACAACATACAACATAATAATCTCATTCATAACTACTAGCCAGTCAAAGAGGGCTAATCATATTGCATTAAACATCTAACATAATACAAAATGGGAACCAAACAATAGTCACGTATATGTATTGATAGAAGGAAGAGTTACAACCAATGCTTTGACGTCACAGTCTCCTCCAGTGGGGTTCAGCCGAAGTGTGTCTCAAATGCTCATTAGGGAATTCAGACATGATGAAGGCATCGACTCAAGCTCTCTCAGAAGGCATGGACTCAAGCTCTCTCAACATAATTCCTTCTTATTCTATCTCTTCAATAGTTCAGCTATAGTATGTTCAATTCTCCATGTTCAGCTAGCTTATGTAAAGAGAGATAACTTCTTTTTATTGCGCCGAGAGGCGCATCTACAGCCCAGTATGACCTCGATGTCAGGTGGGTCACATCCTCAATGTTGGCTGAAATTTTAAATTAAAATAAAAATAAAAAATAAGTGTTGGCTTAACAAATAAGTTTTAATAATCATATAAATAAACAAAAAAAAATTAAGACAACTCAGCTCTGATCGAACATAGAGGTGAGTCGTATTTGGTTCTGTGGCACGGTTCGAACTGGAAGCTCTCGAGCTCGATCGAACATATAGGTGAGTCGTATTTGGTTCCGAAGGTAATTAATGTTTTTCTTCTTCTATCAACGTTATCCTCTACGTTTCGATTGTCTTTTGACCAAGTTCACGGTAAGTGGAATGAAATACTAGGATTCAAAATTAATGTTAATGCGTGCAGAGCCCCATGCATGAGGACAGGAGGAATTGTATTTACAATCACTCAGGCTACGACCGAATATTACATTGCGGTGCTCATTACCAACGTAGGAGGTGCAGGGGATGTGGTGGCTGTTTCCATCAAAGGTTCCAACACTGGTTGGAAATCAATGAGCCGCAACTGGGGACAGATTTGGTATACGTCAAATTACCAATTATATGGGCAGCGTCTCTCCTTCCAGGTCACCACGAGCGATGAAAAAATGAGCACGTCCATTAACGTCTCTGATGAAAATTCGCAGGTCGGCCAGACCTTCCAAGGAACACAGATATAAGTTATGTTTACTAACATGACCATATGTAATGAATAATATTTAGTGGTTGCCACCGAGCAATTACTCATCTCAGACTCTTTTTTGGAGTTGAACTTTTCCGCCCGCTTTTGATTGTTGCTGCTCTTTGTAATTTTTTTACTCGTGACATTCGCGTCTGACTAGCGGGCCCTCTTGCCTCATAAGATATCCTCACAACTATGGGCCGCTGATGACAAGTTTGGGCCTCGTAACATTTCAACTACATTGAAGGGCTTTATATCATGCTCTGAACCTGTAAATCTGAATTAAAAATCAATCAGCCCATGTGTGCGCTAAGTTGGGATGGCGATATATTGTATTAGTTGCATATTTATCCATTGCTTATATTGGAAATAATATAAATGTTAATTTTTTCTTGCAGCTGCTCAGGATTTTCTTGAATTTGACATATTCATTGTCAATATAGAGTAATTGAGTTTTTTGGTTTAAGTGGCCGCATTCATGGTATAGAGTTAGAATTATATAGAAATCATTCAAATTATAGTTTTTTAACCAAAAATATGCACAATGTATCAATAATATGAATTTAATATTAATATTAATAATAATAATAATAATTACTATTATTAATATTATTATGTTATAATAATATCAATACCATTTCCTAAATCAAAGGAAAAGAGTTAATTCAACACAAACAATCAAAATCCAAAATCTTTTAATATTTCTTTTAATTAAATATTTTTAAAATGAATTTATTCTTACTCCAGAGCTATGGTAAATAAATAAATAAATATATAAACTAGATTTATGATAAATAAATAAAAATTATTTTTATATTTATTCCATAAACCTTTTTATATTTAAAAAGAGGTTTTATTTAGATGAAGCCTATAAGACGAATACCATGGGACAAATTAATATTGATACCATGGGCCAAATACCATGGGTAAATAAATAAATATAGAAGAGGTATAAACAAGTATGATAAATAAATAAATAAATATAAAATAGATATAAAGAGGTATGGTAAATAAATAAAATCTCTTTTCATATTTACTCCATAATCTGCTTTATATTTACGAATATTTATGTTCATTAGTTTACATAACTAAGAAGAAATAGAGAGAGAGAGTGATAAGGGAGAGATGGAGAGAGAGTGTGTATGTTTAGGGGTGAGATAAAGAGACAAAGTAAGATGTATGGAAAGAAGGGGGAGAGAAGAAGTGATAAGGAGAGAGAGAGGGATATAGTAATGTAGTTGGAGAGAGAGAGCGGTGGAAAGAGAGAGAGAAAGAAAGGGATGGGGGAAGAGAGAGGATTAGAGAGAGAGAGAGAGAGAGAGATGGGGGGAGAGAGAGGATTGTAGGGAAAAGAGAGAGAGAGTGGTGGGAGAGAAAGGGAGGGAGAGGAAGGATGAGAGAGAGGAGGAGAGTGATGGGGGAAGAGAGAGTATTGGAGAGAGAGAGAGAGAGAGAGAGAGAGAGAGAGAGAGAGGGGAAGGACGAGAGAGAGGACTTGAGAGAGAGGAGAGAGGGATCAATAGAGAGATGGAGTTGGAGGGGGAGAGATATAGGAAATAAGAAATATGGACAATGAGAAGTGGAGAGAGAGGAGTGACAAGGAAGAGACAGAGAGAGAGTGTATACGTTTGGGGCTGAGATAAAGAGACAAATAAGGAGAGATGGAGATAAGGGGGGAAGAAGGAGATATAAGGAGAGAGGGAGGAATATACTAACATAGTCGGTGGGTGAAGAGAGAGAGAGAGGTGGGAGAGAGAGAGTGAGAAAGGGAAAGAGAGGAGAAGAGAGAGATGTGAGAGAGGTGGAGAGGGTGGAGGGTAGAGATGAGACTGCTTATGGGGGAGGTGGAGAGTGGTAAGAAGAAAGAAATAGAGAGAGAAAGAGAGTAAGTGAGTGATAAGGAAGATGGAGAGAGAGGGAGAGAGGGGGAAGATAGAGATATAGATGGAAGGTGAAGAGAGGGAAGAAGAGACAGAGATGGGGAGAGGAGGGGATTGACAAAGAGATTGATATATATGGATTGTGAGAGTGTGTGTGTTTAAGGGGGTGAGATAGAGAGACAAAAAATAAGAGATGGAAGGGGATATAGATATGGATGGAGGGTGGAGAGAGGGAAGAACATTTCTCACACTAGATGGATTGATATAAGTGGAGATGGTGATTTATAATCCTATTTGATTATTTTCACTAGATGCATCGATTTTAGTGTATATATTTATTTCTAATGATATTTGATTACTTGCACTAGATACATTGATTTCAGTGTAAGTGGTGATTTCTAATACAATTTGATTGCTTGCACTGAATGTGTTGATTTCAATGTAGATGTCAATTTATAATTATATTTGATTACTTGCACTGGATGACTTAATTTCAATGTAGATGATTTCTATTCCTATTTGGTTTGTTTGCACTAAAAATGCAAACATTTCAATGCAGATGCTGACATTTCTAATCCTATTTGATTTATTTGAGTAAATGCATTGATTTTAGTGCAGATTTTGTTTGCAGAGATGGAGAGAGTAGTGGTAGTATACAGGGAAGAATTAAAGAGGAAAGAGAGATATTAATGGGGGAGAGGAGAGAAGGGGAAGATATAGATATAGATGGAAGGTGAAGAAAGAAGAGAGAGATGGGGAGAGGGGTGATTGAAAAAAGAGATTGATATATGAGTACTAGTATAGCAAAGTAGGGGGTGAGATAGAGACAAAAAAAGAGATGGAGGGGGATATAGATATGGATGGAGGGTGGAGAGAGGGAAGAATATTTCTTGCACTAGATGGATTGATTTAAGTGGAGATGGTGATTTATAATCCTATTTTATTATTTGCACTAGATGCATCGATTTTAGTGTAGATATTTATTTCTAATGATATATGATTACTTGCACTATATGAATTGATTTCAGTGTAGGTGATGATTCCTAATACTATTTGATTGCTTGCAATGGATGTGTTGATTTCAATTTAGACGTCGATTTATAATTATATTTGATTGCTTTCACTAGATGCATTGATTTCAATGTAGATTATTCCTAATACTATTTGATTGTTTGTGCTAAATGCATTGATTTCAGTGTAGATGGCGATTTCTAATCCTATTTGATTGCTTTGAGTAAATGCATTGATTTCAGTGTAGATGTTGGTTTCTAATCTTATTTGATTGATTGCATTAGGTGCATTGATTTAAATGTATAAGTTATTTTATAATATTATTTGATTGCTTGCATTGAATGCACTGATTTCAATGTATATGTTGATTTATGATTTGATGTAATTGGATATATGACGGTACATTAATATTAAAGCGATTGGATTAACAATATGCATTGATTTTAGTGTAAGTACAAAAAGTTTTTAACAATGTAGATTGATTTTTGTGTTATAGTAATTTAAGCTATTAATATTGGAGAGCAAGAGAGACAAGGTATCATGTTTACTACAACAGATCGAGCTAAAGATTTAAATGGTTTACGATTTAAATTTTCTTTTCATATAATCGATATGAAAAGATAACAAAACTAACAAGGGAGGAAATAAGAATAGTAGAAGAAAATAGTTTGAGATTGATTGTAACATGAGTACGTTTTTATTATTCACATTTTCTATCTTTCAACACTATTATTGTCACTTTGCATTTAAAAAAAATATTTCATCATTTTTCATCATTATAGTTATTAACAATAATTATCATCTCAACGAACTGAGATAACTAAGAAAATTTAAAATTAAAATGACCAAGTTAATCTCATAAATATTTAGCATATTTAAAATGATTATATTAATATTTGATATATTTACATATTACTGATAAAATTAATCATATCTTTGATAGATTTTCCTTGGCAGCACACGACTGAAACCAGCGTAGATCCATCTTACATCTAAAAAATATACAAAAATTTTAATAATCTGAAAAATGTGATGTTGATGCATCCAACTGGAACCAGCCTAGATCCATCTAACTCTGGATCTATCATGCGTCGAGAGGGATCAAATCTCTCGAGGTGCAAACCTTTCCTCAAGTTTTGCACTCAAAAAATAGATTTGCACCTCGAGAGATTTGATCCCTCTCGGCGCATGATAGATCCAGAGTTAGATGGATCTAGGCTGGCAGAGGAAAAAGAAGAGGTTAGGATCCCTACAAAGGTGGGAGGGAGGCCTATCCTTTAGGGAGTTCCCATAAGAGGTGGAAACCATAAAATAAAGGAGGGAGTTTGTGGTTTATTCAGTTCAACCACTCAAAATGACTCATCCTCGAAGTTGTTGGAGTGGAATTTTCACTTCAATTTTTAAAAAAGATTCCATAAACAACTTGGTGCATGTGGCTAACTAAGACAAAGTGCCAACTGGTGCAGGGCCCAGTGTTAATATTCCTCTTCGGTGCAAGGGCATAACTGACAACTTGCGCCAAGGAAAAAACAAGGGTTTTTGAGTCTCTGCTCAGGTAATTGTCAACAGAAGGAATATTACTCTCATGTAAAGGGATACAATTATGGTCTTTGCAAGGAATGACATTGCTTATTGATCACAGAAATGACCCTCCAATGGGCAAGATGGGGATTGCAGGGACAGTGAAAAAATGATGTGTAACACTCACTTCCATGTCTTCTTGAGCACAATAACACCTATGAAAATCTCATTTCACCATGTCTTGTCTCAGTTAAAGTCAACCATGGAAATCAGGTTTTTCAAAGTTTCACTAGGTCATTAGGGTTTCCATGATTCAATAAAACTCCATTCCATTGCATAAAACCAACAAGTAGAGGTTGATCCAATAAACTTCTCTTTGCCATGTGAAGATGACAATGTAATTTGGATTTCACAATGTAATAATTTTCATTTTCATTATATAATTTTCATTTTCATTATGTAATTTTATGTCTTTCAAATCTTGGGTAGATTTGTGTTATCTGGAGAAAACTCGAATTAAGATTGAAAAAAGGGCCGCAGACCTCCATTTTCTTAAGCAGTGCCGTGACTTAAACCTGATCCCCACCTTCGCCTGCATTAAACCTATCCTGCACCTTCAGAGATACAATAGATATTTGTTTTTATTAAAATATTAAATATTAAAAATAATTTATTTAAATAGGATTTCCAGCTCCTCTCATACATCATTTCCCTCCACTATTTATATCTTGACCTTCTACGACCTTTTTTCATTCTTCATACTCGTCCTAATGATGGATCCCCATTGGGATTCGAAACTTCGACCAATGTTTTATGATACTGTGGATAATCCGAATTCTACAAATAGCAATAACCACAGAAGTTTAAAAACCATAATTATTTCCCTACACGGAGGGGAGTCTTGGGTAGATTTGTGTTATCTCGAGAAAACTCGAATTAAGATTTAAAAAAGGGCCACAGGCCTCCATTTTCTTAAGCAATGTCGTGACTTAAACCTGATCCCCACCTTCGCCCGCATTAAACCCATCCTACACCTTCGGAGATACAATAGATATTTGTTTTTATTAAAATATTAAATATTATAAATAATTTATTTAAATAATATTTTCGACTCCTCTCATACATCATTGCACTCCACTATTTATACCTTGACCTTCTATGATCTTCATTCTTGTCCTGATGATTGATCCTCATTGGGATTCAAAACGTCGACCAATGTTTTATGATACTATGGATAATCCGGATTCTGCAAATAACAATAACTACAGAAGTTTAAAAACCATAATTATTTCCCTACGCGGAGGGGAGTCTTGGGTAGATTTGTGTTATCTCGAGGAAACTCGAATTAAGATTGAAAAAAGGGCTGTAGACATCCATTTTCTTAAGCAATGTCGGGACTTAAACCTGATCCCCACCTTCACCCACATTAAACCTATCCTGCACCTTTGGAGATTACAATAGATATTTGTTTTTATTAAAATATTAAATATTAAAAATAATTTATTTAAATAATATTGTCGGCTCCTCTCATACATCATTGCCCTCCACTATTTATACCTTGACCTTCTGCAACCTTTTTTCATTCTTTGTTCTCGTCCTAATGATGGATTCCCGTTGGGATTCGAAACATTGACCAATGTTTTATGATACTTTGGATAATACAGATTCTGTAAATAACAATAACCACTGAAGTTTAAAAACCATAATTATTTCCCTACACGGAGGGGAGTCTTGGGTATATTTGTGTTATCTGGAGAAAACTCAAATTAAGATTGAAAAAAGGGCCGCAGACCTCCATTTTCCTAAGCAATGCTGTGACTTAAAACTGATCCCCACCTCCACCCGCATTAAACCTATCCTTCACCTTCGGAGATACAATAGATATTTTTTTTTGTTAAAATATTAAATATTAAAAATAATTTATTTAAATAAGATTTTCGGCTCCTCTCATACATCATTTCCCTCCACTATTTATACATTGACCTTCTGCGACCTTTTTTCATTCTTAATTCTCGTCCTGATGATGGCTCCCCGTTGGGATTCGAAATTTCGACCAATGTTTTATGATACTGTGGATAATCCGGATTCTGCAAATAAAAATAACCATAGAAGTTTAAAAACCATAATTATTTCCCTACACAGAGGGGAGTCTTGGGTAGATTTGTGTTATCTGAAGAAAACTAGAATTAAGATTGAAAAAAGGACCGCAGACCTCCATTTTCTTAAGCAATGCCATGACTTAAACCTGATCCCAACCTTCGCCCACATTAAACCTATCCTGCACCTTCGGAGATACAATATATATTTGTTTTTATTAAAATATTAAATATTAAAAATAATTTATTTAAATAATATTGTCGGCTCCTCTCATACATCATTTCCCTCTACTATTTATACCTTGACCTTCTGCGACCTTTTTTCATTCTTCATTCTCGTCCTGATGATGGATCCCCATTGGGATTCGAAACATCAACCAATGTTTTATGATACTGTGGATAATATGGATTCTGCAAATAAAAATAACCACATAAGTTTAAAAACCATAACACATAAAATTTCAAAGTGAAAGAGTTTTTAGTTCATCAATTGATCAAATGTCAAAGGGAGTTTTCTTTTCCCAAAGGTGCCCAAGTCATCATTGTTCACAAGCACTAAACACTAATTTCCTCTCCCACTGAGCTAGGTTTTGCTATGGAAATGAGACATTTGAGCATAGGATGCATAAGATAGGTCATATCAGTATGTATGAGGTCATTTCAGCTCATAAACATCATGTCTCCATCATTTTTTGAGAAGTCATTCCAAGAGTCAAGTCATTTGCCACTCATAGTGTTGGTTTTTCTTCAAACTGTGTTTCTAACCAAAAAAAGATGAATTTGACAAAATTGAGAGATTTTTTTGTCCATAATAGACCAAGGAAGAAAAACCTCCTTCATTTTTTACATAGGTGTCATGGTTTTAGAGAAATGTCAAAAGCATAGGTGCCATAGGAGAGTTGTTGCAGTTCTGGAGTGACCTTGGGAAAAATAAGTTTTATCATAGCTGGAGTGTCCATGTCACTTTCTTGATAATTAAAATGATAACTAGACAAAGAGGGATTTCAAATGAGCTATCATTAGCTCAATTTGGAGTTGAGTAAGGCTCCAAAAGTTTCCTGCAATAGCACTATGCATCTCTGCACCCTCATTCAACACTTTTTGACCAGTTTTTGGAAAATTACATTTTGAGAAGGAAAATCAACTCTAATCAGAAAAAAGGTATATTTGGAAAGTAGATAGGATAATATTTCCAACGAGCTATCCTGGGCCAAATTTTGATGCCGAGAAGACCTCCAAATGTGGTATGCAAAAAGGTGTTACACATAGAGGGCACGTTTTATTTTTGCACAGTAAAATTGCTAAACAGGTAGAAACCTGGATGCTACGCTCTTTTTTGGGACATCCAAATGACAAATGGCCACTACCAGCAGGTTTTAATTGATGAGTACATAAACCCTAGAAATATTTGGAGTTTTTGGAGGAGAACAGGTCCATCAAAATCTCAAAAAACCATCAAAATTTCATGTTTCAGCCTCTAAATCTGCCTGGTCGCTGTGCGTTTACCAGTCTTGGGATAACAGGTTTTTGACAAGGCATTAAGCACCATTTTAAAACCTGGAAGTATTTTTGGAAAATAGACTCAAAGGGATTTCCAATGAGATATCATGGAGTTGATTTGGACATTGGGACGACACTCAAAATCAACCTTGGACAGAGGTAATTTTTTCTGCCTGGACGCTGCGCGTTTCACAAGAAAAATGTATTTTACACAGTCTTCAGAATTTTTTGAAGTTTCACTCCAGTTTGAATTTTACTTTAGGAAATGAGGAATTTACTTGTGTAAATGGTCAATATGAATGTAAATACCATATTTTTACTTTTACCTAGGGTAAATACATTAGGTAAGTCAATCAGTTGAGGTGTAATGAATCAGTTCATTAGAGTTAGGATTGAGTCACTTTTCTCATCCTATACTCTATCTATTAGTTCAGCTTTTTGTGTAATATCTCCCTCACCTCATGGATTCGACCCCTATGGATGAGTGGAGGTGGTTTTGAGGTCTATTTATGTTAGGTATTCAGAGGAGTCAAAGGATGGCATCAGTTTGAAAGTTAGTGTATTGATCAAGAAACATTTTTGCCTGTATATTAATGAAGAATTACAACTATTTCCTTGGGATTCATGTGGTATGAATGTTTGGCATAGCTTTTTCTCTGTGATCATTTGTATGAATGTTTTGTAAGCTCATAAAATTTTCATGTCTATTATATGATAAATTTCAAGTTGATAGGCATAATACATGTTTTTCATGCTCTTTTTTGGGAAATTTTTCATAATTTGTCCATTTTCTTCAGTTTAGGAATAATACATCTCCTATGCTCTTCATAGCTCCTCATCAGTCTTAAATAATCTCACCAAATCACCTTTAAGTGTTGAGCCTTATACCTATCTTGCCCCATCGAATGGACTACAATTCCATCTCATTTTCCCTGACCTAGTCCCCTTGACCTAATCCTCATCTAGTGAGCCCAACCCTAATCAAAACAAATCAAACCCTTATGCACTTCTTAGCTAGCCTAAAACCCTTTTCATCCAACCCTCTTGGCTATGATTTTTGTGGAGAGAGCCCTCTCTGACTTGGTAGGGCTAGATACCAAGTCAAAATCTTGGTTTGTGGTTACCACTTGTTGAAAATGTAGCAAGATGATGGAGCTTAGTGAAATGAAGTCGCCTTCACTAAGTGGGCCCGCAGGCAAATTCTGGCGCAAAGTCTATTTTTAGACTATGTCTATTTTTAGACATATGGAGCATGGTCCAGGGGTTGCAGTATGTTATTCTTGGAGTATTGGTCATGTCGGTAAAAATAGATAGGACCTCTATTTTTTGACCTATAGGTCGATAGGTCGATGTCTATTTTTAGATTGCCTATCCTAAAAATAGGGAAGTCAAATATTATTTACCCTTAATAATATTTGGACTCTAAACAGCAGTTTACTCTCTTGGAGCACTTCAGTTCGAGCTACAGAAGTGGCTCATGCATCTGACAAAGGAATTATGCTATTCCCAAGGGTTTGATGGCATCATGCATGGTTGACTTCAGTTAGGACTTCAGTGGCAGAAGTTTGGTGGAGTTAATGAGACAGCTAGTGGAGTTGTGTTCTGTTTATTTTAGTTGAGCTGGTTGAGATTAGTTTAACTAGCTAATCAATTAGTTATGAGTGGAGTGAATTAAATATTATTTAATTAATTAATTAGTAACTCATTATTCAACTCAAGAACACATCAGTTCACTACAGTGCATGATCAGTTCAGTGGAGACCAGTGAAAGAGGTAGATGAAAGGGTGGAGTTAGCTATCAGTGGCGACATCAGTTGTGCATGAGATTTGCACCACACTTGGAGGAATTGCCCATGATGATTGCGCTGTCAAGCCAAGGAGATTCAAACCTTGGATATCTATATAGACAGGCCATGATTGCGCAATAGAGGCAAGGCAATTGGCGGTGAGTTTTGAACCAGTAACCTGTTCAAAACTGAGCTAGTTTGTGTGTAACTTTATGAGAAAGTACTGAGTACTTGTGAGGAGTATTGTACTGATTTTGTTACATGATTTCTCCATTATAATATACACAATAGCTGCGGGGTTTTCAGCTATAAGCTTTCCCCATACATACTGTGTTAATGTGTATGATGAATTGATGTGCTATCGCTTGTTTTATTTCCGCATGTGTGATGATCTGAGTGGAAGAGATTATGTGTTGCATATAAATTCAAATTGTATGTGATCGGGATAGTCTCGGTGGATAATTAATCATTATTCAGCAAATTTCTACATGGTATCAGAGGTATTGAAGCAGAGATTGATCATCACAGTGATTACAAACTTATTTCGGTAGACAGAGTCTGCATGCGGGCCAGGTAGCCTCCGGATTCATCTTTCTTCGGAAAGTGAAAGGTCTGGTAAATGCCCCTTGCAGTTGATCTCTGTGCTAGAAATAATTTGTTCTCACAGATCTAGAGCGGTTGAGCTTTGAAGTGGAATTCGAATTTTGCAGCAGTTTTGTTTTCTTGGTGCCAGTGTTGAAAATGTCTTTCAACGGTTTGCGACTCGAATATGCTCTTGAAGGTAGTTCGAATTATGTTGCATGGAAGGATCGCATGGAGGCAGTATTAGAATATAATGGTCTGAAGGAGTTCGTAGATACGGATGTCCAAAAGCCCACTGATGCTGCTAAAGTCGAAGCATGGCAAAAGAAGATGGTGAAGTGTCGAAGGATCCTGTTGGAGGGCGTCAAGGATCATATTGTATCCAGCCTGCATGGAAAGGCTACTCCATATTTAATGTGGAAAGCTTTGACGGATCTATTCCAGAGTAAGAGCGACCAAAGGAAGCTGGCGCTCAAAGATAAGCTCGGGAACATCAAGATGGAGAAAGGCGACAGTATCGCCAAATACCTCACGAAGTTCACTCAATGCAGAGATGAGCTGGGAAGTGTGGGGGTGACTGTCGAAGATGAGGACATGGTCGACCTGGCTCTCCTTGGTCTTCCGAAGGCTTGGCACTCATATCAAGATAGTGTCAATGGTCGGGAGAAGCTTCCGGGATGGGAGCGCCTTTGGGCGGATCTCATGCAGGAGGAGATAAGGAGGACTACTCGAGATGGATATTCATCAAAGGGAGTTGATGAAGAAAACTGCGCTTTGGTGGCAAAAGAAAAGAAGGGGAAGGGTAAGAAAACCTCTCATTCTGGTGCAAAGGGAAAGAAGCAGGATATGGTGAAAGTGAAGTGTTTTCACTACCATGATCATAGACATTATGCTACCAATTGTCCAAAGAAGAAGAAGAACAAGAAAGCGGGAAGATCTGCAAATAGAGAAGCTTTGGCTTCACAGTTCGAGCTTGACTTTTCACTGATCGCATGCTTGGTTTCAAGTGTGATGGGATCGGTGTGGTTCTTGGATAGCGGTGCGTCATTTCATATGACGAGAGATCGAGATTTGTTCTCAGATCTGGAGGACAAATATTTGAGTGTGCACATCGAGATGGGCGATGATGGTAGATACAGTGTGACTGGTATCGGTACCATATCCTTTCAGAGGGAGTCTGGTAAACCCTTTGTACTAAAGGATGTCATGCATGTACCTGGATTGAAGAAGAACTTGATCTCTGTGGTGATGTTGGAGGATAAGGGGTATGATGTGGTCTTCAGCGAAGGAAAAGCCTTCCTGCGCAGTAAGACTACTGGAGAGACCCGGAAGATAGGGGTTCGAACCAAGAACCTTTATCGGTTGCAGGTAGATGGCTGCGCAGCTATGGCATGCAAGGCGGGAGAAGTGGTGAGCCGGGATGATGAGGGCGAACTGTGGCACAGGAGATTGGGCCACCTTCACCATGGAGCTTTGAAGATTCTGCAGCAGATTTCTACTGGGCTTCCTAAGGGCACTCTTGCGCAGTCAGATCAGTGCAAGGGGTGTACTTTAGGGAAGTATGTGAAAGCCACCTTTCATGAGAAGGATAGTCGCGCCACGACGATCCTTGAGAGAGTTCACACAGACGTGTGTGGTCCTTTCTCAGTTGCTTCGACAGCAAAGAACAAGTATTATGTGATCTTTGTTGATGATTTCTCTCGAAAGTGCTGGATATTCTTCATGCAGAAGAAGAGCGATACATTCGCGAAGTTCTGTGAGTTTAAAGCACTGGTCGAGAAGGAGTCGGGGAAGAAGGTGATTGCTCTAAGGAGCAACAATGGTGGTGAATTCATCTCGGCTGAATTCAAGGAGTTCTGCAGCGCAGAAGGGATTCGGAGAGAGCTCATCGCACCCCATAACCCACAGCAGAACGGGGTGGCTGAGCGGAAGAACAGAACGATCGTGGGTGCTGCACGGGCGATGTTGCATGATCGGGGCCTACCCCTTCACTTGTGGGCTGAGGCATGCAATACAGCAGTGTATGTGCAGAACCGTTGTCCTCACAAGGTTCTTGGCATGAGTACACCGGAGGAGGCTTATTCTGGTAAGAGGCCTGATATTTCCCATTTGCAGATTTTTGGTTCTCCTGTCTACATGCATGTGACGAAGGATGCGAGAAGGAAGCTGGATCCAACTGCTGAGGTTGGAATATTTGTGGGGTACACTGATACACCTCACAAATACCGGGTGTATTTTTCAGACAGTCGCAAGACTGTTGTGCGACAGGATATAAAATTTCAGGAGGAGAAAGCCATGCAATGTTCGCTTGAGAGGGAGCTACACTTGCATGCAGATGAGGAGCTGTTAGTTCCTAAGGAGGAGCTTCCGGATGTGGATCAGCCACAAGAGGAGGTTCAGGAGGTGGAAGAAACCACCCAGGCAGCGCCAACCATCAGAGGGCGCATGCGCACTACAGAAGCTGAGCGACTGGCTCGGGATGCAGAGAAGGTTGTAGGACCACCTACAGCACAGCGCAGACAGAGACAGTCACCGGATCGGTACACTGGATACATGGCTCTTATGAGTCAATGTGTTGTGACAGAGCCATACTCTTTTGAGGAAGCTGTGGAGGAACCCGCATGGGTTGATGCCATGATCGAAGAATATGATTCGATTATCAGGAACAGTGCATGGGAGATTGTCCCAAGACCGGTTGGGAAATCAGTTGTAGGTTCGCGATGGATCTACAAGGTGAAGCAGGCGGCTGACGGGAGTGTGGGGAAGTACAAGGCGAGATTTGTCGCCCGTGGCTTCTCACAGATCGAGGGGATTGACTATGAGGAGACTTTTGCACCTGTCGCAAGGTACTCTTCCATACGGACGATCCTTGCTCTCTCGGCGCAGATGGGGTGGCACATTCATCAGATGGATGTGAAGACTGCGTTCCTCAATGGAGTTATTGAGGAAGAGGTGTACATAGAGCAGCCTGAAGGTTTTGAGATCTTCAGCAGTGAGTCGCATGTGTGCCGACTCAAGAGAGCACTGTACGGGCTGAAGCAAGCACCTCGTGCTTGGTACACTCGGATATATAGCTACTTCACCGGGCTTGGATTCTCCAAGAGTGAGGCGGATCCTAACCTGTACCAGATTGTGGTGGAGGGGAAGCTGTTGATCATCGTACTGTATGTAAATGATCTGATTTTGACTGGCGATGAGCAGTTGATACTTTCATGCAAGGAGGATCTTGCATGAGAGTTTGAGATGAAGGACTTGGGCATCCTTCATTATTTCCTGGGATTGGAGATTTGGCAGCGCAGTGGAGGACTGTTTGTTTCTCAGGGCAAGTATGCTCGGGAGATTCTGGAGAGGTTCAACATGCAAGGCTGCAAGCCTGTTGACACTCCTCTTCCTGGTGGTTAGAGGAAGGAGGATACTACTTCAGCGGAGGTAGTGGATGCCACTGTCTATCAACAGTTGGTGGGGTCGCTTATGTATCTGGTCAATACACGACCCGATATATGCTATGCAGTTAACCAGCTTTCGCAAGCTATGGTTAAGCCTACCAAGCTCTTTTGGAAGGCATGCAAGCATGTATTGCGCTATATCAGAGGCACATCGGGATATGGTTCATGGTACAGAAAGGAGGATCAGTTGAGGCAGCATGGCTTCACAGATTGGTATCATCATATCAGAGATTGTGTTCAGCGGAGAATCATGATGCTTTCATATGTTCCCACGGAGGATCAGGATGCCGACATCCTGACGAAGGCGCTCACTAGGAGCAAGTTCGAATTCCACAGAGGCAGGATAGGGGTTGCAGATAATCCATATCTTGTTTAGAGGGAGTGTTGAGAATGCAGCAAGATGATGGAGCTTAGTGAAATGAAGTCGCCTTCACTAAGTGGGCCCGCAGGCGAATTCTGGCGCAAAGTCTATTTTTAGACTATGTCTATTTTTAGACTATGTCTATTTTTAGACATATGGAGCATGGTCGAGGGGTTGCAGTATGTTATTCTTGGAGTATTGGTCATGTTGGTAAAAATATATGGGACTCTATTTTTTTGACCTATAGGTCGATAGGTCGATGTCTATTTTTAGACTGCCTATCCTAAAAATAGGGAAGTCAAATATTATTTACCCTTAATAATATTTGGACTCTAAACATCAGTTTACTCTCTTGGAGCACTTCGGTTCGAGCCTTGGAAGTGGCTCATGCATCTGACAGAGGAATTACGCTATTCCCAAGGGTTTGATGGCATCATGCATGGTTGACTTCAGTTAGGACTTCAGTGGCAGAAGTTTGGTGGAGTTAATGAGACAGCTGGTGGAGTTGTGTTCTGTTTATTTTAGTTGAATTGGTTGAGATTAGTTTAACTAGCTAATCAACTAGTTATGAGTGGAGTGAATTAAATATTATTTAATTCATTAATTAGTAACTCATTATTCAACTCAAGAAAACATCAGTTCACTACAGTGCATGGACAGTTCAGTGGAGACCAGTGAAAGAGGTAGATGAAAGGGTGGAGTTAGCTATCAGTGGCGACATCAATTGTGCATGAGATTTGCACCACACTTGGAGGAATTTCCCATGATGATTGCGCCGTCAATCCAAGGAGATTCAAACCTTGGATCTCTATATAGACAGGCCATGATTGCGCAATAGAGGCAAGGCAATTGGCGGTGAGTTTTGAACCAGTAACCTGTTCAAAACTGAGCTAGTTTGTGTGTAACTTCATGAGAAAGTACTGAGTACTTGTGAGGAGTATTGTACTGAGTTTGTTACATGATTTCTCCATTATAATATACACAATAGTTGCGGGGTTTTCAGCTATAAGCTTTCCCCATACATACTGTATTAATGTGTATGATGATTTGATGTGCTATCGCTTGATTTTATTTCCGCATGTGTGATGATCTGAGTGGAAGAGATTATGTGTTGCATATAAATTCGAATTGTATGTGATCAGGATAGTCTCGGTGGATAATTAATCATTATTCAGCAAATTTCTACACCACTATTGCAATTCCTTCCTTAACCTTGGGAATATGCTGGAGTGATAACATACTAGCGCCATTGTCGGGGAATGAAGAGACAAAATTTTCCCTGGGTGTATGACAAATATCAGATCTACTTGTTGATGGTGAACAACGATCAGGCATAAGAAGGCTGTGCATCATTCACCTGGCAACTCCAATGTCGAAAAATCCAAAGATTCAAAATTCTCATGGCGACTGCACTCTTCAAGAACCAATAGCCAGAATAACTTCTTGGTGACTCACTGTTGTCAAAATGTATTTTATTGCTCGAAGGTATGCTCCTATGAATCGAGCTCATATACCTAGTTTTCCAAATCGTATTCCTCGTATATATTGGTAATCAGGATTGTCAAAAATTTAAGGTTCAAGACAGTGAAGATGCTAGTTTGCATTTGGTCAAATTTCATTTGCATATTCATAGACTAAAGATTGATTTTCCTGAAGATTGTCTAATGAAAATGTTTATGGCTAACTTGGAGGAAAAATAGAAATCATGGTATGAGGATCTACCATCTGCTATTTTATATTCTCTAAAGGACTGTAATATTCCTAATTAGCAACAACTAATTGGAATATTCAATTTTGTTTCGTTTTTACGTCTATAGTTTGTAAATAAATAAAATGTGAGTGGAGAGGGTCTAACTCACTTTAGTAAAATAAAACACCCTCCTAGTAGCACAACATTGTGACTTAAGGGGGGGCCAAGGGGGCCAACCACCACATAGAGAGGGGGCCTACGTTAGCTCTAGAAGCTTCTACGCAGGAGAGATTGGACACGTGGCAAGAGATGGAGGCTACGTTGAGGAGATGGCCTTGGGATTGGAGGAAGGCCAATGTTATAAAAGGAGGAGCCTTCTCATTTGATTCATTCTGTTGTTGATGACATTGAGCTAGACGTTTGTCTTCTTGAACACGCTGGCTGTTTAGCTTGTCTGTAGCACTGTTTAGTGCATTGAGTGTCTCCGGTCGGAGATCTTGCTCTTAGCCCCGGGGGACTTTGAGTGCCTACTCGGGCAAGGTCATTTCTTCAGTATTTTGTGAGAGTTTTTGCTTTTTGGGTTTGCTGCGGAGCTGGGCTTTCTTAGAGACTGCGCAGTCACTGGGAGAGAGGACGCAGTCCATTTTGGAGGTGCTCGGATCGGGATTTCTACAGGAGATTTAGCTGAGATTTTGAGCAGAGGATCAGCCTTTGCCTATGGGAGGAGTTTGGTGGAGTTTGAGGCGGTGTTTTATTCATTCCCATTTAGCCTCTGCGCAGAGCCTTGGAGGCCAACATATTTCCCCAAGGGGGTGTTTTCTGGTGATTTTCGGGGGTCAACCATTCTTGATATGGTTTCTGGGTTTTGTTGGGATTGGTGAGTAGAAGAGGATTGCAGATTTTCAGCTTATTTAGGAAAGGGGATCAGCCGCTAGTCTTCAGTACATTCCAGCAGTAACAGCTACACAGCAGTTTTCTGGCAGCTGGGACGTAATTCAGAGAGCAGCCATTTCCTATATATTCTGAGAGCATTTCTTCACTTGCCTTGAGCAAGATTAGGTGCCATCACTTTGATCACCTATTGTACTCCATTATATTTCTCAGATTAATAAAATGGCTTAGGATTTCCTCTCTATGTTTCTGGATGAGTTGCCGTATTTTCTTTCTATGCTATGTCTAATGCACTATTATTTTTATATATTCTTGAGAATTCTAGTTCTATACCACTTGGTGTGTTTATCTTTCACTCTTAGAAAGAGTCTGGAAAGGGCCAGGTAGCCTCCAGATCTCGTCCTATTTCAGAGGCAGAATATCTGGTAAATGCCCTCCCAGTCCATCTCTGGTTAGAGTTTGCCGTGTTTTAGAGATATTCCCGAGACAGGATATTACAGTGGTATCAGAGCATAGTTCTGGCTTAGCCTGTGGTCTATGACACCAGGGAAAAGACCATATATTTGTTACAGAGGTAGGAAGTACAGAGATCGTGAGCATAGGTTGTGTTAGGGTCCCGTGATTTGGCCGATTGGTGAGCCAAATGATGATGTAACATCAAACCAAGCTTTGGAGCCCAAGGACCTAGCCTTCCTGGACTCAGAGAGGGCTCTCTCTATATGTGTAAAAGATATCGGTGTGTTTGCTTATGGTGTTCTGATTAGGGTTATTGCTGGTGTTTGACTAGGGTTAGAGTAATTCGCTTGATAGTACATAAGGGTTTGCGCTTCTTGCTCTAATCCCACCTTAGAAGGGACATACTTACTTTCTTCATGACACAGCTGTTCATGATCATGGTAGTTTTGAGTGTCTAGTTCATCATAAAGCACCAGGGGCAGCTGATGTGGTGGATCTAAGTTTATTTTAGTTTCTTCTGACTCTTCCTCCATGTTTTCATCAATATGCATAATGAAAGAGTTTAGGTCGGAATGCAAGGAACACATTGGAATGTTGTCTGGCCTATCTTGACTGCTAATCATGTATTTCATGTGTGATTCTCGGTAGAGTATTCTGGTCTGGCCGAACACAGGAATGGTGGTGTATGACATGTCCAGTTGAATATTCCCTTGGAGTTTGGCTCCCCAGGATCTGGATAGAAGCATCCCATACTTGGGAGGGATGTCTGCCACTACTATATCCATGATTAGATGTTTCGCAGGTATTTGGGCCAGACTAAAACAAAGGTCTTTGATCAAACCCAGGCATTTGACTCTACTTGAATCAAATGAATACAAGTCTTTGTATGGTCTTGTGATTTCCAGGCCTAGTCTTTCCATTACTACCTTCGGCATAAGATTATGCGAGGCGTCGGAGTCTAGCATGGCATTGTGGAGGATTTGGTCGTGGATGTTTAGGCTAATGTAAAATGGAAGAGTAGTTCCTTCTTGGAATTTTCCCTCTATCCTCGGACCAAACAACACTTCAGGAGTGTCATCAGCTAGATTAACAGTGTTTGCATCATTCCCCAGATTTAGGACTTTTAGTACTTGGGATTTATAAGAGTTTTGGGCAATGAGTTCAGTAAGAGGCATGGTGATCTTGATCTTGGCGATTTTGCCTTCAAAGCTGAAAGGCAGCTGAAGTTTAGATATGTTTGTTTCAGTTTTTTCAGCCACGACCTTCTCTATGTTCTGAGTTTGTTGGCTTTGTTTCGGGATTTTGTTTGCCATAGTTGCTTCGGTAACTTTTGTGGAAGTACTCGGAACAGTTGAGTTAGGACTAGTTTGGGTAACTTTAGCTTTGTTTTGGTCACTTTTCTAGACCTTGAATTTGTCACTGCTTACTGCTTTCTTGAGGATGGTATCAGGGGTTTTAGCAGTATCTGAGTTACCTTTCTTGGAATTATCTTGGTTTCTTTTGCTCCTAAGGTCATATTTCATGTGAGCTTCTATAATGGCATTCTGAAAATCTATGGTAGGGTCGTCGAGATCTTCATAGTTGGTCTCATCCTGATTAGGAGAAAAGAACGCTTGTTCTTCTTCTGTGAGGTACACCTCACTCTCATTATCAGACCCTATGAGGTTTAAATGATGTTCATCAAGAGGTTCTGTATCCCTGTCATCTTCTTCCACATAGTTTTCATTGAATGGTGGCCTAATTTGTTGGTCATTTTCCCTTGGTCTGTTTTGGGGCTGTTCCCTTCTAAAGTTTTGGTTTCGGTTTCTATTTGGGGGGTTTGGCTGGTTGTCCCTAACAGGAGTCTTTTAATTTTTTTGGCCATGGTTTTGACTAAGTCATCTATTCTAGGATCTAGGGAAGGTGATGAAGTGGAGACCTCATCTTTATATGTGACCTTTCTTTTTGATCTAGTCCTAGCCCTTTTTCTGCTAGGTTGGCATCTGCTTTTATTGCTATTTGTTGCATCTCTTCTAAGGTAGGGGGATCCTTGTCTCTCAGATGATATGTCATGTCCGGATCGAAACCCTCGGGGAATTTTTCCAAGGCTAAACCAAGTGGTGGTTTGAAATGAGGTGGGAGGGAGTTATATACACTGTTGAACCTAGTGCAGTAAGCTTGAACACTTTCCCCATTTTCCCGTTTTAGGTTGTTATATTCTGACAGGATTTGAATAGGGTTTCTTCGAATTTCCCACCTATTTCTGAAGACTTGATGTAGTTCTGGGATATTGTGTATGATGTTTGGAGTTAAGCTTTTGAACCATGTTTTGGGTTCTCCACCAAGACTTTGGGCGAATATTCTCATTCTGACGGTCTCGTCTTGTACTTCCAGGTATTCATAAGCATCAGTCATCCTACTTATATGCTGTTGAGGTGTGGTGGTATCTTCTCCAGTAAAGTGTGGGATTTTGTCTTGATATTTATTTGGGAGAGGAGCTAAGGGCGGTGGCAACACCAAAGGTGCATACCAGGCTGCCATGACGGGAGCTAATGGATGATGTACAAGATGAGGACTAGTGGGATGAGATGAGGTGGTTTGAACAATGGTGGTTCGGACAGGTGTGGCGGATGAACTTGGACTAGTGATCTGGTTTTGAGCAGATCTGGGATGGTAGGAGCCAAATTGATAGAGAAGCTGAAAGTCGGGGGGGTGGAAGTTGAGGCTTCTCTACTATGACTGTGTGATTGGTCTAGGGTTTCAAGATCGTCAAAGTTTATCTTACTATGAGATCTACTTCTGAAAAGAGTTTTTGACGACTCTAATTCAAAAGGTGAATCTGGTAGGATAGTGAGATGTTTAGGTACTGATCTTGTTTTACGGATGGATCTACCAGTAGCTAGATGATCAGTTTCGGAAGCTTGCTACAGAATCTTCTCTGGGTCATCTACTATGATAGGGGGATTTGGGTCTGGATGGGATCTGGTGTTGATTCTTCGTGAAGCCAGATTTTGGATCTAGAGTTTAGAGAGAATGGTATTGGTGAATGTTCTGGATGAGTGGTCTCTCTAAAGTTCTACTAAGGTGAAGGATGGTCAAAATAAAAGGGATGGATTAGTGGAGTCGCCAGGTGGATCTGGGTTGTTTTTTTGAATATAGCTATGGTCCACCACTGGTAACTAATCTGGAAATGTTTTGGATTTTCTGAGTTTTATGTGCAGCCTATGGTTTAAAGTATCCTAGACTTGTTTCAACACTTCGCTAGGGTGATGAGAACAAAAAGAGTTTACTCTAAATGGGTCTATGGACTGCTTGCTTGTTTATGGTATCTAAAGGACCAAAGAGTCTATAAGAGTTTGCTAGACTATCATGTACTCAGTGTCCCACCATCTCCCGCTATGTTAGTGAGCGATGGGATAGGTCTATTGGATAGTAACCTAGAGTTCGGTAAAATAGTAAGGCCTACTAGAGGTTAGTGGAGTCGCCAGGTGGATTTTAGTTGTTTTGAGATATATGTGTATGGTCCACCACCAGTACTGACAAAAACCAATCTAAGGGAGTGTTTTGTTTTGGGATTTTTTGAGTTTTATGTGTAGCCCTGAGGTTTGGAAAAGTTTCCTATAACTGAATCAACATTTTGCTAAGATGGTGAAAAAGCTATTTTCTACTCTTCAGACAATACCTAAGTTTACTAAGCTTGATTGAGACTTCAGGAGTTACTAAGGTGTCCTTAGATTGTCACTAACTCAAAGTCCTACTGTGAGTGTCACTATGTTAGTGAGCAGTGGGATAAGTCAATCAGATAGTATTCTCAAAGGTCTCTTAAGGTCTAGGGAATCTAAGTTTGTTTATTACTCAGAGTCCCACCGTGATCGCCATTATGTTAGGTGGTGATGAGGTGGCTCACTGGTAGGTATACTTGAAAATAAGGGACTTTTAGAGTTCTAAGGTGTCCTTAGATTGTCACTAACTCAAAGTCCCACCGTGATCGCCATTATGTTAGGGTGGCGATGAGGTGGCTCAATCGGATAGTGGCCTAGTTCTTAGTAGAGCAGTAAGGCCTACTAGAGGTTAGTGGAGTCGCCAGGTGGATTTTTAGTTGTTTTGAGGTATATTTGTATGGTCCACCACCAATACTATCAAAAACCAATCTAAGGGAGTTTTTTGTGGTTTTTTCTTAGTTTTATGTGCAGCCTAGGATGTAAGAGTGTTATAAACCTGATTCATCACTTTGCTAAGATGGTGAAACTGAGATTTTACACTAAATGATTCTAAAGGCTGATGGTCTGAGTTTAGGATTGAAGGACTAAAGAGTCTATAAGAGTTCGCTATATTGTCATGTACTCAGTAAGTCCCACCGTGATCGCCATTATGTTAGGGTCCCGTGATTTGGCCGATTGGTGAGCCAAATGACGATGTAACATCAAACCAAGCTTTGGAGCCCAAGGACCTAGCCTTCCTGGACTCAGAGAGGGCTCTCTCTATATGTGTAAAAGATATCGGTGTGTTTGCTTATGGTGTTCTGATATTAGGCTAGTTATGAAGTGAGTTTTTTGATTTTTGGTTTTTTAAGTTTGTGAGGGATAAAACTGATCAAAGATATAAAATGGGTAACAAGAAGTTAGATCAACTGGGCTATGGGGTCAAAAAGGTCAAGGAAGCTATCAGATGATGATATAAGGTTGTTGTAGGGCCGATTTGATTCAAGGTAGAAATGATCTTTGGGAAAAATGGAGTAAATGGACATAAAGTTTGTGAAAGACGAAGGATTTCAAGCATAAATAGTTTGATAGCAGACATAAACATGTTATGGCAAGCCATTAATCATGAAAAATGTAACTACAAGCTAAATAATACATAGAAATAAACATTCAAGCCATGCATAGAAGTATAAGACCCTCTAACTTTGGGAAATGGCTATCAGACTTTGGGGAAAACACATAAGACGGACTAACAACTCAAAATACTATGCCGGAATGCCTAAACACAGTCTTTAAGTTATTTGGAACTTTGACAAACAAGGTTTCATAGTTTTAGACAAAGGGCTAGATCGGGACTAGGCCTCCTTGGTTCAAAAAGATGATAATCTAATCAGTCAAAGAGATAACTTCATAGATAGAACTATGGACAGCCATAGGTAAGCAGGGCACACCATACATCCTACTCAACATGCATAGAACTTATAAATGAAACTAGCAACAATATCCTTAAGTTACTAAAGAGCAGTTAAGAATTCTTTAGTGCAACTAAGGAAGAAGAAAACATCAAAGCTATGAAGATTCAGGAAATTTGAGGTGCCTCCATGGGCATATCTCAAATTAACTCTCCACTGATCTATAGCAAGCAAGAAACATGTATCATGAATGAAAACTAGAAGACAACAACAAAGCAAGAAACACTATACCATTCTACCATGTCATGGAATCCATCAACAATCCTTCATCATTCATTCAAAAGCATCCAAGAGGCAGTCCAAAATCATAACACAAGTATGTTCTTCAAAGCTCATATGACCAATATATTGCTTCTTCTCTCAAGTTCAGCCTTGTTTTACAATGAAGCCCTTGGAATAAATAGGCTCAAGTGAGGAAAACCTCATGGTTCAACTAGCTATCCCATTGGCCTAATCAAAATATCTAAACTTGTCCTTGAGGCTTTGCAAAGCCCAAGGCACAAAAATATCTCATAAAATATCTAAAAATTGCTAAAAAAGGGAATTTAATTGACTTTGCATCATTTTTCAAGTGCAAAAATAGCTAAACGCACATTTGGAAAAAGCAGATTTTTGAGGTTCAAAAATTACAAAAATACTTCAAATTTATATCAGAAAAAGGTCCCCTATCTTGCTGGAAACATTTGGTAGCCTTTCTGATGTCGAAACGAAGCTCATGATAGCTTGTTGGAAATCTCTGAGTGTCTACTTTCCGACACAACTGAAATCACCTCAATCTGATGCCTGGAGGTCCTCCAAATCTGTACCCGTGTGTAAAAAGCCAGAAAATTGCAGACTGCTGATATGCCGGGCAGAATGTGCAAAAAGTGAGCATTTTTCGCCATTTTGAGGGGGCGAATGATCTCCAAATGCTCTGAAAATCGCTGAGGACATGATCATGAAATTATGGCATCAGCTGGTATCATCCTCCTCCCTTGAAAAATCCTCAAAATGAAATGGCGAATTTATGAGTTTTCGACCAAAAACTCAAAAAATGCCGAAAAACAAAAAGTTGTCGAAATGGGCCCAAAATTGGTGCGCATGACCCTCAAGGGTCCCTAGCAACATTTTCCGAAGCTGAGGGCCAAAATATCAATTGCTGATATGTATTTCTTCTCTTTCCGTGCCGGGCGCTTCCTCTTTGCTTCCTTCAGTTTCTCCTGGGTGGCCTTTAGCTTGCGCCGGGTGAACTGATTCAATCTTTGATAATGCTGTGTCCTTTTCCTTTGCAGCTCTAGGTCTCTGTTTTCCCTTTCAAGTTTCATCTCCAAGTGTTTATTGGCTCTTTCTAGCCATGCCTCCTTATTTTCTTCAATTTCTTGCTCAAGGAGGGCAGTGAGGGGAAAGGCTTGGAGATGGGCTTGTTCTTCTTCCCTTTGTTTTTCCAAGGCTCTTTTAAGCCCTATGGTTCTAGGTCTCTTCCGCCTAGGCTAGTCTCCCTCTTCTTCCTCATCAAAATCACCAATGAGATCTTCTATCCTCATTTGCGCTTTAGCTGCTTCATTCTTGTGTTTGATTGCCCGTGCTTCATGAACAGCTAAATGGACATTCATTTGTTTGTTTTGGGTTTCCAAGAAATAGTTGAAGTTCCTTGCCCATTGAAGATCATTCTCTAATGCCTCAATTTGCCCCTCTCTATGGATTAGGAGGTTTTCAAGAATGCGGGCTTCATTATCGCTATCATCACTTTGGATTGGAATGATAGTCGATGCACCTCCATGTTCTTGACTTTTTCCAATTTTGCCTTTCCCTTTGAAAGCCAATCTTGCACTCTTCCTTCTTGGCATGCTAGTGGGAGACCTCTTGAACGATTTTCTTTTACTAGGGACAACTTTTGTCACTTTTGGAGTGGCAGCCTTAGGCCCTTTCTTCCTTGCTGTGTTGGGCTTTGTTCTTTTGGGAGGAGGAGACACAACTGCTTTACCCTTGACATCTTCTTGAAACTGCTGCTCTCCTTGAGGCTGCTGCTTGTCTTCTTCTTGCTGTTCAATTTGCTGCCCCTGTTCGCCAACATCAATTTGCTATTCTACTTCAATGCCTTGTTCAATTTGTGTTTCAACCTGCTGCCCTTTTTCATCAAAATCAAGCTGCTGCTGTGCTTGGATTTCCTGCTCATTTTGTGGCTCAGGCAGCTGCTCAAAATCCTACCCAAGCTGTTGTTTCTGTCCTTCAATATCAAGCTGCTACTCTTCCTCTTGTACCTGCTTCTATTCCTCATCTTCTGTTTGCTGCTGACCTTCACCACTGTCCTACTGCTGTTCCTCATCTTCTGTTTGCTGCTCTTCATCCCTTTCCTCTTGCTCATGACCTTTCTCTTCTTGCTGTCTACTTCCCTCTCCTTCTTCCAACTGTCCTGACTGTTCTGTGGCAATCTTGAGCCTTCTAGGAGTAGGCCTGCTGGACAAAGGTATAGGGCGATGAATAGGCTGAGTGGGAGATATATGGACAGGAGGAACAGTAGAGAAATCTGGGTGACTGATGAATACATCCCATGGAACCTCCTTCTTCTCTAGCTGGTGTAGGATGATAATTTTGATCAGAGAATGATGGAAAAGGGAAGGTATTTGCAGAGATGGAGCCTTCTTCTGGACTGTGGATGCCATCTTCTCGATGCTTTTGCATAAAAAGTAAGGGAGATTGAGCTACCTAGTTCTAGTGAAATGCATCAATAGTCTGACATCATAGGCATAAACTCGAGCAAATATCCCTTCACAAGTAAAATACTTCATTATGACTTTCATTAGAGGAGCATAGCTGTCAAGAAGATAAGAGAAAGGAAAAATGGCAGTGCATGTATCTCTGTGCTCGGGCTTGATGAAAGGCTTATAGTCATTCAAATCTAGATGGGCTTGCTTGAACCATTTCTCGCCATGATATGGAATTTTAGTTGCCTTGGACACATACCTTGGAGAGATCTTGAAATCAAGACCTACCACTTGGAAATGTTTTTCTTTGAATCTTAGGGCGCATAGGTGTGTCAAGGGCAAGAAATTTTTGACCTCCTGTATCTTCTGGCAGAAATCCAAACAACCTACCTCATGAAAGTTGAAAAGGATGGATGGATGCGCATTGACCTCCTCTGTAGAGATTGGCTCATATCTTTTATGCGGACCACTTCTGTTGTCTTGCCTTGGAGGCATTTTGACCTAATTGTGCTTTTGAAGAAACAAACTGCCTCACTGTCCTTAAATTGCCGCCTTTAAGGTGAACTCTGTCAATTTGCTGTTTTGATAGTGAAAAATTGTCTTTGAATGACTTCAACAAGTTTCCTCACAATTTTAAAACCCCTGTTCTTTCAAAAAGTGGCCTTTCCACCTATAAAGTATCTCAGCCAACAGACTTTTCAATAAGATACCATACAGTGAAAAGGAGACAAACTGTTAGGTGAATTTTCTGTGTAAAGTGTCAAGAAATCACCTTGTTCTTGTGAAGTTTGGAGGTCAAAAACACACTTTTATCTTTGTCCAAAGGTGGACTTTCCAATCATTAAAAAACCTGCCCTTCCTAGTGTGCCAATTACTCAACAAACTTATGTCTTATGCAATCAACTCTTAGTGTAATCAGACAGTCAATGTCACAGTTTATGTGACCAGGTGACAGAGTTTTGGAAAATGCTTCAAATAGTTCAACAAAGCCTGTAGGAGTTTATCTTGTCAAATAGTTAAGGCACCTTATCAATGTGAAACCCTTGCCTTTGTAGAAAAAACCTTTACTCCATCTGAATATCAACTTTATCAAAATAAGCTTGAAGAACAAAGACAGTCAAGTGGAAAAATCAGTGAAAAACTGTCCCTTCTGTGGTTTATAGGGTTAACTTTGCCTTTTGAAGTTTGGAAGGTATAGGATCTTTTGTCCTTTGATTAATAAAGGTGAAAACACACAGCTCCTAGTTCAGCATATCTCTTTCCCTGTAAGCACTTTTATCAGTATGCTCACCACTCCAACACAGCTTTTGAACAATGGATATTCTCACAGAAACAACACAGTTTATAGGTATGGTAACAAAGTTTCAAATAAGGCTGCAGGGTTTTATCTTCTCTCACCAACCAAAATCCTTTTAGTATGGAAACCCTGTCCCTTCAAAACCACGCCCTTCCTTGCCCTTGTATATCAATCAGCAACTACTCATAATGTCATACACAGTCAAGTCAAAGAAAACACAGTGATGGCACTTTCCGGTGTTGGTGGTAAGAGAACCCTGCTTTTTGATTTTTTTATGATATGGCAACCAACATTTATCATTCAAACTATATGAGAATCCTCTCATCTGACAACTATCTTTCCTTTGTATCACTGTTTCTCATAATTATTTGACCCACACGCCCTCAAAATGTCTTTGGCAAACTTCTGACTGTTTCAAATAATGTATATAACATGACAGTTTTTTCACCTTGTTTTATCCAAATTTTGAGGGCAATTTGCAATGGTTACTCATACTAGTGCTAATTCAACCCTTTGGTGTTTTGCTTCTAACCCCATCACCACATCAATACCTCATTTTTTATAACTTGAACTGTGGTTTTTTTTTAAAACTCTTACAGCACTTAGCAATTTTGAAACCAAGGGAGGGAGCACGTAAAAATACCTTTATAACTTCGATGAGGGCCTTGTAAAGAGTTGGAGTAGCTTTGCATGTGAACTGGAGGCGTGTTGGAGGGTTTAAAATTGCGCGACACGTTTACAGTGGAGGGCGCCGCGCATAAATTGGTGTCGGGTGACTCTGTCGGGTCGGTCGGGCGCCGTGTACAGGCGCGTCGCGCACACGTACAGGCACGTCACGCAATAGTTGACTGCCTGTGAAAATCTGCCTCTGAGCGCGCCGCGCGCTATTCCAGGCGCGCTGTGCAGTTACAAACAGCCAGAACCTCCTTCAAATCGCTCAAAACCTCTTTGTTTGATCTTGAGGGCAGTAAAGGGGCTTGCTTGTGATTTGGATTTTTGAAAATATGAATGAGCCACGGTTATGGACCCTTTAGAAAGCAACACTTCAACGGCCTTTTTACATTGGATTTGGAGAGGGTTTATTCAACGTTTCTTTTGAAAAGCCTTTGTTTTTAAACCGAAGTTTAAAACCTCCTTTTGAACACACAACGGATATATTTCATTTGGACATGTGCACAAAGGCAAAAACTACTTGTTTCATAGGCGAGACCTTTCTTAAACCTTATGAGAAATTGAAATCTTTTGACTGTTTCTAATCCAGAGAAAAAGGGTCCTCCTTTTTAACATTTGTAATTTCAAACTTCTTTGGTTTCAAACAGAAATATGAAGGCAATGACCACTCCTTTCTAAACCTATTTTCCCTTGATGATGTAACCTCTCCTTTAAGAACTTTTCCTTCAAAGTTTTGACTGCTTCTTACCAGAGGGAGAAATCTGCCCTTTGTAACAATGGTGTGTAGATTTTGCCTTTAATAAAACCTTGAAAAATATGCCACAGTTCCTTTGGCTTCTCTGAGTATCTGCTTTCACTAGGTTCCAGTATCTGAAAATATGTAATGATCTTTTTGCATATTTGTAAACTTGTTTGGAGTGCCCTTTCTGCTGAATAAAAACTTAACTGCCACTTCAGCACCCCTTTTATACTTTTGATTCTTGAAGGGCATAGTTGCCTCTATTATTTGAAAGAAGGTGGCCTATCTTTTTAACTTGGTTTGACATTCTCTGCCTGTAGGTGTTTCATCAGTCTTTTCTTCCACTGTAGGTGTCAAACTTGCTGCAGTTTTTCATAGTTTTCCATGGTCTTTTAATTAAGAAGGGCACCTTTTCACTATACTTTCTCTGCTCAGAAAATGTTCCCATGATATCTCTGTCCAAAAAAAAATGAAACCTATGTTTGCTTCAAACTTTCCAACATAACTGACAGTCTATCCAAAACACCTATTTTGCCTATGATGAACAATAGTTCCAATGGTGATGTCTCTTGATGATACAAACTTAGATTTTCTGTGTCATCTATTTTAGCATGTTTGAAAGAGCAGCTGTCTATAAATGGAACTGATTTCATGTGGAAATAATGACATGGCCTGAATAACCTTGCAAGTTGTTCTAGAGTTTTAAAACTTAGACCATAACCTATTTTAATATCCTTGTATTGAGGAGACAAACATATGAAGTGTAAAAAGAAGCTAGGGTTACTCATAAACACCAAGGCTCTTATCAACCATTTTCTTCTAATGGAACTCTGAAATCACTAACCCTACTGCATCAGAAAGCTACATCAGTCTTTGTGGTGGTGTGTAACTTGCATGTACTACTTTCCTGCCTCTTCTTTATGCTCATCTAGAAACCATGGACTGTACTTCACACTTCAATAGGAACAAAAGAACACACAGGGGTCTTTTCACTAAAGTATTTTCATGTTTAATATTAATTGAAACTATGCATCTTAACACCCCTGCAGAGATGTTTGTTATGATAGCTTTGATTAAGGAGTCCCTTTTTTTTTATGCACCCTGATTGATGACTGAAACCTCAACTGATTCTCTTTACAAAACCACACACTCTGTCTCTCTTGTCTGGCATATTTCAGATCTTAGTCCTGTTATGATCATTACTCACACTAAGAAACCTAGAGTCACTGTTTTACTGTCTAGTAAAAAGCAAACCTGTGCTTATAGTAAGTTTTGCAATCCTTGAAGTCAATACTGGCCAGCGCCCTCTGCTTGTAGATGAAGGAGGCGCCTTAACCTTCTGTTGTGATTTCATGTTGAAAGGAAGCTGCAAGGTCTTGATGAGTACTCTCTGTCTTGCAGATACATCTCAGGCTCCTGTTTTCATTAAGAAGCAGTTGTTCTTCTAAATGTAGATTCAAGCAATTTCTTCTGAGATGATGTTATATTTCCTATCTTTGCAAAATCCATAAAACACTGTAAAACACCTAATAATCAGCTTGAGACTTTGGTCTATGCAGTGCTGAGACTTAGGGGTGTGTAAGTGGCGCGACTTAGGGCTGTTATCAATTTCATTTGCAGAGTGGGAGGTCTGTCATGATTGGTCTGTAACAGATGGAGGTTTTTTGCCTTTTGATGGTTGCCAAGGGTAAAATTCCTTAAAGCGCCACTTCCTAACTTAGGGGAGGCTTTTGAAATAGACTTGGATTTTCCTTTTAGAGCTGATGGGAAGACTAGTAGGGCTAAAGCTAGACAGGATAGTGATAATGAGTTTTGACTTTGACATGGGCGGACTGAAAAAGTAGGAGGGCGAAAAAAGTTTTATGAGGGTTTTCTAGATGACAAATTGACATATGGAGATCAGCTTCTAGAAAACTCAGCTATGGATCTATTCATCACTAACAAGTGAAAAATACTGATGACTAACAGGTTGGAAAACACCTACGGAGAGGGAGACTGTGTTCGGGTGGTGGACACAGAATAGGAGGAGCCTGTGACAGACGCAGAGCAGGAGGAGCCTGTGATAGACATAGAATAGGGGGAGCCTGTGTTAGATTCAGAGTTGGGGATTCCGATGGCAGATGAGGATGGGAAGATATTTGCAGACCAGCTCCTCAAATCGATTCAGGAATTAGCCTTACAGGTTGACGTGATGGGTCAGAGATTCACTGCTATAGAGGCTAGACAGCGTGAGACTCCACGGGTTTTCCAGGTAGGAGAGGGATCAGGTACATCCCACCATTTGCCGGAGCATGGTGCTGCTTAGCGTGATACTCCTCAGCCGATGGCTTCACGTGCACCTACCCGCTCTACCATGCCCACTTTCTTGGGAGCAGACATAGGGAAAGGAGCCTAGCAGGAGGTAGAGCCTGGACACATAGGCAAGTATTTTACAGAATATCAGGCCTACGGGCAAGAGTTCAGGGATGATCTCACGTTCAGATATTTTGTGCAGCTCCAACGGGACAGTAGACCCCATGACCATCATAGAGGGCACCAACATTATCATGATGGAGATTCCCACCGTGCCTCTATCAGCTTTCATTTGCCTACGTTTGATGGATCATCAAATATTTCGGCAAAGTCTTGGGTGGAGAATCTGGACATCTATTTCCAGCTTAACCAGATGTCAGAGATGGAGGCCATCAAGGTGGCGACGTTACATTTGGATGGTGAGGCCCAGGATTGGTGGTTCCATGGGATGGTTACACTCGGACATTCCACAGTGACTACATATGCCGAGTTTACCAGGAGGTTGATGGAGCAGTTTGACCGGAGGGATCCGGAACATCACTTGTTGAGATGACGAGGCTCAAGCAGACTGGGAGCTCCGAGACCTACATTGCAGATTTCTGGAGGGTTTCAGTGATGGTGCTAGATCTATCCGCAGCTCGGATGATCTATATTTTTGTAGAGGGGTTAGCAGAGCCACTTCGAGGTCTAGTCAGGTCTACCAGACCAGCGACACTTCCGGATGCTATCAGCAGGACCCGAGACTTATAGGATGCATTTCCCAAGACTCGGACACCTTACCCCCAGAGACATGGTTTCCAGCCCAAGGGGAAGGATGTGAGGATTCCTCCTCCAAAGGGGAATCTGGGACGGGCGCAGATAGATGATGATGCCTGGAGAGAGTTGAGGAAGAAGCGGCTGTGCTTCACTTGTTAGGAGCCGTGGGCACCAGGGCATAGGTGTGCTGCTGGAAAAGCACATTTCTTTGAGGTCTTTTCTGATGATAGTGTGGAAAAGGATAAGGAGGATGAGGAGGAGGCAGGAGATATTCAGATGGCCCAAGATCAGTTTCCACCCCCACCTCTAGGGACAGGAGGTGTAACTTTTGCACCCATAGGAGGGACCCTTGCAGCCTTGCGAGGAGTTCCCAAGTATTTGACACTGCGCGTACGAGGGACAGTACGTGGCCAGTGAGTGTCAGTTTTGGTTGACAGTGGGGCAACCCACAACTTCATTGATGATCAGATGGTCAAGCGGAGGGGTATACCAACCGAGAGTTTTGACGGATTTTCAGTCTTGGTCCCAGGAGCCTAGACGATCCAGTGTGCCCAGTATGTTCCAGAGTTGGCAGTGACGATGGGTACCTACACCGTGACCGATCAATTTTTCATGGTCAACATACCAGATACCAATGTGGTATTGGGTGTTCAGTGGTTGATTACTCTGGGGAAGGTCACCATGGATTGGGAGGCCTTAGAGATGGAGTGGGATGACAAGAAGACTGGGAAGCATGAGAAGATCCGTGGGATGCACACTTACCCACCTCAAACAGTTTCGGCACACCGGATGGAGGCGGACTTCCAAAAGGGAGACATAGAGTGGGTGGTTGAGTTGCGGGCATCAGAGGTAGAGACCATCGGTCGAGCAGTTCATCCAGATATACAAGCCATCCTTGACATGCATGATGTAGTGTTTGGGGATATACCACCAGGTCGACCACCAGACCGAGGGTTTGAGTACACCATTGAGCTTGAGCAGGGTATCCAGGCAGTGATCACTACCCCCTATAGGCATCCCAAAGCCTATCGGGATGAGATTGAGTGGGCCATCCAGGAGTTGCTGGCTGTTGGGCACATCAGACTGAGCACGAGTCCGTTTGCTTCTTCCGTAGTGTTGGTGAAGAAGAAGGATGACACCCTGAGGATGTGTATTGATTACAGGGCCCTGAACAAGAAAACCCTGAAGAACAGGTATCCTATACCCAGGATCAATGAGTTGATGGATGAGTTGAGAGGAGCCAAGTTCTTCTCGAAGATAGATTTGAGATCAGGGTACCATCAGATTCGCGTGAGGGAAATGGACATTCCCAAGACTGCCTTCAGGTGTCATTATGGGCACTTTGAGTTTTTGGTTATGCATTTTGGGCTGACCAATGCACTAGCCACTTTCCAATCTTGCATGAACCATATCTTCCGCATTCATCTGAGGAAGTTTGTATTGGTCTTCTTCGATGACATACTCATATATAGCAGGACTTGGGAGGAGCATCTCCAGCATATAGAGGCAGTACTATGCATCTTGGAAGAGCAACATTTCTATGCTAAGCTCTCCAAGTGTGAGTTTGGGATGACAAAGATGTTGTATTTGGGTCACATTATTGGAGTGGATAGAGTGAGAGTCCATGAGGAGAAGATTAGAGCCATCACAGATTGTTCGGAGCCGAGGAACGTGATGAAAATTCGAGGGTTCATTGGGATATGTACCTATTACAGGAAGTTCGTCAGAGGTTTCTCATAGCTTGCTACACCCCTTATAGATTTGACAAATAAGGGAGCATTCAGTTGGTCAGATACAGTGTAGCGAGCCTTTTATAGGCTCAAGGAGGTGATGAGTAGCTGCCCAGTGCTTGCATTGCCAGATTTTACATAGCCATTTGTCTTGGAATGTGATGCGTCGGGAGAGGGGATCAGCACAGTATTGATGTAGGGGGGACACCCTATAGCCTTTGAGAGCCGGAAGCTCCTTCCACATGAGAGGTTGTATTCTATATACGACAAGGAGATGTTGGCCATCATGCATGCCTTGGCCAAATTCCGACAGTATTTGGTAGGGAACAAGTTCAGGGTGAGGATTGATCACAATAGCCTCAAGTTATTTTTGGAGTAGAAGCAGCTACAGGAGAGGCAGCAGAAGTGGATCAGTAAGATCCAAGCATATGACTTTGACATTGAGTATGTCAAGGGTAAGAATAACGTGGTAGCAGATGCCCTTTCACATAGACCAACCACGTTATCTCTTATGAACTTGGATACAGATTGGAGGGCTCAACTTTTAGTGGAGTACTCCAAGGATAGATTTGCATGTGAGGTGCTGGATGGACAGGTGGCAGATGATAGGTACAGGGTGGTTGATGAAATCATCTATTATAGGGATAGGATCTTCTTGACTGAGGGGTATCAGCTTAAGAAGAAGATACTCCAGGCATCACATGATTCTCCATTGGCAGGCCATCAGGGGTTTACCAAAACCTACAGGGCCATTAGAGAGAGGTTCTCATGGAAGGGCCTCAAGGAGGACGTACTCCAGCACATCAGGGAGTGCAATGTTTGTCAGAGGAACAAGGGGGAGATGAGCCATCCTGCAGGACTGTTACAGCCTCTTCCCATTCCAGAGGGGAAATGGGAGAGCATATCAATGGACTTCATCACAGGGTTGCCCATGGTGTAGGGCAAGGATTGTATATTTTTCGTCGTTGATCGGCTGACAAAGTATGCGCACTTTTTTGCCATATCTGTGCATTACATAGCAGCACAGGTGGCCGAGCTATTCTTCAAAGAGGTTTTCTGGCTACATGGTCTTCCTAAGACCATCATAAGTGATAGGGGCAGCTGCTTCATGGGTGGAGTTTGGCAGGAGCTTTTCCAGCTGGTGGGGACAGAGTTGACACCGAGTACTAGTTATCACCCACAGACGGATGGACAGACAGAGATAGTTAACAAGTGGCTGGAGGGCTACTTGCATAACTATGTCAGTGGGCAGCAGCAAGCATGGTTGAGATGGTTACATTTGGGGGAGTACTGCTACAACACGACACATCACATGTCCATTGGTATGTCACCATTTTATGCTTTATACGGGTATCATTCCTTATCTTTTGCTGATGTGATGTTTAGTGCTAGCAAGGATCCTAGAGCCAAGATTTGGATCCAAGAGAGTCAGGACATTCTCTGAACTCTCAAGGACAATATGGCTACAACATAGAACCAGCAGAAGTTGTATGCTGACAAAGGTTGGGTGGAGAGATAGTTTGAGGTAGGGGACTTGGTCTACCTATGATTACAGCCATATCGACAGTCATCGCTGAAACAAAAGGGATCTGAGAAGCTCAAGCCTCGCTTTTACGGGCCATACAGGGTGATACGCAGGATTGGGCAGGTCGCGTATGAGTTGGAGCTTCCCCAAGGCAGCAAGATCCACAACGTTTTTCATGTATCATGCCTAAAGAAGGCGCTGGGGCAGCAGGTGACAGTGACAGATGAGCTACCACCCATGGATGATGAGGGGCACTTGGTGTTGCAGCTAGAGGCTATTATTGATACCAGGAAGAGGCAGCTATGGAGCAGGACAGTCTGGGAATTCTTGGTGAGGTGGAAGAATTTGTTGGATGAGGATGCCACTTGGGAGAGTGAGAAGATTTTGTAGCATCCATCACTTCAGTTGCTTGAGGACAAGCAACATTTTTCCGGGGGAGACTGTAATATTCCTAATTAGCGATAGCTAATTGGAATATTCGATTTTGTTTCATTTTTCCATCTATAGTTTGTAAATAAATAAAAGTGAGTGGAGAGGGTCTAACTCACTTTAGTGAAATAAAACACCCTGTTGTCGCACAGATTTTCAAGACATCGCGACAACGGCTTAGATTGGGGGTTGTCACTCCTATCCCCAATCTCTCTATTTAAGCTGTCTCCTTGCAAGCTAAGGGAGGTAGACCCTATTATAAATACCCAATTCTGCGACTCAAAATATGATCTAGTAGACCAAGTAGTTAAAACTAATTTTACAAGGACTCGATAGAAACACTAGGACTCACTTAGTATGCTGATGACAAAATCCACCCTAGCTTTGGGGTGAGGCTGGAGGGAAAAACTCTCCCGATCACTTTCGTGAATTAGTGAGACAAAAAACCTCCTAGAATAGAGATCATCAACAACATACTAGGCTTACCTAGGTTGTTACATACATGGACGGTCTTACTTAGATCATTTACATCATTACATGCAGAATGGGTTTACATCATTTATAACAATGTCAACTATCGATGAAATCTGGATGATGGAATTTGAATGGCGCAACCATGTCGAACATGACGAATCCCATTTGAAAAAATGGGGGTGTACTACTATGGGGTAGTTGACAAAGTGCGTTCAACATCTGGCTCTACTTGGGGACACGTTGCTTCATTGAAGGAATGTGAAAATCCAGAATCTGCATCCAAAAAACACACAAGATTACATAAGTAGCGTCCATCTAAATATCATCATATAACATTAAGCTCATGAAAAATAGAAGCTCCTCTTTTATTTATTATTTTACTTAACATGAACAATAAATCTACTCTAACTGCAAAATGAAATGTTGAAATAAAAAGGTGTAAGGTTATAGATACAATACAAAGGATGCCCTATGGCATCATATGTGCTCAATATAGTGCATGCTAATCATTTTCCTGCTTTCAGGCAAGTCTGTTGGTTGTTTTTCAGATGTGCCATGTACAATCTTGCACAATGTAGGACTTTGTCTTATGCAAATGTCAAGCTACTCTCGACCATTAGATGAATCAAACCACTTACTTCTTTTTTGCTTCTTTCTCTTCTTTTGAGTGGGTTGTGATATCAATAATGAGACCACTGTAGATTTCTTGTCCTCATCTTGAAGATGTTTGTACAAAATATCTGAAGAACCTAGAGCGTGACCAATACTATTCTGGATATAATCTGTCAATGGTGACACATAAGCTTGGTCTTTCTCAACAACCTTTGAAACCATAATTAAATCCTTCGTGTGATGAGATGGGAATGGCTTTAGCAGACAAGAAGTCTTATGATCTATTGACAAATCTGACTTGGGTTGGAAATTCTGCATGTGTGATCTTTCCATTCTTTCCAACTTCTTTTGGACAACAGTGATTTCCTTCGCATGACTCTCTTCAATCATCAACAATCTATGTTCCATGTTTTTTATTGTTCATCATTATCTCCTTTCATGGCCATGAAGAAACTTTTCATACAGTTCATCTCTTTCTTATGATTTGTTTCCATGATTGTCATTTCCTTAACATGTTTTTCTTCCATGGAAATTATTTGATTGGAGTGATTAAATTCCATGATCTCTAACCTGTTTTCCATGGCATTTATTTCCTTTGCATGACTTGCTTCCATGGAAGTTATCTTATTTTGAAGATTGATTTGGTTAGCTTCCATGTTTTGAATTATTTTCATATGATTGGGTTGCACATCCTTAATCATCTAAGCTGGTTCCTTAACATAACTTTCATGATCTTCTATATGCATGTGATAGTCCTTACCAACAACATTAATTTGATGGCTTGACCCTGCCATTCTACTAACTATGATTCTTTTGACAACATGGCAAGTAACCTCTTCATGAAGAGCATTACAGGCTCTACAATAAGGCAGAGCTTCATCCACAAGATTTCCAAACTCGAGTTGATTTGTCGGTCTCTGCTCATAAGATAGGCCTCTTTCCTACAAAGCATTATTATTTCTAGGTTGAGAATTCTGCGTTTGAACCCTTTCCATTTGGACCAACCTAGCATGTAAGACACTTATTTCCTTAGCATGTTCAGAGATCAATTTTGCTTGATTAAGCTCCATACTTTCAAGCTTTTGCATTAACTTTTTCATAGGGTCATCATAATCTTCTAGAGGTTATTTTAACTTAGTTGCAACCCCATCAAAACCAGGAATTTCAGACTTCCCAGATGCCCTTTTATATTTTTCAAGCTCTTCAGCTAAAGATTGACAAGCCTTATAATTTGTAGTTTTAGCCCGCCTTAACTCATATGAAGTATCAGAATCAAAAGCATCAATGTAAAAATTCAGAAGAGATCCATTGGGAGGTTTATGAGTTTGAGATATTTCTCTAAGGATACCATTAAATCTCCTGTTAAATTCTTTAGTCGTTTCATTTCCTTTCTTTTTTATGGTACTGATCTCTCTTACCAAATGCCTATCTTCCCTTTTATCACCATACTTTTCCTTAAAGGTAGTTACAATGATTCAAAAGTATCAAATGAATTATCAGGCTTTTCCGTAAACCATTCAGCAACATCCTCACCAAAAGTAAGAACAAAATTTTTCATCTTTACATCCTCAAAATTATTTTTTGCAACTGCAAATCTATTCCACCAGTTAGTGAAAGCAAACAAATGAGATTTAACACTAACTGCATCATTTCCTTGAAAGATAGGTAATTTATCCATTTGAGGAACATCATGGGGATAACCTTGAATATTAGCAAAATTACACGGGACAAAAACATCCATGATATCATTTTTAGGATTTTAGAAATAGATCTGTGTTCAAGAATAGTCAAAAGGTCCTCAAGAAGCGAACTTCTCAGCAGAAACTCTTGTAAGAAATGAAATAATTGGAGTCGCCACTTGAACATGAAACTAATTCTAAAACAAGAGAAATAATCGAGAGATAGTAGATGGATATCAGGGGGGGATTCTTGTCTGGGAATAAATAGATGAATAAATGGAGTCGCCACCCAAACAAGAAGCCAACCGAAATGTCCAGGTGCTAAAGATGAAATGAATAGTGAGATGATGAAAGATAATATGATGAAGAGATGAAAAGATGCCAAAAAATGTGATCCCTTGTGACAGGCTAATGAATGGCGAAAGAAGATTCGAAGATTAGAAAATGTCGTTAAGACCAATGACAGAAAAACTCTATCCCCGGCAACAACACAAAAAAATGTTGTCGCACAGATTGTCAAGGCACCACGACAACGGCTCAGATTGGGGGTTGTCACTCCTATCCCCAATCTCTCTATTTAAGCTATCTCCTTGCAAGCTAAGGGAGGTAGACCCTATTATAAATACCCAATTCTGCGACTCAAAATATGATCTAGTAGACCAAGTAGTTCAAACTACTTTTACAAGGACTCGATAGAAACATGAGGACTCACTTAGTATGCTGATGACGAAATCCACCCTAGCTTTGGGGTGAGGCTGGAGGGAAAAACTCTGCCGATCACTTTTGTGAATTAGTGAGACAAAAAACCTGCTAGGATAGAGATCATCAACAACATACTAGGGTTACCTAGGTTGTTACATACATGGACGGTCTTACTTAGATCATTTACATCATTACATGTAGAATGGGTTTACATCATTTATAACAATGTCAACTGTCGATGAAATCTGGATGATGGAATCTGAATGGCGCAACCACGTCGAATATGACGAATCCCATTTGAAAAAATGGGGGTGTAATGCTATGGGGTAGTTGACAAAGTGCGGTCAACACACCCTCCTAGTAGCACAACGTTGTGACTTAAGGGGGAGCCAAGGGGGCCAAGCACCACTTAGAGAGGGGGCCTATGTTAGCTCTAGAAGCTTTTGCGCAGGAGAGATTGGACACGTGGCAAGAGATGGAGGCTATGTTGAGGAGATGGACTTGGGATTGGAGGAAGGCCAACGTTATAAAAGGAGGAGCCTTGTCATTTGATTCATTCTGTTGTTGATGATATTGACCTAGACGTTTGTCTTCTTGAGCACGTTGGCTGTTTAGCCTATCTGCAACACTGTTTAGTCCATTGAGTGTCTCCGGTTGGAGATCCTGCTCTTAGCCCCGGGGGACTTCGAGTGCCTGCTTGGGCAAGGTTATTTCTTCAGTATTTTGTGAGAGTTTTTTTTTTTTGGGTTTGCTGCGGAGCTGGGCTTTCTTAGAGACTGCGCAGTCACTGGGAGAGAGGACGCAGTCCATTTTGGAGGTGCTCCGGATCGGGATTTCTGCAGGAGATTCAGCCGAGATTTTGAGCAGAGGATCAGCCTTTTCCTGTGGGAGGATTTTGGTGGAGTTTGAGGTGGTGTTTCAGTCATTCCCATTTGGCCTCTGCGCAGAGCCTCAGAGGCCAGCATATTTCCCCAAGGGGGTGCTTTCTGGTGATTTTCGAGGGTCGACCATTCTTGATATGGTTTCTGGGTTTTGTCGGGATTGGTGAGTAGAGGAGGATTGCAGATTTTAAACTTATTCCAACAAGGGGATCAGTCTCTAGTCTTCAGTTCATTCCAGCAGTAGCAGCTACACAGCAGTTTTCTAGCAACTGGGACGTAGTTCAGAGAACAGCCATTTCCTGTATATTCTGAGAGCATTTCTTCACTTGCCTTGAGCAAGATTAGGTGCCATCACTTTGATCACCTATTGTACTCCATTATATTTCTCAGATTAATAAAATGGCTTAGCATTTCCTCTCTATGTTTCTGGATGAGTTACCGTATTTTCTTTCTATGCTATGTCTGCTGCACTATTATTTTTATATATTCTTGATCATTCTAGTTCTATACCACTTGGTGTGTTTATCTTTCACTCTTAGACAGAGTCTGGAAAGGGCTAGGTAGCCTTCGGATCTCATCCTCTTTCAGAGGCAGAATATCCAGTAAATGCCCTCCTAGTCCATCTCTGGTTGGAGTTTGTCGTGTTTTAGAGATATTCCCGAAACGGGATATTACAAGGACTTTCATTTGGCTTTATTTCAAAATTATCAAAGTTCTAATTCTTCCATGTCAATGATTGATATTTGTTTTGAGATCTCTGATAATTTCATTGAGTTCCTTGAAAATTTGTATGGGAATGAAGAATGTCTAGATGATGAGCTCATAGAATCCCTTAATGATTTTTTCTCCCAACAAGAAATAACAGTTTCCTCCTTGGATGAAGAGATCCTTGAGTCTTTGCATGAGAACCATTTTCATCACCAAAAATAATCAGTAGCTCCTCCTTAGATGAGACAGACTAGGACCAAGAAAGAGAAGTGCCAATCCCAAATCCTAAAAATGAAAATCACCAAGTCAATGTAAATTGATTTAAAGCTTAGTTTTCTCCTTTATCTAAAGATGAGATAGATCAGCTCCTGAATAGTCGTATTACAACCCAAGAGAATGTATATTTGCAGCTCTTACAATGTCCACACAGTCAATAATGTGTGAGTGAAGCATCTTCCATTATTGAAAGTGAAATTCTGGGTTTGAATGATGATAGTCATGAGACTGATGAAGCCATACCATAAGTTGTTGTGAGTAAACCGATTTGTGATGATTACTTTCTGCAAGGAGATCAGCTAATAGATATTTTTTTCTTTCATGAAGAGGATAGGGCTATCAAGTTTAACAATCTTGAAGAATGTTTTCCATTCGAAGATGATTTAGAATATGAATTTGAGGAGTATGAGCCTAAGAGAGATAGTTTTCCATAGAAAGAATCATATTTTCTCATGCTTTAGGAATTTGCAACCAACACTCAGATAGTAGAAATTCATACTTCTCTATTCTCTCCTATGGATCAACAACCAAGTGTTCTTTCATATCAGAATGAAGAGTGTACTTGTGTTTTTGTTGAATCTCAAGACAAGGTAACATTTCGTGTTTTTGAAGATCCTTTTATTGATTGCTATAGTTAGTAGGCAAGATGTATTTTCTTGTTTTCATGGACCAGAAGCTCATGTTTAGTAGACACTTGGAGTGGCCTAGTTTTTGTTTCTTTTGTCTGCTCAAGGAAAATGAGAGCGGTATTTTAGTAAGTAGCCATCTGCTAGATTGGTTACACTGGAAGGATCACTTCACATGATTGTACATATGTCTTGAATAGGTAGGTGTTTTTCATTAGGATTTGAAGCCCTAAAGTCTCAGTGATGTACTTCCATCAATAAGTTTAGTAATTTCTTTATTTGAGTTAGTTTCATTCAGTTTGTGTCATTGAGATTTCAAATAGTCAGTCCTGCATTTCAGTTTGAGTTTTCTTGATCATATTGGCCCAATGGAAGAGGCACTGATCTGCACAACTCAAAGATCTGTGGTTCTTAACACCTCTTCCAAAGCTGCCATCCCCAATAAGGCCAATTTTAGTGTCAGAATATGCATTCTTCCATCAGTAACCAATATCATTCCTTTAATTTTCATTTTAGGTGTCTCATTCCGAAATTTTTATATCATTCCATCAGGTGATGCTAAAAATTGTTTCACTGCTAGTAGCCTCCCTCAATAAAAATTCACTCTCCCTAGGAGAATCATATTTGATGAATCACTTCCATGTCTTCTTGAGCATAATAACACCTATGAAAAGCTCATTTCACCATGTCTTGTCTCAGTTAAAGTCAACCATGGAAATCAGGTTTTTCAAAGTTTCACTAGGTCATTAGGGTTTCCATGATTCAATAAAACTCCATTCTATTGCATAAAACCATCAAGTAGAGGGTGATCCAATAAAATTCTCTTAGCCATGTGAATATGACTTGTAAAGAAAATTTCTCATTTCAACATGTAATTTGGATTTCACAATGTAATAATTTTTATTTTGATTATGTAATTTATGTCTTTCAAATGTAATAAGTACAAGGTTCCCAAGCTTCCAACTCAAAGTTCCACATGCCAACACATAAAATATCGAAGTGAAATAGTTTTTAGTTCATTAATTGATCAAATGTCAAAGGAAGTTGTCTTTTCCCAAAGGTGCCCAAGTCATCATTGTTCACAAGCACTAAACCCTCATTTCCTCTCCCACTGAGCTAGGGTTTGCTATGGAAACGATGCATTTGAGAAGAGAATGCATAAGGTAGGTCATATCAGTAAGTATGAGGTCATTTCAGCTCATAAACATCATGTCTCCATCATTTTTTGAGAATTCATTCCAAGAGTCAAGTCATTTTCTTCTCATAGGGTTGGTTTTTCTTCAAACTATCTTTCTGACCAAACAAAGATGAATTTGAAAAACGTGAGAGAGGTTTCTGTCCATAATAGAACAAGGAAGAAAAAATCCTTCATTTTTTACATAGGTGTCATGTTTTTAGAGAAATTTCAAAAGCACATGTGCCAGCGGAGAGTTGTATCACTTATGGAGTGACCTTGGGAAAATATTGTTTTATCATAGCTGGATTGTCCAAGTCACTTTCTTTATAATTAAAATGATAACTAGACAAAGATTTATTTCCAATGAGCTATCATGAGCTCAATTTGGAGTTTATTAAGGCCTCCAAAAGTTTCCTGCAACAACACTCTGCATTTCTGCACCCTCATTCAGCACTTTTTGACCAGTTTTTGGAAAATTAAGTTTTGACAAGGAAACACAACTCCAATCAGAAAACAAAATGTAGATTTGGAAAGTAGACAAGATAATATTTCCAAAAATCTATCTAGGGCCTAATTTGGATGCTAGGAAGGCCTCTAAATGTGGTCTTCAAAAAGGTTTTACACACAGAGGGCATGTTTTATTTTTTCACAATAAAATTGCTAAACGTGTAGCGACCTGGACGCTACGCTATTTTTTGGGACCTCAAAATGAAAAATGGCCACTACCAGCAGGTTTTTATTGATGAGGAAATCAACCATAGAAAGATTCAGGGTTTGTGGAGGAGAACTGGTCCATCAAAAGCTCAAAAAACCATCAAAATTTCATGTTTCTGCCTCTAAATCTGCCTGGTCACTGCACGTTTACGAGTCTTGGGATAATAGGTTTTTGATTGGGAAAATGAGCACCATTTTTAAAACTAGAAGTATTTTTGAAAAATAGACTCAAAGGGATTTCCAATGAGCTATCATGTGTTGGGAAAAATACTGAGAGGGGGCAGGTGAATTAGTATTTAGAGCATACTCAAATATTTTTACTTTTTCTTTTTCTAAAACCCATACGCTACTTTACTGAAAGCAACTCGCGTATACACGTGGATATCCTTCCTAAAACTCACGTATATACAGAGATATTATTTATGCATTTAATTATTTACTTAGATCTGTGCATCATTCATTCGTCTGATGTTTAGTTAACTGTAAGCATGTGCAGTAATAACAGAACAAACAATCACACGTAAGCAACACACATGAACACCAGGATTTAATGTGAAAACCCAAGTCGGGAGAAAACCACCGTTGTCGTCGTCTCTGTCTTCAATATTTTATTATAAAGAAAACATCTTACAACAATGTACTGGCGTAGACTCATACCAGCACGCAGGCACCCACCTGCAGAAGGCTACAACCTTCTCTCGTTTACTAGCCTCTCCTGGAAGGGAGCTACAACCCCTTGCTCTCGTTTACCAGCCTCTCTTGGAAGGGAGCTACAACCCCCTGCTCTCGTTTACCAGCCTCTCCTGGAAGGGAGCTACAACCCCCTGCTCTCGTTTACCAGCCTCTCCTGGAAGGGAGCTACAACCCCCTGCTCTCTCTTACCAGCTACCGCTGGAAGGGAGCTACAACCCCCACACTGAAGGCTTCGACCCTCAGCACCACCATGGACCACGTTTCATCAATTTTCATACTAGATCCAATATCTTCAACATAACACAACTTGCAGGCCACTTTTCATCATATTTTCAGACTGGACCCACTCCACACATTTAAGCTCAACATTCATCAAACTGAAGCTTCTAACTCCATCAATTCATTCATTGAGTCATCAACCACTCAACCAACAACTTGATATTTAATCATCATAATCAGCAGCATTATAAACATTCAAACAACCCAGATCTATATGAATACATCATTAACAGATAGTAGTAAAACAGCAGAACAGATCAGACATTTTTCATTCCTCATACTTCAGCAAACCCTAGATTATATGCGCGCTTTTTCTTCACTGAACATGCGTATATACGCGCTTTCACAAATACCAACCTGCGTATACATCTGCACACATTTCAAGACCAACTTTAATTCCCATATGCGCTTTTGCTGAAGACAACCCGCGAATATACGTGCTTTTCCCTCAACGAACCTGCGTATGGATCTTCATACATTTCAGCGCAATTATTCAGATCATACAAACAGCTCAGATCTCTTCCTTAACTTCAGCAAAGATTCGCCAGATCACAGATCTAAACATTGCATAAAAATATCTACAAAATACATAGACATTTCAGATCTAGAGATCCCTCTTCATCATTTTCTTCATAGGTGCATCATGAATTCAGATCTATCAACAAACTGTTACCCATTCCATTCAGATATACTTCAGAGTGAAGTATTCATTAAAACCCAGACTCATGCTCACCCTTGCACTATGATCTTCTTCTCCTTATATAGATTTAGCCTTTTTCAATACCATGAGTCAAAACCATTTTAACCACCGATGATATTCCTGGACGAGATCAAATAGATAATCAAGCGCTCAATACTTTGGTTCAATACCATGGTAATGTCCCCTGGTTTTCTAAATTAGAGCGCAAATGGCCATACGCTACTTGGTACGTTATTTTCCGCGTACATACGCGACTTCCCCTTTACAAACCCGCGTATGCCTTGTGACATACCCTGTTCATCATTATTATAGCACTTTCTGAATTCCTTTCTTCTGCTACTTCTGAACTGATCTGTAGATACATCAGATTTCCATCATTAACAACTCATCAAGTCAGTTTCCATCAAGGACAACTTCATCAAGCAGGTTCCATCAAATTCAACACATTGTATCATGTTGCCAACAATCTCCTCCTTAACTTATTAAGTAGGTTTCCATCAAAGAAAAACACTCTGCATCATTGTGGATTTACTTCATTAATAAGTAGGATTCTATCAAGCACAACTTCATCAAATAGATTTCCATCAACTTTATCAAGTAGGTTGCCATCAAGGACAACACTCTGCATTATATTGCCAACAATCTCCCCCTTTGGACTTGATGGCAACCATGATGGTGTTTGATCACTACAACCGATAGATACATTGATTATAACCATTATGCAAACACCATGATACTCTCCCCCTATTCAAACACCATGTTACTCTCCCCCTTTGACATCAAGGGCAAAGGGCGGATCAAAACCAAAACAAGGTTTTTCTTCTCATGTAGAAAGAAGAGCTCTGTAGATCTGATGTGCACTGAAGTTACCATGCTCCCCTTGAGTTCATGCTGAATCTTCAAACATATCTTTTCAATGAAGTACATGAATCTATGACCTTTCCTATTACCAAGGACTCATACTTACATCAAAGATCCAACCAAGTGGGTTTACATATTTTGACTCAACAACCCAACCAAGTGGGTTTACAAATTTGAACGAGTCCTTACATGACTGAATATTACAGTTTACATCATAGGTCTCAACATGACCTTTTCATCAAATTACAAATATGACTTTTTATAAGCAATACCAAGAAGACCTCAAGAGAGAGATCATAATTCAGAACCATCATAATGCCAACAATGCATTATTCTTAGCAAGGCTAATGCTCCCCCTGAATCTGTGCATCCAATGCATTCTTTCCATATGACCAAAGCTCCTCCTTAGCTTGTGCAAACTGAACACTTTCAACAGAAATTCATCAAGGCATCTTCACCCAATATTAGAGAATGAAACAGAAATATAAGAACTGGAACACCACTAGAGATACCAAACAGCACTGCAGCTGTGTTGAAGAATGCTGACCCCAAACAAAAATTTGTCAGCAACCAACCATACACGGTTTTCTATGTATGAACTCACGTATATACACGACTGTCTTTTAGGAAACCCGTGTATCCAATTCAATCTTCAAATTTTTAATCAGATCTGATCCTCTGCATGACAGAGACAATTTCTCAGCTTCTGTTTGAGATATTCGAATGCTTCCCTGGAATATATGAGGGCAGATAGATAGGACAATGTAGTTGTGTTTTCAAGGGTCATCCAACAGTTGTATTATAAGTACATCCATAACTAAGCCTTCTATATCTTTGTAGAATTAGCATATTCTTCCCAAGAGGAATTATCATACCAAAACAACAATATGTGTCAAACAATCATCCATGTAATCTGTTATCACCAAGATCTTCACGATTTATATCTATTTCATAACCATGATGTAGCTTGTGCAGGAATTATGTATAAAAAGGTCTCAACCTTGACAAAATTCATCAGCAACAAACTCTGCATGATCCGTCCTTATCATAAGACTTCCATCTCATCCATGTGTGAAAACAAAAGATACACTTCAGCAATTAGCAAACAGGGCTCATCCATAATCTCATCATAAGAACCCATGTATCATGTCATCATCATTTGAGCATAAATATTATGATAACTAAGGAATAAGCAGATACAATGCCAACAATGCAATCATTAGTATTTAGATTGATGCTCCCCCTGAACCTATGCTCCTGTTCTTGAGCCATCTCATTGTTTTCCTTAACAGAAAAGCATACGCTTTTGTCTCCATTGAAACTTGTGTGTATACGCGACTTTATTTCACAAAACCCGCGAATGGAAAGTGAAACACTGAAAAATCTCACTTCTTCATCTCTCCCTGAACTTATACCACCTGTACATGTCTTTTTCACATCAGATGCACTGTCAGAAATTAACACAACCAGAATTACCAAATCAACCATGGGAATCATCATACATTGCTCCCCCTGTGATGATACATTACTGATTCCTATAATGTATCTCACACCACTCTTGCATTCATTATGAGAAGTAAGATTTTTAGAAACAGATGACTGCAGTAGGGTCAATATTCCCTACGTTTCTGACTGGTCCTCCTTCCTTTCCAGCTTTGCTTGAAATTTCTAATTGTGTGCTGGAAATTATCCAATTTCTCAGATCTGTTCATCCTACATTCTTTTTCTACATGTCCATACTTGTTACAAGCATAACATCTTATGTGACCAGAAAAGTAAGCATAAGGATCATAATGTGTTTTTCTATTCTTTCTTCTATTGCAATCAGCTGCTTTATGACCATACTTGCTGCATGAAAAACAATATCCCTTAAAGAAACCTGAGTACCTTTCTGAGTAGAATCTGTTTGTTTGTGACTGAAACAATCTGCTTCTGCAAATGGATGCAACATGCCCATAATTATGACATTTAAAGCATTCAACATTATTGATGCTTCTATAGTTAGGAGGGAATGATTTCTTTTGAGAGTTCATGATTGTCGGTTGACCTTTTGTTTCTTTCAACAGTTCAAGTTTTGCATTGATATCCTTTGAATCTTTAGCACTTCCTTGTGAACTAGATTCTCCTTTAACAGTTTCATGAAAACCAAGACCAAATTTAATAGAAGGAGATCTTTGACTACTAAGAATATTATCCAGAATCTTAGTACTATCTTGAAACCTCAAGAATTTATCCTTTTCTTCTAATTTACCTTTTAAAATGTTTACCTCAACCTCCAGTTTTTGGCATTGCTTCTTCATATATTCTTCTTTCCTTCTTCCTTATTCTACTTGATAATTCAACTTTAGAATCTCTTCTTTCAACCCATTTTCTTGTTCTTCAAAATTTTGTAGAAGTTCTTCATTCTTTTTATTTGATTTTTCCAAATCTGTTTTGAGGGAGATGATTTCTGTTAGTATGAATCCTTTGTCGAAGTGCACGAAAAAGAACCACTTTAGCTACGCATAACTAATAGCCCTAACAACAAAAGTGGCTGCCAATATATTCAGATCTGCGGTTAGTTGAACAAGAAAAGAGCTGCAAAAACCAGATCTATGCATGGAAAGACATTAAGTAGTAAAAACAAGGGTTTGCCCCATATACCAATAGACAAGACAAGAACAATTTTTAAAAGAATTTTTGTATTAATAGGGCACCTGGGAGGAAAACAAGAAGGCGTATCCAATTCTCCTCAGTGGGATGGGTTCTTGGAAGTCCTCAGCACTTCAGATCTAAGATTTCTCTCTCTTGTTGGTGCAGAAAACCCAATGCAAAGAAAAGAGCTCAATGGGAGCTCACACAACAAATGATGGAAAAATGTGACCAAGTGTATAGATCCAGAGTGATCTAATAGGCAACAAAAGGTGAAGAATGGTAGGGGAAAACCCTCCTATTTATAACAAAATATTGGGTCATTCTAGATCTTGGTGCATGACTAAAATAACATTAACCAAATCTAGATCCACCTTTTATGGAATATTTTATTATATTTGTTGGAGGGAAAAGGTATTTGACTTGGGTCAAATCCCTTGAGTAGTCAAAAATAAATAAATAAATGATTTATTTATCTTTTTAAGGAAGTGGTTGAAAGATATTCAAATAAATAATGATTTATTTAATTATTTAATGAGGTGGTTGAAAGATAATCAAATAAATAATGATTTATTTAATTATTTGTGGGTGATTTGGTCATATTTAACAAGGAATATTATCTAAATAAGATTTAAATAATTATTCCTAGAAAATAATAAGATAAATAAGGGTTTATCTAATTAATTTATTTAGTTTTGGGTTAGACATGACTGGGAATAATAATTAAATTATGGTTTAATTAATTATTCCATGAGGAAAATCAAACAAATATAGGTTTGTTTAATATTTCCTTTTGGGGTTTCCTGTTTAGACCATAAATAACCTAATAAATGTGGTTTATTAAGTTATTTAACATAGTGAAGGAAATTTTACTTAGGGTAAAATTGGTCTTACATGGTGTACTTGGTTCCATCTAATGATAATAGGTTAGATGACCAAAAAATGGTGTAACAGATTGCCCCCCAGCGTGCGAGTGTCAGGAGAAAATCGTATGACCGAAGTACGTTGTAAGAACTCAATCACCAGACAACAAAAGGGAAGTTAGAGAGAGAAATGCAAGGTAGATAGTGTGTTGAAGAACTAGACCCTGAGGAGACGAGACTCGCAGGTGCAACAAGTCTCTTTTTATGAGAGGGTACCTGTGCTGAAGGCGGCGGGGGAGGCATACCTATGCCCGCCGAGACAAAGTACAAAATAATAGTGTGTCCAGTAAACAAGGGACCAAACCATAAAGTACAGCTAGCATAATCATGAGCCAGATAAAAATACAATGAGGAATCCCACATACATGTTGTGCCTGGGATAATAGCCAGGGCTGATACAATAATATCTGAGTACATGAGATACAAATACAACCCAAATTCCCCCTGTAAATGGGGAAGGGCTCGCAAAATCTGACTGATACATGCAAAGCAAAGAGGCGCTGCAAGTGGCTAAGGCCAACATCATCAAATATCTGGAGCTGCATCGAAGGCTGCAAGGAGGAGGTCATCCGGGCATGTGGGGGGCTACCTGCAGGGCCACCCCCTCATGAGGGTTGAGACATCTCACACACACCTGGGAATCATCAAGAGCTGCTGCTGTATCACTAAACCATCAATTATACGGATCTCGGTCATGCTGAAAGGAGCTGGAGTGGAGAAACAATCAAGTCAAAGGGAAATGAGAGATCCCTTTGCCTGATCCGAGGCACCGAACAAGAGTGGAAGCTGGAACCAAGGTACAACACCCTCGAGACCTGGCTTCTGGAATGAATGAGCTGATGTCGACAGAAGGAGGTCCGCCATAGGTGAGGCAAGGAGAGATCCTCAACTAAGGCACGAGAGAAAATAGTAGAGCGACGAACAGACTGACACTAATGATGATGGTGAAATGGAAGGGACTGAGTAGTGAATGGACGACTTCCCTTGGTAGAGCATAAAGGGCATGAATGAGATGGCAGCGATTGACACAATATCATAAGGGATAGGGGATAGTGGGACTGAAGGCCATAATGTGCGACACAAGAGAGAGACCAAGCGATGAATGATGAAGGGCTATAGCGGGGTACAAAGGGACTCGGGATAGACTCCATGAATGCGATGATGACTCAACTTGGATGCTCTAAAAAAGGGCGAATCGATGGTGCTACCACACAGTAAAGGCCCAATGGGGGACCATAAAAACATGATTACAAGATGGTAAATCATGACGAAAATCAACACGAACAAAGACAAGTAAGGAGGCAAAATGGTGCCCCAAGTACAAGTGTTGTAAGTGAGGAAGTTCGATTTTAAGGAGAGGTGAAGTGATCCTTCTTGGACAAAATAGGTCCTGGCGAAGGATGAAAGTACAAAAAAGATGTTGGCTATCTAACAGAAAATAAAACACGCATCTCATAAGGGAAATGCTAAGGGTAATATTTCTTAAGATAGAGTGCATTGTGAGGATTAGGAAGAGAATTGCCTTCGAAATCCTCTAAAAAGTATGCCCCCTTACCAAGATCCTTATTGATGATGTAAGGGCCTAGCCATAATGAGTCGAACTTCCCGTGACCAAGGAAATCATGGGCCTGGTCATATACTAGAACAAGGTCGCCTGCGTGAAAAGGAAGAGGCTGGACTTTTCAGTCATATTGAGCTTTGGTGCGTTTCTTGGCCGCTTCCATGGTTTGCAATGCAACACGGCGGTCTTCAAAGGCACGCTCAAACATGATAAGTCGTTTTTCTAGAGGTTGGGTGTTAGGGAGAAGTTCAACAGCCAGATGAAGGGAAGGGATTTCACACTCGATCGGTAAGACAACCTCCTCTCCAAAAACGAGGTGAGGAGGGTTATGGTTGAGGGGCATAGGTGCCCCCGAGCATGGTGTGGTCATGCCAAAATGTATTTATAAAAAGGGGAATCTAAACACATTTTAATGATGTGGTGTGCCATTTTTTCTTGCTATGGTTATGCAGTTTGAGAAAGGAAATGGAGGATTACCAATCTCTTTTTTGTACTGCATATAGGGATCAAATGGACTTTAAGTTTCCGAGTTGGAATACCTGGTATCACTATCCCAAAAAGAGGATTTGGAGATAATGAACTGATGCTCTTGTAGAAAATCTATAGGTTGGTCAACAATAATGTCTAAGAGACTGGGTTGCTGATGTAAGATGAGGGAACGATAAGGGGTACCATCCCTAGAGTGATCTGAAGTGATATGGGACTCTAGAGGTTCTTCTAAATGTGGAAGAATACTGGGACTAAAGTCAACATACACTAGGAGAGTTGTGGAGAATTGCTTCTCTTGGTCTCTCAAATGTGGGTGCCCCCTTACCCAAACATTGGGTTTCAATGTAATGGCCACAAGGTGGATGTGGTGTGAACGCATGGGTTCGATGTAAGGGGGAATAGATAAAGTCAGGGGTGGGGATTTTTACCATAATGTCGTCATCGTGATAGAAGATGGGGTGACTGGTGGAAGAAAGACCACCTGACATGGTGAAGTGACCTGAATCATCATCATGGGAAGAGAGGTTCACATGCGCATCGTCACAAGGGGTGACCAAAGAGTAAGTAGATAAAGGATCTACCGATGTTGAGCCCAAGATGATCGTTGAAGGAAGGTCAAGCGAAACAACACGGGAGGATTCAGATGGAATGTTCCCCGAGGGTCTCATGGATGATGATAGGTAGAAAATGCTGGATGAGGGCTCCGTCATCTCGACATCTGGAGGGGGAATGTCAATGGGAGCAGTCATATCTGGTAGTTCTGCTGAAGCAGAATGCACAAATATGGGAGAGGTGGACTCATTGCGCTTGGCCTCGAATTGGTGGACCGCGGCGATAGAGGTGCGGAAGTCCTCGAGGCGGGGACAAAGATGGGTGTAACGGCCATGGAGATCACACAAAGCATAAGGGTGGTTGGTGTGAATAGTCTTGGGGTCCTTGGCCACGGTTGCGGAAGGAACAGAGGCTTCTGGGACCGTGGACTCAGGGAACGTGACATTAACCATGGGCTTGAGATGAAGTAATTCAGGACAGGTATGGGAGGCGTGACCAACAACATCACACAAAGCACACTGGATGGTATGCTTTGGAGGCTGAGGAGGAGCAGGGTTTGTCGGGGCAGCCTTGTCCTTTGATTCCCCCTTGCGAGCTTTGCCCTTCTTACCCGAAGCGGTCGCAACAGGAGGTGGTTCCTGTTGAAGTGACTGAGGCACTGATGCAACGGGAGAAGCCATGGGGACCGGTTGAACCGGGGTCAAAGCGATATAAGGTTTGGGTTGACCAGGCAAGGTGGGGGCTGGAGGATCAAGGTACCAAACGGGAATCCCAAGGGTCAAGTTAGGAAGAGAGAGGGTGGCCATGACTGGTACCGTGTACACTCCTGGTGGGGGAGCTAGGAACGGTATCTGACCAGAGGGGTAATGGCCAGGTGGGATGGCTCCTAAATGGCTAAGGCTTGGAGGAACCATGCCAGGAGGATAAAGAGGCTCATGACTACCAGCTGCAGGTGAAGGGCTAGGAGCAGGTTGCGGAGAGCATGGTTGCTGATTAGCCGAAGCAGGTTGCTTGAGAGCAGCCCGAGACGATTGCATCATGCAAACATTCGATGAGCTGGGGTCAGAGATAGGAGGAGGAGGAAGACCAGGGAAGGTTTCGAGCAAAGAGGAGTCTTTGTAGACGCCAGGAGAGACACTGGTCAAGGAATCGACGGTTTTCTTGTTGGCTACAGAAGAGATGGCCATCTCAGGTGAGGTCTGAGATTTTGGCTCATGATATGTCAACTGGTCAATGGTGACTATCTTTCCATTATGAGGGAAAGACATCTTGCAGAAAACCGCGGATGGGAAAGTAGACATAGCATAGGTGTAGCTTTGCCCCAATAGAATGTTGTAGTCTAGTGGGGTGTCGATGACTTCGACGTCAACGCAAATAGTCTTACTGGCAAGGGTGATAGGACAATTACGGAAGAGGCCAATAGGCTGGGAGGCGTGGCCGTCCCACGCTCGAAGGGTGATCGTGGAAGGGGCCATCTCAGGGGATCCGAGTTGCTTCCAAACCAAAGCGGACATCACGCAGGTGGATGCCCCTCATCAATTATACACCGGGAAATGTTGGCGTTCTGGATTTTGACTGGGATTTGGAAGGCGACGGAAGGAGGAAGAGGAGGATGGTCCGATTGAGTGGCGTCGAAAACAATCATTTGGTCATCAGCAGGATCTACAGCGCCCACGGCAGATAGTAGAGCCTTCTTTTTGGAAGGGCACGACTGGAGGAGTTCCAGTGTGGAAATGGCAGCAGGAGATTGCGCCAAATCATCTACTATGCTATACGAATGAGCAGCTCGACCGGAAGCAGCGTTTCGACGTAAGGGTCCCTTAGGAATCTTGGTATGAACCTCAACTTTGGGTTGAGGGATATGTAAGGGGCCACTGGATGTCGAAAGAGGCTCTGTAGAACCTGAAGAAGGAGGCTCGGGGGCAGACTGAGCAGGAGGCTTGGGGTACTGGTGAGACCGAGTTTGAAGGTGAAGGTCAACGGTTGGGGATGGATCAGAGGTCATCATGAGGATCTGGTAATCGGAGGAACCAGAAATGGAGGGTGGAGTGGAGACCCGCCCGTCAGGTGGTTGGGTAGCCACGAATCCTTGCTGAGGGAAAGGATCAGTAAACACAGCTGGTTGAGTAGTGGCCACATTAGGGGGAGCGTGAGGGGAGGCATGTTGTCCGCGCAATGTGGCTTGAGACTCCCACATCTTCCGCATCTATGGTAAAAGGGGACAATCGTGGGTGTAATGACCATAAACACTGCAACATGAACAAGGCTTGTTGTTACAAAGAGGCCTGTCCGGCTTGGGCTGAGTGCCCTGTTGCTGGTTAGCAGTGTTAGGGTCAAAACCTTGAGGATTGGGTCCACGAGTACCAGGGGCAGATTGATTTGGATTGCCTCTCCGCCTTCTTTGAGAAGAAGGGGGATTAGTCGCACCCTGCTGTGCAAATACTTGCCCTGAAGGGGGTTGTAGGTGCTGTTGCTGGGGTTGAGGAGGCAAGGAAGGTGGAAGCACATATGCTAGAGGAGCTGGCACACTAGGCTGTGCATAAGGGTAATGGTTAGGTTGGGCAACATTGAGGTAAGAAGGAGGTTGGGCAAAAGGAGGAGGCATGCCGTATCCACGGAGTGCATGCTACGGATGGGAAAGGGCTCCAACGATACCGTCGGCGGAATGAGATGCCCCGGGGCGTTAGCGCCGCCGGGCCTGGGGAGGTCAGGAAGGACGGTATAAACATAACCAGACTGGGCGTAGATCAAATCATATTTCAAGGCTATTTGGAGGGCGGCTTCTTCGGTTTGAGGGAAATGGGAGGCAACATCTTTGCCGATGGGAGCTAGGAGAGAGCGAAGGAACCAGTCCATATAGATCCGATCTTCGAAGGGGGGAGCTCGACATAAGCTGCGTCTACGTCGCCATTCCTGAACATGGGTGGAAAGGCGGGTCGAAGATGTTTTCTTAAAGGAAGTCAAGAGCTCCATACCAGTATCGTATCGGAGAGGGAGCTAGAAGTAAGATAAAAAGGCTTGGGAAATGGTCGCAAAGGTGGTATGGGAAGAGGTGGCTTGGTCGACATACCATTTAGAAGCTTCACCGGTAAGCGTGCGTTTGAACAAACGAAGACGGATGGAGTCATTGGTAATGGAATTGGAGGAACACCACATGTGGAAATATCGGACATGATTGGTTGGATCTTCTCCAGCAAGGCCTTCGAACTTAGGGATGTCGGAGGGGAGCTTGGTTGGCATAGCAGGCCAACCAACATCGTGGCGGATAGGGTCATTGATCAACTGACTGAAATCGGGGAGGCTGAGGCCTGCAATGTACGACAGCAAGGGTATGGCCGAGGTAGTTCCTGTGGCGGTTCCGCTAGTAGTGGTTCCGGCATTAGGGCCTGGAGCACCGCTAATGTTAGGCCGTAGACCAGACATAGTGAAGGTGACAGGGGGAGAACCAGGAGGAGAGGGAGAACCCAATGAATCAGAAGAGGAGTCGGAGTGTGGACTCGGAGGAGGACTGGCTCGACGACGGTGGGACGGAGCAGGTCGATCAACCGGAAATTGAGGGTGAAGGCCAAGAAGTCTCCGGGAAAGGCGCCTTGGGGGCACAATGATGAAGGGAAGAAGGAAACCGACAAGGGAAAAAAGGGACAGAATCAAGTGAGGTCAAGGGCAGAAAATGTGCAGTGACAATTGATTTTAGAGTCTTTGCCAGGCGGTGTTAACCAGGCGCTTCTTCACTTACGGTCAGTGTGTGGCGTGCGTTAATTTTAATTTTTAAAACCCTTTTTGTTTTGAGAGGAAGAAAATGTGTGCTGCGTAACTGAAAATAAATCTGCAGAGAACAGTATATAATGCTGAAATAACAGAAAAATAACAGCTACTATTGCATCGATTCAACCCAAGAAGGTGGGTCGCTCAAAACTAATGTAAAAAAGCGCAAAAATCTAGTCAAAACACACTTAAAAAGAGGCCAATAGATCTAGGGTCAAAAGGGACAGGGATCTAAAGGATAAAGCTGCTGAAAAGAGGTGCAGATCACAGCCAGGAGACAGAGGCAAGGTGGCTGGAAAAAGGGGAAGAAATTAGCAAAAAGCGGAAAAGACAGGGAGGAGGTCCTAAAGAGAGGTCCAAACAAAACGACAAGAGGTGATTTGAAATGAAGGAAGGCTGATTTAAAGGGATCTGAGGAGGAGGTTCCAGATCTGAAAAAAGGAAGGTTGAAACTCTGAAAAATAGACGGCTGAAACAGCTAAAACTCTTCCACAAAAAGTGGAGGGTACTAAAGCCCTAAGAGGCTAGGTTCCCACTTAGATGAGTAAAAATAGATCAGAACTTGGTCAAAGCGAGCTGAGGTAGAGGCTGGAAAACCCTGACAGAAGCTTCAGCAAAACCCAGAAAAATTGCAGAAAAACCACTGAAAATTTGACAGGTCGCAGGTTCTGACCTGTTTTCAGTGCAGGTCGCAGAAAAGAGGCTGAAAAGTGCGACCTGGAGGTCCAGGTCGCAGGTTATGGGCCAAAAAGTGCGACCCCTCGTTCCGGTTGTCTCGGCGGCAGATTTTTAGAAAAGTTGTCGTCTCAGTTGCAGCTGGTGTTGCTTACCTGCGCAATAGGGCCAGAAACACAGGGAAGTTAGAAATTTTAATGTTTAAGGGTTTTATGTGAGAAAAACAACATAAAAATAGGAAAAATAAACAGCTGAAAAGAAACCCTAGGGTCCGAAGTAGCTGGATATGCAGGAATATGAAAAACGACAGCGGTCGTAAATTAAAACCCGTGTGGAGTCGCCATTTGTTAGTATGAATCCTTTGTCGAAGTGTACGAAAAAGGACCACTTTAGCTACGCATAACTAATAGCCCTAACAACAAAAGTGGCTGCCAATATCTTCAGATCTGCGGTTAGTTGAACAAGAAAGGAGCTGCAAAAACCAGATCTATGCATGGAAAGACATTAAGCAGTAAAAACAAGGGTTTGCTCCATATACCAATAGACAAGACAAGAACAATTTTTGAAAGAATTTTTATATTAATTGGGCACCTGGGAGGAAAACAAGAAAGCGTATCCAATTCTCCTCAGTGGGATGGGTTCTTGGAAGTCCTCAGCACTTCAGATCTAAGATTTCTCTCTCTTGTTGGTGTAGAAAACCCAATGCAAAGAATAGAGCTCAATGGGAGCTCACACAACAAATGATGGAAAAATGGGACCAAGTGTATAGATCCAGAGTGATCTAATAGGCAACAAAAGGTGAAGAATGATGGGAAAAACCCTACTATTTATAACAAAATATTGGGTCATTCTAGATCTTGGTGCATGATTAAAATAATGTTAACCAAATCTAGATCCACCTTTTATGGAATATTTTATTATATTTGTTGGAGGGAAAAGGTATTTGACTTGGGTCAAATCCCTTGATTAGTAAAAAATAAATAAATAAATGATTTATTTATCTTTTTAAGGAAGTGGTTGAAAGATAATCAAATAAATAATGATTTATTTAATTATTTAAGGAGGTGGTTGAAAGATAATCAAATCAATAATGATTTATTTAATTATTTGTGGGTGATTTGGTCATATTTAACAAGGAATATTATCTAAATAAGATTTAAATAATTATTCCTAGAAAATAATAAGATAAATAAGGGTTTATCTAATTAATTTCTTTATTTTTGGGTTAAACATGACTGGGAATAATAATTAAATTATGGTTTAATTAATTATTCCATGAGGAAAATCAAACAAATATAGGTTTGTTTAATATTTCCTTTTGGGGTTTCTTGTTTAGACCATAAATAACCTAATAAATGTGGTTTATTAAGTTATTTAACATAGTGAAGGAAATTTTACTTAGGGTAAAATTGGTCTTACATGGTGTACTTGGTTCCATCTAATGATAATAGGTTAGATGACCAAAAAATGGTGTAACAAGGGAGAAGTTCAACGACCAGATGCAGGGAAGGAATTTCACACTTGATCGGTAAGACTGCCTCCTCTCCAAAAACGAGGTGGAAAGGAATAAACCTGGTGGTTGTTTTAACAGAAGTTCGATAGGCCCACAAAGCAGGGAAGAGCATAAGATGCCAGTTGGTTTTGTGCTTATTCACCATTCGTTGAAGCATAGTCTTGAGGATTTTGTTGACCGCTTCAACTTGGCCATTACCTTGGGGGTAATAGGAGGAGGAATATTGGTGCTCAAAACCCAACAGTGAGGATAGCTCACGCCATATCTCATCTTCAAAATGTCGGCCATGGTCAGAGACCAGTTGTTTCGGAACCCCAAATCGAGCGATAACGTGGTTAAAGAAAAAGAGGGCTGCGGTAGCTGCCGTGTTGTTAAATGTTGGCATAGCCTCGGCCCGTTTTGTGAAATAGTCGACCCCCACGATGATACATTTATGGTTACCAGCGGATGGCGGGCGACACTCCATAAAGTCGATGGCCCATTTATAAAAGGGACCAGTTGAGACGACCGGATGGAGGGGAGCTGGGGGAGCTCGCGCCTTAGGGGCGAAATGTTGGAAATTGGAACAGTGTTTGACTGCTTCAATGCAATCACTGAAGAGGGAAGGCTAGAAATACCCAACGCACATGACTTTTTGGGCAGTAGCAAGACTGGAGAGGTGGCCACCGAAAGTGCTACTATGGAAGGCATTGAGGACTTGTTCAGCTTCAGTGTGCGTGAGACAACGACGAAGGACAGTATCTATACCGCGACGATAGAGGTCGTCACCAATAAGAAGGTAGCGGGGAGCCTGGTGTCGGATACGTCGTCGAGCGTCACGATCAAGGTGAAGAGCAAACTTTTGGGTTCGCAAGTAAGTGAGGATATCGCCGTACCAAGGATCGTCTGAAGTAATGGAGAATAAGTGCTCATCAGGGAAATCATCATTAACTGGAGGATCTTGTGTTCCGGTAGGTAATTCAGAAATGAGTTCAGCAAGGGCTAAACCTTTCTTACTTTTTGGTGTGAAAAATTCGAGGTCAAATTCTTGAAGGATGATGACCCAACGGGCGTACTTCCCAGTGAGGATGCGGCGACTCAAAAGGAAAGCCATGGGGTTGGAATTAGTCACAACCTTGGTGGAACGCATGAGGATGTAATGAAGAAGTTTTTGGACTGAGAACACAACAGCTAGCGCTAGTTTTTCTTCATGGGAGTAGGAAACAGGAGGCCCTACTAGGTTCTTACTGACGTAGTAGATCACATGCTCGATACCATTGTCATCTTCCTGGATAAGGACTCCAGCGACCGAATAGGTGGAAGCAGAGATGTACAGGATGAAGTCCCTATCAAAGTCGGGAGGGCAGATCAAGGGAGCAGATGTGAGAGCCTGCTTGAGGGCATCGAAAGAATCATGAGCATAGGTATCCCAAACAAATGGGATATTGGATTGGAGGAGTCTAAGGAACCCATGTGCGGTGGTGGCATAGTCAGGGACGAACCGACGAAGAAAATTAGCTTTTCCTTGGAGACTTTGGAGCTGGCGTAGGGTACGCGGAATGGGAAGTTCAAGAATGGCTTGAAATTTCAAAGGGTCAAGAGTGATACCATCCTTAGACACGATGAAGCCTAAGAGACGGCCGGCAGGAACGCAAAAGACGCATTTCAACGGGTTAAGGCGGATATTATACTTGCGACATCGGAGAAAAATGGTACGCAGATCGTGGAGGTGCTGCGCCCGATGCTTAGAACGTGCAGTGAGGTCGTCTAAATAAGCAAGGATAATATGAGCTAATTCATGGAAACAATAAGACATGGCCCGTTGAAAAGTGGCACCGGCGTTTTTGAGGCCGAAAGGCATGACCCGATAAGCAAAAGTTCCCCACGGACTAATGAACGCGGTTTTGAGTTGATCAGCAGGACGGATAGCAATTTGGTTGTATCCGGAGAAACCATCCATAAATGATAGAACCTCATGCCCCGCACACTCGTCAATGATTTGGTCAATGAACGGTGTGGGGAAGTTGTCTTTGGGACAAGCTTTGTTCAAGTCGCGAAAGTCCGTGCAGACACGGATGGTGCCTTGTTTCTTGAGGACGGGAACTGGGTTGGACACCCAAGTGGTGTATTCAATAGGATAAATGAAACCATCCTGCTTGAGCTTATCGATTTCAGCTTTGATAGCATCACGTCTGGAAGGATTAATGGGTCTCAACTTTTGTCGGACTGGGTTGGCATCGGGCCACGTGTCGATATGATGCTCGACGATGGTGGGATCGAGCCCAGGCATTTCGGAGTAGGACCAGGCGAAAATATCGCGGAATTCTTTGAAAAGCTTAGTGTAAGCTTCGATTTCTTCCGGGGTGCATTGGGCACCCAAGGTGATATATTCTTTGATTCCTGGTTTGACCGAAATGTCAATTTTAATGGTAGGAGAGATGTTGGCCATGTTTCCTTCTTCGAAAGCATCAGGTGCAGGGATGGGATTTTTGAACCAATCGACTGCATTGGGAATGAAGTCTTTGGTTTCCACAACATATTGGTCATGGGACTGCTGTGGGAGGAAGTATGTGCGATGGTGCATATCATCCCACGGAAAGTCAGGGTTGGTCATGGCTTCCATAATGTCTTCATCGGACTGGAAGATGGGAAGACTGGAGGAAGGAGGATCACCCGATGATGTAGTGATGTGTGACTGGTCATCTTGTGGAGAAGGGCTCACATGCGCAACGTCAACAGATCCAAGGTCGACTGAGGGGGAACCGAGAGTGTCTGCAGGTTGAAGGTTAGGTGAATTATCTCTCAAGGATGACGATAGGTACAAAATGGTGATCGAAGGCTCTGTTGGTTCGATAGCGGGAGGAGGAATGTGAATGGGAGTAGGAATATCTTCTGGTCCTATCGAAGTAGAACTCGCAGACAAGTGAGAAGGTATCTTGTCGTGCGTAGCCTTCAATTGGCGGTATGTGTCTAAGGAGGAACGATACTCGTCAAGGCGGGGACAGAGGTGGGTGTAATGGCCATGGAAATCGCACAAAGCACAAGGGTGATTTGTGCGCAAGGTTTTGAGTTTCGGGATAGAATCCAGGATAGTGACGTAGACTTCAGGGATATCAGAGTCAGGAAACGTCTCCTTGACTAGTATCTTGAGGTGCGGTAATTCAGGACACATATGGGTGGCGTGACCGACAATATCGCACAAAGCACACTGGATAGCGGGCTTTGGCGGGTGAGGAGGGGTAGGGTTTGTCGGGGCGGCTTGGTCCTGATTGGTTGCCCCCTTGCGAGCTTTACCTTTCTTTCCTAGGGCTGTCACCACAGGGGCAGGGTCCTGGGGAGGTGCGGGGGGCCTAGTGGTGACGGAGGAAGCGAGGGGGACCAGTTGAACCGGTGTCAAAGAAAGGTAGGGTTTGGGGTGATCGGGTGGGGTAGTGGTTGGAGGGTCAAGGTACCGAATGGGTATGCCTAGGGTCAGGTTAGGGAGAGAGAGAGTGGCCATGACGGGGACCGTATAGACTCCGGGAGGGGGAGCCAGGAAAGGTATCTGACCAGTGGGATAATGACCAGGAGGAACGGCTCCGAGATGGTTAAGGCCTGGGGGAACCGATCCAGGGGGATAAAGGGGTTCAGGGATACCATTTTTAGGAGAAGGGCCAGAAGGAGGAGGTCCGGCTGGCGGAGATGAAGGGCTAGGAGTGGGTTTCGGTGGGCGAGGTTGAGTCTGAGGTTGCTAACTAGCCGAAGCGGGTTGCTTAAGGGCAGCCCGAGATGATTGCATCATGCAAACATTCGACAAGCTGGGATCAGAGAGATGAGGAGGGGGGAGACCAGGAAAATTTCCAAGCAGGGAGGAATCTTTGTAGACGCCGAGGGAGACACTGGTCAAGGAATTGACGGTTTGCTTATTGGCTACAGAAGAGATGGTCGTCTCCGGGGAGGTCTGAGACAGCGGCTCATGGTAAGTCAACTGGTAAATGGTGACTATCTTTCCATTGTGAGGAAAAGACATTTTGCGAAAAACCATGGATGGGACAGCAGACATAGCATAGGTGTAGCTTCGCCCTAATAGAATGTTGTAGTCTAGAGGGGCATCGATGACTTCGACGTCAACGCAAACGGTCTTACCGGCAAGGGTGATAGGAAAATTATGAAAAAGGCCAATGGGCTGGGAGGCATGGATGTCCCATGCTCGAAGGGTGATCGTGGAAGGGGCCAACTCAGGAGATCCAAGTTATTTCCAAACCGAAGCAGACATCACACAAGTGGATGCCCCCTCATCAATTATACACCGAGAAACGTTGGCATTCTGGATTTTGACTGGGATTTGGAAGGCGACGGAAGCAGGAAGAGGAGGATGCTCTGATTGATGGGTGTCAAAAACAATCATTTGGTCATCAGCAGGATCTACAGCGCCCACGACAGATAGCAGAGCCTTCTTTTGGGAAGGGCACGATTGGAGGAGTTCCAACGTGGAAATGGAAGCAGGAGATTGTGCCAAATCATCTACTATGCTATACGAATGAGCATCTTCACCAGAAGCAACATTTCGACGTAACGGTCCTTTAGGAATCTTGGGGTGGCCCTCAAGTTTGGGTTGAGGGATATGTAAGGGACCGTTGGATGTCTAAAGAGGCTCTGTAGAACTGGAAGAAGAGGACTTGGGGGCAGACTGAGCGGGAGGCTTGGGGTACTAGCGAGACCGAGTTTTAAGGTGAAGGTCGACGGTTGGGGAAGGATTAGAGTTCATCATGAGGATCTGGTAATCAGAGGAACCAGAAAGGGAAGGTGGAGTGGCGACCTGTCCGTCAGGTGGTTGGGTCGCCACGAATCCTTGCTGAGGGAAAGGATCAGTAAACACAGCTGGTTGAGTAGTGGTCACATTAGGGGGAGCATGAGGGGAGGCATGTTGTCCTCGCAATGTGGCTTGAGACTCCCACGTCTGCCACATCTGTGGTAAGAGGGGGCAATCATGGGTGTAGTGACCATAAACACCGCAACAAGAACAAGGCTTATTTGTGTGAAGCGGCCTGTCGGGCTTGGGCTGAATGCCCTGTTGCTGGTTAGCAGTGTTAGGGTCAACACCTTGAGGATTGGGTCCACGAGTACCAAGGGAAAATTGATTTGGATTGCCTCTCTGCCTTCTTTGAGCAGGGGGATTAGTCGCACCCTGTTGTGCAAAGACTTGCCCAGGAGGGGGCTGTAGGTGCTGTTGCGGGGTTGGAGGAGGCAAGGGAGACGGAAGCGCATATGTTGGAGGAGCTGGTGCACCAGGCTGCTGATAAGGGTAATGGTTAGGTTGGGAAACATTGAGGTAAGCAGGAGGTTGGGCAAAAGGATGAGGCATGCCGTATCCTGGATACATGCTACCTGGAGGGGGAAAAGTGCTAGAGGTGTTGGCCCCTCCCTGAGGGAGACCATAGCCCATAGGAGGTTGAGCATACGGATGAGAAAGGGCTCCAAAGATACCGTCAGCGGAATGAGATGCCCCCAGGGCATTAGTGCCTCCGAGCCTGGGGAGGTCAGGAAGGACGATATAAACATAACCAGACTGAGCATAGATCAGGTCATATTTCAAGGCTATTTGGAGGGCGGCTTCTTCGGTTTGAGGGAAATGGGAGGCGAAATCTTTGCCAATGGGAGCTAAGAGAGTGCGAAGGAACCAGTCCATATAAACCCGATCTTCGAAGGGGGGAGCTCGACATAAGCTTCGCCTTCTTCGCCATTCCTGGACATGAGTGGAAAGGCGGGTCGAAGAGGTTTGCTTGAAAGAGGTCAAAAGCTCCGTACCAGTATCGTATCGGAGAGGGAGCTGGAAATAAGATAAAAAGGCTTGGGAAATGGTCGCAAAGGTGGTATGGGAAGAGGTGGCTTGGTCAACATACCATTTAGAAGCTTCACCGGTAAGCGTGTGTTGGAACAACCGAAGACGGATGGAATCATCGGTAATGGAATTGGAGGAACACCACATGTGGAAAGATCGGACATGGTTGGTTGGATCTTCTCCAGCAAGGCCTTCAAACTTAGGGATGTCGGAGGGGAGCTTGGTTGGCATAACAGGCCAACCACCATCGTGGCGGATAGGGTCATTGATCAATTGATTGAAATCAGGGAGGCTGAGGCCTGCGATGTACGGTAGCAAGGGTGCAGCCAAGGTAGTTCCTGTGGCAGTTCCGCTAGTAGTAGTTTCGGCATTAGGGCCGGGAGCACCGCTAGCATTAGGCCCTGGACCAGACATAGTGAAGGTGACAGGGGGAGAACCAGAAATGAAAGGAGAACCCAATGAATTAGAAGAGGAGTTGAAATGCGGACTCGGAGGAGGACTGGCTCGACGACGGCAGGATGGAGCAGGTCGATCGACCGGAAACTGAGGGTGAAGGCCAAGAAGCCTCCGGGAAGCGCGCCTTGGGGGCGCAATGATGGAAACAAAAACACGGCATGAGGGGAAGAAGAGCGACCGATAAAGGCAGGGAGGTGCAGAATCAAGTGATTACAATGTCGAAACAAGGGCAGAAAGGTGCAGTGTCAATTGATTTTAAAGTCTTTGCCTGGCGGTGTAAACCAGGCTCTTCTTCGCTTAGGGTGAGTGTGTGGCGTGCGTTAATTTTAATTTTTAAAACCTTTTCGTTTTGAGAGCAAGAGAAAAAGTGTGCTGCGTAACTGAAAATAATGCTGCAAAAATAGTATATAATGCTGAAATAACAGAAAATTAACAGCTACCAGTGCATCGATTCAACCCAAAAAGGCGGGTATCTAAAAACTAAGCTAAAAGAGGGAAAAAATCTAGTCAAAACACACTAAAAAGAGGCCAATAGATCTAGGGTCGGAAGGGACATGGATCTAAAGGGGGAAAGCTGCTGAAAAGAGGTGCAGATCACAGCCAAGAGGCAGAGGCAAGGTGGCTGGAGAAAAGGAGGAAATCAGAAAAAATCAGAAGGGGCAAGGATGAGGCCCAAAAAGTAGATCCAAACAAATCTTTAGGAGGTGATTTGGAAGGGAGAAGAGCTGATTAAAAGAGGTCTGAAAAGGAGGTATCAGATCTGGAAAAAGGGGGGCTGAAACTCTGAAAAATCAGATACCTAAAACAGCTAGAACTCTTCCACCAAAATTGGAGGGTACTGAAGCCCTAGGGGGCCAGGTTCCCACTTAAATGAGAAAAAAAGATCAGAAACAGGTCCAAATGGGTGGAGACAGAGGCTGGCAAACCCTGACAGAAGCTTCAACAAAACCCATAAAAGTTGCAGAAAAACAATAGAAAAAAGCATAGGTCACAGGTTCTGACCTGTTTTCCTGTTCAGGTCACAGAAAAAGGGCTGAAAAGTGTGACCTGGAGTCCAGGTCACAGTTTTTGGGCTGAAAAGTGCGACCTCCAACTCCCGTTGTCCCGGCGGCAGATTTGCGGAAAAGTTGCCGTCTCAGTTGCGGCTGATGTCTGTCACCTGCGCAATAGGGCCAGAAACACGCGGAAGTTAGAAATTTTAATGTTTTAGGGTTTTATAGGTGAAAAAAAAAATGAAAATAGGAAAAAAAAAAGCTGAAAAGAAACCCTAGGTACTGAAGTAGCTGGATATGCAGGAATATGAAAAACGACAGCGGTCGTAATTGAAAACCCGTGTGGAGTCGCCAATTGTTAGTATGAATCCTTTGTTGAAGTGTAAGAGCTACGCATAACTAATAGCCCTAACATCAAATGTGGCTGACAATATCTTCAGATCTGCAGTTAGTTGATCAAGACAAGAGCTGCAAAAAACCAGATCTATGCATAGAAAGACATTAAGCAGTAAAAAGAAGGGTTTGCTCCATATATTCAATAGACAAGACAAGAACAATTTTTGAAAGAATTTTTTGTATTAAGGGCACCTGGGAGGAAAACAAGAAGATGTTTCCAATTCTCCTCAATGGGATGGGTTCTTGGAAGTCCTCAGCACTTCAGATCTAGCATTTCTCTCTCCCGTTGGTGTAGAAAACCCAGACAAAGATAGAACTCAAAGGGAGCTCACACAACAAATAATGGAAAATATGACAATGATAATGGCTCAAAGTCATACCAAGAGTTTAGATCCAGAGTGATCTAATAGGCAACAAAAGGTGAAGAATGGTAGGGAAAACCCTCCTATTTATAACAAAATATTGGGTCATTCTAGATCTTGGTGCATGATTAAAATAATGTTAACCAAATCTAGATCCACCTTTTATGGAATATTTTATTACATTTGTTGGAGGGAAAAAGTATTTGACTTGGGTCAAATCCCTTTATTTGTCAATAATAAATAAATAAATGATTTATTTATCTTTTTAAGGAAGTGGTTGAAGGATAATCAAATAAATAATTATTTGTGGGTGATTTGGTCATATTTAACGAGGAATATTATCTAAATAAGATTTAAATAATTATTCCTAGAAAATAATAAGATAAATAAAGGTTTATCTAATTAATTTCTTTGTTTTTGGGTTAAACATGACTGGGAATAATAATTAAATTATGGTTTAATTAATTATTCCATGAGAAAAATCAAACAAATATAGTTTTGTTTAATATTTCCTTTTGGGGTTTCCTGTTTAGACCATAAACAACCTAATAAATGTGGTTTATTAAGTTATTTAACATAGTGAAAGCAATTTTACTTAGGGTAAAATTGGTCTTACATGGTGTACTTGGGTCCATCTAATGATGATAGGTTAGATGACCAAAAAATGGTGTAACAACACTAATTGGCTTAATGGTATCATACACCAAGAGACTATCCACCAGGAACAAACCCTCATGCAAAAGTGGAATCAACGATGCCAGCAGGAGGAAATATTATGGAAGCAGAAATCGCGCAACCGATGGCTAAAGGAAGGGGAAAATAACACTCAATTTTTTCATCGCTCAGCAGTGGACTACAGATGTGCGAACAAGATCACCAGCTTAAGGGATGAGCATTGCAACACTTTCATCTCTCATCAGGACGTATCTTCTCTCCCAGTCGAGCATTTTAGCCAAATAGCCACTGAACCTGTGATTGATAGATCGATGGCTAGAAGGGAGGTCCTGAACTCTATCCCACAACTCATCACTGAGGATCAGAATATCTCCCTAAACCACGCGGTTACCTTGGTTGAACTGGAAGAGGAAGTGAAAGATATGCCTAATGGAAAGGCTCCTGGTTCGGACGGCTTCACCATAGATTTTTTCAAGGCTTGTTGGGACACTGTTTAGCATGAAGTATGGGAAGTGGTGGAGGATTCACGTCAATCTAAGGCCATCCTAAGGTCCCTTAATGCTACTTTTATTGCCCTGATTCCAAGGGAAGAAGCAGCCAACACCCCTTCTAAATTCCGACCTATAGCTTTGTGCAACGTGCTATACAATATAATCTCGAAAGTAATGGATAATAGATTTAAAACCATTCTTCCCTGCATTATCTCTGAGGAACAGTCTGGTTATGTTGAGGGAAGGAAAATCTAGGAAAACGTGTTACTGGCTCAGGAAATGATTCACACGCTCCAAGCTCAGAAAAAATCCGGCATGATCATTCAGCTGGATCTTTCCAAGGCCTATGATAAGGTGAGTTGGAATTTTATTGAGGACATTTTGACAGCTTTTGGTTTTGATCAGTGTTGGATCCAATGGATTTTAGCCTTAGTCAAAACTCCTAACTTCTCCATCCTTGTCAATGGGGCACCCTCCTCCCCCTTCAACCCCTCCCGCGGTATCCGCCAAGGTGATCCCATTTCCCCCTTTTGCAGTGAGGTATACCTCGCTTTCATTATCAGATCCTACGAGATTCAGATGACCTTCATCCAGAGGTTCTGTCTCCCTATCATCTTCTCCTACATAGTTTTCATTGAATGGTGGCCTGATCTGTTGGTCACTATCCCTTGGTCTGTTTTGGGGGTGTTCCCTCCTAAAGTTTTGGTTTCGGTTTCTGATTGGAGGGTTTGGCTGGTTGTCCCTAACAGGAGCTTTTTCATTGATCTTTTCCCACATTTTAGCCATGGATTTGACTAAGTCATCTATTCTGGGATCTAGGGAAGGTGATGAAGTGGAGACCTCATCTCTATATGTGACCTTTCTCTCTGATCTAGTTCTAGCTCTTTTTTCAGCTAAGTTGGCATCTGCTTTTATAGCTATTTGTTGCATTTCCTCCAAGGTAGGGGGATCCTTATCTCTTAAGTGATATGTCATGTCCGGATCAAACCCCTCAGGAAATTTTTCCAAAGCTAAACCAAGTGGAGGTTTGAAAAGAGGTGGGAGGGAGTTATATACATTGTTGAACCTAGTACAGTAAGCTTGGACACTTTCCCCATTTTCCCGTTTTAGGCTGTTATATTCTGACAGGATTTGAATGGGGTTTCTTCGGATTTCCCACCTATTTCTGAAGACTTGATGTAGTTCGGGGATATCATGGATACTGTTTGGAGTCAAGCTTTTGAACCATGCTTTAGGTTCACCACCAAGACTTTGGGCAAATATTCTCATTCTGACAGTCTCGTCTTGTACCTCTAGGTATTCATAAGCATCAGTCATTCTACTTATATGCTGTTGAGGTGTGGTGGTGTCTTCTCCAGTAAAGTGTGGGATCTTGTCTTGATATTTGTTTGGGAGAGGAGCTAAAGGTGGTGACAGCACCAAAGGTGCGTACCAGGCTGCCATGACTGGAGCTAATGGATGATATACAAGATGAGGACTAGTAGGCTGAAATGAAGTGGTTTGAACAGTGGTGGTTTGACCAGGTGTAGCGGATGAACTTGGACTAGTGATCTGGTTTTGAGTAGATCTGGGATGATAGGAGCCAAATTTATAAAGAAGCTGGAAATCAGGAGGAGTGGCTGGTGAAGCTTCTCTAATAGGACTCTGTGGTGGGTTTAGGGGTTCAAGATCGTCGAAGTTTATCTTACTATATGATTTGCTTCGGGGAAGAGCTTGTGATGACTCTAATTCCAAAGGTGAATCTAGAAGGATATTGCGAGTTTTAGGTACAGATCTTGTTCTACGGATGGATCTATCGGTAGCTAGATGATCAGTTTCAGAAGCTTGCCACAGAATCTTCTCTGGGTCATCTACTATGATAGGGGGATTTGGGTCTGGATGGGATCTGGCATTGATTCTTCGGGAAGCCAGATTTTAGATCCAGAGTTTTTAGAGAGAATGGTATTGGTGAATGTTCTGGATGAGTGATTTTTCTAAAGTTATATTAAGGCGAAGGATGGTCAAACATAGAAGGGATGGATTAGTGGAGTCGCCAGGTGGAAATGGATTGTTTTTGTGAAGATAGCTATGGTCCACCACCAAGACTAATCTGAGAATGTTTTGGATTTACTGAATTTATGTGCAGCCTATGGTTTGTTAAAGTATCCTAAATTTGTTTTAACACTTTGCTAGGGTGATGAGAACAAAAAAAGTTTACTCTAAAAAATGAGTCTATGGACTGCTTGCTTGTTTATGGTACCTAAAGGACCAAAGAGTCTATAAGAGTTTGCTGGACTATTATTTACTCAGTGTCTTACCATCTCCCACTATGTTAGTGAGTGATGGGAAAGGTTTATCGGATAGTAGCCTAGAGTTTTGAAAAGTAGTAAGGCTTACTAGAAGTTTAGTGGAGTCGCCAGGTGGATTGTCAGTTGTTTGAGATAAACTTGTATGGTCCACCACCAGTAATGTCAAAAACCAATCTAAAGGAGTTTTTGTGGTTTTTTGAGTTTTATGTGCCTACAAGGTTTGGAAGAGTTTTCTATAACTGACTCATCATTTTGCTAAGATGGTGAAAGAGCTATTTTCTACTCCTCAAACAGTCTCTAAGTTTACTAAGCTTGATTGAGACTTTGGGAGTTACTAAGTTGTACTTAGATTGTCACTAACTCGGAAGGTCCTACTGTGAGTGTCACTATGTTAGTGAGCAGCGGGATAAGTCAATCAGATAGTATTCTTAAAGGCTTCTAAAGATGAGGGAAACTAAGCTTTTTAATCACTCAGGGTCCCACCGTGATCGCCATTATGTTAGTGTGGCGATGAGGTGGCTAAATCGGATGGAATTCTAAAATTTAGCAAGGTAGTAAGGCCTACTGGAGGTTAGTGGAGTCGCCAGGTGGATTTTTAGTTGTTTTGAGGTATATTTGTATGGTCCACCACCAATACTATCAAAAACCAATCTAAGGGAGTTTTTGTGGTTTTTTCTGAGTTTTATGTGTAGCCTAGGATGTAAGAGTGTTATAAACCTGATTCATCACTTTGCTAAGATGGTAAAACAGAGAGTTTACACTAAATGATTCTAAAGGCTGATGGTCTGAGTTTAGGATTGAAGGACTAAAGAGTCTATAAGAGTTCGCTAGACTGTCATGTACTCAGTAAGTCCCACCGTGATCGCCATTATGTTAGAGTCCCGTGATTTGGCCGATTGGCTAGCCAAATGACGATGTAACATCAAACCAAACTTTGGAGCCCAAGGACCTAGCCTTCCTGGACTCAGAGAGGGCTCTCTCTATAAGTGCAAAAGATGTCGGTGTGTTTACTTGCGATGTTCTGATATTAGGCTAGTTATGAAGTGTGTTTTTGTTTTTTTTAGTTTTTAAGTTTGTGAGGGATGAAACTGATCAAATACATAAACTGGATAACAAGATGTAGATAAATTGGGCTATGGGGTCAAACAGGTCAAGGAAGCTAATGAGGCGATGATGTAAAGCTGCTGTAGGGCCGATTTGATTCACAATAGAAGGGATCTCCGGGCAAAATGGATTAAATGAACAATAAGTTGGTGAAAGACAAGGGATTTCAAGTGCAAAATAGTTAATAGCAGACATAAACATGTAATAGCAAGCCATTGATCATGCTAGGAATAACTATAAGCTAATCAATACATAGAAATCAAACATTCCAGCCATACATAGAGGTATATGACCCTCTAACTTCGGGAAAAGGCTATCAGACTTTGGGGAAAACACATGAGACAAACTAACAACTCATAAACTATTCCGGAACGCCTAAACATAGTCTCTAAGTCATTGGGCACTTGGACAAATAAGTTTTCATAGTTTTAGGCAAAGGGCTAGATCGGGACTAGGCCTCCTTGGTTCAACAAAATGATCAACAAATCAGTCAAAGAGAAAGTTTTATGGACAATACTATGGGCAGCTGATAGGTAGGTAGGGAAAACCATACATCCTACTCAACATACATGGAACTGATGAATAAAACTTAGCAACAATACCTTAGATTACTAAAGAGCAGCTAAGAATTCTTTAGCATAACTAAGGGAGAAGAAAACATCAAGCTATGAAGATTCAGGGATTTTGAGGTGCCTCCATGGGCATGTCTCAAAATCAATCTTTACCGATCTATAGCAGCAAGAAAAATGAAATATGAGTGAAAACTAGAAGACAAAACACATTAAGAAGCACTATACCATTCTACCATGTCAAGGAATCCATCAACAAGCCTTCAACATTCCTCAAAAGCATCCAAGAGGCAATCCAAAAATCATAACTCAAGTGTATTCTTTATAGCTCATATGACCAATGCATTAATTCTTCTCTCAAGTTCAGCCTCTGATTTACAATGAGAACCATGGGATAAATAGGCTTGAGGGAGGAAAACCTCATGGAGCAACTAGCTATCCCATTGGCCAAGTCTAAATATCTAAACTTGTCCTTGAGGCTTTGCAAAGCCCAAGGCACAAAATATCTCATAAAATATCTTAAAAACTGCTAAAAACGGAAATTATATTGACTTTACATGATTTTCCCATGATAAAAATAGCCTAACGTACATTTGGGAAAAGCAGATTTTTGGAGTTCAAAAATTTCAAAAATACTTCATATTTATGCCTGAAAAAGGTCCCCTGACTTGCTGGATGCAAATGGGAGCCTTCCCGACGTCGAAATGAGGCTCATGATGGCTCGTTGGAAATCTCTCTGTGTCTTCTTTCCAATGCAAGTGGAATCATCTTAATCTGATCTCTGAAAGTCTCTCAAAACTGTACCTGTGTGAAAAAACCCAGAAAATAGCAGGCTGCTAATAGGGCGGGCAGAATGTGCAAAATGAGGCTGTTTTTCGCCAATTTGGAGGGGCGAATGATCTTCAAATGCCCTGAAAATCGCTGGAGAGCTGCTCATGAAATTATGGAATCCATTGGTATCACCCTCCTCCCTTGACGACTCATCAAACTGAAATGGCGCATTTATGAGTTTTTGGCCAAAAACCCAAAAAATGCCAAAAAACAAAAAGTTTTCAAAACAGGCCCAAAATTGGCATGCATGACCTTCAAAGGTCCATAGAGACATGCTCCGAAGCTGAAGCCAAAATATCGAGGGCTGATGTGCTTTTTTCTTCCTTCCGTGCTAGGCGCCTCTCCTTCAATTTCTTCAATTTTTCTTGTGCCACCTTCAATTTGCGCCTGGCAAATTGATTTAGCTTCTGAAAGTGAAGAGTTCTCTTTCTCTATAGCTCAAGATCCCTGTTTGCCTTCTCAAGCTTTGTTTCCAAATGCTGGTTGGCCCTCTCAAGCCATACTTCCTTGTTTTCCTCAATTTCCTGTTCAAAGAGGGCAGTGAGAGGAAAGGCATCGAACTGAGCTTGTTTTTCTGCTCTTTGTTTCTCCAAGGCTTTTCTAAGCCCGATGGTCCTAGGCCTCTTTCGCCTAGGTTGGTCCTCTTCCTCTTCATCATCAAATTCGCCAATGAGCTCTTCAATTCTTACTTGCGCCTTTTCTGCCTCCTTTTTATACTTGATCGCCCTTGCCTCATGAATGGCCGCATGATACTTCATTTGTTTGTTTTCAACCTCCAAGAAATGGTTGAAATTCCTCGCCCTTTGAAGATCTTCTTGTAACACCTCAATTTTCCCTTCTTTGTGAATGAGGAGGTTTTCAAGGATGCGTGCCTCATTGTCACTATCATCGCTTGGGATAGGGATGACAGCTGACTTACCTCCATGCTTGGCACTTCCTCCAACTGCACCTTTGCCTTTGAAGGCCAATCTAGCGCTCTTTCTCCTTGGCAAGCTAGAAGTTGTCTTTTTGGGAAATTTCCTCTTTTTAGGAACAGTTTTGGTCATTGTCAAGGAGGCAGCTTCAGCTTGCTGTCCTCCCTCAACATCCTGTCCAGCTTGTGGCTCAAAAGATGCTTCAATTGTTTGCTCAACCTGCTGCTCTTCCATCTCTGTCTGTTGCTGTTCCTCTTCCTGTACTTGCTGCTGTTCATCAACCTCTAGCTGCTGTCCCTCTTCCTGAATTTGCTGCTGTTCATCAACCTCTAGCTGCTGTCCACTGATTTCCAACTGCTGCTGTCCCTCAAAATCTGGCTGCTGCTTCTCATCATCCTCCTTTTCTCCCCGTGGCTCACTGCCCTATCCTTCTCCTTGTTTACTTGGCTGCCCAGTGATCATCTTGAGCTTTTTAGGGGTAGGCCTACTAGATAAAGGCACTGGGCGATGGACAGGCTGAGTAGGAGACACATGAACAGGAGGGATAGTGGCGAAATCGGCATGGCTAATGAATGAATCCCATGAAACTCCTTTCTTCTCCAGCTGGTGTAAGAAGATGATTTTGATCAAGGAATGGTGAAAGAGAGAAGGGATTTGCTGAGGTGGAGCTTTCTTTTGGACAATAGCTGCCATTTTCTCTATGCTTTTGGACAAAAAGTATGGAAGGTTTAAATGCCTGCTTCTAGTAAAATGCATCAACAAGCGAACATGATAGGCAAAAATTTGGCTAAACCTCCCTTCACAAGTGAAATATCTCATTATGGCTTTCATCAGCGGAGCATAACTGTCAAGAAGGTAGGAGAAAGGGAAAATAGCAGTGATGGTTTCTCTATGTTCCGGATTGATGAAAGGTTTATAATCCTCCATATCAAGATGCGCTTGTTTAAACCACTTTTCACCATGATACGGGATCTTAGTAGCCTTGGATACATACCTTGGGGAGATTTTGAAGTCAAGACCTGCAAGCTGGAAGTGTTTGTCCTTGAATCTCAAAGCACACAAATGTGTAAGTGGCGAGAAACTCTTGACTTCTACTATGCTCTAACAGAAATCAAGACAGCCTACTTCATGGAAATTGAAAAGCACTGATGGGTGAGCATTGATTTCTTCTATGGAGATAGGCTTGTATCTCTTATGTGGTCCGCCTTTGTGATCTCGTTTTGGAGGCATTCTGACTTTGAAACAAGCTTTGGAAGAGGCAAACTGCCTTCACTATATGAGAAATGCTCTGCTGGATTGAAACAGGCCACCAGACTGTTTGGACAGATATGGACACCGTGGTTTGGATGAAATGCAACAATGCTTCCTTGAATAAGCCCCCTCTACACTTCCTAAGAATAGTCCTTCAATTCTAGATACACTTCAGCTATGTAACCTTTTTAACAATGGGACCATGTGTAAGAAACTGTTTTGTAGATTCTCTGTGCACAGTCTTGAATAATCACCCCTCTTGTGACTTTGTTAGAGGCCAGATTACACTTGTATTTGTGTCTTCAAAACCAAACTTCAAAAATTAAAACCCTGCTCTTCAGATCATTCACCTTGAAAATGCTTCTGTCAACAGGTTTCTCTGGCTTCAATGTAAACTTGATTATCAACAAATGCCCAATCACCAACAACCCTGCCTTCTAGAAAATGTCCCTGCTTTACCTTCAGAAAAACTCTGTTTCAACAATCTTCAGAATGATACAATGTAGTGCAATGAAAAAACAGGCTTAGTTTAGGTGTAAAATCAGTGCAACAGTGGTTTAGAAAACACACTCTGTGCTATGTGAGTTTTAAAAAGTCCACCAACACCTCTATACCCCTGCCTTTGATGTCAAAATCCACCATCAACAACCTCTGTCTTTTACTATGCTGTTTTACTTTTGAAAATCTCTGTCAATAAGTCTTCAACATGATACAATATGGCTTCGGTACAAACAGACCTAAGTTAGATGTATAACCAATGCACAGTGGTTTTTAGAAAACACCCTCTTTTGCTTGTGAGTTTAAGAGAGCCACCCAAATACTTGTACCCCTGTTTTAATATCAAATTTCAAACACTAACAACTCTGTTCTTCAGAAAAAGGCCCCTTTCTTTGTGAAGTTTTAAGAGAACAAGAAAAACTGCCTTTGTACCTCTGCCTCCAGAGTTAGAAACACATCAATGAAATCTGTCCTTCAATGCAACATTTACTTCTTAGAGTCTCTTTGTCAATCAATTTTTTAACATGATAATGAGGTGAGAAAAGAGGGCAAACCTAGGTTAATAATACACAGTGCTTTATGAGGGACACTTTTCTTGTGAAGTTTTTAAGAAATCACTTGTATACCTCTGCCTTCAAAGTTCAGATTTGACCACCAACAAACCTGGCCCTCTAGAAAAATGGCCCTATCCATCCTTAGAAATTCTCTGTCAATAAACTTACAGCAGTGAAATCTAGTGAAATAGGAGGGGCATTTTGTTACAAAGGAGTGCTTGTAAGATAGGCAACAATCACTCTACTCTGGATAACCTCTGCTGTCAATAAATACAATGATTTGAAAACGATACAAACTGGTTCTCAGCCACAAAACCTCGTATTTCAATCACCTCATCTCACTGTGTAGGAAAATTGCTTTCGTTTTTAGCAAAAATAACAAGGTCCGGGATTTTCAAACAGTTTTGTCACTTATCAACACCTTGCACACGATGAGAGTTCATAAAAATACCTCGAATTTGATGGATGCTCGCTTGAGAGGATGCAAGAAACCCTGGATAGCTTGGAAAAGACGCGCGGCAACCTCTGGAGAAAACCCGTCGCGCAAAAAGGAAGGTGTCGGGTCGGCCTGTCGTGTGGTCGGGCGGCCACCTACAGGCACGTCGCGCCCACCTACAGGCACGTCGCGCTCATGAAAACTTATAAATATGTTTAGCATGTCACGCCGTCGTTAGGCCCAAAATTTGTGAATTTTCGCCCGGTTTTTCTCGCTTGTTTGATGCTGTGGATGCACGGGGGTTTTAGTTTTGAATTTGACAATACTCTCCCTTAACTTCATTCCTTTATATCAATTCAAAACAAGCCTTTAACGGTCCTCAAACTTTGGGAAATGAAATTTTGGTTTGTTTTGACCCTGTTTTGTCTTAAAACAGTGGGTTCGTCACTTTAACATATAAACCCAAATATTTACTCTGACCCGAGCGGAAACTTTGACAAACAATTCAACCAACATCACTACTTCTGCTACGGTGTCTCAATAACACAGGTGATTTGTCATTTTGCTTTGAAAACTCCTTCATTTTTTACCTATAGTGGGTTTTCAAATCTCTGTTTGTAGGTGTAGTATACAGTACTCTTTTTTCCCTCAAAATAAAGGTTGCGCTTTCTTCCTTTTAAACCATCCAACAGTGATCACAGGCTGAAAGACCTTTGGAACACAGTTAATAATAACTTTAAAGGGGAAAACTTCTTGGTGACACATTTTTAGAAGGTCTTGTCTGCAGGTCTCTTTTCCATGCAGCTCTGTGCTAAATCTGTCCTTTTGGAATGATAACAAGCGTGTTTTTTTTTAAAACATATGAACAGTAGTGATTCATCACAACCAACTTCCTCTGCCTATTTATAAGATTGAATACCACTCGCCTCCTCCATTTGAAAAGACAAGCTTGGGCAATATGAGAACAGGACTCTTTTGATACATAGTCATTATTTTGCTCTGATCATTGTGTTACCTCTTTTTGCCCACAGAATCATTTCATAACTGAACTATGTTCACTGTTTTCCTCTCTTGGCGATTTTAGCAAGGAAGGGCTATTCATAATGCAACAAAACATTTGAAAGCTATAATTTGGTATATGACATTGTCTTGTTGCTTGACCTTTCCTCAAGGAGACAGCTTCTTTTTGGTATCAGTGGCACACATATATTCAATATTGCCTCTTTCCTACTGTAGGTATAGCCTGACAGATAGTTCTTTTAAAATAGGAGTATCAGTACCTTTACATTATCAGCACTGTCATTCATCTGTGTAGTGACCTTGTTTTAGTCTTTGGTATCCTTCCACTGCTTTCTTGTATCAATCAGTTTCAGCACCTGTAGTAGCTTTGGCCCTCTACTCATGCATGGAGGAGGCTCTTCATCAGATAAGGTGTCCGGAGATTTTTGACCATTAGGTTCGACACAGCCTTTCTCTGAATGTGGTGGTAATCAAACTTCTGGAAAAACACCAATCTTAGCATCTTTACTTGCAAACATCACTGTGTTTTTAGAAGAAAACCCTAGCCACAGTGATACTGTTCCAAGGGTGACTGAGAAATTTATCATTTGGATTGTTTATCTCATGACCTTTTACCTGACAAAAACTCTTTGTGACTATGAAGGTCAGTGTATTTGAGAAAGCTAAGGGCTTTCTTTCTGCCTGTGTAATGGCATTGGTTAACAGCCTCTATTCCATTTGATCTTGAACAAAATAGGCTTCTTATGATTTGGATGTTTACTGATGACAGGTCCTTCTAAAGTTCAACAATTCATATGGTTTTCAAGTTTGAAATGAGCTCCTTTATCAGGCCAAACTCCCCTTTCCTTTGAGCTTATCATATTTCCACCATATTCCTGTTATGGTCATCAATTACATTCATGAAACCTGAAGATATTGTTTCATTGTTTCAGTAAAGGCAACCTGGACTTTTGCAACCTTCTGAGTCAATCCTGGCCTGCGCCCTCTGCTTATGTATGAAGGAGGCGCCCTAACCCTCTGCTTGTAAACGAAGGAGGTTCTGGGCCTTGACAATTTACCATTTTGCTGAGACAGTGGCGACCCTTTCTTACTGTGATTTTCATGCTGGAAAGAGCTGTAAGGTCCTGATGAGTAGCTTTATGTTTTGCAGACATATCTAAAGGCTCAAGTTACACTTAGAAGCAGTTGTTCCTCTAACTGTAAACTCAAACATTTACTCCATGAGATGAAATATATTTCCTGTCTTTGTAGAAACATAGAACACTGTGGGAAAACCTACTAGTCAGCTTGATATTGGGCTTTATGCAGTGCTGAGATCTAGGGGTTGTGAGTGGCGCGACTTAAGGCTGTTTGTCAATTTCATTTGCAAAGTAAGGGATCATTCATGGTAGGTCTGCTGCAGATGGAGGATTTTTTGGCTTTTTGATGATTGCCAAAGGTGAGATGTCCTAAAACGCCACTTCCTAACATAGGGGAGACTATTGAAACAGATGTGGAATTGCTTTTTAAAGCTGATGGGCAGACCAATAAGGCTGAGGTTAGATAGGATTGTGACAAGGAGGTTTTGGTTTTGCCAGGGGTGGACTGAATAGGTAGAAAGGCGAAAAAAGTTTTGGGAGGGTTTTCTGGATGACATATTGACATAAGGAAATCAGTTTCTAGAAAACTCAGCTGAAGATATAGTCATCACTAACATGTAAAAAATACTGATGGCTAACACCTCCCACTACCCATCAATAGTTTTTTGATGATACCATGCTTCACGGTTCCCCCACGGTCAAGGAAGCTCGAGGGTTTAAAGCCATTCTGGATCTGTCCTGTTTAGCCTCAGGTATGGACCTTAACCTTGATAAGTCTTCCATTTTATTTTTCAACACCCCTCTGGCTATCCAAAGACATCTCACTACTATATTGGGGTTTAGTAGGAAATTCCTTCCCTCCAAATACCTAGGTATCCCTCTAACTGATAAACCTTGGCAAAAGCTTCAATGGGAAACGCTGCTTTCTAAGCTCTAGGCTCGATGTAATAGTTGGACCAGCAGAGTCCTGAACTTTGCTGGTCATCTAACGATGACCAAGTCTATTCTGTAAGCCATTCCACAATTCATGCTCTCCATTCTACCAGCTCCCAAAGGAGTTCTTCAAAAGATTAGAAATATTCATAGAACCTTCCTTTGGTCCGACAGAGCAGTTAAACATAAATGGGATCTTGTGGCTTGGGAGAAGCTATGCAAGCCCAAAATCCTAGGAGGCCTCGGTCTGTGTGACCCGGAAACGGTGAATAAAGCCAGTGGAGCTAAGCTATGGTGGATGTGGATAAAATTTCCTACTTTTCCATGGGCTAAGCTATGGAAAGCCAAATATGCTGAGGAGGGGAATCAACAGGAACTCATCAGATTAACAAATATCCAAGCCGGATCCCCCATCTAGAACTTGGCAAGTGCTAACAGACATATTATATCTGATCATTGTTTCTGGGAAATTAGGAATGGCAACACCGCCCTTTTCTGGGAGGATGCTTGGAAACAATTGCCCAAGTTGGAATGCCCTGAATTCCTCTCCCTGCAAAGAAAGTACCAAGAACAGGGTTTATTCAAGGTTTGTCATTACTGGGTGGTGAATGAGGAGAACCCTCATTGGAGACTTTGGAACCTCAAAATTCCCTCTGATACAGATGAGATGGCCAACCTTTATTTCTCCCTACTTTCAGCGATGGAGTCTCGCAAAATCCGACTCTCCTTGGAGGAGGACCAGTTGCGATGGCGCAATTTGGAGGGAGGTAACTATAACCTAAAGGAATCTAAGCTCTACATAGATCAGAGGCATCTTGAAGAAAATATGCAAGGGCATCAAAATGTTTGGAACGCTATAATCTGGCCTAAAGTTATAACTTTCTTATGGACTCTGCTGCATAGGAAGACCCTTACTTGGGAAAACCAATGCAAAAAGGGCTTCCAGGGTCCCTCCCGTTGTCCTCTCTACTTTAATGTGGAGGAGAATATGAACCATCTCCTCAATTCCTATTGCTGGACGGATTCTCTTTGGATGGGGATGCAAGAAATTTTTAGACAGACTGATCGCGACAGGGCTTCCTTTCAAAATACTATAATCAATTGGAGGACTAATTTCTCTAATTGCGACACTGTCAACAACCTCTGGAAACTATGTCCAGGGTTTATTGTGTGGTAAAATTGGAAGGAATGCAACAGAATAATTTTCCAAAAAGAAACTAGGAATGAAGTGAAAACCAGATTATCTATCATGCAGAATATGAAAGAGACAGTGCTAATCCACTACAATTCAACTCAAATGGAGAAAATTTTGGAAGAAGACAAGCCCATCTTACTTAGTTTTGGTTCGGGGTTGGCCATGAGCCTCAATTCCCCTTCTCTTCGACCTCTTCCACCTCAGTCTCAACAGCCTTGGATGTGTCCCCAGCCAGGTATTCTTAAGCTGAATTTCGATGGTGCCTCTAGGGGCAACCCGGGTCCAGTAGGTTATGGGGGAGTTATCCGTAATGAAAAAGGTGACATTGTGCACATATTTTGTATCTCCCTGGGAGAAGCAACGAACAACGAAGCTGAATTTTCCGTGTTGGAACAAGGTCTGCGTATCCTTATTCGCATGGGAAATGACACTGCGGTGGTGGAAGGGGACTCCCTATTGGCTATCTCAGCAGCTAAGAAGATTCAGAATGGCACGAAGCCAGAAAGGGTCTCCAAACATTGGCGTCTTGCTATGGTTACTGGTCTCATTGCCTAGCATCTCAATGCTCTCAAAGGTGTTGTCTTTCAGGCAATTCGGAGGAAGGCTAATGCCTTAGTGGACGCCTTGGCTAACCATGCAGTGGACCATCCGAATGACGCCATTGACACCTGTTGGAATGAGGTAACTTGTCCTAACCTCAGGGATGAATGTTTGCGAATTTCGAGAAGTGACCTTTCCGATGTGCCTACAATGGAGAATAATCTTCAAAGTACTGACATTCTATAATTCTGTTGGGTTCTACAACCGGCACTTCAAGGCTCTTTATTATTCGAAGGTGGCGAGTCAGGAGTTTGTACCAAGACGAATATTGGAAAAGATGTTATAATCAAGGCAATCCTGTAAATCAGAATAAGGGGAAAGGTGGTAAGGACACTTGGACAAGTCTCTTGAGTTTTGTGTTGATTGTCCGGTGCTGCATCAGATTTCATTATTGGCCGATTGATGTTTTTCTATGGAGGATTAGGGATGGCGGCTGTCCAGACGGGGTAGCGTCCCATGGTCATTATTTCGCACGCTGAGCCTCTTTGCCTTATATTATGGTGATGTCTAAATGTTTTCCTCACAAAGATTTACATTTTGAGGCTAAAGAAAGACTCTGGTGTTCTAGTGCCGCAACGAGTTGCATTGTCTCTTCCTCTCGCTGTGTGTTTTCCGCCATGGCTGAGCGTGTTCTCCGAAGCTATAAGGTAGCCAAAAATCTGAAGACGGCTAAGGATACTTTTTGAAACTCGGTCCCTGGCAAGGGAAAGATGATTATCCATGATCTCGAGCAGGAAAATAGTAAGGCCAGATCCAGTTTAAACTGAAAAGACATTGAGGAGGATATGGATTGGGTCCCTGACCCTAGCACCCCGAGCATGAGGGCCACACAATTTCTGCGCACGCAGGAAATGGATTGGTTCATGAAAAATCCTTTAGCTAAAGTCCTCAGTAGCCAGGGAGCGGCGGTGAAGGAGGCCTTCCAGGCCAACTCGATGGCCTCGGCGAAAAACACAACCCGCTTGGATAAGATGGAAGTTTATCCCAACTCGTTAACTGAGGAGATGAAGATGTTAACCAGACGTCTTGAGGGCTTCATCAGGCTCTTTGAGCTGTACCTCCGTCATGTTTTAAATGTGTCCATTAAGCTCCCGACGGACAGTTCTAGAACAATTATCATCTGGCGGCATCGTCCGCGCACTGTGCCTCTGAGCGATGCTGGTGTGAGTTCGAGTTCTGGGGGTCTGAGTGCTGATGGTCCGGTCGTGGAGCGCCCTAATGTTGAAGGTCCAGGTTCGGCTGGATCGAGTGGGTCTGAGGAGCGGACTAAAATTTAATGGTCTCGTTTTCGCCTTCTTGTTGGCTTCTTTCGGCTTGTAGCTACCTCTCTATGTTCACTTGTTATCTCCTGTTAGGCTTAGTGTTCCTTACTGTGGGCATCCCTACGTGGATAGCCAATTTTGAACTTTTGGTTCTTTGGTATGGATATAATGATGGGCAAGGCGGCCAGCCTCTATTTTATTTGTTTGCATATGTCTGGTTCACTGTGTCTATGTATGTCCTTACAGACATTTTGGGGCTGTCCAACCTTTCTACCTTCGGGTACTGGCAGCCGTTTTGTAATTTTTTGTACACTATTTTGATCTAATACAACTGCTTACTTACAAAAAAAGGGCCTGTCCAGCCTTTCTACCTTCGGGTACTGGCAGCCGTTTTGTAATTTTTTGTACACTATTTTGATCTAATACAACTGCTTGCTTACAAAAAAAGGGGCTGTCCAGCCTTTCTACCTTCGGGTACTGGCAGCCGTTTTGTAATTTTTTGTACACTATTTTGATCTAATACAACTGCTTACTTACAAAAAAATGGGTTGTCTAGCCTTTCTACCTTCGGGTACTGGCAGCCGTTTTGTAATTTTTTGTACACTATTTTGATCTAATACAACTGCTTCCTTACAAAAAAAAAATTATATTATTTAAATTGTATAATAACATGTAATTAATATACTATATAAGTATAATATAATATAATAAATGTATAGGGATATGCATTTTTTCTTTCAAGAAATATGAAATGAAAATAATATATTTTTATTAAAAAAGTGTGAAATGACATTTATTATGAGTACTTTACTTTGAATTTAAAAGTACTTAGAGCACTACCATGGTTAACCATGAGTTTTTATCCACCATTGAGAATGTGACAAGTAAGTACCTTTAACTCAAGCAATGCCACCTCAACCATTAGGGATGATGTCATCCCCTAAAATGTGATTGGCTCTCATAAAGTGAATTTTGATTGTACATTTTTATTAGGAGGCCCATTTTAGACCTCAAAATTCCCATAACGATATGGTCAAGAAGGTCATCAATCCGCGAGATTGGATACTTGTTCCTGAAAATGATTTTTTTTCAGTGCCCGATAATAAATGCAGAGCCTCGAGGTCCAATCCTTGTTCTGTACAAGTACAATTGGGCTCCCAAAAGGTGAGGAAATTGGTCAGATGTGCCCCTTTTGTAGAAAATCCTGGATCTGCCGCTTGATCTCTTCATTTTCCAGAATGGAGCGACAATATATCGAACCATTGGGTAGATGTGCTCCGAGGGCCAAATCAATCGAATGCTTGACTTGATATTGTAAGGGCACCCTTGTGGGTGAGGAGAAGATGTCCTCGTATTCTTCCATGACCTTATCAACCTGATTCTTCTGCATGGAGGAACCTTTCCCATGTGCCATGGTCATGGACATGATATTACCCTTACTTTGAGAGAGAATAAAAAAGAAAAAAAATTTCCCAGTATGGGAGATGATCTTACTTCATTGCTTAGCAGAGATCAAAGAGATGGCAGTAGGCGGGGCTATCTTTGGGATCCTATAGAACTTGTTGCCAAAAGTAATAATAATAATGTGAGGCCTAGACTCATACACAACATGAAGTTTCCACAAGTATGGTTGGGCTAATAATACATCACAAGCTTCAAGAAGAGAAACATCACACAATACCTCATATGTGAAGGGCTTGATGATGTAAAGATCGCGAAACTACTGGATGATGTAAAGATCCCGTCCTTGGTGAAGCCACCCAATGGTGTATAGATACATGTGTGGTGTGGTCGATAGGCCCAACCACCTAACGACCTATACTGAGATGAGGTTATTTTGGCTCTCACTATTGATAATGAACTGTAGCAGAGACCCCTTCACGAACATATGTGAGTGGAAGAGACACTCCCCTTCCTGTGGATCTTTGGGCTTAATCTTCTGGATCTTGGTGGTGGAGACAATGGCGTTGGGATTCACATTAATAATATGATTCCATATGTCATTCCCTTTGTTAAGTTCTGACTCAGATTCAAAACATGAATTTGAATTTGTAGCCTTCAGCTCAAACACCAATGATTGCTTGGCTCAAAACACACTTTTGTTGTGAGTGGGGCTCTTATGAAACTCACACCATTTTCCTATATCCTTTTTTGTCTTCATGGTGTTTTTCTTTTCTTACAACTTTGGCAGGTTTTCCTCGATCACCACACCTTGGCTTTGTCCCTTGTTTTGCGGTTTGGGGGCACCTTTTCCTAGATTCTGATTCATAGATCCAAAGACTCGCTTCTTCTGTTTAAATTTATGCTTTATCTTGAAAACATATCGATATGCAATGCCAAGTGAGGAGATGTTCAAGAATTCCATATCATCGTGGATATATTTGTGTAAACAACCAACGTACTTGAGTACCATATGCCACTCAAAATCCTTGAAACCAAACTCTGTGCAAAGGGTATGAAAAATATTTGTGAACTTTGACACATCTTGGTCCCTTCCCTGACGTAGTGTGGTCCACTTTATGTACTTATGTTCATATATACCAAGATGGTAATATTTTTCTTTGATGGACTCTCAGAAATAATTCCAAATGGGTGTTGTTGGAGCAGGATTCTCTGAATGCAATTTTGATATAATTTTGTAATATTTTGTAATAGTTTAGTATGGCGCAGGGGATTTGGGGTGGGTAAAAGCCCCTAAAGAATTGTAATGGGTCAAAGGGTAGACCAATGGGCCGCAAACCATGGTTTGCGGACCATAGAGTAGCGCAGGCTAAAATAGTTTAAATAAGATGAATAGATCGAGTCTAGAAGTAAGTTTTGGTTAAGTCTGAATGAGAATATTGGATCTGTGATAATTTTGTGCGGACTTGTCTGGGTAAGGGATCCTGCTGGCTGTGTGCGCGGAGACCCTAGTCCTGTTGTGTGCGGACCCCACGGGTTGTGTGCGCGGGTATGTAGAAGAGTCTGTAAGTGGAATCCAAAGTATTAATGAATGATAAGACATTTTGATGATATTGGAATATCTCTGTGTTCTATTATGGGTTGCGCTACATGCTAATTCCATGTTATTTCTATATTATATTTGCAATAGAAACTGTTGATTATATATTAAGTGCGTATTTGTAATAGATGATTAAAAGGATAGTGAATGCATAGATATATTGTTCTTGTTAAGTGATTATCGTATGATTTACGGGCTACGCAATTTATGTTGTTACGTGTATTGTTAAGGGTTTGGGGTTAGGGATTTCTTAGCGCAGGCCTGTTTATATCTGAAGGTACCAAATTTATTAAACCTCTCTCTCTCAGGGTGCAGAAACCTGGTTCCAACACCCTCCCATACTACTTCGGGTGAGACCTTGACCTGTGCAATTAGGCCATTGTCGAAAGGGCCAGTAGTACAGGGGTTTGTTGGTTAACCTTAAATCCGAACCTGGGTCAAGACCCATCAAAACAACAAATGGTTCCGTTGTTGGGACCGGGATAATTTTGAGAGAGAGACTAGGTGATTAGTCAGGGTTTGTGGCATCTGGAAAAATATTAAATCGAAGAGTGGTTCGAAAAACAGATCCAGAAGTTTGCCCTAAGAGAAAAAAAGAGTAAGAAGTTTTCTAATGAAAAGTGGAAGAATGAGTATATCTTCATATAGGTACACGAGATCTTCTTCATGACCTTTGCACACAAGTTGCAGGAGTGGTTGTCGAGATTGGCAGAGTTCCAGACCTGTTGGAAGAACGATAGGGTTACGAAGTGGACCCCTGAATTAATCCGACGATTGGAAAGAAATGATAACAAAATCACCCGGACCATATATCACTGGGTTGATAGTATCTTGGGTGGATTTGTGACAGAATTTGCAGTAGATTAGTTCGTATCATACTCTGAAGCTAAGAGAACATTTTTCAAGGGTTTGAGAGGTAAGTTCTTGTGGACATTGCCTTTGTTGATAAGATGCTCTTGAGTGAAAAAGGTGTTCTATGCAGCCACACCGAGTGAATGAACTATGAACATGTTGAAAGTACCACGCAGAGCGAGAAGTATTATAGGATCAATCAGAAGGGGAAAAGAGCTGCATACATTCCTCTAAGAGATCCACCAAATCTAGAAACTGAGGCTACACACACTGCAGATAGCCCTCCTACTACGCCATATTCGAATCCACGTAAGACTCATACATCTCCTGCACCACTGCCACCCCCTCCTATCGATGATATGGCTGCGCACATGAAGTTACCTACCTTTAGGGGTGTGGGGGATGAGGATATGGATCAGTTCTAGTTCATGGTTGATGCAGTATGGATTGCACATAACGTTAATACTGATGCTATAAAGAGAGCGCAGCTGGCCAAGGCCTTTGAGGGCTGAGCGCTAGACTAGTTTATGAGATATTTAAAACAAAATGTCGCTCCCCTTACTATCAATGATATCAAGAAGGAACTGAAGCAAAAATTCAAAAAGCCAAAGTCCTACGCGCAGTTAGTGGTGGAGCTAAAAGACTTCAAGAAAGGAGCCAAGGAGTCAGTCTGGGAAGCCGATTAGTGGTTGAAGAAAGCCATTAGTGATGGGGGATTTGCTTACGATGATAAGTGGCATAATGAATGCTTCATCACCATGCTACTACCACATCTACACAGAACTATGGGTTAGCAGAAGATCGATTCATAGGAAGAAGCCCTGGAGATTGCTATGAAGCTTGAGGCTGCACCGAGGGACGATACCCAAATTGGGGCACTGCAGATCCAGATCCAATTAGAGGCGATGCACTTAGAAATTTAGAATTTACACAGAGATCTAGGTAAATAAGCTAGCACAGATGTTTAGTGTATTCGTTGCAAAGGAGCAGGCCACACCAAAGATTAGTGCCTTGTGTTTAGGATTACCTACGGGATGAAGGACCAAATACACTGCGCCCTAGGGATGTTGGAGGGCCCAAAAATCCCATCCTGTGGTGTGTTGACTGCCGGTTAGCTGGCTAGGATGATATTGACCATCGCCCAAGGCTGGGAGCCTATGTGCCAGAGTTGAAGCAACAATATTGTAGGTTCTTCTCCTCAGTTGGTAATGATGACCACCACTACCGAACGTATGAGCTGATGATAGACAATGCAAACATGTATAGAGTGTAGGCTTATACCTCTTCACTAGCATCTTCCTCTGGATGAGGAGGATCCCTGGAAAGAGGAAGGGGATGGGGGAGAGGAGGAGGCGTAGGCTGAGTAAGAGGCCAAGTGATCTGCTATAAATATGGAGATTCAGGACACTATGCATGTGATTTCCATAACCCTGCGCGAAATTCCTGCAGGTACTGTAGGAAAGTTCACCACGCAATAAAAGAATTTCCCATTCTACTGGCTAAGATGCAGGAAAAGTAGCAGACACCTACACAGAATGTTAAAATGGTCAAATATGAGCCATGCGATGATGGCCCTTGTGTAAATGCAATAATGCGCAGTGGTATGGCCACGGGAGGACCTGCGAAGCAAGCTACTGTAGAGTCATGGATTGGAAAGGAAACTGACAAAAAGGAAGGTCTAGATTTGAACAAAGAAAAGGAAAATTTTATAGAGGCTAGAAAGGATTTTGCTACGATAGAAGCATCAACATCAAAAGCTGCCATGGACCCAAAGGCTGATGAAGCAGTTAAGCCATTCCTTCAAGCATGTATGAAGTTAATGCACAACTAGAAGATGGTACATAATCTCCAAGAATTGATAGATAGTTGCACAGAAAAGAAACCCCTCGAAAGGAGATTAAGGCTGTAAAAAAAATTTATAAGAAAAAGAAGACGACCGGTCGGGAGATGCGTATGATTGCGCAGATTGGAGGCTACGAAATGGATCAGGTCATCTTGGATATGGAATCTGATGCTAATTTCCTACCCAAACAAACCTGGAAAAGGATGGGAGAGCCCATAATGGAGTGGTCCACTATTCAATTACGGATGGCTAAATAGCGAAAGATCATTCTACTAGGAAGGCTGCCTAAGGTTGTGGTAGACATTTCAGGAGTTAAGGTATATGCAGAATTTGAAGTAATCTAGATTGTGGACGATGCAGACCCTTACCCTACACTATTAGGTCTGGATTGGGCTATTGATATGGGAGGTATCATCAACTTGAAAAGGAGGAGCATGATTTTTGAAAATGATGGTACGCGGGTAATAGTCCCTCTAGATCCAGCTGAAGGTGAAAGATATACAGAGTTGGTGTGCGATGAGGACGATGTTGACCATATCTATAAACTAACTGTGTGGGATGATGATTGGGTCAATCCTATAGTGGATGGCATCTTAAATTGGGAAAAAGATAGCTCATGTTTCTTAGATTCAGATGGCGAGATGGAAAACTGACAGAACCAATTGCATGACGTATCTGCGCTGCGCTACCTCAAGATCATAAAGAGCTTCTAGTGCATCTCCTCAGGGGTAAGATAACTGCCTTACTTTGATGGTTCTGGTAGTGTTAAGGAATTTATTAAAACACTAGAAAAATATGTCCCTGAGGAAAGTAGATTTTGGGCACTTGATTTGGCCAAGCGCGCCACTTCCGCACGATGGTGGGAAACACATAAGGGGGCTTTCCAGGACTGGGGGGAATGTCAAAAGATGATGATCTTGTGGTTTGAACCCCCAGTCAATCCCCCCATGGAAATCTTCTCTGGCCATGGGGATCTGCGCAAGCACTTGGCTATGTGGATGAAAGTATGGAATGAGAGGACCTGGAATGAGTGGGTCCATATGTTTATTCATGCATTAGGGATGATACCCACCACCTAGTATTTAGATGCGGAGCTTCACCAACATACCCACCATTGAGAAGCAATGACATAGGATTCCACTGCAACGTTCGACTTAGTTGGAGGGATGGAGAAATTGGATGAAGCCTTGCAAGATATAGATGCTTTTGTCTTTGATGAATCTTTGCCTCGAGCCAGCTTAGGATGTTTAGATGCAAAATATTGTTAATTGTAGAAATTTGTCAGTACAGGATTGTGATGAGGATCCCAGGAATATCACAATCCCAGAATCAGAAGGAGGTCACGCAGTTGCAGGACCCCTAGTGTAGACAATAGACATTACCAAACCATTAAAGCTGAAGGAAGTCAATGTTGGGATGGAAGAGCAACCCAAGTTGGAAAAAATTGGGGATTATTGGGATGATGGTACTGTTGAAAATATTGCGGAGCTGCTAACTGAATATCAAGACCTATTTCCTATGAAGTTCTCTGAACTCAAGGGAATTGTAGGGGATTTGGGTGTTATGAAGATCACCTTGAAGCCATATGCATGTCATGTCAAGCAGCGACACTATCGGCTGAACCCTAAGAATAAATATAAATTCAAGGAGGAAATATCTAAGATGGTGGCTGCAGGTATCATTGAGCCAATAGAGAAGTCTGATTGGGTAAGCTCAATGGTATTCCAAGGAAAGAAAACCAAACAGGAAATTAGGATCTGCGTAGACCTGCACAAGCTGAATGATGCCTGTGTGCATGATCCTTTCCTTACACCATTCTATGACGAAATCCTAGATAATGTGGGAGGTCAAGAAGCGTACTCATTCACTGATGGGTTTTTAGAGTACCATCAGATCAGATTGCACCTAAAGACCACAAAAATAAAACCTTTTCAACCGAATGGGGCTCCTTCCATAACATTGTTATGCCATTCAGACTGAAGAATGCCCCTGCCATTTTCTCGCGCGTAGTTGTAGCAGTATTCAAATAATTCATCCATAAGTTTCTGGAGGTATATTTTGATGAATGGATAGTATTTTTATTGGTAAAGAAGCATGTGTTGAACCTGCACATGATGTTGGATACCTGTAGAAAACACCAGATTTTGCTAAACCTGAAAAAGTGCATATTTTGTGTACCTTTTGGAATTTTTTTAGGGCACATTGTATGTCGGTAGGGATTAATGGTTGACCCCACCAAGATTGCGCTTATCATAAATTTAGTAGTCCCCACCAATGAGAAATAACTGCGCTCCATCTTAGGGCACACAGGTTACTACAAGAATTTTATTCAGGGGTACGCCTTGATCACTGCATCGATGGAAAAGCTGCTAAGAAGGATATGTCCTTTTTCTGAGATGAGGAGTGTCAAATTTTTTTTGAGTTGTTGAAGGAAAATATGGTCACTGCACCTATTTTAATATTTCTAGACTGGGCGAAGGTCTTTCATATGCATGTGGGTGCATATGGAATAGCTCTTGGGGCTGTCTTATCACAGCCAGGAGAAGGAGATATTGATAATCCAGTTGCTTTTGCTAGCATGAAGCTCTCTAGCACAGAGCGCAACTATTCCACTACCGAACGAGAAGGATTGGAAATGGTGTATGCCCTGTAGAAATACAAGCACTATCTATTGGGAGGACACTTTAAAATGTTTATTGACAATTCAACTTTAAGATACCTGGTCAATAAGCCTATGTCGGGGGGGTGGATATTTGTAGATGGTTGCTACTGTTTTAGGAGTATGAATTTGAAATTATTGTGAAGCCTAGGAGACTGAATCCAGGACGTCATCACTTGTCTCGGATTGGGAGTGGTGAAGAGCCAACTAGTTTGGAAGAAGGATCACCTGATGTGCAACTGTTCGCTATTAAGGTGGTTGATGAACACTTTGCGGAAATTATTCACTTCTTGACAACTGGGACAACCCCTACAGAATATTTGGTGCAAAGGAAGAAATAATTGGTGGTCCACGCAAATGATTTCACTATAATTATAATACAATTATATAATTTTGGCGCATATGAGGTATTGAGGAGGTATGTGTTAGAACATGAGAGGCAAGTTATCTTAGCTGAGGCTGATGGAGGTGTGGCAGGAGGCCACTACGCACGGAAAGCCACTGTGCAGAAGGTGTTGCGTGTAGGGTTATGGTGGCCCACATTGCATAATGATGCACAAGCGTACTGCCAAGCCTATGATGCATGTAAACGAACCCGGAAGCCCTCATGCAGAGATGAAATTCCCCTACAACCGTAGATGGCCCTACAGGCATTCGATAAATGGGCTATAGACTTTGTGGGACCCATCAATTCCCTAGGAAAGAAGACTGGCACACGTTACATCATTACTGCCACTGATTATGTAACTATATGGGTGGAGGCAAAGGCTATGAAGGATTGTACTGCAGATACCGCTGTGCATTTCATCACTGAGCATATTCTGACCAGGTTTGGCTGCTCGAAGATCTTAATGAGCGACAGAGGTACACATTTCATTAATGAAACTATTGAAGCTTTGACAAAAGAATTTCAGATCCACCATGCGAAAAGCACCACATATCACACACAAGCTAATGGCGCAGTAGAGGCTTTCAAAAAAATATTGGAGAATGCACTAACTAAGGTTTGTAATGCCAGTCAGAATGACTGGGACGTGCACATCCCTTCAGTGCTATGGGCCTATAGGACTACATGCAAGAAGCTGACTGGGAAGACTCCTTTCAAGATTGCTTATGGATAGGAGGCCATCATGCCCATGGAATATATTGTCCCCAGCCTGTGCATTACAGATTTCAAAATTATGGCAGAAGCTGATATCATGGAGGAATGCCTGGCACAGCTGGTTGCCTTGGAAGAAGATCGGTTCATTGCTAACTTTCATCAGCAAGTACAAAAGGCATGTGAAAAATATTGGCATGAATGGCACATCCGACAGAAAGTGTTTAAGGAAGAAGAATTGGTGTTAGTCTATGACATTCAATTTGCGCACCACACAGGGAAGTTCCGTAAGAACTGGTTCGGTAGGTATATAGTAAAAGATATTACAGATGGTGGTGCGGTGTGCTTGGCCACGCTGCGCGAAGACTACCTTTCGAGGTACGTTAATGGAAGTCATCTGAAACCCTATAGGGACAACTCGTGCCTACCAAATGACTATATGGTTGGAGTATCAACATTGAAAGAGATGCACACACTATGAGGAGAATGCACAGGTAGGTGCGACAGGAACATAGCGATAGCGCTCAGGTAAGACGGTGCGGGAAGGTGAGAATAAGGCGCAGGGGTAGTGCGCAGCTAGAAAAACTAGCCGTTGGAACAGTAAAACTGGATGAAAAAATGATTTTACCGTTGGATGAAGTGGGTGTTTTGAATTTAATGCAGCGATCTTGGAGGATTTTTTACCGTTTCCTCGATGGTAAGTCGCATTTAATGATAATCTGACCATTTTTACCCATGGTGGCCTATAAAAGGAGGGGTGTATGTTAGAATCAGTTCCTTTTCTCTTTAAAGATCTTATTCCCTGTGCCTTGCTGCAAATTCTGTGTTTCTTGTACCGACGAAATTTGTATGTATGGGCGAGCTACCCCTTCTGAAAGTAGCAATCCCAAGTTTATATTCCGAGTAAGGATGATTGCCATTAACCACACCAAGCCGTCACCCATTACGACCTACGCTGAGCTAGGTTCTGAAGATGTTTTTGAAGTCACACCTGAAGTTGAAGAGGCCGTGTCCACGCTGGCCGAAGGAAAAGGAAAGGGGAAGGGTAAAGGAAAATATGAAGGCAAGGAAAAGGGGAAGGGGAAAGCCACGAAGTGGGCTTCAACGAAGTTGCCCACCTCCCCCAAGATCGTGCACTCTCCTAGGCAGGTGCCCCAGGCGTGCTCGCCCAACCCCTCAAAGTGCCCCATGATGGCCCAAGAGGAGGCCTTGCTGGTAGCCCTGCTCTCATGGCTACCAGTGTATGTTAAGCCATGCAAGCCAATGATGCGCACACCCAAAAATGTAGATTTTGTCCGCAAGTATCTCTAGATGCCTTTAGTCCCGGAAGAGGTTCCAGATATTGGAGACATGTTTGGCAACATTCCAACCATTAAATTTGATGACCACGATTTGGATGAAGACACCTTTATGGATTTGGCCCCTGAATTATATCTTGAATGGGTTCTATATGATGACATACAAAAGGTGGAGTTGATGCCTTGGGCACACAGGCTACAGGCCTCAGGAATATTGAATCTGCTATGCATCCCCTACCTTGGGCGATACTCTATCACCAATTTGGTCGTTCAGGAATTGCTTGCGTTGATCCATGATGGTTGCTTATGGATCTAAGGCCGCATCCCTCTTGACGCTACGTTGATCCACAGGATCACTTCCCTTCCCATGAAGGACTTTGGGAAGAAGAACGAATAGAAGGTGGCTGACGACGTCAGGGAAAAATACAAGGTGGACTGTGACAAGCGAGGGTTCTTAGTGGAGAGCATCATTGACCCAGGAGTGCGCATGGGAACTCTTTTGCTTGGGTGTAAGCTGATGCAAAAGTGTAGGCCATCAATTTTCCCTGTATATGCCATTTAGTTGGCAGGGTAGTGCAATAAAGGGGTATGATACAATTGGTCGCAACACCTGTGTGAATAATTTTTAGATAACGTGCGTAAGGCGCAGGACCAGGATAAGCCTTTCTGCTACTCTTGGTTGTTACTATTGATCAATCTGGTCGCATGGGAGATGCCTGAGGATGTGGTGCTCCCTGAGGTAGAGCCCAACTTATGTGAAGGAGAACGCTACGTGAATCTATGGGAATCTAAGGATCTACAACGCATCAAGGAGAACAAAGTATTATGGGTATTATTTGACGGTGAGCTGGCGGCAACGATACATTCTAGGCCACGCTTATCACCTACTGTATATTAGAAATATAAGTTCATTTTTGACTTTCATTTCACCACGCAAAATGTTCAAATCAGGGCACGTAAGGATCCCATGTGGTACAAACTCCCTTATATGGTCATCGAGGTGGAGGTCGACCAAGTCATTGGAACCTGGCCGCCTGCATGGAAGATCGACCTCAAATCGATTGCTCTGACCACACTGGGCATGTTTGGAAAAGATGTAGTACAAAAATATACCATCCTGAAGGAAACTGAGCTGTGCTCCACTGAGAAGATGACCACGAAGGGGGCAAAGCAGGAGCCACAACATGATGTTGAGACTGGAGGAGTTGGTGGGCAGGGTGCGGATCCCCCACGAGGAACAAAGCGCACTAACAAGCCTCCCAAAGTTCAACAGAAAAAATGAAAGTGTGACAAGTACGGGGGAGAAGAAGAGGCTACCTTGATTGAGGAGTACTTGGAGAGGATCACAGATGCAGTCGTCACCAATATGAAGATCAATGGAACGCCCTAGAAGATCAACACAAGGCCATTGTGGAGGCCTTCCAGTCCGGGCTGCAGGTACTGTAGCTGAAATTAGACACACTATAAGTGAGCATGAACCAAGCGAGGCCGATTCAAGCGAGCCTCCTAGCCACAACCGAAAGCAGGATTTTCCCCTTCCCATGTGCAGCCTTGACCGTAGAACCACCAGCTTTGTGCGCACAATTCCGAGCATGTGCCTCTGCCTTGACCTTGCAAGGATAACAAGTGGATAGATACATGCTCTCCACTTGTTCATCTCTGCTGAGCTGCAAAGCAGAGAAGCACGTGCACAACAAAAACTGAGAGAGGTAGAGCAGAAAATTGCTACCAAGGCTGCTGAAACCGCCTAAGCACAAGCAACATAGCACGCGATAGCCGTGCATCGAGCAGAGTTAGAGCACCTAATTGACCGGTTATGTGGAGAAATTCCTGAAGTAATTCCTTCCTCTGATACACCCTAGGCCAAGATTGAGAGCTTGGTGGCTGTGTTGAAGGTGTCAAAAACTGAAGTGCAGACCGTGAAAGAAAATCTCGAGCACTAGATTGCTGCGCTGCAGGACAAGCTGTAGCCTGAGACCCCTGCAGAGGTGCAAAGATAGCAAGCCACGCTGGTTAAGGAAGCCACTAGAAGTATTTAGACACACATCTCCAAGGGCTCTGGATTGCTGGACACTGCTATGGAGCTGTGGTCAACAATGCAACACGACCCCCTTCTCTGGAAATTCACTCAAGAGTTGCACCAAAAATAACAGGAATTTGAGCAACTAGAAGTCACCATGCCAACCCTTGTTTCAGCACAACGCCTAGCATGCCTTCACACCAGTTATGCTCTAAGGGATGCAATCAAGGTGATTTTCCATAAGAAGCAAGTTATCAGTGATCATCTGAAGCTCTGTGCATATGAAGTACTGAAAGTCTCGCAGGACCTCAACGCGTTAGTTAAACAGTTGAATCATACATTAGAAAGTGTCACTGCAGCTACTGAGGGGCCGACTTCACAAAATTTGGTCGAGATCGCGAAAAACGTAGCTGCATAGAGTGAGGGAATCCTACCACATTTTTCTGCTACCGTCGAATAGCTCCAGAACAAGATAAAGACCCCACTGCGACTGTGACTCAGGACGAGTCACAAGATTGTGTTGGGGGCCTCTTGGAGCGGGGTCCTCTAAATGTAATTTTGATATAATTTTGTAATATTTTTTAATAGTTTAGTATGGCGCAGGGTCTTTGGGGCGGGTCAAAGTCCCTAATTAATTGTAATGAGTCAAAGGGTAGACCAAGGGGCCACAAACCACAGTTTGCAGACCATAGAGTAGCGCAGGCTAAAATAGTATAAATAAGATGAATAGATTGAGTATAGAAATAAGTTTTAGTTAATTGTGAATGAAAATATTGGATCTGTGATACTTTTTTTCAGACTTGTCTCGGTAAGGGCTCCTGCTATCTGTGTGCGCGAAGACCCTAGTCCTATTGTGTGTGGACCCCACTGGCTGTGTGCGCTAGTATGTAGAAGAGTTTGTAAGTGGAATCTGACTTATTAATGAATGAGAAGACATTTTCCTGATATTGGAATATCGTTGTGTTCTGTTATGGGTTGCGCTACATGCCAATTCCATGTTATTTCTATATTATCTCTGCAATAGTAACTATTGATTATAAATTAAGTGTGTACTTGTAATATATGATTAAAAGGACAGTGAATTCATATATATGAGTTATATGTTCATGTTAAGTGATTATCACATGATTTATGAGTTGCACAAGTTATTTTGTTACACATATTTTTAAGGGTTTCTGGTTAGGGCTTTCTCAGCACAGGATTGTTTAGATCTAAATGTGCCCACTTTATTAAACCTCTCTCTCTCAGGGTGCGGAAACCTGGTTCCAACACCATCCCATACTATTTCGAGTGAGACCTTGACCTGCGTAAGCATGCCATTGCCAAAAGGGCCAGTAGTACAAGGGTTTGTTGGTTAACCTTAAATCCGAACACGGGTCAAGTTCCTCTTCTCAGAATAGTTTTCCCACCTGTTCTTGACGTGTCGGGCATATTTGAGGAGTGAAAAAATAACCTTTTCCCTATTGGAAAAATCATGAAACAAAATATATCCTTCGAATATATTTAACCATTTATCTACGACATCTGCATCTATTTGGACTTAAAAAATGGGAATGTCCAATTTTATTTGTACCTTAAAGGGAGTGGTGCCTCCAGGGTGGCTGTTGGATGGAGATAAGTTTCCTATGGGCAGTCGTCGAAGGATCTGGGAAAATTTGTCTATCGTCACGTTCCTTTGTCACTCGAGGGCTTCTTCAAGAAATATTTTCAAAGGATTTACTAGTTCCTCATATTTATTTTATTCCGCTATGGGAGGCAATTAGGGTTGGCGAGGCCGGTCTTGCAAAGGTTCAACAAGTTTGATCCCTAACTCCCTATACTCCGACCTTGTTGGGGACATGCACAAAAAAAATAAGAAGAGAAGACCACTCCGATACCATTGATATGGATTTATGAAGGAACGAAACGAAATACAGATATAAACAGAAACATAGAGATACAATGAAAATATAACTTCAATTCATTACTAAAAAAGTACTGAAAAATAGGGGTGACAAGAGCGGGAGGGGTACTATTTTTTTCCCAACGAACAAGTCAAAATAAAGTATGCATGGGGTTTAGGAGTAGAAACAAACAATAAATAGAAATTTTTAACATTGTGGAAAGGGTTCGATTTATCTCTTTCTCTAAGGATAAATAAAATCAAAGTGGTTGGAGATTCCTTATTATCTATAAGGATGTTTACTCCTATTAATGCCAAAAAAAAGGAGGAACAAATTTCCCTTGTTTCAGGAATAAAATATCAACTGGGAAAATTTGAAAAACATGTATTGTTTTGTATCCTTCGTCACCTCAATGTCATCACTAATGGAATGGTGAATCATGGGGTGTCTTTGGGCGATGCAGAGTGCGATGCAGGCGAGAGGAAAATTGGCCACATCTCAATTCCTTAAGAGAATGCCAGACAGAGAAATAAATGCTTCCCTCGAACATGCAGAAGGTTGGAAGATGTGTAATCCCGTGGCAGGTTGGCAGGAAAAATGGTGCAAGGAATGTGCACTATTAATGTGTGGAACTCCTGAGGATCCCAAGATCATCCTCTCTTCTCACTCGCATAAGGAAACACTTAAATTCATAAAGAGAGCAGTGAAGCCTTCATTTCAGCAAGGAATTGGGACTATATATTGCACATAAGATATAATGGTGAAACAATGGCCCACATCTTAGTCATCAGTGAATTAGATGCAGGGGTGGTTCAGAAGATCCATCATATAACATGATTATTTAATGGGCCCATAGATCGAGAATTTACAAACAATCATGTCATGTGAAGAGATGAACGAGGAGAAGGAAGATATGGGTGTTTATAAGTGCATGCAGTCTCCTCTGGTTCCATTTTCTGTGGTAAGTGGGGATTTCTTGTTTGATAGAAATGTAGGTTGGGAAGATTTAGCGATGGAGTCTAGGAAGCTGCGGGCTAGGAAACCCTTGATGGAGGACTTGGCTCGATGGAAAAGAGTAGTTGAGTTTCAGTTCAAATTTCTTATGGGTAGGATAGATCTTGTCACTCATCACATAGAGCTTCTTGAGAAAGACCAGGGAGCGAATGCTGGGCACATCAATGCAAAATTTGAACGCATGGAAGCCATGTTAGAAAGAATGATTGTGAAAATGGGGACTGATTTTTTGACCTCCAACTTGAAGTTGATAAGTGACAATATCTTTAGTGAGGTATAAGAAATCATTACAGAGTTGCCTGAAGAGGTCATCGCCTAGTTTCAGTGTCGGGAAAAAGGAGATGCAAGAGCAGGGTCGAGCAGGTAGGAAAAGGAGGAATATGAGGAAGTGGGGAAGTCCAGTCTCACTTAATGTTTTTATTATGTTTAGTCATTTTGTGTTTTTATTGGGTATTTTATTTAGGAATCATGGGAATTATTAGTGTTTTGTAATAGTAGAAAAGGCATGTAGAAGGAAGAAATTGGAAATATGGATGTATTGGGGCCTGGAAATAGATCCTCAAACTGCTGTGAGTTTTGATGAATTTTTGTAAAATCCATTCTCGTCGGGTAAACCTAGATTTTGAATATAAAAAGTATTCGGTCTGTTAAAAAAAAAGTACATAATTTTTTTTACATGCAGAATGGAAATGAACTAGCTCAGGGGATGATAGCTTATATTTGAGAAGAGATGTGGCAGATACATGCCTTATTAACTGTGTTATAATGAGGCTCGAAGGCCTATTTATTATTGAGAAACAATGAAAAACGTTAAAAATCCAAAAACCTAACCCTAGGAGATGAAGCGCAAAAAGTTTGTGGGCCCCGTTGGGGTAATTGGCACATCAACTTCCCGAGGTCGTAAATTTGTAATAATGTATTTGTTTGACGTGTATGATACCTCGTTATAAATATCTATTTGAGGACTACATCTTTTGATTGCTTGCTGCCAATTTTCCAAAAAACATCATTTAGGGCCTCAAAACGGCCCTGGAAGTTCAGGTCCCGAAAAAATTCTAAAAATAGTAAATTGTTATACAATTAAGGAAACTAAAAGAAACAATGGTGGGGGTCTGCGTGGAATAGGTTGGTGGCCACCAATGTCCACCTGGATTAGTATATCTTCAACCTAATGGCATCCTTTTATAATCTCTCGTTGGAGAACCAATGACCATGATTAGATCCCCATCAATGGCTAAGATCATCTCAAACTCAAGCTGTGTGAGTTTCTAGAGAATTCTCACGTTTCTCATTCAAGTTTTGTTAATTAATCACATTTCCTCTTTTCCAAGGAAAAAATTAGTAACTTTCTATTAATAAAAATGAAAAGTTACATAGAGTAGATGCATTAAGCATTCAGGAATTGTCCTAGGGGACTAGTGTGCTTGACACACAGATAGTAGAAAAGCTACCAAAAAATAGAAATAAAAATAAAAATTACAAATTTCCAGATAAACTCGACTTCTTTTTGGCAATTTTTCTTTTGGAATTTTTGCGAGACCCTAAGTGATGGAGTATTAGTAACAATTTCTAGCTCATTATTACTTGTAGAGTTTGGGACCTCTTTGTCCGAGTTAGAGCTTTCAGATACGTGAGATCACTTAGTTCCACCTGTGCCTTGATTCTTGTTCTTCCCCTTTAATTGGTTTTCAAGGATTGGAGCAACTGTTGAGTTATTTGGATTCTTTGCATGTTTTTTCTGTTCTTCCTCCTTTTCTTCTCCCTCCTCTTAAGAGCCTTGTTGTTTTTCTATCTCTGTATGTTTATGGGTTTCATCCATTTCTTCATCCTCATCATCTAATGATGGAGGTTCTGGGACTTTCCATCCTTTTTTATTTTGTGGTCTCTTCTTTGTTCTTTTATTTGCTTATTTTCAAGTGTTTTTAAAATGCCCTGTTTGATGGAAAACCATGCATCTAAAGGCGGTATTTTCAAAATCTAACCACTTTATCCACCTGAAGTCTTTGTGTGTCAGGTGAATACAATATATAAGGCCTTATCTTAAATCCGTATCCATGCAAATAGGAGAAAAGGTAAATATCCCTTTGTCCATTCTTTCTCGATCCACCTTTAGGAACCTTCCCAAAGAGTTTCCAATGTCATGGTGCCAAAACGGGAGCGAAGGTTATGTAGCCTTACCTAGACCAACATTTTGTAACCACCATTGATTTTTCATAAAAAATAGGAAACCATGGAGTTATAAAGAGACTTTCCCTTCCCTAGTACCATGGTCCATCATTTATAACATAATTGTAATCTATTTTGGTATCAAAATGAACCACAAAAAAACCTTTTGCACACAGATAAATGTCGCAATCTCTGCTCCAGTTGAGGTAAATGCACTCCCTTAGATCTTCAGATTTGGGAAAAAAATCATTAAATATACAAATAATAGATTTTTCTTGTAAAGTATTAAAGAGACCACTTACTTCTGGTAATTCTATGGACATATCTGGGCCTTTTTCCATCTTTTCTACAATGTATAGACTTGGTATTGTCATATTTGGGATTTTTTTGTCCTGTGTGAGAAATTTCCCTCTTAATGCATCTTTGAAAGAAGCTTAACCCTGGTTTGTTGATCAGAGGCTCAATATTTTAGCTCAAAAAATGAAAGTGCTCAGAATTGAATGAAACTAGAATGAAAACGACCAAACTGTCGCAAGGAATCCAATGCAACTCGTTTCATTGAAAACTGAGTTCAGATGAAGGAGTTACGGTCTGTTGATCGCTATTTAGAATAGGAAAAATTTTATTAAAAAATTGTAGAACATGTACAGGCTGATGAAATGGTAGCCCAGTTAGCATTCAGGGAATATTCTCCAATTTTTTAGCCAGTGACACTGTGACAAGTTTCATATCCAGATTCACCAATGTTTCTTGGGGAAGTTGAATTTTTCTCCTATTTCCTAAGTTTGGAATTATTACTATGGTGGATTATTTTATTCATAGAATTTATAGGCCAATGGGGAAGGGCCATGTGGCGCAACCGAGAGCTGAAGAAATCCAACATATAATATTCAATTGGTGGCATATATATGCATAACCATCTAATCCTGTACTTCAAAACTTTAATAAACCATCTAATCAATCACTACATTCAACCATCTCGCATCATAAGTTTAGGAGAGGAGGACATAAGGCAAAAACAAAATGATTTGTGATTTGCGATTATGCGGTAAGTGACGTGGCGATAAGGTGGGTCCTACCAATCGCATCGGGGGTTTTTAGGATTAGGCAACATAAAGCGTTAACAAGGTGGCAGAATTGCAATACGATATATCACATTGGGGTATCGCAATCGCAAGACGGAGCAGGAAACATAGAATGATTTATAGCAGGGCTGCACTGCGAGCTGTGATAAGTGACTGTGCTTCTATTTGCGATACTATGATGCAATCTGCGGAGATTTAAATGCGTTAAGCAGTGTATTAATAAAATAATTTGTGGTTATGTTATGTTAATCCGACATTAAAGGATAAGTGCGAGCTAGAGCTAAACGTGCTTAACCCAAATTAAACACCACTTATCTTAACATTAATCACATACTTATCTTGGAGGCGCCTTTGGCAAACTTCCACATTTAGTGGAGTTAATTGGCAGACTTCCAGAATTAGTGGAGAAAAACTAGGGAAATTTGGTTTTACCATAACTAAGGCAATATTTGACCAAATTGGGTGCAGGAAGAGTCATTCTAGACATATTTGGATGTTTTGGAGCCATTGGAATATGTTTCATAGGCATAAGAGTTCATCTACAAAGGTTTTTGTTTCCGTGAATATTTTTGAAGCCCAGGGCCACCAGGAGGGAAGGCCATGCCCAGAGCATCTGGTAACCAAATTGAGTGAAAAAATAGTTTTTTATGATAGATTTAGATGTTTTAAACTCATTGGAACATTTTCCAAAAGCATTTCATGCATGTAAACAACATTTTTAGAAAAATTGAGCTAATATAGAGGCTTAAGCTATGGAGCTGGACCAAGGAGATGTAGCCCAGGAGGGGTGAAATCCTTCATCAAAACTATATTTTATTGTATTAGTTTGTGTGGTTTGCTGTCATTTATGTTGCTGTTGTTTAGAACTTTAAATTCATGCTTTATGCTTTCAAAAACACTCATAAAATTCAGTTTTAATTCCTCTTTTGACACACATAAGCAACAAGAGAACCTGCACACCAAGCATAAGATCAGTGAATAAGTTTTATATATGAAAATGAAATTAGCACATCAATAACTAACATTCAATTTCAGATCATCTGCCGAAGATGATCTAGCTGGTGTGCTTTCTCTTGGGGCACAACCTTGTAACCTTAAATTATGAATAATGGTAGAATTCCTTTGAATACCATAGTATTTTAAGTGGATCTCTTCCTGCAACACTTTCCCAAAAAAAATCAAACTTTGTAATGAAGCAGAAATACTTGTGACATTTTTGGCCTTTTTCTTGAGGTTTGTTACTAGATCCGTACCCTATACCCATAACATTATCGATTTCCCAGAAATTGTTTTGATAAAAACCTCATACAAGTCCTCTGGATCTGAGATTGACCCTCTGCCCTCTGCGCTTGATGATTGGGTCCCCAACCCTAAGTTGCATAAAACGTTTCTCTTCTCGGCCTTTACTCATTCCATCGGACTATGCCCATCACTCCTAGAGATGGATTTTTCTTTTCATGCAACACATTACCATTTCTTATTTATGGAATCTCCATTGTAGAGTCATAGCTTTGCATTCCCATCTCCAATAGACTTTGAGCCTGTAACTTTTCAGGATCATATGTTTCCCCAAGTAACCATTTTAGTATTGTAAGTTTATCATTAGACAATGGTGAACTCAAGCTAACATTAAAACATCGTTTGGTATTTATTTCTACGATATCATTGGAAATATTCATCCGAACTCACTTTAGAAGTTGAGCTCCAACACTGTCACTTAGTAGCGGAAGCCGGTAGAAATGTATAATTTGAGGGCTACCTATTTCAATATATTTAACTATTTATTTCTGAATTCCCTCCTGATTTCCTGCAACCACTACCTCAACCCTTATCGAAGACCGCTCCGCCCTTCGCAAGAATTTCTTATAGCTAGAAGCTCTTACTCTACACAATGCAGGTCCCGGCCAGAATCTGATTGTCAAACCTTGGAATCCTATCGCTCTAGTTTCCCTTTGGCATGTCATGGAATCATGTATCGAGAAAGGCCTGAAAAGAGCCTCCATTGAAACTTTATATTTTTCAGACGCTTGGTCTCCAAGCAACCCTAAGTTCCCTTTCTTCTATTAATCACATTTCCTAAATTATACTTGAGAAATATTTAATTATTGATCAGTTAACTTAATTGAGCTATCTCTACGTGTTTTCTCCTGGAATTTTTTATGGGTTTTGGAGATCCTGTGTTTCTTAGCCTCTCTATCCAAAGTTGAGACTAGAATACTTGTTTGATGCTACAAAAGTAACACATCTTTGTGGAGTTGTAAATATTGCATTCCATTTTTGCAAATATAAAGATCCTAACTTGCTTACAAAAAAATATTAATGGATCATAATTTTAATACTAAATTACTTATATTATTCATATTTATATTGTTAGTTTCCATAGAGAAATATGCAGTCAATTTATATATGACTTTGTATTAGCTAAGTTTTGATCATAATTTTTTGCATTTATTTTATTGCTTTATATTAGAGTTTTTTTTTTTTTTGAATTTTATTTCTCAGTTATGTCATTACTAGAGATATTTGAAGTGTTATTTCCCAATGGAAAGTAATTTTGTTAATTTTATTGAGATTTTGTTGAGTTGTAGTTTTGTTGAGCTTTTGCTTAGTTTCCTAGATTTTTCTGGTTCTCTGGGGACAATGGCTTAACTAATATTTATTGCTAAAAAATCATATAATCACAAACGTTTATATGTGTTGATATTCTTCTATCAATGAATTAAAACATCTTCATATTTCATGCCATGGCAAGTCCACGGGGACTAGATTTCTAGGGCATTATCAACCACAAACAAACAAGGAACTAACCAACGATTCTTAATTTATCTATCCCTGATTACTAAATTTTAAGGCTGCCTCTGTCAGAATCTAAACCTGAGTCAAAGCCAGTTGAAGAGCGATCTGAAAAGATCACTGTAGCCGAAGTCATAAAAGACTCAGAATCCAAAGATCATGTCTTTCCCATCTATGAACCTCTAGAGCCACAGTTCACCCGACATGCAGCTCCTGACCTTTATGGTGTAGGAAAGATTCTTCCAAGGGAAACTTTTCATGACGGGAGTCATAAGGAGTGGAACATAGATAATATGTCTGCACACCAGATCCGGCAGATCCTAGATCAGATGATTGTTGAATACAAGTTGATGTGTGCAGATGGAAAGAGTGAGATTGAAGCCTGTAAAACTATCATGCAATGTTTTACTGGCACATTGGCAAGGTGGTGGGAACTTGAGTCCTCTCCAGCGTTGATTGACAAAATGGAGAAGGAAGTTTTAAAAGATGAACAGGGTGACATCATGTTTAACCCTGATGGCACACCACAGATTAACATGATTGGTGCTCTCACAGCACTAATTCAAGAACATTTTTGTGGATTGGAATATGTTGCAGCTGATAAGAATGAAATAATATTGATGAATTTGAAATGCAACAATATCAATCAATATGAGGACTTCCATAGAGATTGGATGCAGAGAATATTCTGGGTAAAAGACCCCAAGAATATCTTATGGAAGCAAGTGTACATAGCAGCTCTACCATCCAAGCTGGTAGACATTTTGAGAATGGAAGATGCTTTCCCCTTACCATTAGAAACTTATGTTTGGGGAGATTTCTATGGTATTGTAACAAAAGTTTTGATTTCTTTATGTACCAGGTCTAAGATGCAGAAGTCCATTGATAAACTCAACAGACTTCCTGGTACCAAATCATTCTGCAGTAAGTATGGCATCACAGTGGATGATCCCCTTGTGCACAGAAGGAAGCACAAGAGACAAGCAAAGAAGGCTTACAAAAGAAGTAAGTCTACTTACAGACTAAGCTCTGCAAAAAGGAGAGAAATTCGCAGACCAAAAGAGTTCAGAAGACCAAAGGCCCCAAAACGGCAATCCAGATGGAAGCCTAACTCTCACTACTACCAGCCACAGGATATCCGGCCTAAAGATGCAAAGTTGGCCAGAATGAAAGAAGTTGAGTGCTGGTTGTGTGGTGCAAAGGGACATACCTCTAATATGTGTCCTACTGCCTTAGAGTCTAAAAGAGGTCTGGGTAAGAAGTCTAGTAAGTATGCCAAGAACAAACAACCTTCTTCTTCCCAAGCCACTGTCAAGCAAGATCCCGACGCCTGTGCCTATTGTAAGTCTACCTCACATAGGATTTCTGACTGTCCATCATATCCAGGCCGTCGTCTCCCTATCATGCAGCATGCCATGCCCCCCTTTTCTGATGATTCCTCCTCAGATGACTGTTCATCTTCCTCTTCTGATGAACAGGTCAACATGTATTGTCATTGCTCAGACCCAGAAGCCTGTAAATGTGATTCTTCTTCTGAGTCTGATTCTGATTCCTATTCTTCAGCCATGGAAGATCCACCTCATGTTCTCATGGCTCAAATTGATGATGATTTGAAATTTTTTGCCCACATCCGTGCCATGGACGAAGGAGACATGAAACATGCTCTCCTGAATGCCTACATGAAGAATCTTCCTGGTTCTTCCTCCAGTTCTTCTTCGTCTAAGAAGCCCAACCTTTTCGAAGCTTCTTATGACCGGAACACCAAATCTTATCTCCAACAGCATAGCAAAGCTCATAGCCTCACTTTGGGGGAGGTGAATAAGGAGATAAGAGACCTAAAAGATGAAGTGCGCAGTATAAAAAATGAGCTCAATGTTCTGAAATTACAGAACAATCAGCCTGCTTCTCCTTCAAATGTTCTGTCCAAGCAGCAGCCTAACTACACACTGCACACTCAGCCACGCACTGAAGTCCAAACTGCATCAGGCACCTTTGTCTCATCAGGCTTCAGTGAGATCGGAGATATGCAAGTCTTCGCAGTCCAGTATCAGCAACATCACATCAAGGTAAAACTTTGTGTTGCTGGTAAAGTTTATGAGGTTATTGCTTTAATAGATTCTGGTTCAGATCTTAACCTCATATCAAAGCATATAATCCCTTCTAGATATTGGACTACAGCTGAAAAGGAAGTCCAGGGATTAGGATCTAAGCAATTGAAGTTTGAAGTGTCAAAAGCCACTGTTTGCTTTGAATCTAAATGTGTCAAGCTTTCCCTAGCAGTCTCAGACATCCCTGTAGATTTTATTTTGGGAAATGTGTTTCTTGCAGCAGTTGAGCCCCATGGATCTTTTCGATTTCCTGATAACTCCGCAGGAATCTTTATTACTGTTTCTGGTCAAAGATTTGAACTTCCTTATGTTTCCAGAAATAGGATTTCACCCATGGTGCAGATAATGCAGGCTAAAGAGAAGAAACTTCAAACAGTTGAGAAAAGCCTGGTTGAACTTAAAGATCACAAAGAGACTATCAGAGTCGAAGAGTAGTTAAGTTCACCAGAGATTCAGAAAAAGATTGCTGAAATCCAGAAAGAATTTGAAGATCAGTGTTGCTCTGAAGAACCGAATGCCTTTTGGCATAGGAAGCAGCACAACATAGAATTGCCTTACAAGGAGGGATACACTGGCAGGCCTTGTAAGTCAAGAGCCATCCCTATGTCTGTCCATGACAGACAACACTATCAGAAGGAGATTGAACAACTTCTACAGAAGAAGTTGATCAGAGAATCCAGTAGCCCATGGAACTGCTATGGATTCTATGTGAACAAAAGAAGTGAGCAAGTCAGAGGAGTTCCACGCCTAGTGATAAATTATAAGCCTCTGAACAATGTGTTAGCAGATGACACTTATCCAATCCCTCAAAAAGGAGATTTGATAAGAAGAATTTTAGGAGCCAAGGTGTTCTCGAAGTTTGATTTAAAGTCTGGTTTCTGGCAGGTCGCCATTGCAGAGGGTGACAGATGGAAGACAACATTCAGTGTCCCCCACGGACATTATGAATGGAATGTTATGCCTTTTGGTCTGAAGCATGCTCCATCAAAATTCCAAAAAGTGATGGATTCTATCTTCAAACCCTATGCAGATTGGTTGCTTGCATACATTGATGATCTGCTAATATTTTCTAAAAATTTAAGTGACCATTTCAGACACTTGAAAATCTTTATGAAATTGGTCAAAAATAATGGTCTTGTCCTAAGTAAAAAGAAAATGGAGTTATGCAGAACAAAGATCAAATTCTTAGGACATGAGATTGAAAATGGCCAGATTGCTCTGCAACATCACGCACTGGAGTTTGCAGATAAGTTCCCTGATGTTATTCTTGACAAAACCCAGCTGCAGAGGTTTTTAGGGTGCCTCAACTATGTGAGCAATTTCTACCCAAATTGTGCCATTGACAGATCTCTGTTAAATCAGAGACTCAGGAAGAACCCTAAGCCTTGGACTGACAAGCACACCCAAGCAGTCAGAGAAATAAAGTCTAAGGTAAAATTTCTGCCCATTCTGCATGTTGCTGATGATAATGCTTATAAATTTGTTGAAACAGATGCCAGCAATGTTGGTTGGGGAGGTGTGCTAAAACAAAAGCCAAAGAAAGAAGACCCTAAAGAGAAAGAACAGGTTGTTCTCTTTACCTCTGGAGTCTGGAACAAAGCCGAGGCAAATTATGCCCCTATTGAAAAAGAGGTAAAAGCAGCTTGGTATTGTTTGAGTAAGTTTTCTGTTCATTTGGAAAATAAGTATTTTCTGCTCAGAACTGATGCTAAAGCTCTGGATAAAGTTTTATCAAAAGAAATCAAGAGCCCTGAGGATGCAAAATTTTCAAGGTGGCAAGCACTCTTTGCATATTTTAGTTTTGAAGTTGAGCATATTAGAGGTTCTGATAATTGTATTCCAGACTTTTTAAGCAGAGAATATCTCCAGCACCAAGAACAAGAGAATGACAATAAGGAGCAAGTTCAGTATCATTGTTTTGTCATTCTGACTGAGTGGAATCAGGCCTATAAGAGGGAAGAGCTCAGATATATAGCAGATGATGAGCCCTGGCCTGTTTACTTTGAGAAATGGAGGCCAACTTGGATCCTCCGAAATACCCAAGTGCTAGACGGTAACTTGCAAAATCACACAGATTTGCAGCACTTGGTCCCAGGCAGAAAGGTGTACCCAAAAGGTAACAGGTGGATACATGAGATGATGTATTCACACAGCATGGCCGCCTCACATGAAGCTGAGAGATCACTCTCAGAAGATTTTTGGGATCTGTATGTCATTAGTACTGGTGGCAGTGACAGATCGAAAGAATATTATAAATCTTATGTAATAAACAGAGTCAGAAAGCTCGGCTCCTATACTCATGGCAAGTTTATTTCATGGCCGCATGATGATCCGAAGCTTATTTTTCCTGACACTGTTTACAACTTTGCAGGATATGAAAGACTGTGGTGGGATCTCCTTAACAAAGATGGACCAGAAGAGACCCACTACACAAAGCTGAAATTTTCCCCGACTTGGATAAATGAGAGAGAATCACAAATTCCATGGCTAACAAATTGGTGGTGGCATTATGGGGTTAGTCCTTATAGTATGGATCCTGACTGTTATCAGACATATCATAGACATTTTTGTGATGATTGTCTTGCAGGGCCAGCTGGCGAGTGTTTTCATTATCCTGTCAAAACTGTTGGAGAACTTGCCAGCTTAGAGCATAATATGTTAGGAAATCCTATATTAAAGATGCACATGCAGATGCATCATCAGTGGTTAGTCATGACGAAGATAAAGCACCAGATAGTGCTCAATAAGCCCATGATCGTCCAGAGAATCTATACAAAAGCATGGGACGATGAGTTCTATCATCTCAGATATCCAGGCAGCAAAATCTTGGATGATCCTGCAGAATCAGCAAGTACCAGTACAAGTGGTCCTCGGGAGCCCCACTCATGAAAGGCTTTCCCTGTGTACATATGATACCTAGTCACGGGTTCATTGTGACGTAGCTTTTCTCTTGGATTTTTCCTACGTCAGAAAAGTATCCAATGTGTAATTATTAATGTTATTTTCCTCGTGGGCCTTTGTAAGGTATCCACAGTGTATATTCCACCCACTCACACTAAAGTTTGTTGGCATGACAGATCTCCGTGCGGATGTCACCTTTCGGTGTTACCCGAAGACGATGATCTTCTGCCAAGTGTCAATAATCTAACGATGCACAGTGATGTTTGTCCCCCTCTCATTCCTATATAAGGAGAGGTAAGGTTCATTTGTGATCATCGATCATTGGTTCATTGTTTGTTTTTCGGTTGTTTGAGTCTTGTGTGTTGTGTTTGAGTCCGAGTAGTTTCTCCTTGCTCTGCGTCTGTGCTATTCAAGCGATCTGCTCGCATCACGGAGTTCATTACTCACAGTCCTTAGGTGAAGTGAGAAGCCTGCGCGTCTGTTCATGTGACAGGCGAGAACCTAAAGTGGCCACTTCATTAGTAAGTCTGTAAATTTATGTATTGTGTGTTCAGAAAGCTCTGAGACAGAGTCTGTAACTCGGCCAGGAAGCCTCTGGTAACGATCCTTCATTCGTGAAGATCAAAAGTCCAGTAAAAGCCGATACAGTCAATCTCTGATACAGAGAATCCATTGTAATCTGATTGTGAAGCTTTCTGTTAATAAAGAGAGAAGACTTTCATCTTGAGTTTCCGCATTATTACTCTGTGTGCTTTAAAATTGCTGTTAAGATACTTGCACTGCTATAAGAGTTCACCATAAGTTCGCCGGAGTTCGCGAAGTGCTACGGATCGCTAAAGGCCGTTTGAAGGCGTGGAAGTCGTGTGGTAGGCCGCTGAGAGTGTGAGGGCACGAGTAGGTTCGTCTGGGTTCACAGTTGGGTTCATGACAAGCAGTGTTTAGAGAAACTTAACAAGGCCAAGTCAGTTGGTTGACGACCGCAAGCAAGCTTTGAGAAGCCTCTGCTAGAAATTGGTATCAGAGCCAATAAGTCTACGCTGTAGCCTGGTTCAAGATTTTGAGTAATATCTGAAAGTATTTCTTTCTCTCTTATCCTTAGAAATGGATTCCTCTATGTCGAAATCTGTATCCTTCAGAGAGCTTGCAGATGAAGAGCAAGCAGAACAAAATCCTCTCAGAGACATGTTTGCGTCTAGTAGTGGTCGAGTGATCAATGAGTCAGATCACTTATATGAAGAGGTTGAGCCTCAAGCTCGTTGGGTCCTTCCCAACATCAAACCCTCTCAAGTCTATAATGATTTAGGAGTCTGGCATCTTAAAGCTGCCACTAGAATAACTATTAAAGAGTCTGTATCAAGTATCCAGGAGAATAGTGATCAAGCGGGCCAGTTGATCCCCATCTTAAATCCCAAAGAACTTCAAGCTGAAGCCAGAAAATGGTGCTATGTCGGCCCTATTTTTCTTAGACATGAAAGGAAAAGTACTGGTATGGAGGGACTATCACAATGACATTTTTTCATCTCAAGACAACCGATTCTTCTCCAAGCTTATCGAAAAATAGATAATTTAACAAAAATAATTTGTATTTTAAAAAATGTTTAAATGCTTTTTTGTTTGATTTATGGGTCGCTATAGACCCCAACTCACTTGGCTACATGAGTTTCCTACTTGCACATCTACCTTTAATGGTTCATGCATTTAGTGGGCTAATCCCCTAGGTAATTTATCTTAATTGAATCCATTCACAATTCAAAATTTTAAATGATCTAGAAGTGGGATGAGGATTTTTAAAATTAGGGTTCTCTAAATAGTGATGGGGTATTTCATGGCTTGGAATAACTTCTTATAGCATTAGTTGTAGTGATTGATCTTGCATGGCAAGATCTTGATTTTCACAATTTGGTGGTGCATGACAGTGGAATTACTTACATGTTTATTCAACATAACAATGTTTATTTGATAATTACTTCATGATAAAGTTGCAAGGTGGCCAACTTATTATTTTTTTCTTTATTGAGTTGTGGACGTAATAATGTTTTTTCTATTTTGATTATCTTTTAACAAAAAACACTTGTTACTTGTGTACTTATTATATTAAGTTTAACTTTTCATTATATATTTTCTAATAACAACCGATTCATAGTTGGCTTTGCATTAGTTATGTTTTGATTATAAATATTTCTCTATTTATTAATGTAAAATATTAAACAATTAATTTTTATTTTTATTTTTGCTATATATTAAATTTTTATTTGGTCAAAATAATTAAAATTTTATTGTATAAGTAAATTGAAAATAGAAAATACAAAAGCAAAAAATAAAGTCAAAATTAAAAAAAAATAAAGTGAAATAAAAAAACAAAAAACAAAAACCTATGACTATTTCATATATTTTTCTACTTGAAACGCATATCTCGACAACATTATGCACATTAATGTATATACTATAAGAGTAATAATATTATATATATTTATTACTCTTTCCAAAGGTTAGAATTATAGCAATCACTTAGGTTTTTGACTATTCATTAGTTATATTTTGAGTATAAATATTTAATAAATATTTAACTATTGGCTATGACATAAGGAAAATAATTTTTTTTTAATTATTTTTTTGATATATTAAAAATTTATTTTCGTATCATTTTATTAGTGGAGAAAATTGAAGTCTTATACAAAATGATAATTAGTGAATGGAAAACACATAAAAAAAATATAGAAAAAGGTATATATATATATATAATGTCTTACTAGTTGCACAATATTAATATAATATATAGACAGTAGTATGAATAGATCTAGTTATTACCATGGTGTCAATATGTAATTACAATTGATGACCATTCACAATAATTTGCTATTTAAATCTTCTTTCAATTTTAGGATAAAGTAGACAATCCTTCTTTACAATAACTATACTTTGACAAAATTTACTTAGTCATTAAATCATTATATATCATTAAATCCGTGTCTGGTCACTACAAGTACTCAAGGAAATGTTTTGAATTCTTGTTCTTTCTCCATCTTATCCCTTTATTTAGTATTAAATACTAACTCTTTTGAGGGACTGCATATTTTTTCAAAATTCATTACATTATTGTAGGTATACAACCTACAATAACTTCCTATTAAAAGATAAAATTTGCAGAAATGCATATATTATTTTAAATTATCGTTTTCCTCCATCAATTTCTTTTTGAGGTATAGACATTTTTTCAATTCCTTCCAACTCACAGAACTGGGTACAATGACATTGTTGTACATAAGTTGATCTTATTCTTACAAGTAAACAATCCAATTATGAAGAGCCTCTAACACATCCTCTTGCCTAGCTGACTTTTCTATCAAAGTTTGTAACTCCCCCAACACATTAACATTTTCCTCAGCCTACTCCTTCAATTTTAAGTTCATCGCCATTAGATCAAGTTGAAAGTCATCCATTTTCTTCGAAAACTGAGTGACCCTTTCCTTTCACTTGTAATTAGTATGCCTTTCTCAGTTGTTGGTGCCAAATTCAAATTGGAAATAATATTACTATTGAGAGGGGAGGGGGGTGAATCAGTAGTAACTTTGATTCTAGAAATTTTATTTATTTTTACTAAAACACTGAATGATTAGTGAGGCAACATCAAAACATAATTAATAGCATGTGGAAACATTAAAACAACAAAGTGAAAACACCATGAAGAATAAAAAATAAACCATGAAAATAAGAGGACACAATGTTTCTGATGGAAAAACCTCTCCACGGAAAAGAAAGCCACCCGACGCTACTGCTTCTTAAATCATATATTAAGTGCTAAAATTTTTTTTACATGGAAGAGATAACACTCATTATCTGGAAGACTCGACTACAATGACAATACACTAGAAACACTAGATAGAAAAAATATTCTCTCACGACTCTACGAACACTGATTCGCTAGAAGCCACCACAACCAACGAGCCTCGCCCATTTCTACTAGACTCTGGAGAAACTACTTCCCTTATTGATATGTCTTCTAGAAGCCCCCCACATTATCTACACACTACTTTTTATGAAGCCTTAATGCCTTCAACTCCTCCATGTGAGCCGTGTTTCATGCATTTTAAATCTGGTCTCTCAAACTTGCTCAACATGAGCAACCCAACAACCACACTATCTGATCTAAAATGATAAGTTGATATACACCCAATACTCAACACAAATACAAATATTCAACACGCTAGAAAAAACACTATAGCACACACTCACACACCATCAAAATCAAATCAAATCAATATTCTCACACAAGTATATGCCAAAATATCCTCAACAATCTCCAAACCAATACCATGGGAAAATACCATGGTTATGCCAATACCTAGGACACATGTACCATGGTAATTTCCAAGTCAATACCACGGGAAAATATCATGGTTATGTCAATACCTAGGATACCTGTACCACAGTAATCTCCAAACCAATACCATGGTAAAATACCACGGTAATACGAAAACCAAGACCACATCTACCAAGGTAATATCACATGTGAACCTGCTCCACCCATAATCCAATACCATGGAAATGCCAATAGCAAGGACACCTACACCATGGTAATAATATACTCATGAAATATGAAATACGAAATATGTCCTTTGTTGACTTGCGTTACCCCTTTTGTGCCTACATAACTAAAAATAACTCAACTCCAAAACATTTGACATAAAAAAAGCCAAACCACCTGCAACTATTGACACAAACCACACACAAACCATAGATGATAGCTCATGCCACATCATGCACACACATACCAAGTTGCTCCATATTCCATAGGATCCATACATAAGCAAATAGCAGCTGCAACTCATAATTCCATCAGACTACCAGGTTGACATCAATGCCAACCAACAACACTGCATCATCAATACTAACAATCTCCCCTTTTGGCATTGATGGAAACCCCAACTGAGCCATCCAAATGATACTGACCAGACTGAACTATGAAAATTTATCCCCGTAGACACTCCCCCTTTGACATTAATGGAAAATGGCTAAAAGCATCAATGGTGCCTATAACTAAATAATAAATAGCCCCCTCGGACAATAGTTGAATCTGACCACAATACAACTCCAAGTAGAACACACTCTCTCTCCTCTATGAGTGCATGACAATAAATAGCAATATCAATAGCTCACTCTCTCTTGAAACAACAACACCAAAAAATCAAAGATGATCGCTGACATAAAACAACAACAAACTAGACCCATCAATAATAACATAGTGTAGGAAGAAACACTCTCTCTCCAAACTCAAATGACAAAAAACGCATCATATGCACCAACATCAACAACATCACTAAAAAATCAGCGCCTTGTACACCATCATCTCTCTCAATCTAAAACAACATTAGCAACCACAGAGAGTAAATGGAAGCACCCTCTAATAATCAACAACAACATCATCTGACCAATTTACAATAGTTGTAAACATGATCATCCTCAAGCAACAACACAAGATCCACTTGATCAAAAAGAAAATGCAATACATGCTCTCCTTGAACATCATCACCAACGTCATCATGACTATACAAAATCAACAAGTACACAACATACATGCTCCCCCTCAGCACCATCATCATCCTACAAACAAGGCTTTCTTGCTGAAAAATCCACCTCATGGATCAAAGGAATGACTCTCAACCAAAGACTTGACCACATATTACATGTCTGAATCAAAGACTCGAACTCGATAATTACATCCTTCACCTAATGTAGTGGAGCCATATCAATGACCACCAAAGATTGGTTAGCATTGAAATGTGCTTACATGGCTGAATAATTCTTCTAAATTCAATTCACTTGCACTTTTACAGGGCTTCATAATCAAATACATGACTATATATGCACAAGGGCACAATACTCTCTCTACACTTATGTGATTTGTGTACAAGGCATAATCATGAGATATAAAACTAAAGTAACAAATTTTTCCACATATTTCACAACATATCATCATGCTTCAACAAGCTTTGCAACATGCCATGGGAATGAAAGCTACATTATTGTCATGTTTTTCTTGGAATAATACTTAGAGAAATATTATCATCAAAATCCTAGATCCATGACAACACACCACCAACAAGTTCATCAAAACCTTCTCAAAACTGTATATTCCATCCAACATCCATTCACTGTAAACATTATTACAAAACACCATTCATGTTGCCATCGTAAACACACAAGTCCAGGTCTAAATTGTCAATAACATACTAAGTTTTAATAATCACAAGTGACTACGGTCCTACATTCTAACATCAATAGATAAACAACATTATCATAAGGAGTGTCTCAAAACTGATTCAATCCCTCCAAAGTACGGCTAGCCTACTGTTATCTGCACACAACACTAGGATCTCAATCATACAAGACAAAAATTTTCCTTGCACAAACTCATTATATGTAGATTGATCAAGTCTCTTTTCTTTCAACAAAGCTTTTCCCCTGCAACAATGGATACAACATTCCACCAATAAAAAATCAGTTCATTTGACAAATATATCAGCTATATCTCCCAAAAAAAATCCTACAAGAATAATTGTGTGTCAACATTAACATTAAGTCTTTGTTTTCTATTGTATCACCCTCCTATGACAAAAACAATATTTGCTTGTCATTTTGCTTCAAAGACACAAATGTAGACATTCGAATTCTCATAAAATGAAATAGAGAGATTTAGTGATCTATGCATAGACAAATCATTCTCTTTTCTCACCTACAACTATGTTATGTTTTTCCATCATTAATCAAAATGTAGACACAAATAGGGTTAGAAAATATCCTCTTGTGAAGAAGCTCTACTACAAATATAAATGGCTTCAGGATTTTTGCGTAGCACTATACACATCGTGTAAAAAATTTGCAGATCCCAATAGTCATCAACGTTGATCCAAGTGTTCATTAACGCAATGAAAAACAATAATGCATAGTCAAGGTTTATATTTCAACGCAGAGCTAAGTCAATATATAACAAATATCAGCACAATGCAAACCCTTTCTACGCATTCACCTGATCTGTCCAGATCGTAATTTCTTGGTCCGATTACTCACCAAAGCGCACATATGGCCATCGAATATGCTATGTAGATTGTGAAATGCTGGTAGCAAGTAAACCAAAATACATCGATCGATCTAAAGTGTATTGGTCTCTTTCTAGAAGCTGCATATACCTGTACATGACACTCAAAACACATTTCCAACTCTTTATTCATACCTTCATTTCATCGTTAATGAATGGATTGATATGCTTCTACAAAGTAGATTGCTTTAGATCTTTATTCCATTCTCTAATACATAGGCCAAAAATAATGAGTGAAACAAAGAGGAACGATATCCCTTGCGTTCTCTTTTCTACCATCTTCACATAAACAATTTACACCTCCAATTTCCTTTCAACATCTATAATATTTTGTGACCAAAATAAAGAAAATGTGACTAGATAAACACTACGTTACTTTACATCTTCTAGACTTGCGTGGACCACCATTCATCATGTGGATTGCATCCCCACTTTACATAATTATCAACGGTTGTTGGAGATGAGATAAATCCAGCACATGATAATGGAAACCGGTCATTCGAAGTTTTAGCCAGATTCCAAACTCTTCACGACCAATGATATGACAACGTGGAGGAAGGGAAAAATCATGAATTATAAACCCTTTCTCGTGGAGTTTACCATGACGCTTTACCCACAGAGGCCAACTACGTGTAGGAAAGATTCTAGAGAAAAACTAGGTATCCAACAAAGACCTTTGTCTGCAAACTCATTCCGTAAAGCTTATTTCCCTGATACTTTTCTTTAAGAATAGATTTTTGGAAAACACGGTCAAGGGGCAAGCGGTGTTACAAATTCTGTGGTATAAATCCATATGCATACATTCTTTGGTGCAATTTCGGATCAGGCGTTACGTTCATGTTGGATCGAATCACTGTAGTTAATGTGCAACGATGATAACCAAATCAAGCAGACATTAAGATAAATTATGGACAATATGAGGTCAGATCAACCATTACACCTCATAAGTGCATTCACACCTATTGAGACCAGATCATGAATCCAATCGATCATTCACACAAAATTATGGGAAAAATCACCCACACATTAAAACGAAAACTTTGCTTAGGCCATTCTCAAATCGATCATTAACTTTTGACCATTTCCAATCATAAATCAATACTTTTATACCAGTATGTGGCCAAAAGAGAATTTGCTTTCCTCTCATTTTAATTTGAGGGCATTCTCATGAATGATGGTGGAAAGAGTTTTGACATAAAGACAATGCACACCCTTATAGAAAATTATTTAGTGCATGCACCTTCCTTTCCATTTATTATTATTATTATCTTTCTTTACAAATGCTAATCATCGATTTCTTTGATTTCTTTGACTGGTGCAAGTATTTCTTCAAAAACTCCAAGCTTGTATTTGAAAATACATCATTGTAGGACAAATAATTTAAGATCACATGTACTCTGCCTAAACCAAAACTAAGTGATAAACAAAATTTTTGTTGTCCAATCCTTATGGCTGCATTTTTATCGCTTTTAATGCAAATATCATTATGTAGCCATATGCTCCCCCTGAGGCGCCTTAGTTTCTTTTTGTAACTTCTTGCTACTTTTTTGAAAATCTAGTGATATTAGTCTTTTGTATTTCATGTTTTCTCATTCGTACTTTCTTCATCTTCAATGGTTGAGTTGGTCCTTTTGTAGGGTTGATCCTATCACATATGCAAGATAGAGCCTTGTGGCCATGTTTTCCACACTTGAAACAACAATTATCCATCAATCTTTGTTTTCTTGCAAAATTTTTACATTCTACAAGAGGGTGTTTATAATGATTGTAAGAAAAACAATACCCATAAAATAAACTTTGATACCTTGGGTTTTTATTTTCTGTACCATAAATACTTGTTTGCTTCCTTGCTTTTCTGAAGTGTTACATGTTGTGATTGTGATGTTCTTTCCTTTTCTTTTGCTAATAAATTCTCTTCTTCTTTGGATTCCTTTGATGATGCTACTTCCTAGGGATTCGTTTGACTTCAATGGCGGTGAACTTATGATTTTATACAATATTCTTGCCCTCTAATTTCTCCTTTACCTTCATGGAGGATGATTCTGATTCAAAACCCAAACCGATTGTGATGAAAGGAGATCTTTGACTCATATGGCTTATAAGAAAATATCAGAAAAAGTTAAACAGTTGGTCAGCAAAGTGGTTATCAAGGGGTGGTAGACTGATTTTGTCCCAGGCTGTTTTTCAACAATATCCAGTTTATTGGGCTCACCTTTATATTATTCCAAACAAGATTCTGACAGAGATAAAAAAAGATAATGGCAAGATTCATATGGAATGGGGGGAAAGATAAAAGGACTATACACTTGTATAGGTGGGAATGCATGAAAAACCAAAAGAAAAAGGGGGATGGGGAATTTTAGACCTAGATATCTTTGGAAAATATCTCATCATCAAATCCCTTTGGAGGTGTTTTCATATGAAAGACATATGGAGTGAGATCATAAAGCATAAATATCTTGGACAAAAGGGTATGGAGGAATTACTCATCTCGGGTTGGGAGGATGGCACTTGTAGATCTAATATTTGGAAGGGTTTTAGTAAAATATGGACTCTGTTAAATGGAAACTTGAAGTGGCACTTTGGGAATGGAAACAAAAATCTTATTGGAAGCACCCTTTTATCAAGTATGAACCGCAACCACAATTTAAGTAAAGAAACAGTTATATGTTTAAATCAAATGGGATACTTTTATATGAGTTTAGTTATTGAAGTGTGGGAAAACTATATTCCGAGATGGAAGTCGAATCAAGAGATGGGGTTATACGGGCATAGAGAGGAGGAATGGAACAATTTTACAAAATCTTTAAGAATTTTGGGTCTAAGAAAGGGTAATATTGGAGACAAAATTACTTGGGGTGGAATTCCATCTACAGGGCAGATGAAATCAAAAGAAATATACACTGATATGATGAAAAAAAAGTTGGATTTTGAACCAGATTACTGGTTTAAGGATATGTGGAAGGTCAATGTCTAAGTGAAGATGATTATCTTCATCTGGCTTGTGTAAGATAAAAATATTACTTGGAACAATTTGCAAAGAAGGGGATGGCAGGGACCGGGGATATGTATGTTATGCTGGGAAGAGACTGAAGATAATCTTCACCTATTCTACCAATGCTCTTTTGATAAAGAGACTCTTGCTTATTTATGTGCTCACTTTCAGATGCAGGCCCTTGAATATAGTACAATGGATAAATGTTTAAGATGGTGGTTTAGAAGAGTTAAATATTTCAGAGTTATTCCCTTTCTCTTCCACTGGTATATATGGTGTGGCCGAACCATGAAGGTTTTTGAGGGGCTGCCTTTCTCATCTATTAAAATTGTCTGCAAATTTACAACTCTTGGGAAAAACTAAAAATCAAGCAGAAGCCACCCAGTGACTTATCAAAAAAGATTGCGCCCATTTGAATTACAATATCCTACTGGTTTTTTTGATGGTGCATCACAAAATGAAATTTGTGGATGTGGTGCTTGGCTCATGGTATCACCCACTTGTCACTACAAAATTTATTGGAGTGCGGGGCTAGGCACGAATACGAGGGCGAAGTGTTTGGCTTTGTGGGGACTTCTATGGTTTGCTAGCCAGTTATACATGGAAAAGCTATTGGCCTTTGGCAACTCAAAATTCCTTATTGAACACATGAATAAGTAAACTTATCTAAATCCGAGATACCTCTCACACTGGCTAGAGAGAATATATGATTTAAAAAGGACTTCTACTTCCATTTATTTTTGTCACATATACAAGGAATAAAATAATGAAGTAGACCGTCTATCCAAAAAAGGGATGAATGACACTTTCAGAGAAATGCACTATGAATTATACAACTCAAATGGACCTGGAGAAAAGGGAAAGGTAAACTTTATATGACACCGGAACTGATTGTCTACCCAGAACAGAAATGAAAGAAGGCAGGGTTTTTTCATAGGGCGGCATGAAAATGGAGGACAATTGGTTCTCTGTTTATCCTCTGTTTTTTTTATGTTTTCACTTGCATAGATCATAATTTTTTTTTTGATATGATGGAACAATTATGATGTAATAGTGTGGATTGGTTTTTTTGGGGGCATGCCTCACAGTTTTTATAAACGAAAGGGATGTATGGTGTTCTTCTTTTTGAATCATCTTGTGACTTTGCCCTGGTACATAATATAAACCAGATGTATTTTTCATGTTGAAAAAAAAGTATCTCATCCAAAATTCCAGTGTTTTTCTCCAACTTTCGATACTGGGATAGCTGATTGTTGGATTTTTCTAATTAACATCTCAAGGAGGTTATTTTAGCTTCTAATATTGCACAATAGGCCTCTCAATCTTCCACTTGATTTGATAATATCTCATTTTCCTTGACGAATTCATTATGTCATCCTTTTAGATAAAATATGGATATGTCATTACTCTCATTGATTCTCTCACTATCTCCTAGAGAGGAGTCCAAATATGCTACTGCTAGGAGTGTGGAGTCTTCTGTAAAATTATTCTTCTATTTAAGATTACAGTGAGGTTCTTCAACAACTTCTAAAACTTGAAATCCTTCTCTTCCATACATACTATGCAGCTTGTCCATAATCTATTTTTCAGTCTTATAGTGTCTCACTTTAGTAGCATCATAATCTAATACCCATGTCGAAATAAATAAATGCAAATTTGATAAGATAGAAACTAGGAAGTTTCTTTCCGATCATGCCCGAAAAGAAAGCACCAGAAAAAGAAAAATATTGATCTAGTTTCAGAGAGAAAGACATGAAATCCAACCCTAGGCAAATTTGCAAACCTTCAAAGCATGCAGGAACCTTGGTGCAGATCTCCTTATACTTTCCCCAAAACTTCATAATTTAATATTCATAATATAATCATATTTATAATATCTATTATCTTCAACAAAAGTCCTTACTCAAAAAAATTGCAAATATTACAACTCGCAAGTTTAATTAAATACCATTCTCAAAATAAGAAAAAGCACCTAGAAAAATTCCCTAAAATATACATTCCAGAAAAAATGTCATTAGTGTGATATTTATTATCTTATATATTAATGTTTATAGTATGATAGTATTTATAATATTTATTATCTTCTATATTTATAGTGACATTTGATATTATTTATTCCCATAATATAATTAATACATTTTATTTTCATATATATAGAATTTTGTTAAAATGGAAAAATAATAATAAAGAAGAAAGAGAATTTAAAATAAAAATAGAGAAAGAATATTCATTGAAAAAATTCTAGAAGAATGATGTAGAATCATAAACAATAAGGATATTATGGATGCAAAATTAGAAAAATAAAGGAAAAAAAGAAATTACTAGAGAATATAAGAAGAAAAATATTGAAAACATGTAGAAAATTTTTATCAACATCTTATTAAGAAACTAAGAAACTATGATAACATGAGGATCCAAGTTTTATTAATCTTCCAACCATATTCTTTTTCTTTATTGAAGTTATTTGGTCTCTTTTCATTCTCAATTAATTTCCTAAATTTTATATTGAAATAAAGTTTAATTTTGAATTCTTCAATATAAATATGATATTTAATATTATATGTTTGACCAAATGTAAATGAAGAAACACAATTACGTATAATATCCTCTACATGTTCTTATATTATAATCTTAATAAAACACTCAGTTTTATCCAAATCAGGTTTTCTTTATAAACATAAAATTCTGTATAAACCTTTTAAGTTAGTAGGATTAGTTGGATCTTTAATGAACTTTAGGGAGTTTTTAATTGTGGATATTCATTTGAAAATTTTCCCAACATTTTTATATATACTCAATTTTGTTATTTTTTTCCTTATGGTTGTTTAATATGTTATTTTAAAAATGTAAAAATTATTAGAAATACTAAAGGGGTGAATTAATTTTACATTTTTTTTACAATTTAGTATCAAAATTATTAGTGAGTAATATCATATCAAAGGAACACTATATATATTTTTGAAAGAAGCTACAACTTCTAATTTACCAATTACAATTGGAAAGACTACAACCCTACTAGAAGTAGGTGGAAACCTCTTGATAGAAGCTATAAATAACTTGCCTAGCACCACCCTACCACCCTTAACAAAAGATAAAAGAAAAAACTCTTGGGCTCTCATATTAGGGATAATGACCCAAATTACAACAACATTGAAATAACTATTATTTCAATCTCAAGGTTTTTTCCTTTAAAGGTCGTGTCGTCTTTTATATATATATATATAGATTGTTGTAACTTGACTTCAAATATTCAATCTACACATGTGCTTAAGAATATAAATACCTCCAATAACCTTGTCATCAATCAGAACAATCCTACTTTGTTCCTCATAATACCTCAACACACGCTGAACAAAAACTACACTAGGATGGGTCTTGGTCTACTTCAAATTTTCCTCATATTTAGCTATGTCAAACACAGATTTCCTTAGGATTGGATTTAGATTTTCATTAGACTTAGATCTGTCTCAAACTCAGATTTCCTTGGTATTGACTTCAAAGTTTCCTCGAGTTATATTTGTCACAGGTTCAGATTAGATTAAGGGAAACCTAAGATCAACCTCAAAATTTGGATTCGTCACAAGTTCATATTAGCCTCAGTGATGACCACAAATCATCTTCTAAAATTACTTGGTTCTGCCTCAAGTACAACTCAAATATTTATTTTGATTTTCTTCAAAAAGGACCCTTAAAACAAGCCTTAATCAAACTCGAAAGGGAAGAAATTTGTTTCAAAAGTGGGCCTCAGAGTAGGTCAAAATATTTTGCTTGAGGAGGTCTGAATTAGCCTCAGGAAGGGCCAAATGAAGGTCTCAAAAATCCACCTCATAGGGCCAAATAGGGCCTTAAAACATGCCTATAAATTTACCACACACACTAGATCAGTCCAGTGAGTTTTTCCTTCCTTAATTTCATATATTTCTTAGAGCTTTATGCCTCATATCAACAACGAATTTTATCAAACAATATTCGACAAAATTGCTCCAAATTTCACCTTCTTCATATGTTCAACACAACTCAAGCCTCAGACTCCTTTAAACAATATTTTACCTGATATACACCAAATTCGTGAGCTTGAATGACCATCACTAGGGTGAATTAAGTTGGTTAGGAGGGGGCTCTATACTGGAGCCGACGTGAACCAATTAGGGCCAAATTTCCCATAAAATATATAAAATTTGTTATGAAATAAATTCTCCATGAGGCTGACCAACAAAGGAGTCTTTTAAAATATTTTAAAATTAATATTTTTTCTTTCATGATACAAGTTTCAAGGTTGACTTGGACAATGGATTTAGGTCAATTTAATTGTAATATCCCTCGTGAAAATTCCTTTTAATAAAATTCAATCAAGTCAAAATAATAACCAAATATTACGGGACACTTATTCCAAGCTAAATTTTGGGAAAAACATCCTAGTATTGGTGTTCATTTGGTTTATTATGGCTAAGGAAATTGGCAAAGACAATGGAAAAGGATTTGGAAAGAAAAACTAGAATTAATTGGTATTTTATTTATGAAAATAATGAAAATTAGGAGAAAAGGAAGGTGAAAGGTCACATGTTTTATGTGAGGAGGAAAATGAAGAAAATAGAGGCCTCATTGATAAAAAGGCTTCTAAGGATCAGTTGGTACCTTTTTTCAGTTCTGTTTTGGAGCTCTCTCTCTCTTACACTCTTGGAAACTTAGAGTTTTATTGGAGCATTTCAACATTGGATCAAGAAAGGAAAATATGAAGAAAATATCAAGCAAGGAAGAGCAGGATCAAGCAACTTGCTGAAGCTTAGAAATGTATTTTTTTACTATCCTTTTTTCCATTACATTTAACCTTTTTGTTACTATTCTAAATAAACCTCAAAATATTAAGGTCAATATCAACTTCTATAAGTTATTAATCATCCATATTTAAATTCTTTGTTTATTAGTGAAATTATGAGAAAGGTATTCTTGGAGTAACCAAATTTTGAACATTCTGCAACTAATATCGGTTTCTGCAGCAGAATCCATTTTTAGACAGGTTGCAACACTCTGGTTGAAGAAAGAAGACTATCAAAATATGAAAATTGGATCCTAGATGGGTAACCACATAGTGAAATCGCTTGGAAAGCTATACGATATGGGAGATATTGAAGTTAAAGTCCAAGTTGTTGAGATTCAACAAGATGATGAGCTTAGTGAAAAGAGTCACCTTCACTAAGTGGGCCCACAGGCTATTTTTGGCGCAAAGTCTATTTTTAGACTATGTCTATTTTTAGACATATGGATCATGTTCTATGAGTTGCAGGATGCTATTTTTGGATGGTTGGTCAAGTCGGAAAAAATAGATGGACTTCTATTTTAGACATATTGGGCGGAATCTATTTTTAGATTGCCAGTCTAAAAATAGATATGTCGAATATTATTAGCTCTTAATAATATTTGGACTCTAAACATTATCTTATTCTCTTGAGCACTTCAGTTAAGTGCACAGATGTGACACAGGAGCTGATAGAAGGAATTACGCTATTCCTAAGGGTTAAGTGGAGCTATTGCATGGATACTTCAGTTAGAACTCATGTGAGAGAGTTTGGTGGAGTTGATTGAGGAAGTTAATGGAGTTGTGTTCAGTTTAACCTAATTAATTTCAGTTGAGCTATTGGGGAGTCTATGAAATTTTAATCAATTGATACACTAGTGAGTGGAGTAAATTATTAGTTAATTAATTCAATAAATAATAACTCATTAATCAACTGAAGAATAAATCAGTTAACTACAATGCATGCCAGTTTCAGTGGAGACCAGTGGAGAGATAGGTGAAAGAGCAAGTGTGACTATCAGTTGTGACTATAGTGATGCATTGATTGCATCCAACACTCAGTGGAGATGCCAATGATGATTGCGTGAGCAAGGCTGGAGAAATTCAAGTTCATTCAGAGCTACTAGCAGACTCAGCGAAGAGGCAAAGCAGGGCGCAGGCAACATCGGCAGCTGATTTGCAAGACTGTGCCTCATTAGTGTGTAACGATCGGATAAACAGAGCTTGATATGATCACTTTGTATGAGGTTGTCACATGATATCTACACATATATTATATGCAGATTTGGGCTTTAGTTTGTGCTTTCCCCGTTAAAACAATTGTAAGTAATGTGTGTGAATTTTGCTGTTTCATGTGCATTGCAATCTTGATTTAATTTCCGCAAATGATCAATGGTGGAATAGATTTTGTATTTTGCATGAAGTTAAAATAGTGTGAGATCAGGAGAATATTGGACATATAACACATAAGTTATATAATTTCTACATGGTATCAGAGAAATATTGATCATAGAAGATTTCAATTATTGAAGCGGTTGAGTTTTGTGCTGGTGGAATTCGAATTTGCTGTAGTGTTTTCTTGGTGTCAAAGTTGAGAATTCATTGAAATGTATTTCAACGTATTGCGTTTGGAGTATGCCCTTGATGGGAGCTCGAATTACATAGCATGGAAGGAAATGATGGAGGCAGTGCTAGATGATAATGGGTTGAAGGAGTTCATAGATGTTGATGTTCCGAAACCTGCTTCTAGCGATGCAGCCGCACTTGATGCATGACAAAAGAAGGTAGAAAAGTGTCGAAGGATTCTGTTGGAAGGTGTGAAGGACCACATTGTGTCCAACCTTCACGGTAAAGCCACTCCATTCTTAATGTGGAAGGCTTTGACATATTTGTTCCAAAGCAGAAGTGACCAGAGGAAGTTGGCACTTAAAGACAAGCTTAGAAAAATAAAAATGGAGAAAGGCGACAGTATACCAAAATACCTCACGAAGTTTGTCCACTGCAAGGATGAGCTAGGAAGTGTGGGGGTTACTGTTGATGAAGAAGACTTGGTGAGCTTGGCTCTCCTTGGGCTTCCGAAGAGTTGGAATAGCTACGAAGACTCTGTCAATGGACGGGAGAAACTGCCAAGATGGGAGCGACTTTGGTCGGATCTTGTGCAGGAGGAGATAAGGCGGGGTACCAGGGATGAATCTTCATCGAAGAATGAAGATGAATAAAATTGTGCTTTAGCTTCCAAAGCAAGGAAAGGGAAGGGGAAGAAAAATCCTTCTCAATCCGGTGCAAAAGGCAAGAAGCAGGATTTGTCCAAGGTGAAGTGTTTTCACTGTCACCAGCATGGGAATTTCGCCACTAATTGTCCACAGAAGAAGAAGAATAAGAGCGATGTTGGTTCTGCAGTAGGAGAGGCCTTATCCTCGCAGTTTGAGCTGGATTTTTCTTTGATCACATGCTTGGTTTCAAGTGTGATGGAATTGGTGTGCTTTATTGACAGTGGTGCGTCTTTCCATATGACCGGAGATAAAGATTTGTTTAGTGATCTGGATGAAAAGGATCTTGGAGTGCACATCGAGATGGGTGATGATGGTAGATACAGTGCGACTAGTATCGGGACCATTTCCTTTGAGAGGGAGTCTAATAAACCTTTCATCTTGAAGGATGTCATGCATGTTCCAGGATTGAAGAAGAATCTGATCTCTGTGGCGATGCTGGAAGACAAGGGTTATGATTTTGTTTTTAGCGAGGGAAAAGCTTTCCTTCGACATAAAACAACAGGTCAAACTAGGAGGATAGGGATTCGAGTTAAGAATATTTATCAATTGCAGGTAGATGGCTGCGCTGCAATGGCATGCAAAGCAGAAGGAGTGGTGAGTTGAGATGAGGGTGAATTATAGCACAGGAGATTGGCCCATCTTCACCATGGCGCTTTGAAAAAATTTCAGTAGATTTCTACCGGGATTCCAAAAGGTACACTTGCACAGTCAGATCAGTGCAAGGGATGTACTTTGGGAAAATTTGTGAAGACGACTTTTCATGAGAAGGATAGTCATGCTTCGACGATCCTTGAGAGAATTCACGTAGACATGTGTGGACCTTTCTCGGTTGCTTCAATAGTAAAGCACAGGTATTATGTGATATTTGTTGATGAATTTTCTCGTAAGTGCTGGATCTTCTTCATGCAGAAGAAGAGCGAGACATACTCAAAGTTCTGTGAGTTCAAGGCATTGGTTGAGAAAGAGTCGGGGAAGTAGGTGAAAGCTATAAGGAGCGATAATGGTGGTGAATACATCTCTGGCGAATTTAAAGACTTCTGTAGCAAAGAAGGAATTTGAAGAGAACTCATAGCACCTCATAACCCACAACAGAATGGGGTTGCGGAGAGAAAGAATAGAACGATCGTGGGTGCTGCATGGGCAATGTTACATGATCAGGGCCTTCCCATACACTTGTGGGCTAAGGCATGTAGCACTGCAGTTTATGTGCAAAACTGTTGTCCTCATAGAGTACTTGGCATGAGTACACCTAAAGAGGCATTTTCTGGTAAGAAGCCTGATATTTCTCATTTGAAGATTTTTGGCTCACCTGTTTACATTCATGTGACGAAGGATGCCAGGAAGAAGCTGGAGTCGACCGCAGAGGTTGGGATATTTTTGGGGTACACAGAAACACCCCACAACTATCGTGTGTATTTTCCAGACAGTCAGATGATTGTCGTGCGACGGGATATCAAATTTCATGAGGAGAAAGCCATGAAGTTGTCGCTTGAGAGGGAGCTACACTTGCATGCAGAGGAGGAGCTACTTGTTCCTAAAGATGAGCCTCGAGATGTGGATCAACCACAAGAAGAGGTTCATGGAGTGGAAGAAACCACTCATGCAGCATCGAACATCAGAGGGCGGAAGTGTACTATAGAAGCTGAGCGACTGAATCTTGATGCAGTGCAGAATGTAGGAGTTCCTACATCATAGCCTAGACAGAGACAGTCACCTGAAAGATTTACTAGATACATGGCTCTGATGAGAAAGTGTATCGTAAAGGAGCCATCCTCTTTCGAGGAAGCTGTGGAGGATCCCTTATGGATAGATGCCATGGTGGAAGAGTGTGATTCAATTGTCAAAAATAGTGCATGGGAGATTGTCCCAATGCCGGAAGGGAAATCAGTGGTAGGTTAGAGATTGATCTACAAAGTGAAGCAAGCTACTGACGGGAGCATTGAGAAGTATAAGGCAAGATTTGTTGCCCAGGGCTTCTCACAGATTGAGGGGATTGATTATGAAGAAAACTTTTCACCTATCGCAAGGTATTCTTCCATACAGACCATCCTTGCTCTCTCAGCACAGATGGGTTGGCACATTCATCAGATGGATGTGAAGATTGCATTCCTCAACGGAATCATTGAGGAGGTGATCATTGAGAAGCTTGAAGGATTCGAAATCTTCAGCAGTGAGTCACATGTGTGCAGACTCAAAAGAGCGCTGTATGGGCTGAAACAAGCACCTCGTGCTTGGTACACACGGATAGACAGTTATTTCACCGGACTTGGTTTCGCCAAGAGTGAGGCGGATCCAAACCTATACCAGATTGTGGTGGAGGGTAAGCTTTTTATCATTGTGCTTTATGTAGATGATTTAATACTAACAAGTGATGAAATGTTGATACACTAATGCAAGGCAGATCTTGCAAAGGAGTTCGAGATGAAGGATTTGGGCCTCCTTCATTATTTCCTGGGATTGGAAATTTGACAGCGGAAAGGTGAACTGTTTGTGTCTCAAGGAAAGTATGCTCGGGAGATACTGGAGAATTTTCACATGCAAGGCTGCAAGCCTATCGACACTCCTCTTCCTGGTGGTTGGAGGAAGGAAGATGCTACATCGACAGAGGTAGTGGATGCCACTATTTATCGACAGTTGGTTGGTTCGCTCATGTATTTAGTCAATACACGACCGGACATATGCTATGCTGTGAACCAGCTTTCACAAGCGATGGTTAAGCCTACCAAGCTATTTTGGAAGGCAGGCAAGCATGTCCTGAGGTATCTCAGGGGCACATCTGGGTATGGATTGTGGTACAGACAGTCGGATGAGGTGAAGCTGCATGGCTTCACGGATGCAGATTGGGTAGGAAGCCCAACGGACAGAAAGAGCACATCTTGAGGGATTTTCAGTATCGGACCTACAATAGTTTCTTGGTACAGCAAGAAACAAAGATCCATGGCACTCATTTCAGTGGAGGTCGAGTACATGGCAACAAGTTTGGCTGCATACGAGGCTGTATGGATGAGGGAGATCCTGGTCGGTTTGTTCGGTTCTCATTTAGATCCTAATGTGATATATTGTGATAATCAGAGTTACATTAAACTCTCGGTTAATCGAGTATTTCATGATAGATCTAAACATATTAACATTCGGTACCATCATATCAGATATTGTGTGCAGTAGAAGATCATGTTGCTTTCTTACATTCCTATGGAGGATCAGGATGCAAATATTCTGACGAAGGCGCTCACCAGGAGAAAATTCGAATACAATAGAGACAGGATCGGGGTGGCAGATAATCCCTATCTTGTTGAGAGGGAGTGTTGAGATTCAACAAGATGATGAGCTTAGTGAAAAGAGTCGCCTTCACTAAGTGGGCTCGCATGCTATTTTTGACGCAAAGTCTATTTTTAGACTATGTCTATTTTTAGACGTGTCGATCATATTCTATGAGTTGCAGGATGCTATTTGTGGATGGCTGGTAAAGTTGGAAAAATAGATGGACTTCTATTTTTAGACATATTGGGTGGAGTCTATTTTTAGACTGCCAGTCTAAAAATCGACATGTCGAATATTATTAGCTCTTAATAATATTTGGACTCTAAACATTATCTTATTCTCTTGGATCAATTCAATTCAATTCATAGATGTGGCACAACATCTGAAAAAATGAATTACGCTATTCCTGAGGGTTTACTGGAGCTATCTCATGGAGGAATTCAGTTAAAACTCAAGTGGCAGAGTTTGGTGGAGTTGAAGAAGTAGTTGGTAGAGTTGTATTTAGTTTAACTCAGTTAGACTCAGTTGAGCTAGTTGTATCTAGTCTAACTGATTGATACACTAGTGAGAGTGGAGTGAATTAATTAGTTAATTAATTCACAAATAATAACTCATTAATCAACTAAAGAATACATTGGTTAACTGCAGTGCATGGCAGTTTCAGTGGAGACCAGTGGAGAGATAGGTGAAAGAGCAAGTGTGACTATCAGTTGTGACTATAGTGATGCATTGATTGCATCCAACACTAAGTGGAGATGTAAATTAGGATTGTGTGAGCAAGGCTAGGGTAATTCGAACTCATTCAGAGCCATTCTTCAGCGGGGATTGTGCAATAGAGGTAGGCTAGCAGGTGGCAAAGATTGGTGCATGGATTTGCAAGATCAGGCCTGATTAGTGTGTAGCGATTGTATTGTAATGAGAGCTTGATATGATCAGATTTGTATGAGGATTGTTACATGATCTCTATGACATATAGTTGGGGTTTTCGGCTTCAAGCTTTCCCATTAAACAACTGTGTTAATGGTTGTGAATTTTTATTGTTTCATGTGTGCATTGAAATCTTGATTTAATTTCTGCAAATGATCAATGGTAGAATAGATTCTATATTTTTCATGAAGTTAAAATAGTGTGAGATTAGGAGAATCTTGGACACATATCACAAAAGTTATATAATTTCTACACAAGTCAAACTTGGAAACTGTGTGTAGCAATAAAATACATGAAGTGGAGAATCAAGAGAGAAAGAAAGTAGGAATGATCTATATGTCAAGATTATAGATCAATATAAAATCTCCCATGACTTGCTTTTCCAATAGCAAGTCATAAATATATTGGAATCTTAGTGTTATCGGTCTCGTATGTGTCGAAACCACTTGCAGCATATTGGCTTAAAACTATTTCAAGACATTTTTTTTATAATTTGTATAGATGTTGTAAGCGAGACAAGAAAAATAGTGGTTATTATTATTAAGTTGATAGTTCTTTTGTGGAGGAAAATGATACTATGATTTTATAGTATAAATCATTGTTACTTTCAAATGTGTGCGTGAAGAGTCTTTGATCATTAAACACCCTGCACTCTGAGAGAACCCCCCTGTGAGTTGTGAGGTTTTGTTTTTAAGATTTGAGTTGTTTACATTAAAGTTTCTTAGAGTTTACTCTCATTACAATTATATTTATAATTGTTTTCATTATGCTGCAGAGTACTCATAAACAAAAAACACCAAATTTTTTTTACTTATTCAATGCATTTTGTTATTAGTACTTATATGTTTTTATCATTCAATTTCAATTTCTGTTAGTTATTTTATCATTCGAATTCAATTTCTGATATGCTAAATGGAGTACACTTTAGTGTTTAATTACACACATTAGTAACCATTCTTCAGTTATTATTTTATCTTTTATACATTAGATTTAATTATCATTCTCTTTCAAAGAAATTTTATCTTTTTATAGCTTGGATTTCATTATCATTTTTTCACAGCATTTAAAATAGGCCTTTCCTTATTTTCAATTTAGCTTAAAGATTTCCTTTCAACAACTAGTGCAAAATGAGTTCAATTCCGCAGCAGCAGAATTAAATCATTTGCTTTCATGTTCAACTTTCAAGCATTTCCTTTTAACAATTAGAATTAAGTATGGATTTATGTAGTTTAGATAGATCTTTTATTTTCAAAAGATTAGCTTAGTTAGTTAGGACTCTAGATTGAAAGAACATATGTGTCATTAGTCTCCAATTTGTATGAATAACAATCATCAATATTTGCAATTAGTTTCATTTTTAGAATTTATTTAATTTACAGAAGAAATAAGAGAATATATAGTGCACATACATTTCACAAGTACATGATTCTTGGTTGACAATTAATGAAGAAAATTAAAGACAATTAATTTACCAAACACAACTACAACGATATTCTTTGCACGTATCGATTAGATTTGTGGTTTCCTTTCTAGATTTGACATGCACGATGTTTCATGTGTGTTATTGGTTCTCTTTCTTCCATTAGCATGGGTTTTTCCAGGTGTGACAATGTTTTCCAGCCTAGCCTTTCCATTTCTAGATAGCCATGGTGTGGTGGGGTTCTCATGTTTTGGTTGAACTGGATTTCCGGATGGATTCAAAGTTGAGTGAGGTGGATCTCTGAATGAAAGAACCCATGGCCTAGTAAACGCTGAACTGGACTATGGGTTGTCGTAAATCCAGATAGTGTGTTGCTTCGGTGGGCCTAGGAATCCTCGACCGGTGAATGGTGGGATATGCAGTAAATCCTAGAGGTGGGTGCTCTCCATTGAACCAAGGAATCCCAGGATAGGATATAGGGTAAATCCTGGAGAGTGGAGTCTCGATTATGGCCTAGTGATCCCTGGATCAAACTATGGATTGCGGTAAAGCCTAAAGACTAGGGGACATGAAAATTCCTCACGGTGTAGGTGGAGAAATCCAGTGACATCCATGCTTGTTTTGGCCTAGTGATCTACTAGAGATCATGGTAAATATTTTTATTACATGTTTATTGTTTTGGACTATTGATTTAGTGTGGATTTGTTATGAAACCAGCTCCAAAAATAGAAGAAAGTAGAGATCAACGCCTTAGAAATAAGGAAACCTCCTTTACATTACATAAATGAACAATTATTGGATGATTCAAATGACAAAACCTCCTTTCTATATAGGAGTCCATGGGGTCACAATATAATCCTAGTTGACCTAAAAATAATAATATAAGGGCCAAAAATAGCAATAGTGCGTTTTATGCAGCACAATAATAACAATATGGGGACTACGGGGATACAACAATAACAATAAGGGGGCTACACTACAACAATAAGGGACTACACTAGTAATATAGGGACCTAACATGCCCCTCTCCTTCAAAAAAGTGTTTTCCTCAACGCTTGAGTAGCTTTGGATGCTTTTGTATAAAATTATTATCCTCCCATGTGGAATCTTCAGTGGGTAAGTTCTTCCACTTGATGCGATACTCTGAAATTAATCAATTTCATAGTTGTCTAGTTCTTGTTTCTGTGACTACTTCAGGTTCCAATATAATTTTTCCTTCCTCATAAAGTTCTGGCAATATTGTTTGAACTAGAATTTTGTCACCTATAACCTTCTTTAAGCATGAAACATGGAAAACTGTGTGCACTCGAGAAGAACTAGGAAGCTCCAATTTGTATGCCATAGTACCAATCTTTTGCAACACCTTGTAAGGACCATAGTAATTTGGAAATAATTTATTATCCTTATTAGCTTGCTTGAGTGACATTTTTTTGTATGGTTTTAGCCGTAAAAATACTCAGTCTCCTACATAAAAACTTTTCTTGCTACGATGTTGATTTGCATGTTCTTTCATTCGATTTTGTGCCAAATTTAGGTTATCCTTTAAGAGTTGGAGAACTTGTTGTTGATGCTCGATGTGATCTTCCACTTCTTGAACCTTATAATTTTATCTTAAAGATGATGTGACAGACGATGGATGATATCCATAAAGTGCCATAAATGGGGTCATTTTTTCCGCAGTATGGAAGGAAGTTTTATACCACCTTTCAGGCAGAGGTAACCACTTGACCCATTGTGATTGTTATCAAATGCAAAACAATGAATATATCCTTCCAAAAATTTGTTCACTATGTCAATTTTCCCATCGGATTGAGGATGATAAGATGAGCTATGGGATAGTTGAGTACCCAAACAAGAAGATAATTCCGTCCAAAAATTTCCAGTGAAAATGGGATCTCTTTCGCTTACAATAATATTTGGGTTTAGATGTAGCTTTTGAATTGTTTCCATAAATGCAGTAGCAACTGTACTTGCCTTAAATGGATGAGATAATGCACAAAAATGTGCATACTTGGTAAGTCTATCAACTACCACCATGATTACACTCTTTCCTTCAGACTTAGGTAAACCTGTGATAAAATTCATGAAAACCTCCTCCCAACGTTGATTGGAATGGGTAAAGGTTGTAGTAGACCCAGGGTCTTAATTGTCTCAACTTTATTTTGCTGGCAAACCAAACATTCTGCCACAAACTTTTGAATATCAGATTTAAGGCCATCCCAAAAAAATTATTTCTTCACCCTATGATAAGTTTTTAAAAACCCTGAGTGTCCTCCAATGAGAGAGGTGTGCAATTCCAAAAGAATATTTTGTTTTAGTTGGGAATTCTTACAAAGATATAAGTGATATTTGTACCATAAGGAATCATTTTTCCAACTAAATGTATCAGATGTACTGGATATTGCTGCAAATTTTCAATTAATGTCCACACTTCTTCGTCACTCTTCCATTCCTCCCTTTCTTCGGTTATCCAATTTGGTTGGATAATAGAAATGACACAAAGCAATGCTTCCACCTCCTCATCCTTTCTTGAGAGTGCATCTGCAACAACATTTAAATTCCCCTTTTTTATAGATGATTTCAAATTCATAACCCAACATTTTTGTGATCCATTTTTGCTGCTCTTCTGAAGATAGTTTTTATTCCAAAAAGTATTTAAGACTATCATGATCAGTTTTTACCTTGAATTGTCTTCCTATTAGGTGAGGTCACCATTTCTTTAGTGCATGTAGTATTGCCAACATTTACTTCTCATAAATAGGTTTCTGTAAATACTTTCCTTTGATTAGACGACTTTCAAAGGCAATGGGTCTTCCTTCTTGCATTAAAACAACACCAATTCCATTTCCTGAGGCATTATATTCCACAATAAAGGTTTTTGTGAAGTCTAGTGTAGCTAAGACCATTTCTAGGCACATTGCATCTTTAATATGTTCAAAGGCCTTAGTTGCTTCAGGATTCCATGAAAATGCATCTTTCTTCAATAATGTTGTTAGAGGTGCTGCTATTCTCCCATAATTCTTAACAAACTTGTGATAATACCCTATTAACCCGTGAAATAATTGCAACTGCTTTATGGTTGTGGGGAATTTCCATTCCTTAATGGTTTTAATTTTGTTAGGGTCTGCCTTAACACCCTCCTGAGATACAATATGACCCAGATATTCCACCTCTTGTACTCCAAAGAAACTTTTGGAGATTTTTGCATATAGTTGTTTCTCCTCAAATAGTTTGAGCACACTGTCAACATGTTGAACATGATCCTTCCAAGGCCTACTGTCGATTAGTATATCATCAAAAAATACTAACATAAATTTTCTAAGGAAGGGTTTAAAAATGGAATTCATCAACCATTGAAATGTAGAAGGCGCATTGGTAAGGCCAAAAGGCATGACCAAAAATTCATAATGACCCTCATGAGTTCGAAATGCTATTTTCGGAATATCTTCAACCTTCATTCTAAATTGATGATATCCTGAATGAAGATCCAACTTGGTAAAATAAATTTCTCCATGTAATTCATCCAATAATTCATCAATCACTGGAATGGGGAATTTATCTTTAATAGTGAACTTATTGATATCCCTATAATACAAACACATGCACCATGATCCATCCTTCTTTTGCACCAATAATACTGGAGAAAAGAATGAACTTTTCCTAGGTTGAATTATACCGGGCTCTAACATTTCTGCAATCATATACATTCAATTTCGCTCTTTTGGACATAAGGATAACTGTAAGGCCTGTTGTTTGGAGGAACACTTCCTGGAATCAAATGAATAGAATGATCATGATGACGAATAGGTGGGAGTCCTTTGAGAGTTTCAAACACCTTGGAATGATTGTCCAAGACTTTTTGGAGATATGGAGAAATGGATGATTTTAATGTTGGAACTTCTAGTGAGCATAATTGTGTAATTACACCTCGTTTTTATTTCTTGAGAAGATTTGTCATGACATTAGAGCTTATTATCTTTCCCAACTTCCCTGCGATACCCCATAATTCAACTTCCTTTCCTTCCAAAAAAAAATTAAGAAAAATTCTTCAAAATTAAAATCTACCATCCCCAAAGATTGTAACCATTGTACTCCTAGTAAAACATCAACACCTCCCATTGGAATGGAAATCATTGGACTATTCAATACATATTCCCCCATGGTTAGCTAGATATTATGTCACTTTCCAAAGCAATTTATAGTCCCTCCATTTGCAACCATCACTTGACGCTCTAGTGCTGGGTATAGGAAGCAATTCAATTCCTTGGCTACCTTACAATGAATAAAATTATGGGTACTACCCAAATCAATCAAAAATATTACCTTTTTCTTATTGATATGTCCTTCTATCTTGAGAGTTTGAGGAGTGGTAATTCCTGCCAATGCATTACAGGATATGGTCAAAATTATTTCTTCTTTCTCTAGGATTGGTTCCTAGTGTATATCCTCTTCTTTTGAAGTTTCTTGTTCATTTTATTCCTTCTCTTCACAATCTATGTAAAATAATTTCTTCTCAGCACACTTATGACCTTTAGTGTATTTTATATCACAACTGTAGCAAATCCCCTTTTCTCTTTTTTCTTCCAATTTTTGTGCTTTCAGCCTTGTAGGTTGTGGAAGTATAGGAGTAGCAACACTTCCATCTTTATAGATGTTAGTGGTAGGCTTCCTTGTGGCCATAAATTTACTTTCAATTTTTCTTGGAAGCTTGAATGCATTCTCCAATTAATCAAGTTCCCAAAGGAGAACCTCATGTTGGATGTTATCCATTAAAGTCCCTATGAAGACATCAATCTTGTGTTCCTATGGAATATCAGTTATACCCTTATATTCAATTTTTGGAATTCCTCAATGTGCTCGACAATTGAACCCTTTGTTTGAGATTTACTGATTGGATAAAGAAGGTACTGATCTTTGTATCCTCATAATGTGCTATCATTTCCTCCGTAAAAATTGACCAAGTGACAATTTTTTTACAAGAGCAAAGCCATTGATACCATACAAATGTATTTTGTTCTAAATGTAAAGTTGTAATGCATACCTTTTGTATGTTTTTTACATTATGGAGATCAAAATATTGGTCCATCTGTAGTATCCATATTATGGGATCCTTGCCATAAAAATTCCTCATATCCATCTTTGGAATATAGTGGGCCTTCAATCCAACATCAGAGTTTATGAAATCACGATTAACATTTATTTTTTTCTCATCATGATTTTCCTGTACTACCTTTTCTCCATTAGGAATAATTTCTTGTATCAACTTTGTCAAACCTTCCTTCTAACTTTCCATGTCTGCTTTTATATCATTCTTCATGTCATCCATCTTAGCTTCCATGCCATCCATATTAGCTTCCCCGTGTTTCTTCAAACCATCCATATTAGCTTCCATGGTTTTGTTCAAACCATCCATCTTGGCTTCCATGTCTTTCTTCAAAACTTCCATTTCATTTTTTTTTTCTCTTTGCGAGAGAGAAATTTGGTGCACTTGCTCTTGTAATTTTGATATATCATGTTGCACTTATTCCTCTTCATGAGTCATAGTAGATCCTTCTAAGGGCTTAATGGGTGTTGAATTCTTTTTAGGGGTCATTTTATAACCCAATACTGATATACATGCTTCAATATCCCCTTGGAATCACTTCAAACTGATTTTTCAAACAAGACTTATGCAATTTGAAAAAAAAAAATACACACCGATCTCTTGGTTTTGAGGAGCTCGATATTGAAACTGATGTATCTCTCTAATTTCGAATCCCCAAGATTTAAGCTTTGGTACTGTAATAGCCCTCTGAGTCTTCTTTCCAATTCCATAGCTCTAACTTGATTTGGATTCTTCAAGGCAAAGATATTCCCAATCTCCCACAATGACTTAATTATGGACTAGTTCAGTAGAGCGAACTTGTATGGTGTGCGACGTGTCATTGTTTCCTCCTTCGGCTTTGAAATTGATACACAGAAAATTAGAGTCCACTTAATTTTGGACACTTTTTACCGAATTCCAATCGAATGCTCAGAGAGAGAATTATGATGATTTTCCCAAGGTCATCTCTTTGAGATGAAATTCAGGAACCTACAAAATCCCTACCGTCCACAGATCATATCTCCGAAAATATTGCGAACCAAGATCTAAAATTTTTACACGAAATTCATCAAGATTTATTTGCAAATGGTTTTTTTTTAGCGTCTGAACCTTCATAGAAAATTTTTTTTAGCGAAAATTCCACTATGACCTGTTTGAAGCATCGAAACCCTAAAATCCAAAGTTCTAATACCAAATGTTATGAAATCAGCTCCAAAAATAGAAGAAAAGAGAGATCAATGCCTTAGAAATCAGCCACTTCGAAGGGTTAACCTCCTTTACATTACATAAATGAACAATTCTTGGATGATTCAAATGACAAAACCTCCTTTCTATATATAGGAGTCCATGGGGTCACAATATAATCCTAGCCAACCTAACAATAATAATCTAAGGGCCAACGATAGCAATAGTGGGGTTTTATGTAGAACAATAATAAAAATATGGGGACTATAGGGGTACAACAATAACAATAAGGGGACTACACTACAACAATAAGGGACTACACTAGTAATATAGGGAACTAACATGATTACGATAAAGCATAGTTCTATTGATGAGGGTGAGGTGGTTTAGCCTCAGGAAGCCATGGTTGGTTCTTTCAGTTTGAGTCCCACATTCATGCTTGGAATATGGTACGAGGATGATTGGCTGAAGAGAGATTTGGCTCAGAAAATCTATGTTCGGGTGGAACGTGATAGTCCCATACCAGGTTGGTTTTTGCATTCATTAATGATAAGTTATTTCCTTGGTATATTATGTGTAAATGTATTGGTTTATATGTGGACTATATGGTTGATGTATCCTTGATATTTCTGTTGCTATTATGCTGGTAATAAGCATGTAATATGACAATGATGATGTATGGGTCTCATCATGTTTTAGTTTGTAAATGAATAAAAAATGTATCTATGACCTAACAGTTGATAATGAAACTAATGATATAAGGGAACAATGCTTCTTACCGATTCTAAAATAAGTATGAGGCCCCTATGCTCAAATATATTATTTAGACCTATATATTACATTTTTGTGACATGTTTGACGAAATTTCAGTCATGGTTGGGGATGGTCAGGCCTAGTCCTGGTGTCAGTTTGGTTTGCAAGAATTATCCTGTTGTAATTTATGAATTATGAGAGTTACATGGAATTATGGGCAGAGTTCTAGCCCCAACCTTGGAATATAGCCTTAAAATATGCAATCGCTAGCACAAAACTGGGTGAAAAAGTCCACAATTGCATTGATGCAGTCTTATGCATGTGACTGGGAGGTTCCACTCGCAATTTTTCCTTATCAAGGGAGTGACTCGGGGATTGATGCTTGAAAAGGTCAGTTTGATGTAGGAGATAGCCTTCTGGAATGTTTTCATGGCTCCTGGGTGTCTTGTAGCAAGTGTATAATTTTTTTGTAGTTGTGTGGTGTTGGTTCCACTTCCTTAAGGTGACCTGGGAGGTTGAATCAGATCACAGTAGACTCTTGTCACATGTTTACTTTGGTTGGCCAGTTACTTGGGTAGATATTAGAGGAGGGTGTTACAACATGGTATCAGAGCATGGTTCACCCCTTGGACTGGATGGGCAGTGTGTGTTGATCATGCATTCACATCAGTTACATGTGTTACTCATCCTTGTGGTCTATATGCTTGTTGCATATGTATGGTGTTAGTCATGGTTGTAGTGATGTTGCCATGTGAAAGTGAGGGTGTTGGCATGGAATGTGTTTTCATGAATGTATGATTGGTTACATGTTATTTATGCTTGTATATTGTCAAGTGTACATTGATATGGTTGTTGTCGTCATGCATGAGGTCATGGTGTGTAGTTGATATGGTCATGCATTGATGACTGGACTTTAGCTAGATTGATGGTTATTTGTTGATGCACCTATTTGTGATATGTCTATATGTTGTTATGATTATTTCTATGCATGTATTACGCTAATTTGGCTGATATTTCAGATGATATATCCTCCCCGAATTGTGCTAAGGTACATTGATTTATTGTAATTTGGTTTAGTTGACATGATATGCCTTGCAGGAAAGAAATCAAAGATGACTAGCAAGATGGTAGACTGCAAATATTCTCCTAATGAATTAGATGAGTAGCTTGGTGTTGGGAACTCTTGTGACTTAGTAGACTCACTGAGAAGTTTGAAGGAAGAAATAAGGAGTTGTAATGCGGACAATGAAAAAATCATATGGGAACAAGAGAAACAAGCAGAGGTTAATGCGGTACTCCTTCAAAACTTGTTAGAATTGCAGTTAAAAGGGGCACTTTGGATCATCCATGGGTAGGGGGATAGAAATAATGGGACATATGGTAGTAGGTATCATGGTGGTCACAGGTCAGATATAGATGACACAATGAGAGATGGTAGGTTTTTGGATACTCTAGATAGGAGAGGTGATGGGCATGAGTACTATTATAGTTCTGGTTCTGATAGGCATTATGATTGTCATCGTTATCATCCTTACAGCAGGAGTGATAGAGGATACTTGCTGGATGATTTTAAGAAAGAAAAGCCACCTAAATTTGATGGATATTTGAAGAACTCAGAAGATGCAGAGGCTTGGATACTTAGGATGAAGAAGTTATTTGAGTTTCATAATTACACAGATAATATGAAGGCCAGAGTAGCTATCTTCATCTTGAAAGGTAAGGCAGACATTTGGTGGGAATATGTGAAGCGGGTTAGATACATTAGGACAAAATACTTGAGTTGGCATGAGTTCAAGAGACTTTTCAGGCATAAGTACTTGTAAGAAAGGTACTACGACGATAAGGCCAAAGAATTCTATAAACATATGGGATCAATGAAAGATGAAGAGTACATGACTAAGTTCCTGGAGATATTGAGGTATGTATTATATATCAAAGATGAGAAGGCTAAATTTTAGTGATTTGTGAGTGTTTTTCCATTAAAATTTACAAATAGGATTGTGTATGATGAGCCTCGATCACTTGAGGAAGTTATTGGGAAATTGAAGCATTGCTTCTAATAGTCGAAGCGTAAGAATGAATCTCAGCAAGGATGGAAAGGGAAAGATAAATGTAAAGGTAAATGGAAGCCGAAAATAAAAAGGCCTCAGAATGCAGAAGAGAAAGAAAATGTGGCACCACAAAATAAGTTCAATGCATCTAGATAGGGAAATGGGTCACAACAACAACATAAAGGTGATGGTACTAGGAAGTTAGAGTGTTGGACATGCAGTAAGGAGCATATAAAGAGATATTTTCCATAGAATCATGGTTGTAAGCCTCAGATATATAGTGCAAAGGAGGCACATACTATTGGGGATGTTGGTTAGAGCGTTCCTAGTATCTATGTAACACTGGATGATAGACAAACATACCATCAACAATCTATCATTGAAATGGACAGTAAGCTTTTTGATCAAGTTGTTTCTATTTTGATTGACCCTAGATCTAATTATAGTTATGTTAGTCCTGACTTGGTGGATAAGTGTGGTTTGAATAAAGAAGTGCATGCAGAGTCTTGGTTAGTGAAGTTGGATACAGGTACCAAGAAGTGAGTTCATCATTGGGTAAGAGCTTATGCATTTGAACTGAATGGTATGCCTACATCAACACATTTGAATTTTTTTGTCATTGGGTTAGTATAACACGATTTTTGCTATGGATTGGTTATATATTCACAGGAATAAAGTGGATTTTTATGACAAATCCATTGATTTATTGGATGAAAATGGGGAATAGAGAGCCTTACAGGGTAATAATAAAGAAACATCGGTGATAATGGTTACAACTATCCAGGCCAAGCATAGTCACATAAAAGTGTGTGTGTTATTTAAAATGCATATTTCTAGAGACAAAGGTAAGGAAGTTGAGGATGAAAATGTTTTGATAAGGTACCCAATTCTACAGTAGTTTCAGGATGTGTTTCCCACAAATATTTCAGAGTTTCCCCCTCATAGGGAAGTAAAGTTTTCTATTGAATTGGTACCAGGGGAAAAACCAACATCAAAAAAACCATACAGTATGAGAACTCCAAAGTTGGTAGAGTTGAATTTGCAGTTAAAGGAAATTCTTAACAAGGGATACATTAGGCCAAGCGTATCACCTTTGGGTGCACCGATATTGTTTGTGAAGAAGAAGGATGGTACTCTCAGGTTATGCATTGATTATAGGCAGTTGAACAAGGTGATCATCAAGAATAGGTATCCATTTCCGAGGATGGATGAATTTTTTTATCAGCTAAAGGGAGCAGCATTGTTCTCAAAGATTGATTTGATATCCAGATATCATCAAGTACGCATCAAGGAAGAGGATATTTACAAGACAAATTATTGGACCATGTATGGACATTATGATTTTGTTGTAGTTCCATTTGTTTTGAATAATTATCCAAGTACCTTTATGTGCTTGAATAATAGTGTGTTGTGCCCTTATCTGGACAATTTTGTTATTGTGTTCATTGATGATATATTGGTATATTCTAAAAATGAAGAAGGTCACGCCGAACACTTAGAAACAGTATTGATATTGTTGAGAGAGAATTAGTTGTATGTTAAGCTTTGTAAGTGCAATTTATTTTAGATATAGGTACATTACTTGGGACATGTTGTTTCCAAGGAAGACATAACAATGGATCTCGAAAAGATAAGAGCTATCATGGAATGATAAGCTCCTAGAAATGAGGACAAGGTAAGGTAGTTCATGGAGTTGGCAGGTTATTATAGGAGTTTCATCATGAACTTCTCCCGCATTGCATATCCTATTATGCCAGTGCAGAAGTGTTGTGGCCAGCAACAACCCCCCTTCTTATTTAGTATTAGTGGTAATACTAAATAAGTGGGGACCCTTACTCAAAAAATCCAAAAAATCAATTAGTGATTATTTTCATTTTTCAATAAAACTTACTATCATAAAATTAAGAGAAAATTCCTTGAAAAATCTAGAAAAATTAAGTTTTATGATAGCTTAGAATTGAATCATTATTTGAGGAATATCTCATCGCAAAAAGGTAAATGAACACCTCTTTATAAGCGGAATTCTAAAAAATGTGATATGAAACTACGCGCTAAAGGAAAATTCATCGCATCGCATGCTTAGAATGTTATATCTTACGATGAAAAATTCAAATCACCGATGAGCGATAACATGTATCGCAAATCACATATCGCAGAAAATATGTTAACGGATGTTTGTCATATATTATGTCTTGCGATCTTGCGATATTGCGATATAGCAATTTCGCGATGTTACAATAATTACGCTATTTGATTCCACGAGATTGCGATCTATGATATTGCGAACCAAATCGCAGATCGCCTTATCGCAGATTGTTAAAGGCTCATTACACGACGAAAATCTTTCCATAAATCGAGACCCCGTTATACGCTTTAATGTTAAATTAATGAATTGATTTTCATTTATTAATGAAAAATGGTTTCGTTCTGATTGAAGAGTTATTTCACGTAAGGTAGTATATTGCATACGTCTTCAGCATTTAAAACTTTCCTGTCACGTTTTTCTATCATTATTCTCACTTAATTCGTGAACTGTAGGAGCAACGAGCTGAGAACTATACAAAGCAGTATTCAGAATAAAATGGGAAAGAAAGACAAGGCTCCAATTTCGGAAGATAAAGAGATGACGTCCTTATACACAGACACTGCCTGTAACAGAGATGCTGGTATCACTACTCGAGAGGGCATGTATAATCTTCTCGAAGAAGAGAACCCCAGAGTAATGGAGGTTACGGCTACTACGGGATCACATGGGTCTTCTGAAGCATCTCTTACAGAGCTAGCTTGTTCATTCTTGCACCGAATAGCAGCGAGACCTAGAATTATTCCGTACACAGATATGATTAAATGGGTGTTGGATAGCACTGATATTTCAGACAGACAGTTTAAGACTCAGGGTCAAGAGCTCATTGGCTCATTTACTCCATAGGATTTGAGACTCATGTATCATTTGCCAGAGCCACAGGCAACTTATAACAAAAACTTTATGGAGAAGTTTGCCAAAGAAAATGAAAACCTGGCAGAATGCACCAAAGACTGGTCCTGGAGAGACGAACCACTGAAGAAAGATAAATACAGTATGTATAGTACTGGTTCTCTCACTTCTTCATATTGCTTTGCTGCTGCTATGCTCTGTCGGCTTTTTGGAAAGCCTGACATTAATAATTTTTTGCCTGAATGGCTTTCGTTGTTGAATGCTGTTGTTAATGCTACCATTGTGGATTGGGCTACGATACTTTCTGACAACTTAGCCACGCCTATTTTCAAATATCGGTCTAAGAGAATTGTTTCTCAGAGGATTTATCCTCCTTTTTATTTATCTACTTATGTGATAGATTCAATCTGTTTTGTTTCTAAGTTTCCGTTAATGGGTTGGAAATGGACAATTCAAGATCCCCTGCCCATTCATGTTTATCACAAAGAGTTGTGGGATTTAGAGTTCATTCCCTGTTTTTACAAGATTTTCCATGGCATTATGTTACCCCTGTACAAAATATTGTATGATAAAGATGCTCCAAGGTTTTCTCCTGAGGCAGAGGTGGACATTCTACCTGTTGCGAGATGGTTTGGAGAAGAATTTTTTACATATGTTAGGGTTTTTGAATGTTTTTCTTCTCCTCATGTTTTACCATTGTATGTTCCTGATAAAATCATTGCTCGACAAATTGCTTATCAAACCTGTGGAGAAGGAGGTTTGACTAAAGAGTTGAAAGACAAGAAGAAGACTATCTGGCCTCAATTTCCTGTGGCCTGTGGGGCCTTTTCATTATTTGATGTTGGTCATGCATTTAAAGAAGTAAACATTATTACATGTTTACATTTTTTCAAGTTTCCAAGAAGACCATTCGATCCATATGATGTTGTTAAAAATTTCACTACTGCAGTCAAGATAAGAGTGTTTTCTAAAGAAGAAGATTTGTTTGATGACATGTTCCAAGAAAAAGGCACACTTAAATAAATTCTACATTCATCTCAAATACATTTTCCTCCAACAGAGTTTCAAGAATTCAAAATATATAGAGAAAGGAGGTTAACTACTATCCCTCTGGATAAATTGCGCTTGGAACTTGTAAGGGAACCAACTCCTAGTGTTAGTCTCAGTAGAAGTTCAGATACAAACATGTCTAAGTAAAATTCTGGAAGAGAAACCTCTGAACACTCTAAGAGTGAAGGGTTAGTAAAATATACTGCCCAGTCTAAAGAACTCTCACATCAACAGATTTCAACCTCTCCACAGTTAAATATACCCCCTCTCATTGTACAACAATCATCAGTCAGAACTGAATTGGATAAGGAATGGGAAAAATTCAATGATTTGATTAATATTGAAGCACAAAATACACAAACAACTGTGAGCAATGTACAAACAACAATAAATATAGTCATAGGAGTAACTACTAATGTCTCAGAAACAGAACATATTCCTATAACCCCATCTTCTGAACTCATGCTTAAGATAGAGGAAATTCCTCCTCTTGATGTGTTATATAGTCCACAACACAACGCAGTGGTAAGAAAACAAAGAAAGAAAAGGAAATTAGAGAATGTGCCTTCTGATGATGCAGAACACCTAGATGTTCTATGGAAAGATCCTACTACTGATCCAACTGAAAATATCACTAAATTATCTTAGATCACAGGAGCTTATGCCTCTGCAGCCATTGACAAAGCGTCCGAGGTACACAAATTATTGAATGAGAAAGAAGATCAGATATAGGTCTTACAACAACAACTGCAAGAAGCCAATGCTAACAGTGAAGCTCAGAAACAACTTGAAAAATTACAGCAAGATTTTCAACATATGCAGATTGGATATCAGAAAAGTTTGGCCAAAAAAGAGAAACAGCTACAGGTTATGCAAGAAATGCACAAAGATGATCCCAAGCTCGGGAAATTTATCACAGAGTCTATTTCCTTAAATGACCAACTACTGCAGCAACAAGAAATATTATGCCAAATAATATTAGAATGGAACTCTTATTGTGAAGAAAGTGATAAAATCAGTAATCATGTCATAGATTTACGACATGATTATGATTTAAATGGAAAAAAAGTTAATGACTATTTGGCTTGGAAAAATACAAAAGAATGGAAAAGAGCAGGTGCACCTACAATCAATGAAAATCACAAAGAAATACTTTTTAATAATTGGGATGCACAGATCAGGAATGCAGAGCAAGCGACAGAAGAAGCAGCCATAGCAGCTAGCAGTATTATTGATTGTATAAATGAAAATTTACACAAGGAAAATATGATCTCTGAAACTACTCCAGGATACCTACCAAAAGCACAACTACTGCAAACAGAATGGAAACATAAAGCCCAAGAGAAGGCAAAATCGATTAAAGAATTAACAAAGTTAAATTGGGATTCTTACTGGGCATGTCTGGTAAAACCACACAGCCAATGCATGACTCTCGAGTGTATCATCAATTCTTCCGAAAAGATAGCGCCAGCTCTTGGCAATTCAGTCTTCATGGGACAGTTGAAATCTGAAGTCGGCCAGCCTATTTTTCTTAGATCAATGTTGAATGCTTGCAATTCCAAAGAACACATTCATAGTTAGTTAGTTGTTAAATTTTAATTTTAGATATAGTACTAGTTTTGGTTTAATTTTTTGCCTAAAAATAGGACGATCATTTAAACCGTATCCTATATTTTTTGTAATAAATTATTTTTAGATTTATTTAGTAGTATTTAAACCCTCCTCTTGCATTTAGAGAAAGGTCCTGAAATTTGTCAAAAACTTGTCCTCAGAACATGCACTTTTGCACCCTCTGAGGAGGTTTTGATGAATGAATGGAACAATATTTATTGATATATGCATTTAATATCTGCTACTAATGTTGCACTTCTGTATTCTTAGTGGATGTTGGATTGAGAAGAGATAAGTCATTATTGCTTGAAGTTCATGAGTAGAACTAGTTATAAATGGTACTTTTATCTCTTAACTATTTATGCCTCTGTGTTAAAGTGATATTTATGTTTAGTTGTTTATGTATTAACACTTGAATATTTGAGTTATCATTTGGCACTTTTGTACGGTGATAGCCACTTGTTTATGTTTAATATATGAAGAGCTTATTATGCGATATATTTTTCACAATTGTTTCGTCTAACTTTTTATACGAAGTGGTTTATCTTTATTGAATTCTTTTCTTATAACAGTTGAATGATCTTTATTACCAATTTCTATTTGAAATCATTTTAGATCGCATAAAGAAAATATTATATCCCGGGTTTAGTTTAGAATTAGATATTTCTGTTTAATTAGATTACATTTTACATGTTATTAGATTAGAATTAGAATAAAAGCATTTCACTTAGGAACTTTCTTAGAAAGGAAATATCAATTCTCAACACACACACACATATTGGGAAACTGGTCCCATTATCCACAATCGGACCCACTACACCAAACGGAAAAGGAGCTGCTAACCAAGGTCCAGACCGGGTGGGTATCCCCCTTGTTGTAGACCCGATTTTCGGGGCTTCAACATATTTGGCGCTAGAAGGAGGGCACCTAACTATGAATGGAAAGTAAGTCAAAATCTAAATACCGTTCTGAGAGTAAATCACCCTCACCATCTTCCCTGACTTCTCCATCACACATAGAATTTTTAAATCTAGAGCCAGAAGTCGAAATAACAACAGCCACTGCCACAAACCCTGACTTTTTAGAAGAATCTACTATTGAAGCCCCTGAAGTTGAATCTTTGATTCATAAACTTCAGCGATTCTCAATATCACCTCAAAGATCTGATAAATCTCAAGGCAGTGTGACTTCGCAATATAATCCTGCTCATCCTCTTACCAGATTACACAGCGAGAAGCTTGGCATTCAACCAACTGAGTTACCTCTACCTACAAGGAAGAGAGCAATGAAATCACCTAAAGGGTCTGATAGTGAGACTCTTTCATCATCATCATCCATATCAAACTCTTCACTGCGAAGTCAACCATCCACCCCTCCACTTCAGACTATTGTCTGTCAGTCTACTGGAACTTCCACATCTCCTTCTCAAACATCTGGAGTCATAATATGCTCATCTTCTCAATCGCAGGTATCATCTTCTAAACTTTCCTCTGTTAGTAGTTAAGCAATGGCCCAAATGCCATGGAATAATCCAGGGACTGTCTTAATGCCTGCACCCTTGAGTCAATTACCAGCCCATCCTGAAAAATGGCTGCCTAAGTTTAATCCTGAAGCATGCATGCTAGCATAAGAACATATAAATAACTTTATGTTGTCCATAAATCTTAATGGAGTTATTAATGGAGATGTTGTTGTCCAACATTTTCCCTATACTCTACAGGGAGCAGCCGGATCATGGTATTTCTCATTACCATCTGGATCTATCACTAGTTGGGATATTTTCCAAGATCAATTTTTGACTAAGTTTGGTGATGACAAGTCTACAACGACGTTGATCAATAATTTGTATAATCTTAGAGCTGAGTCAAAAGATCCTATCAAGTATTTTAATTCACGTTTCAATAAATTGTTAAATAAAATTCCTACTGCTTCCAAGCCTAGTGAAGAAGTGCGAAGTGAATGGTATATCTCAGCTTTACCATCAAACATAGCAATCTTCGTTGATAGGGCTAACAAAACAACTTTAGCAGATAATATTAAGGAAGCAATAGCAGTAGAGAAACGTACCAATGCTTTAGAAAAGAAAAATGCGATAGAAGAACGAAAATCAAAGAAGGTTACTTTTAAGGAAGATCCCAAGAAAAAACAATCGAAAGATCCATTTGATTTAGAAGGATTGCAGAAAGTTTTGAAAACCATGTCCAAAGAAATGGTTGAAATTACGAAACAAGTGGCAGAAACATATTCTAAAAAACCTTTCAAGCCTTTTAGAATAAACCCTTCAACTGATCCAAAGCCACCAAATGCTATTACTGATGCTGAATCAAAAGAAGAAGAAGAGGAAACTGCTACTGAAGAAACTACCGATGAAGAAGAAGTTGTAGAAGTACAAGGTATGTGGGATTTCATCCTCCCAGATGAGGAAGATCAAGAAGCATCCCCGGTTAGCACTCGAAGTAGAAATCAACTTGATCCTCCTCAATCTACTCCTAATCTAAAGAGCGCAAGCTCAATGACTAAGGATAAAGTTGCACCCAAGAAAACAACATCAAAAACAACTCAAACTAGCCCAGTCCAAACAGATTCGTCAACTCCATAAAAAACACTGATCGTTTCGGATGAAATGGAGTATAATATCATAGAAGACATGAAGAAGACTAGGGCTAACATCACTTTTTATGAATTGAGCAAGTTAAAACACCAGCAAAAGGTACTTTTGAAAGAATTACATGTTGTACCAGAAAAACCTTTGCCCGATCCTGTAATTTCTCAAGCTTCCAACGAGGTGGGAAGACCTCCAACTAATGCGATTAGCAAAGTTGATCTGGAAAATATCGCTTTAATTGGAGGAAGGTCGAGATCTCATACTCCTCCATTTCTTCTTACTTATGAAGTTTTCAATAAAAATTTGCATAATTGTTTAGTGGATTTTGGAGCTTCATCTAATATTCTACCAAAATCCGTATGTGCAAAGTTGAATATTCAATCACAAAAGTCTGCTGTGTGCATAGTCCAGCTAGATCGATCGCAAGTTGAAGTGATTGGCGAATTAAATCAGGTTACCATAAGACTGTCATCAAATCCAAAGGTATGTCAAGTTATTGATATTTTAGTTGCAGATATTCCAAAATTTTATGTCTTAATTCTTAGCAGAGATTGGTCAGAAAAAATTCATGGATACTTCGCAATTGATTGGTCGCACATGTGGCTTCCTTACAATGGTAAACCAAATCAGATAAAGGTTGAGCATGAAAAATATCAGAAATACATAGTAATAGAACTGGAGGGAGAAAATGAACCAGTTGCATACAATAATAATAACATTGGCAACTATTCAGTTGATTCTTTCTTAGGAAATTTCAATGCTCATACTTCACCTTATTTAGAACATTCTGTTTTATCTCAAGTAGAATTTTTTTCTCAAACAGATAGTTCTAAATGCATTAATTTTTTAGATACTCCTGTAAATAAATCTTTATTTTGGAAGTTAATTTTTGATGGTTCTAAGTCTAATGAAGGAGCAGGAGCAGGTTGCGTGTTGGTTAGTCCAGAGGGAAACAAAATTATGCTAACTTGCAGACTCGAGTTTGATTGCACCAATAATACCGCAGAATACGAGGCTTTAGTCCAAGGATTATACAAGGCAATCGGATTAGACATCAAATATTTACAAGTTTTCGGAGATTCTGAAATTGTAATCAAACAGGTACGTAATAATATACATTGTTTATCAGGTCATTTGAAGCATTATCAATCTTTAGTTCAATATCTAACTGAACACTTTATAGCATTTAATATTTCATCAATTCCCAGAATCCAGAATGTTAGTGCAGACCTCCTAGCCAACGTGGCCTCTAAGCTCATCCCTGCAGAAGACTATAGCCCTGATCGATTTTCAATCGAATTAATCTTTAGACCTTCTATTCCTGATAAAATTACCAATTGGAGGATTTTCAATGATGATCCTGATATTGTAAGTTTCCTCACATCTGAAGGATCTTACACTAATCAGATAATTGATGAAGACCAACATGACAGACAATTGCAACAAGATAGCGCTAATAATGCTATGCCAAAATCAGTAGTCAAGTTAGAAGACCTTTATGATTTGAAAGATCGATTCAAAAGATCTACCAATTCAAAACTACAAAGTTCAACTTTGAATTATGAATTAGTAAATCTAGGAACTGATACCAAACCACAGAATATCAACCTAGGCCTCGGTCTAGCTCCTGAAGAAAAATTAGCGTATGTTCGTCTTTTGAAACAATACAAAAGTGTCTTTGCTTGGAACTACGATGAACTCAAAACTTATGAAACTTCTATCATCCAACATACAATCCCAATGATAAATGAAGAAAAACCTTTTCAACAAAAGCTGAGAAAGATCCATCCCAATCTAGAAAATCAAATCAAATCTGAACTCAATAAGTTATTGAAAGCCAAGATTATTTTTCCCGTTTGACATTATAAATGGGTTTCCAATATGGTTCCTGTTAGAAAGAAGAACGGAGACATTAGAATTTGCATTGACTTTCGAAACCTTAACAAATCTTGCCAAAAAGATAATTTTCCTTTGCCTCCTATGGAGCAAATATTGCAGGCAGTTGCAGGATCAGAATTCATGTCTTTCTTAGATGGTTTCTCTGGTTACAACCAAGTGTTGGTCCATCCTGATGATCAATTAAAAACTACATTCAGAACTAAATGGGGCACTTATGCATATCAAAAGATGCCTTTTGGTCTGATCAATGCTGGTGCCACATTTCAGAGAGAAATGGACATCGCTTTCAAGGGATTAGTTAACAAATCAGTGGTAATTTACTTGGATGATATAACTGTATATTCCAAGAAACGAAGAAATCATCTTAAAGACTTAAAACAGATCTTCCAATGTTGTCAAAGGTATGGAATTTCACTTAACCCGAAGAAGTCCTTTTTTGCATTAAGCGAAGGAAAACTTCTTGGATTCATAGTGTCAAAATCTGGAATTCATATTGATCCTGATAGAATCAAGGAGATTTCTGAAATACCCTTACCTCACAACAAGCAAGCTATGCAATCTTTCCTTGGCCAGATTAATTTTGTAAAGAGATTCGTGCCAGATTTTTCAAGAATTGTATCTCCTTTACAAGCAATGATTAAAAAAAATTCAAACTTCAAGTGGGGCCAAAATGAATATGAGGCATTCAATCTGATCAAACAAGCAATTGTTAATGCTCCATCTTTAGCAACTCCAAATTTTTCCGATCCTTTTATTTTGTATACATTTGCCGCTGAGAAATCATACGCTGCAATACTCACTCAAGAAAATCAAGACAAGGCAGAAGCTCCAACCGCTTTCTTCAGTTCAAATTTACAGGGTGCTGAATTGCATTATTCAGATGTAGAGAAACAAGCTTATGTTGTTTTCAAAGCAATTAAATATTTCAGACCTTTTTTACTTAAAACCCATACAAAAATCATAGTACCATTTCCAGCGGTAAGAAATCTTTTAGTTCAGAAAGATGTGGGTGAGAAAAGAGCCAATTGGATTACTGCCTTACAAGAATATGATGTAGAAATCAAACAAGCAAGTATTGTAAGAGGTCAAGGCTTTTGCAAAATACTAGCTGGGGCATCACTTATTTCTGAAAAAACCATCTGCAGAGATACAAATGTATGAGGTAAGCCTAAACGATGTTGAATCATTATACGCTGATATCATACTTTATCTAAAGAATGGATATGCTCCTCCAAATCTCGATTACACCAAGAAAAGAGCTCTGAGGTTAAAGGCTAAAAAATATCAGCTTGTGAATGATGTTCTTTTAAGAATGAATTATGATTATGTTCTCCTTAGATGTCTTGAGAAATCTGAAGCTGAAAAAGTCTCGTAGGAACTTCATGATGGGCCAGCAGGTGGACATTATGCTGGAGATGCTACTGCACATAAAATCCTCTGCGCAGGCTATTACTGGCCCACACTATTCAAAGATTCACATAGCTACGTAAGGAAATGTCATTTTTTTCAAACTGCTGCTGGAAGACAAAAGAAACCATCATTTACATTACAACCAGTTAACATCGAACAACCTTTTGATCAATGAGGATTGGATATAATAGGTGAGATCGTTCCTCACTCTTCTAAGCAACATAGGTATATCATTACAACAACTGATTATTTTATGAAATGGGTAGAAGCAGTCCCTCTCAAGACAGCTAATGCCGAGCATATCATTGAGTTCATAGATCAGTTCATAATCACCAGGTTTGGTTTACCTTCTGCTTTAATGTTTGATAATGCATCATATTTTTCTGGCAATGCTATGACTAAATTTGCACTCAAGAGAGGTTTCAAACTTAAATACTCTGCCAATTATTATCCATAGGGAAATGGGTTAGCTGAATCCACAAATAAAAACTTAATTAGAATTATGAAGCGAACCATTGATCAAAATCATAAAAATTGGCATAAGTCTTTAATATATGCTTTATGGGCAGATCGAATAACGCAGAAAGCCTCTATTGGCACTTCTCCCTTTAATTTAGTTTATGGGAAAGAAGTGGTTCTTCCAACTCATCTAGAAATTCCTTCTTTAGCCTTAGTTCAATATATTGATGAAGCACCAACTACTTCCTTACAACTAAGGCAGATGGAAATAATTAAGCTAGAAGAACAACGAGAAAAGGCCAAAATAACTCATGCTCATCACCAAGCGTTAGTTAAAGCTTCTTTTGATTCAAACAAGACATCCAGAAAAGACTTTCAGGTCGGAGATCTAGTTTTAAAATGGGACAAAGCTCATGAGGAAAAAGGGAAACATACGAAATTTAAACGAATGTGGCTTGGTCCTTTCCAAATCACAGAGATCATAGGACCATCTACTTTTATGTTACAATATTTAACAGGAAAAAGAGAGTCTTTACCTGTTAATGGAAAAATCCTCAAAAAATATTTTCCATAGAAGATCACTCTTCTATTTTGTATATTAGTTTTCTTTATTGTCATAATAAAACCGGTTGTTAATGGTTACATTTGGAAATTCACGAAAATGACACAAATTCTCTTTTTGGTTTTTGTTTTTTCACTTGTATGAATAGAATTCTTTTAGAAAATTGATCATTGTTATTTAAAGATACAGTTAAAATCTTTAAACCTAGAAATAATATTAGTTTCAACTTTGAAAATTTTGATAAAAAGCAACTTTTAGTGGGAAATTGTTTTATGTCAGTCTAATGAAAGGTATCAATAACAAAACAAAGATTCTCTGTAGAAAAGTTCTTTCCAAAAAACTCTACCTTTGTCGTCCAGAGCTATCTTAAGGAAACAATGATTTCCTCCCTACCTAGAAAATTACAATGTTCAGGGAATAATCCAATAATGCACTTTAACTTAAAGAGTAAGAGGTCTCATCACGAGCCGACTTATCATGATCATAGATATTATAACTTGCTGACTTTACCAATACTGCATACCACAACAGGGCAATGACTCAAGATTATTACAATTGAAAGACAAGGGGTCTCATCACGAGCCAGCTTGTTCAGAAAATTTATAAATCAAGTGAATGACACTGTCATAAATTGGCTACCAAACCAAGACATTGTTCTTTAAGGATAAAAAATAAAAAAGAAAGCAATAAGTGTGGATATGGATTTCTCTTTGAAAATTGTATATTTTCCTAAGTAGGACACAGGATCATTGCTGGGTAACAGGTAACCCTGTCGAGGCTATAAACGCCTGCTGGCAGCAGTGGCTCTACCTACGACAAATGAGCATATTTAAAAACTGATTTACAGCGAAGTCTTTTGTTTTTATCTTTATAAACCAAGTAATGACTGATGTAGATACAAGGACTAACTTGAGGAAGTAAATAATCAAATTTGAATATAGAAGAAACAAAATATCATTGATAGATAGAAGCATAATATACTTTGTCTTCCTATAATAAAGTTTGATTTTCTGGAAAATTTTCTATTTTTGGAAGTTTAGAAAATTCAAAAGAAAAGCAGAGATAACTGGTTCTTCCGAGTGAATTGCCAATTGTTGTGGCCAGCAAAAACCCCCCTTCTTATTTAGTATTAGTGGTAATAGTAAATAAGTCGGGACTCTTACTCAAAAAATCCAAAAAATCAATTAGTGATTGTTTTCCTTTTTCAATAAAACTTACTATCATAAACTTAGGAGAAAATTCCTTGAAAAATCTAGAAAACTTAAGTTTTATAATAGCTTAGAATTGAATCATTCTTTGAGGAATATCGCATCGCAAAAAGGTAAATGAACACCTCTTTATAAGCGGAATTCTAAAAAATGCGATATGAAACTACGCACTAAAGGAACATTCATCACATCACATGCTTAGAATGTTATATCTTACGATGAAAACTTCAATCACCGATGAGCGATAACATGTATCGCAAATCGCATATCGCAGAAAATATGTTAACGGATGTTTGTCATATATTATGTCTTGCGATCTTGCGATATTGCGATATAGCGATTTCGCGATGTTACAATAATTACGCTATTTGATTCCACGAGATTGCGATTTGCGATATTGCGATTTTGTGATATTGTGAAGCAAATTGCAGATCGCCTTATCGCAGATTGTTAAAGGCTCATTACACGAAGAAAATCTTTCCATAAATCGAGACCCCGTTATACGCTTTAATGTTAAATTAATGAATTGATTGTCATTCATTAATGAAAAATGGTTTCATTCTGATTGAAGAGTTATTTCATGTAAGGTAGTATATTTCATACGTCTTCAGAATTTAAAAATTTCCCGTCACCTTTTTCTATCATTATTCTCACTTAATTTGTGAACTGAAGGAGAAAAGAGCTGAGAACTATACAAAGCAGTATTCAGAATAAAATGGGAAAGAAAGACAAGGCTCCAAGTTCGGAAGATAAAGAGATGACATCCTTATACACAGACACCGCCTGTAACAGAGACGTTGGTATCACTACTTTGGAGGGCATGTATAATCTTCTTGAAGAAGATAACCCCAGAGTAATGGAGGTTACGGCTACTGCGGGATCACATGAGTCTTCTGAAGCATCTCTTACAGAGCTAGCTTGTTCATTCTTGCACCGAATAGCAGCGAGACCTAGAATTCTTCCATACACAAATATGATTAAATGGGTGCTGGATAGCACTGATATTTCAGACAGACAGTTTAAGACTCAGGGTCAAGAGCTCATTGGCTCATTTACTCCACAGGATTTGAGACTCATGTATCATTTTCTGGAGCCACAAGAAACTTATAACAAACAGTTTATGGAGAATTTTTCCAAAGAAAATTAAAACCTGGCAGAATGCACCAAAGACTGGTCCTGGAGAGACGAACCACTGAAGAAAGATAAACACGGTATGTATAGTACTGGTTCTCTCACTTCTCCGTATTGCTTTGCTGCTGCTATGCTCTGTCGGCTTTTTGGAAAGCCTGACATTAATAAGTTTTCTCCTGAATGGCTTCCGTTGTTGAATGCTGCTGTTAATGCTACCATTGTGGATTGGGCTAAAATACTTTCTGACAACTTAGCCACGGCTATTTTCAATTATCGGTCTAAGAGAACTGTTTCTCAGAGGATTTATCCTCCTTTTTATTTATCTGCTTATGTGATGGATTAAATCTGTTTTGTTTCTAAGTTTTCGTTAATGGGTTGGAAATGGAAAATTCAAGATCCCCTGCCCATTCATGTTTATCACAAAGAGTTGTGGGATTTAGAGTTCATCCCTATTTTTACAAGATTTTCCATGGCATTATGTTACCCCTGTACAGAATATTGTATGATAAAGATGCTCCAAGGTTTTCTCCTAAAGCAGAGGTGGACATTCTACCTGTTGCGAGATGGTTTGGAGAAGAATTGTTTACACATGTTAGGGTTTTTGGAAGTTTTTCTTCTCCTCATGTTCTACCATTGTATGTTCCTGAAAAACTCATTGCCCGACAAATTGCTTATCAAGCCTACGGAGAAGGAGGTTTGACTAAAGAGTTGAAATACAAGAAGAAGGCTATCTGGCCTCAATTTCCTGTGGCCTGTGGGGCCTTTTCATTATTTGATGTTGGTCACGCATTTAAAGAAGTAAACAATATTACATGTTTACATTTGTTCAAGTTTCCAAGAAGACCATTCGATCCATATGATGTTGTTAAAAATTTCACTACTGCAGTCAAGATAAGAGTGTTTTTTAAAGAAGAAGATTTGTTTGATGACATGTTCCAAGAAAAAGGCACACTTAAAGAAATTCTACATTCGGCTCAAATACGTTTTCCTCCAGCAGAGTTTCAAGAATTCAAAATATATAGAGAAAGGAGGTTAACTACTATCCCTTTGGATAAATTGCGCTTGGAACCCGTAAGGGAACCAACTCCTAGTGTCAGTCTCAGTAGAAGTTCAGATACAAACAGGTCTAAGTCAATTTCCGGAAGAGAAACCTCTGAACACTCTAAGAGGGAAGGGTCAGTAAAAGATATTGCCCAGTCTAAAGAACTCTCACAGCAACAGATTTCAACCTCTCCACAGTTAAATATTCCCCCTCTCATTGTACAACAATCATTAGTCAGAACTGAATTGGATAATGAATGGGAAACATTCAATGATTTGACTAATATTGAAACACAAAATACATAGACACCTGTGAGCAATGTACAGATAGCAATAAATATAGTCATAGGAGTAACTACTAATGTCTCAAAAACAGAACATATTCCTATAACCCCATCTTCTGAACTCATGCTTAAGATAGAGGAAATTCCTCCTCTTGATGTGTTCTATAGTCCACAACACAAGGTAGTGGTAAGAAAACAAAGAAAGAAAAGGAAATTAGATAATGTGCCTTCTCATGATGTAGAACACCTAGATGTTCTATGGAAAGATCCTACTACTGATCCAATTGAAAATCTCACTAAATTATCTCAGATCACAGGAGCTTATGCCTCTGCAGCCATTGAAAAAGCATCTGAGGTACATAAATTATTGAATGAGAAAGAAGATCAGATACAGGTCTTGCAACAACAGCTGCAAGAAGTAAATGTTAACAGTGAAGCTTAGAAACAACTTGAAAAATTACAGCAATATTTTCAACAAATGCAGATTGGATATCAGAACAGTTTGGCCGAAAAAGAGAAACATCTACAGTTTATGCAAGAAATGCACAAAGATGATCCCAAGCTCGCGGAATTTATCACAGAGTTTATTTCCTTAAATGACCAACTACTGCAACAACAAGAAATATTATGCCAAAGAATATTAGAATGGAACTCTTATTGTGAAGAAAGTGATAAAATCACTAATCATGTCGTAGATTTACGACATGATTATGATTTAACTGAAAAAAGAGTTAATGACTATTTGGCTTGGCAAAATACAGAAGAAGGGGAAAGAGCAGGTGCACCTACAATCAATGAAAATCACAAAGAAATACTTTTTAATAATTGGGATGCACAGATCAGGAAGGCAGAGCAAGCGGCAGAAGAAGCAGCCACAACAGCTAGCAGTATTATTGATTGTATAAATGAAAATTTACACAAGGAAAATCTGATCTCTGAAACTACTCTAGGATACCTACCAAAAGCACAGCTACTGTAAATAGAATGGAAACAGAAAGCCCAAGAGAAGGCAGAATTGATTAAAGGATTAACAAAGTTAAATTGGGATTCTTACTGGGCATGTCTGGTAAAACCACACAGCCAATGCATGACTCTCGAGTGTATCATCAATTCTGCCGAAAAGATAGCGCTAGCTCTTGCCAATTCCGTCTTCATGGGACAGTTGAAATCTGAAGTCGGCCAGCCTATTCTTTTCAGATCAATGTTGAACGCTTGCAATTCCAAAGAACACATTCATAGTTAGTTAGTTGTTAAATTTTAATTTTAGATTTAGTACTAGTTTTGCTTTATTTTTTTGCCTAAAAATAGGACGGTCATTTAAACCGTATCCTATATTTTTTGTAATAAATTATTTTTAGATTTAGTTAGTAGTATTTAAACCCTTCTCATGCATTTAGAGAAGGGTCCTGAAATTTGTCAAAAACTAGTCCTCAGAACAAGCACTTTTGCACCCTTCGAGGAGGTTTTGATGAATGAATGGAACAAGATTTATTGATATCTGTGTTTAATATCTGCTACTGATGTTGCACTTCTGTACTCTTAGCGGATGTTGGATTAAGAAGAGATAAGTCATTATTGCTTGAAGCTCATGAGTAGAACTAGTTATAAATGGTACTTTTATCTCTTAACTATTTCTGCCTCTGTGTTAAAGTGATATTTATGTTTAGTTGTTTATGTATTAACACTTGAATATTTGATTTATCATTTGGCACTTTTGTACGGTGATAGCCACTTGTTTATGTTTAATATATGAATAGCTTATTATGCGATATATTTTTCACAACTGTTTCGTCTAACTTTTTATACGAAGTGGTTTATCTTTATTGAATTCTTTTCTTATAACAGTTGAATGATCTTTATTGCCAATTTCTATTTGAAATCATTTTAGATCGCATAAAGAAAAGATTATATCCTGAGTTTAGTTTAGAATTAGATATTTCTGTTTAATTAGATTACAATTTACATGTTATTAGATTAGAATTAGAATAAAAGCATTTCACTTAGGAACTTTCTTAGAAAGGAAATATCAATTCTCAACACACACACACATATTTGGAAACTGGTCCCATTATCCCCAGTCGGACCCACTACACCAAACGGAAAAGGAGTTGCTAACCAAGGTCCGGACCGGCTGGGTATCCCCCTTGTTGTAGACCCAATTTTCGGGGCTTCAACAAGAAGAAAGGTATGAAATTTGAATGGACATAAGAATGTGCAACAATTTTTGAATAGTTGAAGCAATTGAAAAATGGTCCAATTCTAAAGATTGCAGGTCCGGACCAGGAGTTTGTGGTATGTATAGATGCTTGCAAGAGAGGACTTGGTGGAGTCCTTATGTAGGAAGGACAAGTGGTATGTTAGGAGTCATGAAAAATGAATGAGCATGAGCAGAACTATCTGACACATGATCTTGAGTTGGAAACGATTATACATGCTTTGAAGATGTGTAGGAACTATCTTCTTGGTAGGAGTTTTGTACTGATGAGTGATCACAATGGGTTGAGATACTTGTTTTACCAGCTGAATCTGAATTCCAGGAAAGTTCGATGGTTGGCCATGAATAGTGAGTTTTCTTTTGAGATGAGATACATGAAAGGTAAAGAGAACATGGTTGCAGATGCTCTTAGCAGGCAGATACAGGTGAATCATATAGAAAATATGAGCTCCTATGGGACAGACTTATGGGATTCGATCTTACATGCAGGTCAGCAGGATGGCAGGTATAGAGAGCTTATGCACAGGTTGCAACATAGTACATGTATAGGTACAAGTAAAATTAGTGGTACAGGTGCAGGTATAGGTGCACAAGATATGGACTATTGTCTTACAACATATCAATTGGTCAGGTTTAGAGATAGGATATATGTGCCAAATAAAAGTGAGCTCAAGAATGTGATCTTGAGGGAGTTTCATGTGAAACCATATTCAGGTCACCTAGGATACCAGAAGAAATTGACAACAGTGAATAAGTTTTATCATTGGATGAATTCACAAAAGGACGTGGCAGAGTTTGTGGCTAGATGTTTAGATTTTCAGCAGGTGAAGGTAGAGTGTAGGCATACAGGTGGACTTCTATAGCCGATTTTGATTCCGGAGTGGAAATGGGAGGTCATCTCCATGGATTTCATCATAGGTTTTCCCAGGACATCTAGACAACATGATTCCTTCATTGTTGTTGTGGGAAGGTTGAAAAAGGTTGCACACTTCATTCCAGTGAAGACTACGTATTCAACTGGTGATGTAGCACAAGTGTTCATCAGAGATGTGGTTAGATTTCATAGTGTTTTGAAGAAGATTGTGTGAGATATATAGGTAAAGTTCACTTCCAAGTTTTGGAAGGAGTTGTTTGCATGTTTGGGCATAGAGTTGGCCTTCAGCACAACTTATCATCCACAGACATATGGATAGATAGAGAGGGTCAACAAGATATTGGAGGAAATGTTGAGGATGTATGTTAAGCACCAACAATGAAAGTGGGAAGAGTATATTCCACTGGTAGAGTTCAATTACAATAATGGGTATCAATAATATTTGAAGATGAGCTTATTTGAGGCATTGTATGGACAAGGTTTCAATACTCCCATAAATTGGAGTGATCTAATGAACAAGGTATTGATTGGACTGGACATGTTGGTGGAAATGGAACAGTAAATGCAGGTAATAAATAAGAATATAAAATTAACACTGGATAGGAAGAAGATCTATGTATATCTAAACAGGTTATTTAAGGAGTTTTAGATTGTGGAACATGTGTACTTGCGCATCAAGCCCAATAAGAGATCCTTGTGGATTGGATAGTGTGCCAAGCTGGAACCCCAGTTTTGTGGACCTTTCAAGATTATTGAAATGATTGGGCAAGTAGCTTATTGACTTGCATTGTCTTCGACAGTGAAAGTAAATTATTTTTTCCATGTGTCATTGCTTAAGAAGTATGTTAAATATGTTGATCATGTGATTGACTGGTCAGTATTATAGGTGGATCCAGATGGATAATTTCAACTATAACCTCAGTGTATATTACAGAGAAAGGTTCTCATGCTCTGGAACCAAGCAATCGTGCAGGTTAAAGTGTAGTGGAAGTACTTTGGGCCCGATGAAGCTACATGGGAGATGGAAGATCAGATGCAGGCTATGTATCCTTCATTGTTTTCTGGTCGAGGAAAAACATTTTTGGTATATGTTTGGCATATGTTTTGGTGTGATGTTTTGGTATGTACATATGTATAAAGATGTAAATACTACCACAAGCTATGTTATAAAGCTCCAATAAAAGGTATGTGTGTCAGGTCATTATGGTTTCATGTGTTATGTTGTCATGTTGGTTTTATTTTTAGCAAGGTGATCATTGTAAATACTACATCGAGCTAAGTTATAAATATCCATGGGAAGTATGCTTGATTTTCAATGGTTTTGCTGAGGTATAGGTGTGGTTGAACACTGAGGAAGGTGTCCCCCAAGGGGGAGGGTTCTGCAACAACCCTGGTGAAAATACCATGTAATAAAATTTAATAAAGGAAAAATAATAACCATGGATTATGGGACACTTATTCCAAGCTAAATGTTGGAAAAAACATCCTAGTGTGGGTGCTCATTTGGTTTATTATGGCTAAGGAAATTGGAAAATGAAATGGAGAAGTATTTGGAAAGGAAACTAGATTTAATTGGCATTTTATTTATGAAAATAATTGAAATTAGGAGAAAAGAAAGGTGAAAGGTCACATGTTTCATGTGAGGAGGAAAATGAAGGAAAATAACGGAAATGAATAAAATAAAGGCCTCATTGATAAAAAGGATTCTGAGGATCAGTTGGTACTTTTTCTCAATTTATTTTTGGAGCTCTCTCTCGATTATCTCTCCCTCTTACACTCTTAAACACTTAGAGTTTTCTTGGAGAATTTGAGCCTTGGATCAAGAAAGGCAAAGAATGTGAAGAGGAAGCAAATATAAATCAAGGAAGAGCAGGATCAAGTAGCTATAGTAGGATTCTTTGCAGGTATTGATTTGCATGTGTGGTTTCCTTGCTAGATTTGGCATGCATGGTGTTTCATGTGTGTTCTTGGTTCTATTTATATCATTGGCTTGGGTTTTTCCAGGTGTGACAATGTTTTTTAGCCTAGCCTTTTCATTACCGAATAGCCATGGTGTGATGGGGTTCTCATGTTTTTGTTGAGTTGGATTTCCAGATGGATTCGTAGCTGAGTGATATGGATTTGTAAATGAAAGAACACATGGACTAGTAACCCCTGAAATAGACTGTACAGTTGCGGTAAATCTAGATAATGTGTTGCCTCGGTGGGCCTAGGAATCCTCAACTGGTGAATGGCAAGATATACAGTAAGTCCTAGAGGTGGGTGCTCATCATCAGGCCTAGGAATCCTAGGATGGGATATACGGTAAATCCTGGAGAGTGGAGTCTCAGTTATGGCCTACTGATCCCTATATTAGATTGTGGATTGCAGTAAATCCTAGAGACTAAGGGACAAAAAAATTCATTATGGTGTAGGTGGTGAAATCGGGTGGCATACATGTTGTTTTTTCCTATGATATAGTGAAGATCATGGTAAATCCTGCTATTACATGTTTATTGTTTTGGCCTAGTGACCGAGTGTGGATTACAGTAAAGCCTGGTTCTATTGATGAGGGTGAGGTGGTTTAGCCTCCAGAAGCCCTGATTTTTTCTTTTGGTTTGAGTTGACCCACATTCATGCTTGGAATATTGCATGGGGGTGATTGGATGAAGAGGGATTTGGCTCAGCTAATCTATGTTCGGGTGGAACATGGTAGTCCCATACTGGGTTGGTTTTTTCATTCATTAATGAGAAGTTATTTCCTTTATGTGTAAATGTACTGGTTTATATGTGGATTTATGGCTGATGTATCCTTTATATTTCTGTTTTTATTATGTTGGTTATAAGCATGTATTATGACAATGATGATGTATGGCTCTCATCATGTTTTGGTTTTTGAATGAATGAACAAGGTATCTATGACGTAATAGATGATAGTGAAACTAATGATATAAGGGAAAAATGTTTCTTAGAAATTCACAGATAACTATGAGACCCCTACATTTAGATTTTTTTGTGACATGTTTGATGAAATGTCAATCCTGGTTGGGGATGGTCACGCCTAGCCCTGGTGTCAGTTTTGGTTTGCAAGAATTATACTTGTGTAATTTATGAATTCTCAGAGTTACAATGATTTATGGGTAGAGGTCTATCCCCAGCCCTGGAATCTAGCCTTAAAATATGCAGCATTGGCACAACATTGGGTAAGAAATTCCACAGTCACACTGATGCAGGCTTATGCATGTGATTGGGAGGTTCCAGTCACACTGTTTCCCTGTCAAGGGAGTGAGTGGGGAATTGATGCTTGAAAATGTTAGTTTGATGCATGGGCTAACCTTCTGGAAGGTTGTCTTGGCTCATGGGTGTCCTGTAGTAGGTGTATAAGGTTTTTTTAGTTGTGTGGTGTCAGTTCCACTTCCTTAAGGTGACCTGGGAGGTTGAATCAGATCATAGCAGCCTCTCGTCACATGTTTACACTGGTTGTCTGGTTACTTGGGTAGATACGGGAGGAGGGTGTTACATTAATTTTCATTTTTTACCTCCTTCCAGGGGAAGAAATGTGTAGATGCTACACCCTTCCATTTGGGAAAGCACACTTCAAACTTCAATATATCTTCACCCAAGAGGACGCATAGGGTGTGTGACCTATCAAACGAAATGGCATGGCAAGAGATACAAATATAAAGTGTTATTGCATACAAATTTGCTAACTTGTGTATGGATATCATCAAGAAAATGTAGACCTATTCACCCTTTGACATCGATGACAAATTTTTCCAACAATATCCCCCTTTTTCATTGAATTTTACACTCATACTCCTTTTTTCATCATGCTCCACTTGTTGTCTTTCTCCCCCCGTCTCCATGTTTCACTTCCTTTTCTCTCCCCCCCTTTGAAATCAATGACAAAGGGTGACTTGTTTCTTTTGGGTTGCTCCACCGAAACACATGACACTCAACACTACTTTTGTCTTCTTTTCCTTTCCTTCTCTTTTGTTCTTGATGCTCTTTTGGTTGGATGAAATTTTCTTTTGCTCTTCTTGGTATATAATGTATATGCTTTTTGGTTGTTGCAACCAATATTCTTGAGTCTTCTTCTTTGATTTCAAATTTCTAGGAATCAAAAAATATATTATACCTTGATCACATATTTTTCCTACACTGAGAATAATTTTCTTCAAATCCTTAACCAACAAACATTTTGTGGTTTTGCATGTTCACTTCCAAGATTTACTACATCTTTTCCAAGTATCTTGACGAAGGAGTTTCTCCAAATGCAACACTTCTACCTCTTGTTTTCTGGTTGAAAATTTTGTTTTGATATCCTCTCATATGTGTCAAGCATCCACTATCTATGTACCATTCATATTCTTTTTCTTCAACAATCAATTCTATATTTCAATCTTCCTTCTTTTTCCTTTCACATTCATAGTTGGCTTCTCTGTCTTTATGATTGGAACATTTTTAAGCCTACACTCCTGTTAGGCCTTGTAATTGTCGTGTTTAATTCACATTTTCACCCTATTCTTACTCATGGTTTTAATTTTTATTATTATCATTTTGCAAAATTTTTGGGTTAGTATCTTAAACTTAAATCAAGATCAGGTATTTGCTCATTATTTAACCTATTTCCTTTAGATCGATTAAATTTGCATCAAAATGGTTATTAATGATTGTTCTTGTGTTGTTTTATGAAGGCGTATGAAATCATGGTCAAATATACACATGAATCATCAACTAATTACACCGAGTTCTGTTCCTGCACCAACATTCCTACACTAGCATTCCTACACTAAAGTGCAACCAATTTGGGGATTTGACATCTCGACACACTTTCAAAGAAAACCAAGGAAGGTTTTTGTCCAAAATAATTTATTAACACCTTCCCATGAGTTGGATTACACCCAAGTCTCATGTGTGGGTCTCTAGAATAAAATCAACAAATCCGCTCAAAATTCATACAATTTTCAAACTGCCAACTTTGACCTCGATTTTCATGGATATGGAGGCGAATCTAAAAAATATAAGCATATGGGTTTTTTACTAGTATATAAAATTATCTAGAACGCAAACCGTTTCCCGATATTCTTAATTTAATAAGAGTTACACGAGGTTCTTGGAGGTAATTTTATAAAAGAAAGATTGTTTTTTCCATAATTCTAGGATCTTGCCCAAATTTGCCAAAAAATGGAAAATTCGTATCAAATGTGCATTTTTTTTATGGGAAAATTGTTGTACTCGTCCCATATTGATGGAAAATAGTTTGGATTCAATTCCTCATCTTTTTTTGTAATGGATTGGGTAGCCTAAAGCCAAATTTATATCATGAAATGTATAAAAACAGAGCTATGGCTTCAAGCCTAGGATAGAAATTCATTCTTTGTACTCCTATGTTGTTAGAGTAAATTATAGGAGGGCTCTCCCCCCACCCTATGATAACTGGGAGATATATTACTGAGCTCAAGAAGTACTGAAGGAATGAACTTTATTAATATAATCTGAATGTCAGGTTCATGCATCCATTTTCTGTAATGCTAATCTTTCTCTCATAGACTAAGCATTTTCCTTAAATGGAAACAAGTTGGTTTGCTAAGGCCCAACCAACCTAAATCATTCTCCCATTTTTATTATATTGTGTATTAAGTATAGGAAGTGATTGGTGTGAAGGTTACTTCTTAATGGTGAGTGTGCAAAATTGATAAAGCTCTTGTGTGTTTATTTCTATTTTTCCAAAGTGATCTTATATATGAGGGTTTGTGTGTATTAAGTGTGTGTATTTGATTTATATCAAATAATTTTTTGTTTATTCCATTAAATCATGACAATATTTCTTTGTTTTGGGAAGTTTTCCTCTTGAATCACTTTTAGTTAAATGGTTAGGGTTGCAAGGTTTGAACATTTAAGTTTTGTTTAAAGATTTATCTCTTTACAACAAGCATACATTGATCAAAATACATATACTATAACTGTGTGGAGGTGCTAATATACCTGTGTAAAATATTACATTCAAGCTACATTCCTTGCTTTTTAAATCATTTTCTTACTGGAGTCACAGAGTACAGGTTGATTATTACTATCCGGATTCAGGGCTGTAAAACAAATCTATTTGTTTGATGTTGAATTCATTTACACATAGGAACATATTTGATACAATGTTGAATGTTTAGAGGATATATAAATATAGTACATCTTTACTATATATATGAGGTGATATATAAATATTCCATATTGTAATTTACATTTGACGAAACACAATGATTTGGGATTTCTTTTACCTTTGCCTAAGTTGAAGTTTTCCTTTTCGCACCTTTTGATTTTTTTCTTGATATCACAATATTTTTGTTGGAATATTATTGAGTGCATGAATAGATTTGTTCCATTACAAGAACAAAGTCATTCTAGTTCACAGACATAATCATTCCAATAAAGGAACATAGTCATTCTAGTACATGAAAAAAGTTATTATAATACCTAAACAAATTTATTTTCCTAGTGCAAGAGTAGAATCGTTCCAGTACAGGAATAGGTTCATTCTGTTACAGGAACAAAATTTTCATCACACAAAAATGAACTTACTCAGGAACCAAAATACAGGAATAAATCTATTTTTTGAATCTTTTGAGTTTTGCAATTGATTTATTGAGTAGCATGAATTCTGTGTTTCTTTCTTTCTTTAAGAAGTATATTTTCAACAAAGTCTTTGATTTTTATTTCCCGAGTAAGAGTCAAATTTCCAGTGTGGTGTGTGGTGTCATTGTATTAACTAGTGGTGTGAGAAGTTTCTACACAAGTTAGGGTTTTGTTTTTCAGGTTTCTAGAGTCCTTCGTTGGCGTTGCCAATGTTGGGCCTCAAAGTTCACAAAATCCTGGATTGGAAATTAAATTTTAGTCCATTAATATTCCATATACTGCACCCAAAATTTTGGCGTCGTTATGGGTGAGGCGCTTAGGGGATTGACCTTGGTGACCTATTGCATTTGATTTTATTTTGCACCTATATTTTATTGAAAGTTTTTATTTCTTTCCTGCACATTTTTTAAAGTATTTTTAATTTCTTAGGTGTTGTAAGAACCCCCCCCCCCCTTATCTATTCATACATTGATGACATGATATACCAGTTGGCTTGTTGAGCATAGAAAAATGGTATTTTTAGGAATCATTCAATGAGGAGTTTTGATGTTGCTACAGAGATATAAAAATAATCCAATGAAGAACTTGTAAGTGTATAATTTAATATTTTGCTTGAACGTAAAAACAATATTATTAAATCTTTTATTTAAACATTGGATGAATTGCAGGAGGAGCAAAGAAAGGATGAAGAACCACCATCGATCTATTGTGTCGACTATATGAAGAAGCACTTCCTTGGAAAGTTCCCACTTAATAGCCTTAATGTTTGCATAATTTTTGAAGAGGATCATGCAAAAAAAAAATCCCATCACTACCACGATTACTAAAGGTACTCGGGAAATCAAGTAAGGAATCAAATCAAATTCCAAGTATAAATCAAAATTATCATCATTCAATACTTGGAATAATGCTTATTCTCCTGAGAAGGTTCCTCAACATGTTTATAATCCTAAAATTTCATGTCAAAATTATAATCCTCCTCCAATTTAATACCCTACTTCATGGCTACAATTTCCCTCTCCTTTTCCCTCTTATTTGAGTAAAATATCCCCATGGCCTCAGGAATGGTTTGGAGCCCCCTCCCTAGGGAATTATTTCATGCAAAATCAACAAAAACAACCACAATTTCCACTTAATGCACCATCAAATTATCATCCTTTATGGTCCCAGTTACATGTGCAACCTTTATTTAACCCTAAACCTAATCCATTCCCTATACCTAACCCTATTCCACACCCTAATACATATCCTATCTCTTATCCTACTCCATACCCTAGCCCTCATCCAAACCCTAGTCCAAATATGAACTCTAGCCCTAGTCCACATCCTAATCCAAACCCTAGACCTAACACTAGTCCACACCCTAATCCGAATGCTAGACCTAACCCTAGCCCACACCCTAATCTGAATGCTAGACCTAACCCTAGCCCACACCCTATTCCAAACCCTAGACCTAAACCTAATTCAAAAAAAGAGGTTTCACAACAATTTAAAATAGCTATTCTTCATGTTGATTTCCCTAATGAATGTAATGCATTATATTTTGAATTGGGGAAATGGGTAAATTCAGATTTTTTGCCTATCACTATAAAAAATTCACCTCAAGAAGATCTAATTAAAATATCATTAGAGGACAATCTGTAATTGGAACCTACTCTAAAACTGTTTTTGAAGCTCAAACCCCTAAAATTTCCCTTAACCACTCTTTTCAATATGAAAAGAAGATATTTGAGCCTGAAATTGAGGGATTTTTATTTTTTCTTTCACCAGATCCCTTATGCCTCCAAGAGAGTGCTTATCAAACCATGGAAGACTTGCATAAGTTGGAGAATCATGAATATGTGGAGCCCATTGAATCTTGGTTTCAAACAATTGTCATCATACCTTGTTGCCTCATCATTCGACAACTCTTAGTACCACATCAATTAAAGAAACGTGTTGCTCATACTCTAGTATGTCTTGAATTTTATTCTTTAAAACTGAGTGTGAGTATATTTAGCATTCTGTTACACACATGGATACATTGGAAGTACTCCTACACTTGAAGGATATTTTCCTTTCTCTAAATTAGGGTAAGGTAGTATAAAAACTGAAATAATTTTCTTACAATAACACTCTTAAAATTTCAATTCCTATGGAACAACTATTGAAAATTTTGTCATGATGCACTCTTGTGGTAAGACTTGTCAGAATAAACTCACTCTTAATGCCTCATATTTTGTAAAATTACTTTAATTATTGGTCGAGATTATTCATTGGGTCAATTATGGAGATTGTTATTGTTATACCTTCCATTCGTAAGCTTTATTCATTCTAACAAACTATCATCCAAGAAACCTTTTCAATTTCTCTTCGAAGGCATTGATGAAAAGCCTCCTATGATGGACCACACCTATAAAACCCTAACGATCTCTTATGAGAACCCTAGAATTATTAACTCATGGGATATTTCAGTTATTATCTAAGATGCTTTCTTTAAAATGATCCTTTAGGGTAACATGACCAACCAAGAAAGATTAGTAATTAAATTTTTTTCATGCCATCCTGTGCTCTTAAGGAGCATATTTTCCTCCCCACCTATTAAATAACCTATATGAGGTTAATTATAATCAATTTTTTTAAACATAAATATATTAATTGAGAGATAGGATGTCTCATTACGAGCCAACCTACCATGATCATGGGTCCTAACGAGAATGAATATTGGGCCTTTGCAGGCCAAGTGGTAGTCTCAAAGTCAAAGACGTGATAGTAAAAGTCAATGAACATGTCAAAGTCAACAACGCAGGTCAATTGGAATAGTTGGCGTTGAACCCACAACCTTCGTTACATCACTACAAAACTTTACCAATGGGCCATCGAATTGGCTTTAATATTAATATGGTACATATCATATTTAATGGTATTTAGGGGATGAGTTGGCAGAGCCCGCCATTTCTGATAGGCCCACCAACCCAAAGGTTATAGCAACATACCAAACATATCGTGAAGGTTACAACTATATGCTGACGAAAGTCAAATAATATGCCACCGTCGAAGTTTTATTAACCGCCAGCTCCATGTAGAGACTCAAGACTATATTTTACTAGATGAACGCTAAGCTTTAACTTTAAAAAAAAAAAAAAAAAACATAATCATACCAGTTCCGAAACTCAGTAAAATAAAATCACTTATACTCAAATCCATAAATTAACTTCAACACATATAAATCCATTTATTATTGATCATAGGCACAATGATGCATTATAATAAAAAAAACACAATACAATTAACACATGTACCGTTCACCCTTAGATGGGAACCAACTTGACTTGCCGCAACTTGCCGCTACTTGCGCTCCTTTGCTGTCGTCTACCTCCACGCCTGAATGTTGTCGTGCTCAAGCTGAATGTAGTGACTCACCGGTTAACCTCCCAGCCTACTCCTTGGGTACTCTCCTTCCCCGCGGACCCCCGAGCTGCAATGGTGTTGTACAAACAAAGGAGAATGCTAGCTGATAGAGGTGAGCCTCTCTTGGCTCAACAGTCCCCTCTCTATAATACTCTATCTCACCAAACTCAACTATATCTCATAACCACTCAATTTTGACATAATCTCCTCCATCCAACGATAGGGTAAAATCCAAAAGTCCTTTTTCCCTTCCCTTTCCCTTTCTTTTATAGAATGTTTCATAGGTGACACTTGGAGCTTCATGCATAAATAATTATTTTTTTATCAACCCAAAATTTGATTATTCACCCACCCCTGTGTCATCCTCTCATCAAGACTCTCCAAAATAATTTACTTAATTATTCATTTAAAATAGAAATTTTCCTCAACCCAACAAGACTTCCTATTTCTTCTCCTAGTTGTCTCTTGATTCCCCTTTTCTACTCCTTAATTTGTGTTTATTACTGCAGTTAATTGATAAGTCTCATATTTGGTCCCCTAAACTACCTCAATTTTCATTTATGATGAATATTCTTATGTTGGCTCTTGCCACATGGAAGTTCTCTAATTTTTCAAATTTTAATTTATTAATCTTATTATAATTCACCAGCCTCTTCTCTTAATGAAGTTTTTAATAAATCTTTATACTTAACTCTATGTCCCTCTTTTCCCCTTTTTGCCTAATTAAGTTACTTATATACATTATCCATTTAATATTTTGTTTTATCATGGAAAGGGTAGAGTTATCATGGTAATTAATTTATCTCTTCCTATTCCTCCCTTACCCTAAGATTTATTCTTGATTTAATTCTTTTGGTTCTAACCTCATATATCATTTGTTATGAATTAGTTGGATTTCATATATTGATTATATTGATTAGTTCTTTAATGATGTCGAGGGTCGAGTTTAGTCATTCCCTTCAAGAACTTCCATTTGAAGTTCCAAGGGTGCCATGCCTAAGAATTTATTTTTGATGCCAAGGGTGCCAAGTTGGTCGTGCCCTTCAAGAATTTCTCTTGAAATTCCAAGGGTGCCACACCACTTGCCCTTCAAGCATCCAGTGGTTACGAGGGGAAATTATGATCCAGGTGGATATTGGTGGTCACCTGCCTATTCCACTTGGGGCCCCACCATTTTCTCTTTCAGTTTTTCAGTTTCGGTACAACTTACTATTTTTAGCAGTTTTTCGGGTCCTGAACTTCCGGAGCCGTTTTGAGGCCCTAAACGACGTTTTTTGGGAAAACGGAGAGCAACATGGGTCCATGGACTGATGTTACTCATTCAAAATTTGTAGTCCTCGGATAGATCTTTCTAACGAGGTATGATACGCGTCAAACGGAGATCGTATGCCAAAGTTACGCCCCTGGGAAGTTGAAACACCAATTTACCCAAACGGGGCCCATAGTTTTGGCGCTTCATCTCCTAGGGTTAGGGTTTTGGCTATTTAGGATTTCCCATTGTTTCTAAATAATAAATAAGCCCTCGAGCCTCATTGTAACTCAGTTCAGAGGCTTGTAGCCGCCACATCTCTTCTCAGAGATAGCTACCAGCGCCCTAGCTAGTTTTATTTCCATTTTGTCTGTAAGCAAATTTTAGTTCTTGATATTAATGAAATGAAGTGTTATTTCCACTGCATCTCTGTATTTATGGTTATGTGTTTACTCTGTTGCGTTCCTGCATAAATCTGGATCAAATTATATGTGCAACTACAAATACCCTTATCATCTCGTATGTTGCCTGCTATAGTGAGACTAATGGTGCTGGGGATCAAGGAATCCGCCTTGATGCGCGCCCCCCAGAAATCCTTGTGAGTGAACCCAATTTGGGACCTGCCCCCACGGCATCATGATCTTCAAGGCGAAGGTGTTTCGACCTTTCCAGCCTAAGTCATGGCAGGAGTGCTAGTAGGTGAGATCAGGGACACTGTCCCACCCCTCCCATGAAGTTCCATCTAATTGTACAACCCCATCACCCATATGTGAGTCATTCGGCCAAGAAACTAACATGTTCCTGTAACCAATGACATATCATCAGAGTATATGTAAATATATAATAAGTTTCACACCGAACTTAGAAGTTCAAATACAAAATATTTATTTCTGTCAAACCAGATGTTGTCAACTCATCATATGCGAGTGACTCTGGTGGTTTCCTGTCATACTCAATAATCATCAGTAACAAAGTTTCTCAGTGTTAGTCATTATCACAATAGAACCATCAACATGAACTATTCCTTCACATAATTGTTTATTTGAATCAGAACTAATGTAAATAGCTAACCTATGGTACACATCCATCATGTTTATCATACTCATAACATCAATGGTAATTTAACATATCCATCAAAGGCATCATCATCGTAGCATCAATAGAAACCATATCTATCCATAAAAATCTATCATCATCATGATATCAATCGAGAACATGCATATCCATCATAGTATCAATAAAGACACACATAACCATCAAGTCCACTAATAATAGAGTCATGTGTCCAGATCCTCAATCTGAGGTCCTCAAAGAATAAAGTGCGGGTCTTAGGACTAAATTATTAAAATTCATGTCACTATCAGTCAACTAGAGTAGGGCACTACACTCCAATGGTAATTCACCATGGGTCGGGCAGAGATATGTGACCACCGCTCCACAGTTAACAACATCATCAGTGTAATTTTAATACCACATGCCAAGTGTAAATTTTATGTGGTGTGTTTTTAAATATTGTTTAACCATATGATTTCTATGGTGTGGAGTTGTAACTTTATGCCATATAAAACATTATTTTTATAACCTTATACTATGTTTTCCATTCAAAAGCCCGGGAGGTTCACAAGTTTGATCTCGAGACTTTCCCGCGGCCTTTTAAAATGATTTTCCACTGCACCAGTGCAGATAGATTTGTAATGTGAAGTCTTCGAACTATAGTCATTATGTGCCTGTAAATACCTTTTGAGGCATAACTTGGCCAATATTGGGCCTTTGAGAGCTTTGAAAGTTGTGTTGGAGAGCTAGGGCCAAGGCCTATCTTCTGACAATAGCCATTGGTGCCTACATGCATAGTCCAGAATAGAAAAAATTGATGTAAATATACTAATGAGCATTTTTAATACAATAGATTCTCTCTTGGAAGCGGACCCAAAGATGTAATCCAGGAGGGATGAACTCCATCATCATTTTTTTGTATTTTATTCTCTTATTTATGTTGTTCATTATTACTTTACAGATTTCAAGTTTATGTTTAAGGCACTTAAAGAATCAATTTTCCTCATTTTCCCACTTAAAAGCAACCTTAGTCAATATTTGGTGAAATTGTGCAAATAGTCAATTATGTTGTTTTCGGATCATATTTTGGTATTAGAGCAGGTTGATCATGTATAAGAATGATATTTTCCAATGTGAATGTTGTCTAGTTCCAGGTTGTGACTTGGAGAAGGGAAAATTGAAGAGAAAAATACAGATATTAGAAAGAGGAAAGTCTCTCGAAAGATGGGAGATTCAAACGAAGGAGAACCTCCTCAGACAAAGAGCGAGAAGAAATTTCAGCAAATGTTTCTTAATATGCAAAGGATGATTTCAGAACTTTATGAAGACAATAATTCTAGAGATGAAACTTCATCTTCTAAAGGCATGAAAAAGAAAAAGGGCAAGGAAAAAGATGATGGTAATGAACCTCCTTCTCCTCCATCTTCGTCTTCTTCTTCTTCTCTATTCTCTTATCATTCAAGTTCAGATTCATACTCACAAAAGAAACCAAAGAAATATCCTTTGTTAAATATTGATGTTAAGTTTGAGTTTCCCATATATGATGGTGAAATGAATCCTGAAAAGTTAGATAACTGGATAAAACAACTTGAGGTTTGTAGGATTCAAAATTTTGTTGATGAATATGCAAAAATTCAGTTATATACACTTAGAATTGGGGGAATAACTTTGATTTGGGGGGAAAGTAAAACTTAATCATATTTGAAGCATAAAGGAAAGATGATATCTTCATGTTCTAAGTTTGTTAAAGCTCTTAGAAATCAATTCTATCCTTAATTAGGATATATCATGCTGTAATAGATTGGTAGCATTTAAGGCATGGTAAATGAAAAAGTGTGCAAAAGCTTACACAGGAATTCAAGAAACAGACATTAGCACTTGGTATTCCATTAGAGACGTGGGAAAATTTGTTAAAGTACACTAGAAGTTTGCATTCTTATTTGCGACATACATTTCTTGTGTTTAATCAAATTGACTTTGATGAAGTGTGTGTACAAGTTGTTCATGTTGAATCAGGTGGCAAGCCATTTCAGTCAAACTTTTCAAAGAAACCATTCAAGAATTTAGAAAAAAAGTATTCCAAAGAAGGCAAAGGGAAGAGCAAATCAAAGGGGAAGAAATCGACAACAGCTAAGAAGCAAGGAGAAAGGCCTAGTTGTACTCATTGTTAGAGGGTTGGACATGATAACTTCAAATTTTGGAAGCTTCATTCTAAAATTAAAGCAAATAATCTCCTTAAGAAGAAGGGTGAAATTAAAGCTAATGTTGCAGTCCAACAAAATTTGGGATCTGACTCCGATAATGAGAAGAATATAACTGCTATGGGTCTGACAAGTAATCCTTCTGAAGCAAGTTCTAGTTCTACTTATTCTGCATCTTCTTCATATATAATAATGGAATTGAGGAAAAGAAGAGAGTTGAATTGTTTCACATAAGGATTATATCCAAGCATACAAAGATAGAAACATTATTCTATAGTGGATCACAATCACCCTTAATATCTCAGGAATTAGTAAGGAAATTTGGATTTGAAACTAAAAATCATCCAAAACCATACCATTTAGGATGGTTGAAAGAAAATACTCAGATGCATGTCACAAAACAATGTCGCTTAAGGTTTTCAATTACAACTAATTTTGTTGATGAAGTTGATTTATATGTGATTCCTTTGTATATATGTGGAGTTGTGTTGGGTAGTCCACATATTTATGATTGAGATGTCATATTTCATAGGAAGGAGAATAATTATGGTCTTCTTAAAGATGAAATTGAATATATTGTCAGGGCACACTGAATTAAGACAAAATTGGATTTAATCAATGCCAGTCAATTGAAAAGGTTAACAGATTCAACTAAAAAGTATGTTCTCATGATTGTTAAAGAAAAACCTAAAGATAAGTATGACGCTTTTCAAGGATTTGATTCTCAGTTTAAGGACAAATTGGTTGAAATAGTAGATTCTTATAAGGAATTGTTTAAAGAACCAAAATTTTTACCTCCAAAATGAGAAATACAACATGAGATTCAATTACAGTCTGATGCCCCTCTTCCGAACATTGGGATTTATCGTATGTCGGTTATATAAAATGAAGAGATTAAGAAACAAATTCAGGAATTGGTTGATAAAGGATTTATTCAACCTAGATCTTCTCCATGTGGATCACCGATCATATTAGTCGCAAAGAAAGATGAAACTTGGAGAATGTGTGTTTATTTTAGAGCCTTAAATAAAATCACCATTAAGAACAAGTATCATCTTCCTAGAATCAATGATTTTCTTGATCAATTAAAGAATGTTTTCTACTTTACAAAATTGGATTTAAGAAATGGTTATCATCATATTGTAGAGAATGATAGATGGAAAATTGCATTTAAGACTAGACAAGGGGCTTTTTGAATGGCTGGTTATGTAGTTTGGGTTATGCAATGCTCAAATTTTTTTTATGAGAGTGATGAGTGATGTTTTTCTTCCTTTTATTTATAAGTTTGTCATAGTCTATCTGAATTATATTCTTATTTTCAATTCAATATTGGAAGAACACATAAATCATGTTAAACAATTTTTTGATGTGTTGCAAAGAGAGAAACTATATCTCAAACTTTATAAGTGTGAATTTGGAAAAAAATACTTAGTTTATCTTGGTTACATAGTTGGAGGTAGTCAGCTAAAAATAGATCCAACTAAAATTGATGTGATTGTTAAGTGGCCAAGACCACAAAATGTGACGGAAGTTAGAAGTTTCTTAGGTGAAGTTCAGTATTGGAGGAAGTTTGTCTTTGGTTTCTCTTGCATTGCATCACCACTTCATGATTTAACAAGTTATAAAGTCTCCTTTCAGTGGGGAGGACAACAACAAAAATCATTCCACACTTTAATGCAACAAATTTTTACAGCTCCAATCTTATCTTTACTATACCTTCAACATCCATTTGAAATAGAAACTGATGCTAGTAGGTATGCAATGGGTGAAATATTATTTAAAAAAGGAAAGCCTATTTGTTTTCATTCAGAAACATTTTCTAAAGTAGTTTCTAACTATCCAACATATGATAAAGAATTGTATGCATTAGTGGAAAGCATTAAAAAATGGAAACATTATTTAATGGGAAAATAAATAGTGAATCATACAGATCATCAGCCACTTCATTACCTTCAATCTCAAACTAAGTTGCAGTAGTGTCAACATTATATATGGATGGGTTTTTTGCAGCAATTCCACTTAGTAATCAAATATAAGAAAGGTACCACTAATAAATTAGTTGATATGGTATCAAGACCTTCTTTGAATGCTTCAGTTATTCTTCCAAATATTTATTTAGCACATAAAATTTGCATTGAATAATATGCTGAAGATTATGATTTCAAAGATGTTTATGAATCACTAACTCATGGTGCTCAGGTGGAAGAAGTGAATTATCATATTCATGACAGGTTATTGTACGATCTTGGAACGTTATGCATACCACAGGGAGAAAGAGAGCATGTGATTATGGAAGCACATTCATCTCATGTTTCAAGGAATTTTGGTGTAGATAAGATGGTGGAACAATTACAAAGGTATTGCTATTGGCCTCGAATGAATGAAACAATTACTAAGTACATCAAATTTTGTGTCATGTGTTCAACAAGAAAACTAAACAATAGAAAGCTAGGTTTGTATATGCCACTTCCAGTTCCTTCTCGACAATGGGACAATTCATCTATGGATTTTGTAGGAGGACTTCCAATGTCTAGAAAAGGGCATATTTATCTGTATGTTATGGTTGATAGATTTAGAAAAATGTGTATTATTGTTCCATGTAAAAATAAATTAACTACTGAACATAATTCACAATTTTTCTTTCAATATGTATGCGTTCATTTTTGGTTTCCTAATTCTATCATTTCAGATCGGGACTCTTGTTTCATGGGAGAGTTTTGGTGCACTTTGTGGGTACTCATGGACACTAAGTTGAAAAATAACACAACTTTTTATCCACAAACCAATGGGAAAACAGAGGTAGTGAACAGAATAGTGGTACATATTCTCAAAGGATATTGCAGCAAGCATCCTAAGTTTTGGGATGAACCTTACATTATGTACAACATTCTTACAACCGGGCCTTACATTATTCTACTAGTAGATATCCTTTTGAGACATGTTTTGGGTATTTGCAAAAATCACCAATGGACTTCATTTTTTTTGAAGAGGCTAAGGAGGATGGACATGGAGATGTCGACAAACAAATCAAGTTCATTCAAATAATCCTAAAGATTCATGAAGCAGTGCAGGATCAATTGGAGAAGAGTCAGGCCAAGTACAAAATGCACCATGACAAGCATCAGGTGGATCATCACTTTGAGGTTGGTGATCAAGTATGGCTTTACATTAGCAAAGAGAGGATGAAAGGTGAAGGTACAAAGTTGAAACCTATCAGGTATGGTCCTTTTAGAATTGTTGAAAATATTGGCACAATGCATTTCGGTTAAATTTTCCTCCATACATGCAAATATATTCAGTTGTAAATGTTGAAAATTTGAACTTGTATGAACCTCCTATGATCATCGATCCAGAGGAAAATGCTCAAATTCATACTATAGATGAGTTTGAACCTGGATATATGATTGGGTTATAGGAAGATACCATCTTGGATAGAAAGGTATGTACTTCTAAGCGTGGACCTGTCGAGTATCTTCGAGTGGGACTCAAAGGCATGAATCCAAGCAAAGCAAGGTGGATAGAGATTAGAAGGGTGAGGGAGTTGTACCCTCTTCTCATGTCTGCTTAAAACCAAAATTTTGGTGGTCCAAAAAATTTCAGTGGAGAGGAATGATCCAGGAGTATCCTAAAAATTCTCATAATTTTGTAGTTTCACATGCTCATGAAGCTAGTGCCAAGTTGAAGAGCTCGTCTTGTCGATTCCGATAGTATACTTGGTTTCGAAAATGGCCTCTGTATGAGTGATAAAATGCGTTATGAAGTTATTCTCAAACAAGGAAAAAAATGGGCCTTTGCAAGCCAAGTGGCAGTCTCACAGTCGGACACATGGCAATCAAAGTCAATGCACAGGCCAAAGTCAACAACGTAGGTCAACTGGCTAGTATCTTAAACTTGGAGCATGATCAGATAATTGTTCATTATTTAACCTATTTCCTTCATTTCGATAGGATTTGCATCAAATGGTTATAAATGATGGTTCTTGTTTTTTTTCAGGAAGGCGTATGAAATCATGGTCAAAGATACACATGCATCAACAACTAATTTCACGAAGGTTTGTTCCTGCACCAACATTCCTACACTAGCATTCTTGCACTAAAGAGCAACCAATTTTGGGATTCAAAATCTCGACACAGTTTCAAAGAAAACCGAGGAATGTTTTTGTCCAAAATAATTTCTCAATAGCTTCCCATGAGTTGGATTGCACCTAGGTCACACGTGTGGGCCTCTGGAAGAAAATCAACAAATATTCTCAAAATTCACACAATTTTCAAACTGCCAAATTTGACAGCGATTTGCGTGCATATGGAGGTGAATCTAAAATATTTGAGCATATGGGTTTTTTAAAAGTATATCAAATTATCTAGAAACCAAATAGTTTCCCAAGATTCGAATTGGTCTAAGAGTTACACAAGATTCTTGGAGGAAATTTTATTAAAAAAAAATTGTGTTTCCAGAATTCTAGGATCTTGCCCAGATTTACCAAAAAATGGAAAATTTATATCATATCTACATTTTTTTTACAGGAAAATGGTTGTATTGGTCTCATATTGATGGAAAATAGTTGGGATTCAATTTCTCATCTTGTTTTGTAATGGATTAGTTGGCCTAAAGCCAAATTTGTATCATGAAATGTATAAAAACAAAGATATGGCTCCAAGCCTAGGACAAAAATCCATTCTTTGTACTCTTATGTTGTTGGAGTAAATTCTATGGCGTCTATCCCCCTTCCCTATTATTAGTGGAAGCTGAATTACTGAGCTCAAGATGTACCGAAGGACAGAACTTTATTAATATAATCTAAATGTCACATTCATGCATCCATTTTCTCTATTTTCTATAATGTTAATATTTCTCTCATAAACTAAGCATTTTCCCTAAAGGGAAATGAGTTGGTTTCCCAGGGCCTAGGCAGCTAAACTCTTTCTCCAATTGTTATTATATTGTGTATTAAGTATAGGAAGTGATTAGTGTGAAAGTTGCTTCTTAATTATGAGTGTGCAAGATTGATAAAGCTCTTGTGTGTTTATTTCTATTTCATCGAAGTGATCTCAAATATGAGGGTTTGTGTGTTTTAAGTGTGTGTCTTTCATTTATATCAAAGAATTTTTATTTTATTCCTTTAAATCACAACAATATTTATTTGGTCTGGGAAGTTTTCCTCTTGAATCGTTTTCAATTAAATGGTTAGGGTTTCAGGGTTTGGACATTTAAGTTCTGTTTAAAGATTTATCTCTTTACAACAAGCATACTCTGATATATATATATATATATATATATATATATATATATATATATATATATATTGTAACTATGTGGAGGCGCTAATCTACCTTTGTAAATTATTACATTCAAACTACATTCCTTTCTTTGTTAATCATTTGCTTACTGGTGACAGAGAGTACAGGAATCGTTGATTATTACTATTCGGATTCAGGCTTGTAAAATAAATTTCTTTGTTTGATGTTGAATTCATTTATACACAAGAACATATTTGACACAGTGCTTAATGTTCAGAGGATATATAAATAGAGTACATCTTTGTGTGGCGATATTTTATTGAAACACAAGAGTTTAACATTTTGCATTAAGATTGATAAGTTTCCCATTGGATTTCACATTTCATATTCCATATTTTAATTTACATTTGATAGAACACAATGATTTGGGATTTCATTTACCTTTGCCTAAGTTGAATTTTTCCTTTTCGAACCCCTTGATTGCGTGCTTGATATCACCGTATTTTTTGTTGGAATATTGTCGAGTGCAGGAACATAGTTGTTCCAGTAAAGGAACATAGTCATTCTAGTGCAAGGACATAATCATTCTAGTACATGAACAAAGTCATTCTAGTACAGGAGTAGAGTTATTATAATACATAAACAAATTTGCTATGTTTTCCTAGTGCAGGAATAGAATAGTTCTAGTACAGGAACAAGGTCATTCTAGTATAGGAACAAAATTTTCATAAAACAGAAATGAACTTACTCTGTATTCCTAGTGCAGGAACCAAAGTACAAGAATGAATATATTTTTTGAATCTTTTGAGTTTTGCAATTGTTTCATTGAGTAGCATGAATTTTGAGTTTATTTATTTCTTTTAAGAAGTATATTTCCAACAAAGTCTTTGATTGTTATTCCCTGAGTAAGAGTCCAATTTCCAGTGTGGTGTGTGGTGTCATTGTATTAACTAACGGTGTGAGAATTTTCTACACAAGTTAGGGTTTTGTTTTGAAAGTTGTTAGATTCCTTCTCTGGCATTTCCAACGTTGCGCCTTGAATTTAACGAACTCCTAGATTGAAAATTAAATGTTGGTCCATTAATATGCCATATACTGCACCCAACAACTCCTATGCCTTGTGACCAAGATTGTTCCGCTTTTAACATATAATGTTTTGATTCATAAGTGGTTCAAATGGATTATAGTTTATGTTGGTATATCCATGAAAATTTCTTGATCTATGGTTATTTCTTGCAAATCCACAAACATCTCTTCTTCTTGCATAATTGCCTCTTGTATTGATTTTACAATGAATTTATTTATGTTCAAAATTTCAACAAGAGTATCAATGAGAAGGAAAAATATTTTCATACGTGGAGGAGGAGGATCATATTATAAATTTGTTCTATCTTGAGCGTGGTTCAATCCATTTTTTATCAGTATAACTTCTTGAAGTAGCATTATTTCTAGACTCCCTTTAAGTTTCTTCCTTTGGAGGCTTGGAGCTTGTGTCTTCTTGGCTTGGGGATTAACATGTATAGCCAAGACTGGTTTTTTCATTTGAGGGTCTTTGATAGCTAAGAATTTTATCCAACACTGGTGAGTTGTACAATTTCTTATTGAGCTTATGAACTTCCACCCTCAATGACACAATTTCCTCTTCAATTTTCTTACTCTCTTCTTCATTTGGATCTTCATTACTTCCTCAATTATTTTTTCTTCTTCCAGATGGGCCTTTAAAGAGATATTTTCTTCATCATGTTTCTCAAGTAGGTTTTACAATTATCTATTTTTATTTTTATTATTTTTATTATTATTTTTTTTTTCTAAGCTTGCCATTTTATTTTTCATTTTTCTTTAAGGTTTTCATCTTCCAGTTCAGTTTTTGAACCATTCCCGAGTCTCTAAAATGGATCTACTTTCATGTTTGGTTCTTCTTCATTTGAATCAATGACCTCTTCATCATCATTATCATTATTTTGATATTCTTAGGTTATGAATCAAACTTCTCTTTCATCCCCTTCTTCTGTAACACTCTCATATGAAGAACTGTTGTCTTTTATAGAATAATTTTTTTTTCTTATGGAAGCTTATATTTTCCCCAAAAGGACATCTCTTAGAATAATGACTTATTTTTCCATAATTGAAACATTTATAAGGTGACTTACCTTTGTGCTTTCCAATTCCCCTTTTGAGCTTCCTGATGAAATTTTCTTCTTCTACATTTGATTCATTGTGTGGAGTTACTTTGACCTTTGGTTCTTTGTCTCTTGTATTCTTTATGGATTTAAATGTTGCTTCTCTATTTTATTGTATTTATTCAATATCAATTCTCATTTTGTATTCTATAAGAGTGTTATGTAATTCTTCCATTGTCATCTTGGTCAGGTCCTTGGTTTCTTCTATGGCAGATACCTTGGCATTGTATCTCAAAGGAAGTGATATCAATGCCTTTTTTTACCATCAAGGGATATTTAATTTATTCTCCTAATCCTCTAATAGAGTTGACAACTTCATCTAATCTAAGTAAATAATTTGCAATATCTTCCTTTTCATCCATTTTTATATTTTTAAATTGAGCTCTATATTTTTGAATTTTAACTTGTTTGACTTGATCATCACCTTCAAGAACATTTTTAAGTTTATCCAAACCTATTTGGATGTGGTGCATATCATCACTTTGTATTTAATGGTTCTTGATAGTCCACTTGTAATGCAATTAATATCTCTTAAATTACACCTAAAGAACTTCTTCTCATCAACATCAGTTGGAGGATTCTTAGGATATTTGTAGCCATTTACAATAGAGAGTCAAACATCCACTCCTAAGCACTTCAAGTAGGTTTTCATGCAACCGATCCATAGTGGATAATGATTTACATCAAATACCAGAATTGTCCTAGACGATATTCCTTCCTTAAGATCCATATGTATTCACAATCTTCCCATAAGTGATTAGATTGTTAGAGTGTAACTTGCTCTAATACCAATTGTTGGAAGTTCTGAGAGGGGGGATGAATCATTATTTCTATTTTTATTAAAATTTAGTATCAAAACCATTAACAAATAACTTCACATCAAAGGAACACAATATATATATATATATATATATATATATATATATATATATATATATATATATATATATATATATATATATATATATATATATATATATATATATATATATATATATATATATATATATAGATATATATATAAGGGAAGCGTAATCTCTGCAATTTACCAGCCTACAACCGGAAGCGATAAAACCTCAAGTTTACTAACTCCCACGGGAAGGAGGTGACAAAATCCTGAAGGAAGCTACAAATTCCTTTCCTAACACCGTCATGCCACCTTTAAAAAAATATAAAATAAAACAAATCTTAAGCTCATGTACCAAGGACAATGACCCAAACTTACAACAACACTGAATACTAATTTTTCATCTTCAGTTTTCTTTTAAAAGTCCTATCGATATATATATATATATATATATATATATATATATATATATATATATATATATATATATATATATATATATATATCGATAGGACTTTTAAAGGAGAAAACCTGAAGATTGAAAAGGTATGTATATATATATTGTAACTTGACTTCAAATATTCAATATATACATGTACTTAAGAATATATATACCTCCAATATCCTTTTCAACAATCAAAACAATCCTACTTTGGTTCTCATAATACCTTAACATAGGATGAAAAAAAACTGTATTATGATGGGTCTTGGTCTATTACATATTTTCCTTAGATTTAGCTCTATCTCAGACTAAAATTTCCTCACATTTCACTTCAGATTTTCCTTAGAATTAGCTCTGTCTCACACTCAAATTGCCTCGGGATTGAATTTATAATTTCCTTTGACTTAGCTCTGTCACAAGTTCAAATTAGCTTCAGGGAAGCCTTGGATCAACCTCAGACATTGGATTTTTCACAAGTTTAGATCAGTCTTAGTGAAAAAATCAAATAAAATTCTAGAATGACTTGGTTATGCCTCAATTATACCTCAAATAATGACTTCAATCTACTTCAAAAAGGACCCTTAGAACATGCCTTAATCAAACTTGAAAGGGAGGAAATCAGTGTCAAAAGTGGGCCTCAGATTAGGCTGAAATATTCTACTCCAGGAGGCTCGAATCAACTTCAAAAAGGGCCAAACAAAGGCGTCATAAATTCACCTCAGAGGGTCAAATAGGGCCTCAAAACAGGCCTATAAATTTACCACAAGAATTGGATCAATCCAATGAGTTTTTTCTTCCCCAGAATCATATTTTTCTCAGATATTTATGCCTCAGATCAATAGTGGATATCCTTAAAACTTATTCCACAAAATTTCTCCAAATTTGACCTTCTTTAGATGTTCAACATAGCTCAAGCCTCGAACCACTTCAGATAATATATTACCTCAGACACATTGAATTGATGAACTTAAATGACCATGAATAAGGAGAATTTATATTGGTTGGGAGGGGGATCTATATGGAGCTGACCTGAACCAATTAGGGCTTACTTTCCCATAATAAAATAAAATAAAATTGTTATGCAATAAATTATCCAACTTGTCAACCAACAAAGAAGGCTTACAACATATTTTAAAATTAATATTTTGTCTTTAAAAATACATGTTTTAAGGCTGACTTGGACAATGGATTTAAGCCAATTAAATTTTAAATTTTGACCTCCATCTAGGGGCAACAATGAATAGATGCTACACCCATCCATTTGGGGCAACAAACATCAAACTTGAAAATCTCTTCACCCAAGAGGATCCACAAGGTGTGCCACCTATCAAACGAAATGGCATGACAAGAGCTACAAATTTGTAGTGTTCTTGCATCCATATTTGCAAATTATGCACACATATCATCAAACAAATGCTAACATATTCACCTTTTGACATCAATGAAAATTTCTTCCAACAGACACACACACATATAAAAGAATGTTAGTTATATATATATATATATATATATATATATAACTATATATATTTAAATGCATTATTAATTTTTTATTTTGTTTTTTCAAATTATGTTATTTTTTAAGAAAGTAAATTATTTCTTTTGTTTCTTGTTTGGAGTTTTTCCCTCATTTTATTTTTTATATCTTCATTTTTACAAAAAAAATTGCAACAATATTTGGCCTCTTAGAATGTTGTAATTTTAAGTCCTTCCTCCACCAAAAATGGTGTTATTGATAGCACCATTTTTCGATTTAAGGATTAGTATTATGATTTTGGTTCCAATGATACTAGTTTTTAAAGTCAAAATGAAGAAAAATTACAATTTTGTCCCGAGAGAAAAAAGGGGGGCGCTACTAGGTGAACTACTTTTCAATTAAATGGTCAATTTAAAATTGTGGTTGCATTAATATTAGTTATCAAGTCCAAATGTTTCAAAGAATCATAATTTTAAATTTGAAAAAAAAAATATTGTGCTATAGCTAGCACCAATTTTCAATTTAGCGATTTATTTTAAGGTTTTTTAGACAACATTATGATGTTTTTAAGGCCATGGCTACACAAGTGGTAATTTTAAACCTAAATAATGGTGCTACAAGTAGCTTCAATTTTGGAAATGAAGTTAAAATTAGCCACTAAACTAGATCTCTAAAAATGAGAACTTTGTAGTCCTCTTATCAAGTTGATAACTATGTTTGTTGTGCATGTGCTCCACAACAAATTGATTTGGCCAAAATGCCACTTTCTTACCAATTTGGGTTAGTTTGGTTATAGATAACAAATTAGAACTTGGGCTAGGCACATGATACACATTAGTGATCACATCATTCTAATATTCAATGTTCCACAACAAATAGCAACAAGTGCATAATCATATGTCACAAAGATTTTTATTCGTCATTTTTTTTAGTGAAGGAAAGAGAGAAGCATATTTATCTATGTGATGGGTGAAACCATAATCAACTATGCATTCACTCTAAGAATTAAGATCATGCAGGACTAAGAAGTAATAATAGAACATGTTTAGTTATCTACCTTACCTTCCAAAGTTTTATTATGTAGGTCAATTGATGTTGAAATCAGCATGTCTCATTCAATATTCCAAACTTTGTCCTCTAGGTCGTCAGCCTTTTGTCAACAAGACTTAATCATATGTCTAAATTTCTGATAGGTAATATTTTTCCTAAATTTCTTAGTTGAAGCTTGATAAGGCCACGCCTCTTCTAATTAGTTTGGTTGAAAAATGTGCATTCCTTCCCATAAAAACTTCTTTCTCTATAATTTTGTTGGAATTTACCCTTTATCAAATGGGTCTATTTCTTGACCTTAAGTTTCCCTTCATTAAAAAAAAATCCCTATGCCTTAATAAATAAGCATAATATCAATCAAAGGTATAATCCTTATCATCCTCTTTCTTGGATTTTCAACTGACATGAAATGTCAAACACAACACATCATATGACATCTTTAGATTCATCATGGAGTTATAGATTGGGGGGGAGTAGATGGGTGTTTTGAGGGAAATGACAAGGGCATGGGTTATGGGAGATACATAGGTGAGGGAAGGGGTTATTTTGAAAATATGTTGTCGCTGCGGCAAACACCATCCAAAATTTTACCTACACTTGAATTTTGGAGCCTATTGTGGATCTTAAGATTGATCCATCTGTGGTCACTTCTTGATCAGTCGAAGTCACTTGCTCAGTTTGCAACAAGTTCATGAGTGCATTATTTTACACAAGATTTAACATGAATGGAACATTCCATTAAGACATTTCCTGTGAAATTTTCAACCCATGTCGAAAGTCAACATGCACTATCATTGAGAGTGCCTCACATTTTGCTGCATTTGAAATTCTATTTCAGTGAGTTTTAAAGTTTTCGCTTTTACACACCTTTTCTTTCGCGAGTGTCATTTTCATGCTTTCAACTGTCACTTTCACTTGATTTGAATTTAGTTAGTGTAATTTTCATGTTATATTTTCTCTAGCATGTGTTACTTTCACCGTCGTTCGTATATCGCAAGTGTCATTCTCACTTTTCTTCTCATATAGTAAGCGTTGTCTTTTAGAATGGGAAGTGTCACTTATCGTGTAAAGTGGGGTTCTGGTGCATTTCAAGGGGTAATATATGCGTTAATTAGTTTTACTTACCATGTAATCATGTATCACACTCATTTCCAAAGTTTCAAGCATTTTCGCACAAGTGTCATCACAGTCGTCGCAAAGTGTATCTTTGGTGTTTCACTTGGTGTCGGTCATTGTAAAGTTGTCATATTGAGGAAAGTATGTTGTTTATGTATTATGAGTCTTCCATGTTGTGTTCTAAACTGATCTAAGAGTGTGATCATGCTCAGAGTATTTATTTTGTTCAACTTCACCTCATTGATCCAACACTTAATCAAAACTAGGAAAACTCCCCGACTGGGCCACTCAGCCTCATCTAGTCCTCTTAAACTATGCATTACATAGTCTTAGTCCTCAAGAAACAACCTTGTCCCTTGAAATTGCGCAATGCACAGTATCTTCCTCCCAGAACTACGCATTATGCAATCTAAGTGCTAAAGTTTGGCCCCTGAGCTCCATATCTGCGTAATCCTTATCTCCATCCAAGCTTGAACTACGCATTGTGCAATTTCAGTCCTCAAGCCTTGGCCTTGAGCTCCTAAAATGCGTAATTTCACAATAATCTTGGTTTCCTTTCCTCTTATAACTGTGTAGTGGGAAAACTTAGTGCTCAATCCCTCATCCTACCTCCTTGAGTTTACCAAGTGTGTAATTGATGAGCCTAGCTGATGCACGAATTCTGCTAGAAAGCAGATCCCGCATCTAAAAACACAACTACTTCATAAACTCTGAAAAATACCCAAAGTTTCTATAATAAAATCATGTAAACATTCAGCTCCATTAAACATGAAGGAAAAAACAAAAGAGCCATAAAAAAAATCAACTCCATAAACTATATTAAAATTATGTGGCCAGATTTTACATTGGGCGGCCTCTTGGCTCTTTGCCCTTTAAACCAGTCTTCACTCACTCCCCTCTCAACTATCTCAACTCTTTAACTATTCCAGTGTGTTCTCCTCACAAAAACACTCATATTTATACATAATTAATGAATTTAATTCACTCAAAAAATCTCTCCACCTAATCCTCAACTAAATCTAATTTTTAGGTGTGGACTCAACAAAGCCCCGTACATAGAATTCCTACTCCTAATTTTGCTACTTAATACTAATTTCTCTCATATCCTTTTAATTAATAAAAGAATATTTGAAAAATCCTCACTTTTCTAAATTATCTCCTATTTTATTTAAAAATAACAAATTAACTAATAAAACAATTAAAATGTCACACCCCCCTTTATTATATAATAAAATATGAAAATTGCCCTTGATGCTCCTGCATCACTAGCCCAACTTAAATTGTGCACTACGCAGTCTCAACACTCATTCTAGGACCTTGAATGCATGAGTCCCTCAATTGTGCAGACCCTCTTCCCAGGCCTCCACAACTGTGCATTACGAAGTCTCTGTCAGGTGTGTATTATATTATTTCCATGACTAGTTACAAGCATTGTACGTCGTGTCGGGCGTAGTAGGGGGGTCACAGGTGGGTGGAAGCCCCCATTGTTGGGGAGTTTGTAGGGGGGCAGTAGCCCCTACACGGGGTCCGGGGCAGCACCCCAGGATTTTTTTTTATACGGACCCAAGGATGGGGGGCGTACCCAAAGACGATGAGCAGACCTACCCATGGTTTTGTGCGTGGGTTTTGCACATGGTTTTAGGCATGATGGTTTTTTTTCCATGGTATTTTTTAGATCCGGTTAAGTGAACTATGATTATGTTATAATCCAAGGTTACTGGATTGGGGTTTATGAATGCTTCAACATTTATATATATGTATTGTAATATTTAAAGGAATATAATGAAAAATCAAATTGATAGTCTCAGTTTTGGGATCAAGGGGAAAATATATGTGTATATTTGTTTTATGTTCTTGCCATTGTTTATTTTTTTGTTTAAATAATTTGTTTGCAAGTAATTTTTGTAAAGGGTTAAAACCTAAAGTCCCAAGGCTCAATCCTCCATCCTAAGTACTTGAGTCCCTCAACTATGCAATCCTCTTAGCCTAACCATCCTAAACTATGCATTGTTCAATCTCAAGCCTCAATCTTGGACCATGGCCTCTAGAACTGTGCAATCCCTGAGTCAGTCACTCAAACAGTCACCAGTTCCAACCCTAACATCTAATTTCATGAAGTATCTTAGGCTAGGGGTTTATGAGACTGATTTCATCTTGTCATGGATGGATTGGAGTTGTAGGTACTCTATTATTTCATTACAAGATGATGATGGAGGAGATGGAGAAGGAGACCATGCTATAAGACACCTAAGGATTTGAGGAGATAAGATGATCACCAAGCAAGAAGATGAAGGAACATTGGATTACAAAACAAGACCAAATGTCATGACCGCATGATGAATCCATCTGATTTACAACCATTTTGAGGGAAAGTATGAAGAACAAAGCATATATTTCGTGAAGACGAAGTATTGGATACATATTTTATTGAAGGCAAAGCAGCGAGAAGGACAACTTGGCACTTCTACATCATCATGTAATCCATGTCATCACTGTCATGTCATGTCTTTTCATGATTCATTATGTCTCATATCATTTGTGTATCATGGAAATTCAATATCGAAGAAATGTAATGTAAAGTGGAAGTCCAAGAGTCATCCATGTAATACAAAAAGTCATGTAGGAAGTTGCAAGGTCATTGAGAATTCAATAGTCATGAGGGTAGTCCAAGAGTCACAAGAGAGGTGGATGGTCACCCCATTTTTTATATATATACAACCTCATTTATCATGTAAAGTAATTTTCACCTTGGCTCCTCCTACTAGGAATTAGAGAGGAAGATAGTTGTTTTGGAGGAGAAAGTGACTGCTTTAATGCTCCACTAATGGGGTTAATGGTCTTAACTGTCTTGATGTATCTTGAAACTTTTACTTAATTCATAAGCTCATTGAGCCAACACGTTTTCATGCATATGTTGTGAATATTGTAAGACTATTCCTTGAATGTTTGCGATGTATATTGTTTTCATCTGCACTAAGGAAATTGAACTATTTTGGTTACTTTGGTACTTATATTGTTGAAGGTGTGTTTTATTTTCTTTAACAATCGTTTCTTCCTTGTGAATTGTTTTGTTGGTTGATCAATGATTCATTCATATGTATATGCTCGTGTGCCTTTTCTAGATTAGTACTATTACTTGTCTTTAAAGGGACCACTTTTCTCCTCCATTTCGATAGAAATACCTTTATAGTATCTGTAATTGAACATTTCACAAGGCATACTCACTTATTGATCCAATATTACATGTGCATTACTCTCTTATGTTAAACTTGTAGCGAAGGAAAATCTATAAGAATATATGGCAGTCAGGCTGATATTCCGGAGGGGGCTCCTACTCTAAACGATGTGAGGTATAATTGGGACTTCACATCAGGAAGACCCCCTTGGTTGAAATATTTCCAGCACCATCAACAAAATATTAATGCCCCCTTGCATATATTTATTTATTTAATTTTTTCTTAAGCTTTTCATGTTAAATTTTGTCTTATTTTTAAAATAAATTTACCTTCAAATTTATTTTTTAATAGATTTTCTAATGTTGTTTTCGATGTTGGTTTTTTAAATGATCTAAAGGAGGTTTATTCTTATTCTTATTATTATTATTATTTTATTTATGTTATATGATTATTATTATTATTAAAACAAACCTCTATTTTTGGGTTTGTTTTTCCTTTTTTTTCGTTGTTCTTTTGTAGTGGTTTATATACAGATGCACACACACATCCACATATTTTTTTAAATTTTATTTGATATATATATATATATATATATATATATATATATATATATATATATATATATATATATATATATATATATATATATATATAGAGAGAGAGAGAGAGAGAGAGAGAGAGAGAGAGAGAGAGAGATGTTTTGGTAGTATTTGAAAAGAACAACACCCTAAATTAATTAATACTATATGATTAGATGAAAATTGAAATTTTGAAAAATAAATGACATATAACAGTTTTAAAAATGTTGAAATGTCATATTTTGGGTTTTTTCTTATAGAAAATTAAAAAAAAAAGATGGAAAAATGAAAAGCGGAATTATCTACCTTGTGTTTCACTTGTAGATTCTTCTTCTAGAGTGTCATCAAAGCCCATTATTTCTTGTTTTTCTCAAAAAAAATGATTTCTACCTTTTACTCTATAAGGCTAATAAATAAACATTTTCTTGGGAATCTTTAAAATTCATAATTCTTTGATGAATTTTCTCATAGTTCTTTGCATTTTGGAAAACTTCATCAAGGGAAGACGTTTCATGAAAATAATTCTTTGAATATTTTTGTGCCGAGAGGTGCTCTACAACCCAGTATACCAGATATGTGTAGGTGTAATGCAAGATTGTCGAGTCAACATTTTGTAATTGTTGAGAAAAATATATATAGAAAAAAATTAAATATCAACTTCATATGTTTTAATTAATATTCAAATTAAAACATATACAAAATGCAAAATGTAAAATGTAAATGGACGTTAAATAGTTCCACCTAACAATGATCTATCTGGGTCATCTGAATTTATGTAAGAAAATTTAATGAACAAAAAATAATAAATTGGATAAATATAAAGTAAAAAACCATGAGCTATAAAAAAACCACGGGAAAAAACTAATAGATTAAATAAATATACAGTAAAAAAAATTGACTATAACCAAACCATGGGCAATAACTCTCTTCTCAAAAGATACTTTAACACACTAAAATCTAGCAACTAAAAATGAAATGTTTAGTAAGCTTATTTCCATAGAAAAAATCACAACTTTTATTATAATAAAAAAGTTACATATAGCAGATGAACCCTTGTGCATTCTATGAACTGTCTCAAAAAATATCAATCAAAATTGGAATTTTTATATAGTACTAGTTTATTTTTTTTTTCATACATGATATGTCAATAAATAAATCTGGCCAAAAATCCATATATTGAATCTAATAGATCAAAGACTGAAAGAAAAACCACTATGACTCTGTGTCAACGACCGCTAGTAAAAAAAAAACTATGTGTCCAATAAATATTGGTGAATATACTCCTGCCCAACATCATTCATACACTATGTGATCTTCCAAGTGCCCAGATCTTGTCGAGATGCCTCCTTGGATAGAACACCCCCTACTATGTTTCTTTCCCTATAAATATGACAATAAGTAATATTAGATATAATTTTTTGGATTCAACTGCGTTAAGTAAGTCATTCAACTATGACCATTTCCATGAGAGGTAGTCATAACTGACTAATTTCTCATGATTTTTGAATATTCCACTTAGCACTCTTTGCATCAGGTGATGCTCACGGGGGTGAAGAAGTGGGATTGAAACTAGTGAATGAATCACATAGCATCAATCATCACTTTTGAGACTTGTACCCGGTAACCAGGACTTCCCGGGAGGTCACCCATCCCAGAACTCCTCTGGCTCAAGCGTACTTAATTGCGGAGTTTTCCCCACAATTAAGCCCACTTAGCTTGCTACCCCATTTGAAAAACCTTAGCAAATATTGTGCCTCATGAACCATTCAAGTAGAGATCCCTTTACTCTTTGTATTTTTTAAGTATGAGGGGTTTCTGCAGTGCATTATATTAGATATAATTTTTGGGATTCAACTGAGTTAAGTAAGTCATTCAACTATGACCATTTCCATGAGAGGTAGTCATAACTGACTAATTTATCATGATTTTTGAATAGTCCACTTAGCACTAATTGCATCGGATGATGCTCACAAGGGTGAAGAAGTGGGATTGAAACTAGTGAAATGAATCACATAGCGTCAATCATCACTTTCGGGACTTGCACCTGGTAACCAAGACTTCTTGGGAGGTCACCCATCCCAGAACTCCTTTGGCTCAAGCGCACTTAACTGTGGATTTTTCCCCATAATCAAGCCCACTTAACTTGCTACCCCATTTGCAAAACAATAAGTAATATTGTTTTAATCTTGCTTTAAGTGAAGAATATCATCCAAAATAGGCATAACAGTGAGGTTGTGACATATACGTGTAGCATTAAACAAATTAATTACATTATTGAATCACTAAATATCTATAATGTGTGGAAATTGTGTTCTAGATCCCAACAAAGAAGTTTTAGGATGAAGAGTTATGCATAATTGTTAGATAACTTATTGTTATACAACCAGCTCAAAAAACAATAGAAGTAATAGATCAACGACTTAAAAAATATTTTATTCGAGGGGGAGACCTCCTTTACATTACATAAATGAAAAATTCTTGTATTATTCAAATGACAAAATCTCCCTTCTATATATAGGAGTCTAAGGGGTCACAATATAATCAAAGCCTACATAACAATAATAATGTAAGGTCACAACAATAAAAATAGTGGGCTTTTCCCCGGATGCGGGTGACACGCCTGACACGAGTGAACATCAATTCTCAACTCATATGGACTGCGGAAATCTCCAACGAAATTCCCCACCTACAGCGGATCCAATTACCGTTAACTCCTCGCACGCTCCTTGAAGAACCAGAGATAACACAGATCCAACATGCATTGTGTCACCTTACCCTGATCATTACCTCACCCATACTGCCATTAATGTCCATGATGTATAATCAGCATTGCAGCCACACCTACCCCTCTGCGCCTGCTCACATGCTTGAGCTCCACATGCAGTACCGTGCGAAGATCATTCATTGTCACACTTACAATCTTCATCCTCACACCTATTTATCCTACAGAACTCTGCCCCTTTTCTCCCTCATCTGTTCTCCATTGCATTTAGCTCTCCTCCTTCTGATCTAGACTCTAACTGATTCCAATCAGGTGTGAAGTCTCAGTCCCATAGTGGAGCTGCGCAGACTCCCTCTGCTTGTTCTTTGCATTTTGCGCACCTGGTCCCCAGCCTCCGCAGCCTCTCCAGCCCCAATGTCATTCCCGCCTCCTCTCCCAAGTGCGTAGTGGCCCCTAGAATGTGCCAACACACTATTCGCAGTGGTCAGAGAGGGGCCCTCCCGGGTCATTACCATTTCGGTGAGGATAACCACCTTGAATGGATTGAAGGCTCCTCATCCACCACCCTTGCTAGCCATCAATCCGCTCACGACCAGCGAGCAGAATCCTCCAGTAAATCCGTGCATAGGGGAAGTCGAGGTGCAAGGAGGTCCACCTCCTCTCCCAGAGCACCCTCTCTGCACTGAACGTCGGCTCCCCCAAACAGTCCTGCGCAGGTTGATGAGGATACGAATATATGGATTATGGACTCCGAAGATGTTTGGAGGAAGGTTCCTGAAGGAGTAGACCTGGACTCCTCCATCCTCTACGCTCCTACAAATCTCCCCAAGAAAACTACTGTCGAAGTGGAAGCTGTTGTGGAAGCGGCTGTTGCGCAGGCCCCAGCCTGTCCTATCAACGAGGAAAATCCCCATTGCAGTGATGATGATGATGATGAATAATGTATGTGCAGCTGTTTATTTTTACTCTATTTTTTGTCATATGTGCCCGCAGGGCTTTTTTGTTATTTTCTACTCTCTAGCTTTTAGATGCATCAACGCCACTGCGCACAATGTAAGACTCTTTTTCAAGTTTTTTCTGCGCTAGCCTCCTCCCCCGCGACAGCCCAGAAATAATGTTACAAAGGCAGGGATCGGTTAAGCACAGCTTACCAACCCTGCCTGTAGCATATGTATTTTTTATGTTCTCAAAATTAATAGATTATCACAACTTACCAAAAAAAAACAATAGTGGGTTTTTGTGGGGCACAATAATGATAATATGGGGACTACATGGGCACAAAAATAAAAATAAGGGGGCTACACTAACAATAAAAATAAGTGAATAAACTAGTACTATAGAGACCTAACATGCCCCTCTCCTTCAAAAGAGTGTTCTCCCCAACACTTGAGTAGTTTTGGATGCTTTTGTATAAAATTCGCATCCTCCAATGTCGAACCTTAAGCAGGTAAGTTCTTCCACTTGATGAGAGACTTTGAAATTGATCGATTTTTTAGTTGTCGAGTACTTTTTTCGTGACTGCTTCAGGTTCCAATATGATTTTTCCTTCCTCGTCAAGTTCCAGAAATATTATTTGAACTGGAAGATTTTCACCTATAACCTTCTTTAAGCATGAAACATGGAAAATTGGATGTACTCGAGAAGATGCAGGAAGCTCCAATTTGTATTCCATACTACCAATCTTTTGCAACACCTTGTAAGGAACATAGTACTTTGGTGATAAGTTATTATCCTTCTTGTCCTGCTTGAGGGACATTTGATTGTATAATTATAGTCATAAAAATATCCAGTTACCTACATCAAAACTTTTTCGTTGTGATGTTGATCTTCCTGTTGTTTCATTCGATTCTGCGCCAAAGTGAGTTTATCCTTTAAGAATTGGAGAACTTGTTGTTAATGTTCGATGTGATCTTCCACTGCTTAACCTTAGAGAATTTTCTCTTAAAGATGATGTGATGGACGGTGGATGATATCCATAAAGTGCCATAAATGGGGTCATTTTTGTTGTAGTATGGAAGAATGTTAGGTCCCTATAATAATATTGTATCCCCTTATTATGTTAGTGTAGCCCCCTTATTGTTATTTTTATACCCCTGTAGTCCCCATATTGTTATTATTGTGCCCCATAAAACCCCACTATTGTTATTTTTGTGCCCTTACATTACTATTGTTAGGTCGGCTAAGATTATATTGTGACCCCATGGACTCGTATATATAGAAAGGAGGTTTTTTCATTTGAATCATCCAAGAATTGTTACTTTATGTAATGTAAAGAAGTTTTACCCCTCGAAGTGTCTGATTTATAAGGATTTTTTCTCTTTTTTCTTCTATTTTTGGAGTTGGTTTCACAACATTTGGTATCAGAGCTTTGGATTCTAGGGCTTCGCTGCTTCAAACAGGTCATCATGGCATTTTTCGCTATTATTATTATTATTATTATTATTATTTTGGCTGTGAAGGTTCCAAAGCTGAAAAAACACATCTATGGATAAATCTTGATGAAATTCATGTACAAATTTCAGATCTTGGTTCGCAATATTTTCAGAGATATGATTTGTGGAAGTTAGGGTTTGTGTAGGCTCCTAAATTTCATATCAAAGAAGTGACCTTGGGAAAATCATCATAACTCTCTCTCTGAGCATCGGATTGGAATTATGTAGAAAGTGGAAGAAATTATAAGGAAGAAACAATGACATGTGACATGCTATACAAGTTCGCTCTACTGAACCAGTCCATAATTAGGTCATTGTCGGAGATTGGGCATAACTTTGTCTTGAAGAATCCAAATCAGGTCTGACCTGTGGCATTGGAAAGAGGACTCAGAGGGATAATAAAGGATATAAATTTAGATCTTGAATATCTAAAATAACTAAGTTAAATCAAGTTCAATATATACCTCCCAAAAAACAAGAAAAAGGTGTGTATTTTTTAAAACAAGTTTTCATAACATTTGTTTCAAAAATCAGTTTGAAGTGATTCCAAGGGAATATTGAAGCATATATATTAGTATTGAGTTATATAATGCCTCCCAAAAATAATTCCACACCCATTAAGCCCTCATAAAGCTCTACTATGACACATGAAGAGGAAGGATTTTAGTATGATATATCAAAATTATAGTACCAAGTGCAACAAATTTCGATCTTACAAAGAGAAATCAAAGATGACATAGATAGTTTAAAAGCAAAAATGAAGGCTAAGTTGGATGGTTTGAAGGATCAAATGAAAGCTAATATGGATGATAAAGTAGTGGAAGATCACATCGAGCATCAACAACAAGCTCTCCAACTCTCAAAGGATAACCTAAATTTGGTGCAGAATCGAATGAAACAGCAAGAAAATAAACATTGCAGCAAAAGAAGTTCCGAAGCAGTCACAGAAACAAGAACTCGATAACTACGAAATCGATCAATTTTAGAGTATCTCAACAAGTGGAAGAAATTACCCGTTGAAGATTCCACATGGGAGGATGATAATTTTATAAAAAAGCATCAAGAAATAATCAAGCGTCGAGGACAACACTTGTTTTAAGGATAGGGTTATGTTAGGTCCATATATTACTAGTGTAGTCCCTTATTGTGTTAGTGTATCCCCCTTATTGTGATTTTTATACCTCTTTATTCCCCATATTTTTATTATTTTTCCCCATAAAACCACACTATTGTTATTGTTGTGCCCTTACAATATTATTGTTAGGTCGGTTAGGATTGTATTGTGACCCCACGGACTCCTATATATAGAAAGGAGGTTTTTTCATTTGAATCATCCATTGTTCATTTATGTAATGTAAAGGAGGTCTCCCCCTTGAAGTGGTTGATTTCTAAGGCATCAATCTCTCTTTTCTTCTATTTTTGGACCTGGTTTCATAACAAAGGAAGTGTTATACCACCATACGTAACCACTTTACCCATTGTGCTTGTTTATAAAATACAAAGCACAAAGATATACTTCCAAAATTTTATTCACTATCTCAGTTTTCCCATCAGAATGAGGATGATAAGATGAGCTATGAGCTAATTGAGGACCCAGATAAGAAAATAATTTTGTCCAAAAATTTCCAGTAAAAATGGGATCTCTGTCGCTTACAATAATCTTTAGGTTTCCATGTAGCTTTTGAATTGTTTCCATAAATGCAGTAGCAAATGTGTTGGCTTTAAATGGATGAGATAATGCACAAAAGTGTGCATACTTGGTAATTCTATCAACTATCACCACGCTGACATTTTTTTTCCTTCGGACTTGGGTAAACCTCTAATAAAATCCATTGAAACATCCTCCCAATGTTTTCTTGGAATGGATAAAGGTTATAAGAGACCTGAGGTCTTAATTGTCTCAAATTTATTTTGTTGGAAAACCAAACATTCCCCTGAAAACTTTTGAATATCGTATTTAAGGCCACCCCAACAAAATTCCTTCTAGACCCTGTTGTAAGTTTTTAAAAATCCTGATGGCCCTCCTAAGGGAGAGGTGGTCAATTCCAAAAGAATATGTTGTTTGATTTGGGAATTATCACAAAGATATAAGCGATATTTGTACCATAATGAATCATTTTTCTAACTAAATGTATCAAATGTACTGGGATCTTGCTGCAACTTTTGAATGAGTATTCGCACTTATTCCTCATTCTTCCATTCATCCCTTGCTTCGGTTATCCAATCCGGATTGATAATAGAAATGGCACAAAGAAATGTTTCCACGTCCTCATCCTTTATTGAGAGTGCATCTGCAACAAAAATTTTCTTCCCTTTTTTGTAGATGATTTCAAAGTCATAACCAAACATCTTTGTGACCCATTTTTGTTTCTCTTATGAAGATAATCTTTGTTCCAAAAATTATTTAAGACTATCATGATATCTTTTTACCTTGAAGTGTCTTCCCATTAGGTAAGGTCGGCATTACTTTAGTGCATGTAGTATTTCCAACATTTCATTCTCATAAATAGGTCTGTGTAAATAATTTCCTTTGATTGTATGACTTTCAAAAGAAATGGGTGTTCCTTCTTGCATTAAAATGACACTATTTCCATTTCCTGAGGCATCACATTCCACATTAAAGGTTTTTATGAAGTCTGGTGTAGCTAATACTGGTGCTTGGCACATTGCTTCTTTAAGATGTTCAAAGGCCTTAGTTGCTTCTGGAGTCCAAGAAAATTCATCTTTATTCAATAATGTTGTTATAGGGGTTTCTATTCTCCCATAATTATTAACAAATTGCAATATTACCTTGTCATCCCGAGAAATCCTTGTATATGTTTTATGGTTGTGGGGATTTTCCATTCCTTAATGGATTTAATTTTGTTAGGGTCTACCTTAACACCCTCATGAGATACAATATGACCGATATGTTCCACCTCCTATGCTCCAAAAAAAAATTTGGAGGTTTTTGAATATAATTGTTTCTAGTTTGAGCACCTTGTCAACATGTTGAACATGATCCTTCCAAGACTGGTTGTAGATTAGTATATCATAAAAAAATACTAACACAAATTTTCTAAGGATTTGAAAAAAGAATTCATCAAAACTTGAAATGTATAAGGTGTAATGGTAAGGCCAAAATGCATGACCAAAAATTCATAATGATCCTCATGAGTTATAAATTCTATTTTCAGAATGTCTTCAGTCTTCATTCTAATTTGATGACATTCTGAACGAAGATCCAACTTGGTGAAGTAAATTTCTCCATGTAATTCGTCCAATAATTCATCAATGACAGGAATGGGAAATTATCTTTAATAGTGATCTTGTTGAGCTCCCTATAATATGGACACATGCACCATGATCCATCCTTCTTGTGCACCAATTCTATTGGAGCAGAGAAATAACTTTGACTAGGTTGAATTATACCGACCTCTAATAGTTATGTGACTGTGCATTCAATTTCACTCTTTTCGGCATAGGGATATCTGTAAGGCTTGATTTTTGGAGGAACACTTCCTGGAATCAAATAAATAGCATGATCATGATCATGAATAGGTGGGAGGCCTTTGGGATTCTCAAATACTTGGGAATGAATGTCCAATACTTTTTGGAGATCGAGAGAAATAGATTATTTCGATGTTTTAACCTCTAGTGAGTATACTTTTGCAATTATGCCTCGTTGTTTTTTCTTTAGAATATTTGTCATCTCATTAGAGTTGATTATATTTCCTAGTTTCCCTGTGATAACTCTTAATTCAACTTCCATTCCTTCCCAAAAAAAATTCAAGAAAAGTTCTTGAAAATTAAAAGCTATCGTACCCAAATATTTTAACCATTGGAATCCTAGTACAACATCAACACCACCAATTGGAATGGAAAGCATTGGAATATTCAATACATATTCCCCCATGGTTAGCTTGATATTATGGCACTTTCCAGAGTAATTTATAGTTCCTCTATTTGCAACCATCACTTGACACTATGTTGCTAGATATAGGAAGAAATTCGATTCCTTAGCCATCTTACAATGAAAAAAATTATGGGTACTACCTAAATAAATCAACATTATTACTTTTTAATTCTTGATATTTCCTTATATATTCATATTTTGAGGAGAGATAATTTTTGCCAATGCATTACACAATATGGTTAGATTCATTTCTGCTTTCTCTAGGGTTGGTTCCTGGTGTATATCCTCTTCTTTTGAAGTTTTTTTATCCTTTTCTTACTCCTATTCACAATATATGTAAAACAATTTCTTCTCACCACACTTATGACCTTTAGTGTATTTTCTATCTGTTATGCAACCAACTCATAAAATACAAGAAAATATAGATAAACGACTCAGAAATCAGTCTCTTTGAGGGGGAAACCTCCTTTACATTACATAAATGAACCATTCTTGGATGATTCAAATGAAAAAACCTAATTTCTATATATATGAGTCTAAGATGTTATAGGTCAATCTGAGAATCACTCCCAACACCCAGATCAATATCAATTAGGGTCTATCATACTCTAAATTAGTTGCTACATTCCCTAAACAAGTCATCCTATTGATGGTTTTCCTCCATGAAAGTTTCACTTCTTAAATGCCAGTTGAAGTGTTCCATTGAGTCATCAACGCACCCCTAGACTGCAGTAAGTTCTTTGTAGAGCATCTACCCCCATGAAAAGCTGCGTTGCAGAGCATCTAGGCCCACTTTACAGTGCATTGGTCGACTGGGAACAAATTGTTCATTGGATTCCAGGAATCTTCACACCCTCTAGTGGCTTCTAGAAGTTGTTCCAGCTATCACATCATCTGATAACTATGAATACGGATCCCATGGAGCCATTGAACCTCTTATCCTCCTATTCCCATGAACAAGGAAACCTCTTCATCCATTTTTTGGAAAATCCATTCAATGATTCATTAATTTCAAACTACCTTCACTACTTATAAATTGAGCATTGAACATAGTGCACAAGAGAGCAAGAATTTGAATTAGTAGAATTATGGTGGTGAGATCACAACTGTTGGAGGTATAGTCTGTATGTACTTTTATGCTGCTAGTATGATGAGGATAGGACTTAAGCTGGAGTGAGTTGACATCGAATCGATCCAACTGGTTGTAAGTTCTCCTTCTACTTCATAATAAAGAGATTTTTTGGTTTCCTAATACATGTGTCCATAATTTTATATGTGTATTTTAAAATTAAATCAATTCAATTTGTTTAACATGAATAGATCATATGCCTTTATGTTGTTTTTTGTCTTCTATTTTCCATTGCAGGTACAAATCAAGCGAGTTCAGTTTGATTGAGAGCGACGAAAGTGACAAAAGGGAGAGAAGGAGTAGTGAAATATTACAAGTAAATATTCTTCTCTCATCTATTCATTTTAAGGAAAAGGTCAAATATATTTCTTTTGTTGTTCTAAGTGTGACCACCACACTTAGGGAAAACATGTCTATCTATAGGTTTGATTTCCGTGAAACATAAGGGGTCAAAATATAATCAGATTTGACATAAAAATAATAATGTAAGGGCACAAAAATAAGAATAGCGGGCTTCTATGGGGCACAAACAACTGTATATGGGGATTACATGGGAACAATAATAACAATAATGGGGTTACATTAACGATAACAATAAGGGGATACACTAGTATTATAGGGACCTAACATTCCCCTCTCCTTCAAAAAATGTTGTCCTCAATGCTTGAGTAGTTCTGAATGCTTATGTATGAAATAAGTTATAGTGAAAATGCCAAGATAGCCTGTTTGAAGAAGCGAAACCCTAGAATCCAAAGTTCTGATACCAAATGTTAAGAATTTCTTTGTGCCATAGTATCAATCTAACCATGGGGAAATATTTATTGAATAGTCCAATGCTCTAATACCAAATGTTATGCAACCAACTCACAAAATATAAGAAAATATAGATAAACGACTTATAAATCAGCCTCTTCGAGGGGGAAACCTCATTTTTTGATGTTTCTTGTTAATTTATTCTCAATGCATTTATGACCTTTAGTGTATTTTCTATCACAACTATAACAAATCTCTTTTTCTATTTTTTCCTCCAATTTTTGTGGTGTCAACCTTATAGGTTGTGGAGGGCTAGGAGAGACAACACTTCCATATTTATAGTTGTGAGTATACTTCCTTGTTGCCATCATTTTTCTTTCAACTTTTCTTTCCACCTTGAATTTGTTCTCTAATGAATCAGGTTTCCAAAGGTGAACCTCATGTTGGATGCTATCCTTTATAGTCCCTATGAATACATCAATCATATGCTCCTCTAGAATATCATTTACCCTTATATTCAAGTTTTGGAAGTCCTCAATGTGCTCCATCATTGAACCATTTTGTTTGAGATTTATAAATTGGCTAAAGAAGGTGTTTCTCTTTGTATCCTCGTAATGTGTTATCATTTCCTCCACAAAAATTGACCAAGTTACAATTTATTTATGAGATAAAATCCATCGACACCATATAAACTAATTGGGTTCTAAATATAAAGTTGCAATGTGTACCTTTTGTGTGTTTTTCACATTATGGAGATTAAAATATTGCTTCATCTATATTATCCATGTTATGGGATCCGTGCCATCAAACTTCCTCATATCTATATTTGGAATATGGTGGGTCTTAAATCCAAAATTAGGGTCCATTAAATCATGACTATCATTTCTTTTGTTCTCATCATGGGTTTCCTCTACTACATTTTCACCATTAGGAAGCTTTTCTTGTAGCAACTTTGTTAAACCTTCCTTCAAACCTTCCATGTCTTTCTTCAAAAATTCCATGTTTCCTTTTAGTTTTTATTTTATACCATCGATCTTAGCTTCCATGGTGTTCTTCAAACCATCCATCTTAGCATCTGTTACTTTTTGTGAGAGTGAAATCTGTTGCACTTGGTCTCGTAATTTTGATATATCATGTTGTATTTCTTCCTCTTCTTCATGCGTCATAGTAGAGATTTAGGGTTGCTTACAAGGTGTTTATATTTTCTTTCTTCGAGGAATAAATAATGATATTTATGCTTCACTATGCCCTTTGAATCACTACAAACTAATTTTTCAAAAAAAACTTATGCAAATTTCAAAAAAATACACACCTTTTTTATTGCTTTGTAGGAGCTTGATATTGAATCTATTACATCTTTGTAATTTTGGATCTCCAAGGTCTGAAATTTTGTCTTGTAGTATCCCTCTGAGTCTTCTTCCAACCCCACCAGTCAGACCAATAATGGAATCTTCAAGAAAGAGTTATTACTTATCTCCCACAATGACCTGATTATAGACTGGTTCAGTAGAGTGAACTTGTACAGAGTACCACGTGTCATCGTTTCTACCTTTGGCCCTGAAATTGCTACATGAAAAACTGCATTCTGTGCAATTTCAGTCACTTTTTACAGAATCCAAATCTGGTGCCTGAAATGAAAGTTATTACGATGTTACCTAGGTCACTTATTTGAGATTGAATTTTGGAGCTTGCAAAATCCCTAATTTACCTGGATCATATCTACGAAAATATAACAATGCAAGATCTGAAATTTTTACACGAATTTCACCAAGATTTAGCCTCCACATGGTAAAAATTTCAGGTTCTGAAGCCTCGTATAAAACACGTTATAGAGAAAATTCCAAGATGACATGTTTGAAGAAGCGAAACGCTAGAATCCCAAGCTCTGATATCAAATGTTATGCAAACAACTCACAAAAAATTAGAAATAATAGATAAAAAAAATTTAAAATATCCTCTTCTAGGGGGAAACCTCCTTCACATTACATAAATTAATAATTCTTGGATTATTCAAATGACAAAACCTCCCTTCTATATATATAGGAGGCAAGGAACACAATGCATTAGGAAAAGACAGAAATCTGAGTGGGTCACAATTTGTTGAGAAGAAAGCAGAGTCTAATTGATGGAATAATAAAATCCAACATAACAATAATAATGTAAGGTCACAACAATAAAAATAGTGGGCTTTTATGGCACACAATAATAGCAATATTGGGACTACATGGGCACCACAATAACAATAAGGGGGCTACACTAACAATAATAATAAGGAGATAAACTAGTATTATAGGGACCTAACACCTACCAAGACCAATTTTGGACTTCAAGTAGTGTTGATCATTGAGATAGAGAATTATACCCCCTCCACACATCCCTTCATCATTTGAAGTACCGTCAAAGTATGACCAGGGTGTTCCACGATCAATCACATAAAGGTAAGTAAGTTATAGACTAAAGTGACATTTATATATAATATCTAATTTAATAGAAATTAGAAAATCATAATTTAATATATTTTTAAAATCAATTAATGTTAATTAAAAATAACTTATATTAATATAGGGTAGTTAAATTTGACCATCAAAATTTAACATAGTAATAAATTTACTATACACATTATGTGTGTGGTCGATTAAAATAATTAATATAAAATATAACTATATATATTAATTATTTAATTACTGCAAATAAAAATTAATGGATATGAGAGACTCGTTAAACACTTTTAAATTAATTATAATAAACAATATATATGAAAACGAGTAGTCTTTAAGTGCGATTTTTTTTTTCGATCTAATTTTTGTAGGGATTCATTGAAATCACAAGTTCGAAAGGTGAACTATTCACAATAGAAGTTCCCCAAGGGTTATCGATGGTGTCAAATCCATATATGCATTATAAAAAACAATTTAAATAACAAAAATCAAGATTTATCGACAATTTTTTTCACTAGATTTTGGCCAAAAATCCGTTAGAAACTCCAAAAAGACGCACTTAAAGACTAATCCTATTTGAAAAGGTGTAGACTAACTTATAGACAAAATGACGTTTTTCAAGACACTTTTTCTGGTTAATTTTAACCAAAATGCGGTAGATATTTTTAAAAACTTGAGTTTAATTTGTTTAATCGGTATATTTTGAGTTCCTCTGGGGTTTTTCAAGGTGATGTATCCAATTATACATTAAAAAATGTGTTTTATGTAATAAAAAATAACATTCATGCTTGAAATTGTATTTCCAGATTTCGATGAAAAAGACTATTTCATTTATAAGTTAGACTATGCCTATATGAAAATGTCCATCTCAACTTATAAGTGAAATTTAAAAATTATAAATAAATAAACTAAGAATTAAACACTATAATTTATAAATTGATTAAATTAAAGGTTATGACATCATTTTATCAAGATTATGAATTAAGTTCAGGTAGTCTAATTAATAGATGAAAATGTTCTTTTTCAGAGTATTTTTTTAGTTAATTTTATTCAAAATCCAGTACAAATTTTTAAAAAGCATATGTTTAAATATACTTAAGTTGTTTAATTTGAAAATATAAAGTGCCTCGGGGATTTTTCAGGGTGCGTAATCAATTTATACATTCAAAAGTGTATTTTAAACAACAATAAATCACAATCTTGCTAGAAATTAATAATTAAAAAAAAATAATAAATAAATATTTACTATAACTTTTTTCCAAACTTTTCAACATAAATTACTATTAATATATTATAATTTATATTAATTTATAATAACAATATTTTTTTTTGTAAACAGAACAAATAATTTTATATTCAAAACCTGGATCACACGACCATAACCATTTCACATCAAAAATGGCTTCAGCCTTTTCAACAATGTCCGTATTCCAGTACATCCAAAAATAGATTTTCCTCCCCCTACAGACCCTATAAACTATAACATAACATTGATATCTCCCATAAACTTGAAAAAACTAACCTATAACTAAATCATAACTACAATACATAGGATGACCTTATCCAAGATTTGGGTGCCTCGAATCCTTGTTGTTGCCTTTGAACCATCCGCTCATTCAAACTCCTACGTCGCCAACTCCTACATCTTCTTGCAAATGGGAAACAACCAATTTTTGGAGCCAAACAATGATTTCCTTTTCCTGGGTAAAAAAACTTCTATTGATAATCTCCAAATTGGAGGAGAGAAAGTCAATTCTATCTTGACAATATTCCACCCCAGGGACACCTCAACACTCTCAAATTTGGCATTAATACATTCTATGTTTACAGTGCGGTCTTTATCCAATAATTCAACCCTATGTGTGAGGAGGTTGAGCCTGCCCATTAACAACTTGAACTAGAATTTGAATACCCTTTTCCATCGAGCCACATCAACATCAATACAATTCCCTTCTTGTTAAGTCATTCTCAACTCAATCAAAATGACACAATTGCTTAATCTATACTCTACACTTGGATCAACAGATACCCTATACGAGGGCGAAGAATCCTTATATAATAATTCATTGTGAGCCTCGCCATTGCCTTCGAATATTTCCATTAATGCATATAGGTTCTCAATATTCATGCCCATTAAGTACTTGTCCTGCCTAAGATATTTGTTGAACCAACCGTGCAACCAATTTCTTGTGGCATGAGGCGAGTTATTACACTATCTCTTCACCATTAATTCTCGAATTTGAATTGTAGACCTACCAAATCGAAGAATTAACCACTTGTCTATGGAGGCCCTATGTTGAGATAAGAACCTCATCAATGATCACAACTCCTTGTCTTGGGATTCCAAAGGATAGTCATGTGATGATTATGCTCGATCCTTCGTCCACCTATCCCACATGCCATCCATTACTCCACTTGTCATAGTTATGATAGTGCCATCATTGATGGCCTTAATATCTTCCGATACTAACATTCTTCTATGGTATGGGGAAGTGGCCAAGATCCTGACTATTGATTTCATATGTACCAACTCCCAATTATGCTCCATGATACTCCATCTCATCGACATCCCTATTAAGTTGGAAAAGAACGTGTAAGAGCAAGAGTTCATCAAAAAAATTTGTATAATAATTAATCCTTTTAATTATGGAGGACCTTGTATTGGCTTCTATTTTTGAATCTGAAATCACAGAGATATCACGTTCAATACTGATCTTCTCAAAAATAAGAAAAAAATGTGTATTTTTTTTTTAATTCCTTAACTTTTGTTTGAAAAATCAGTTTGAAGTGATTCCAAGGGCATATTGAAGCATAGATATCAGTATTGGCTTCTATGGGGCACAATAATAACATTATGGGGACTACATGGGTACAACAATAACAATAAGGGGGATATACTAACAATAACAATAAGGGTATACACTTGTCTTATAGGGACCTAACATGCCCCTCTCCTTCCAAAAAGTGTTGTCCTCAATGCTTGAGTAGTTCTAGATTCTTTTGTATAAAATACTCATCCTCCCATGAGGAATATTTAGCGGGTAAGTTCTTCCACTTGATGAGATACTCTGAAATTGATAGATTCTGTAGATTTCAATTTCTTGTTTCTGTTATTGCTTCAAGTCCCAATATGTTTTTTCCTTGTCAAGTTCTGGAAATATTGTTTGAACTGGGAGCTTGTCACTTATAACCTTTTTTCAGCATGCCAAACATGGAAAACAGGGTGCACTCGAGAAGATGCCGAAATCTCCAATTTGTATGCCATGGTACCAATATTTTGCAACACCTTGTAAGGATCCTAATACTTTGGTGATAATTTATTATCCTTCTTAGCTTGCTTGAGGGACATTTGTTTGTATGGTTGTAGCCATATAAATACCCAGTCACCTACATCAAAAATTCTTTCACTGTGATGTTGATATGCCTGTTGTTTCATTCGATTATGCGTCAAAGTGAGGTTATCGTTCAAGAGTTGGAGAACTTGTTATTGATGCATGATGTGATCTTCCACTACTTGATCCTTAGAATTTTCTCTTAAAGATGATGTGATGGATGGTGGATGATATCCATAAATTTCCATAAATGGGGCCATATTTTCCGCACTATGGAAGGAAGCGTTATACCACCATTCAGCCAAAGGTAACCACTTGACCCATTGTGTTTGTTTATCAGATACAAAGAACGAACATATCCTTCCAAACATTTGTTTACTATCTCAGTTTTCGCATCAGATTGAGGATGATAAGATGAGCTATGAGCTAAACGAGTACCCAAACAAGAAAATAATTTTGTCAAAAAATTTCCAGTGAGAATGGGATCTTTGTCACTTACAATAATATCTGGGTTTCCATGTATATTTTGAATTGTTTCCATAAATGTAGTAGTAATTGTACTGGATTTAAATGGATATGATAATGCACAAAAATATGAATACTTGGTAAGTTTATCAACTACCACCATGATGAAACTCTTTCATTCGGACTTGGGTAAACCTCTAATAAAATTCGTTGAAGCCTCCTCCCAAAGTTGACTTGGAATGGATAAAGGTTGTAACAAACTTGGGGTCTTAATTGTCTCAACTTTATTTTTTTGGAAAACAAAACATTCTATCACAAAATTTTAAATATTATATTTAAGGCCATCCCAAGATAATTTCTTCTTAACCCTGTGGTATGGTTTTTAAAAATCCTAAGTGCCCTCCTAAGGGAGAGGTGTGCAATTCCAAAAGAATATTCTGTTTGAATTGGGAATTATTACAAAGATATAAGTGATATTTTTACCATAATGAATCATTTTTCCAGCTAAATATATCAGATGTACTGGGATATTGTTGCAAATTTTGAATGAGTACCCACACTTCTTCGTCATTCTTAAATTCATCCCTTTCTTCGGTTATCTAATCTGGTTGGATAATAGAAATTGAACAAAGAAATGCTTCCACATCCTCATCCTTTCTTGAGAGTGCATATGCAACAACATTTTTCTTCCCTTTTTTGTGGATGATTTCAAAGTCATAACCCAACATCTTTGTGACCCATTTTTGTTTCTCTTCTGAAGACAATATTTTTTCTAAAAAGTATTTAAGACTATCATGATCTGTTTTTACCTTGAAGTGTCTTCCCATAACGTAAGGTATACATCGCTTAAGTGCATGTAATATTTACAACATTTCCTTCTAATAAATAGGTTTTTGTAAATACTTTCCTTTGATTGGACGACTTTCAAAAGTAATGGGTCCTCCTTCTTGCATTAAAACAACACAAATTCTACTTCATGAGGCATCACATTCCACAATAATGGTTTTTGTGAAGTTTGGAATAGCTAAGACCGGTGCTTGGCATGTTTCCTATTTATTATGTTCAAAGGACTTAGTTTCTTCTGGAGTGCAAGAAAATTCATATTTCTTCAGTAATGTTGTTAGAGGTGTTTCTATTCTCCCATAATTCTTAACAAAATTGGGATCATATGTTTTCAACCCAAGAAATCCTCGCATATGCTTTATGGATGTGGGTATTTTCCATTCCTTAATGGATTTAATTTTGTTAGGGTATACCTTAACACCCTCATGAGATGCAATATGGCCCAGATATTCCACTTCTTGTACTCGAAAGAAACATTTGGAGGTTTTTGCATATAATTTTTTCTCCTCCAATAGTTTTACCACCCTGCCAACATGTTGAACATGATCCTTCCAAGACTTGTTGTAGATTAGTATATCATCAAAAAGTACTAAAAAAAAATTATAAGGAAGGGTTTGAAAATGGAATTCATCTAACCTTGAAATGTAGAAGGTGCATTGGTAAGGAAAAATGGCATGAACAAAAATTCATAATGACCCTCATGATTTCTAATTGCTCCATGTAATTCATAAACAATTCATCAATGACATGAATGGGAAATTTATCTTTAATAGTGAGCTTGTTGAGTTCCCTATAATCCGGACGCATGCGCCATGATCCATATTTCTTGTGCACCAATAATACTGGAGCATTGAAAGAACTTTGACTAGGTTTAATTATACTAGCCTCAAGAATTTCTGCAACCATACGTTCAATCTCACTCTTTTGGCATAATTATATCTGTAAGGCCTGATGTTTGGAGGAACACTTCCTAGAATCAAATGGATCACATGATCATGATCATGAATAGGTGGGAGGCCTTTGGGAGTCTCAAACACCTTGGAATGATTGTCCAATAATTTTTGGAGATCTGGAGAAATATATGATTTCAATGTTTGAACATGTAGTGAGCATAATTGTGCAATTACACCTTATTTTTATTTCTTCACAATATTTTTCATGAAATTAGAGTTTATTATATTTACTGGTTTCTCTATGATACCTCGTAATTCAGCTTCCTTTCCTTCCCAAAAAAAATTCAAGAAAAGTTATTGAAAATTACAATCTATAGTCCCCATAGATTGTAACCATTAGACTCCTAGTAAAACATCAACACCACCCATTGGAATATAAATCATTGAATATTCAATACATATTCCCCCATGGTTAGCTTGATATTATGGCACTTTCCTAAGCAATTTATAGTTCCTCCATTTTCAACCATCACTTGACACTCTGGTGCTGGATATAGGAACCAATTCAATTCCTTGGCTATCTTACAATGAATAAAATTATGGGTACTACCCGAATCAATCAACATTATTAACTTTTTTTTTCTTGATATATCCTTCTATCTTGAGAGTTTTAGGAGTGTTAATTCTTTCCAATACCTTACAATATATGGTCGGATTCATTTATTCCTTCTCTAGGGTCAGTTCCTGGTGTATATCTTCCTCTTTTGATGTTTCTTTTCCTTTTCTTCATCCTCTTCACAATCTATGTAAAATAATTTTTCTCGGCACACTTATTCCCTTTAGTGTATTTTATAACACAACTATAACAAAGCCCTTTTTCTATTTTTTCCTCCAATTGTTGTGGTGTCAACCTTGTTGTTTGTGGAATGCTAGGAGCATCAACATTTCCATATTTATAGTTGTGATTGGTATACTTCCTTGTTGCCATAAATTTTCTTTCAAATTTTCTTGCCACCCTGAATGCCTTCTCTAATGAATGAGGTTCCCAAAGGCGAACATCATGTTGGATGTTATCATCTAAATTTCCTATGAAGACATCAATCCTATGCTCTTTTGGAATATTTTCTACCATGATATTCAATTTTTGGAAGTCCTCAATGTGCTCTGCGATTGAACCCTTTTGTCTGAAATTTATCGATTGGCTAAAGAAGGTGTTTTTATTTGTATCCTCATAATGTGCTATCAATTCCTTCGTAAAAATTGACCAAGTGATAAGTGGTTTACGAGAACAAATCCATCTATACCATAAAAACTAATTGGGTTCTAAATATAAAGTTGCAATGCATACCTTTTGTGAGTGTTGCACATCATGGAGATCAAAATATTGCTCCATTTGTAAGCCATCTAACTTCCTCATATCTATATTTTGAATTTGGTGGTTCTTAAACCCAACATTGAATTTTCTAAAATCACAATTCATATTCCTTTTTTCCTCATCATGATTTTCATGGATTACCTTGTCACAACTGGGAAGCCTTTCTTGCAGCAACTTTGTCAAACCTTCCATGTCTGCTTTCAAACCAGCCATCTTAGATTCCATGCCATCCATCTTAGCTTCCATGTATGATTTTAAACCATCCATGTATTCTTTAATCCATCCTTAAAATATTCCATTTTTTGTTCTATTTCGTTTTTTGTTACTATTTGTGAAAGTGAAATTTCTTGCACTTGGTCTCGTAATTTTGATATATCATGTTGCAATTATTCCTCTTCATGTGTCATAGTAGATATTTCTAAGGGGTAGTGGGTGTGTAATTATTTTTGGGAGGAATTTTAGAACCCAATGTTGATATATGTGCTTCAATATTCCCTTAGAATCACTTCAAACTAAATTTTCAAACAAAAGTTATGCAATTTAAAAAAAAAAAAAACACATTTTTCTTGCTTTCGAGGAGCTCGGTATTGAACCTGATGTATCTCTATGATTTCAGATCCTGAAGGTTTGAAATTCCATCTTGTAATATCCCTCTGAGTCTTGTTTCCAATTCCACAAGTCATACCTAATTTTGATTCTTCAAGGTAAATTTATGACGATTTTCCCTAGGTTACATGTATGAGACTGAATTTTGGAGCCTGAAAAAACCATAAATTCCTCAAATCATATCTCCGAAAATGTACCGAACCAAGATCTGAAATTCATACACGAGGTTCACCAGTATTTAAAATACACGTGATTTCAATTTCAGCTTCTAAAGCTTCGTATAATTTTTTTTATAGTGAAAATTCCAATAAGGATTGTTTGGAACAACAAAACCCTAGAATCCAAAGCTCTGATACCAAATGTTATGCAACCAGATCACAAAATAGAAGAAAAGATAGATCAACGAGTTAGAAATTAAAATATTCGAGGGGGTAACCTCCTTTACATTACATAAATGAACAATTTGTGGATGATTCAAATGAAAAAACCTCCTTTCTATATATAGGAGTCTAAGGGGTCACAATATAATTAGAGCCGACATAACAATAATAATGTAATGGCACAAAAAGAACAATAGTGGGCTTCTATGGGGCACAATAATAACACTATGGGACTACATGGGTACAACAATAACAATAAGGGGGATACACTAACAATAATAATAAGGGGATACACTAGTCTTATAAGGACCTCACATGGTTTTTCTCATATAAATAAATGGAAGTAGAATTCTCTAGGATCATTTGTCACACACACTCTATTGTTTCTCTTGCAGAGAGTATGGACTAATTATCTCACTTTCACTTGGATTCAATGGCTAAATAGCATATGAAAATTGTCTTAGGGAGGATGCGTTTTGTGTGGAGAGAATTTTTTATGGATCGATAAAGTGATGCTTGCTTGAATAGTGTAAGTTTAATGTTATTTTTCTTCCATTTTGCATAAATGATTGAAATTAGGATTTATCATATGCCATAGTAAAAATTGCAATATCATTTATGAATTCTTATTTCATATTATGCAAAATTTGTCATTAAGCATCCATCAAAGGAAGTAGATTTCATCCTTTGACCTTAAATCTCCTAAAAAACAAAGTCACTAGGGTTTGAAGGTGAAGCAAACTCTCTCTCCTTTGACTCCATTTCCCATTTGAATGGACGCACTGGTCGTCTGTTGATCATCATACAATTTCCATTTTTTATGTTATAGTGAAATAGGGTTAGGGGTAAGTTAAATCTACATTTTATAGTATAGTTTCACGCATGTGTTATCATCCTTTTAAGTAGGAATTGTATGTATTAATGTTTAAAATGTAAAATATATCATTTTATGCATGCTTTACTCCCAATTTTAGGGTTGACATCTATGTCTTCTTTGTTAAATGATACAAGAATAAATGAGATTTATATGCATTTTTTTAAGTAAGCATTAGGGTTACATTTATGATGAAAATCCTAATTTGAGTTTTGGTGTCCTGAAGGAACCTTACTAACATAATTGTGTTCACAAGTAACCACTAAGGTTGCATAATAAATGACATTTAAATATCATTAAGATAAAAAATCAAAATTAATCATTATATTTGTGACAAAAGTTTATAACTAGCTTATTTATTAAACATCAACCATATGTAAAGAGTTAAAGATGTTTAACCTGTCATTAACATAATAATTTGATGCTTCAAACCTCACATGTACAATGGCTAGGAACATCAAAAGCCATAATTATGACATTTAAAAATCATTAAAATCACGTGAAAATTAACCACTGTATTTTATGAATTTTTTTGGAATTAATATCTATGTTAGCAAATAAATATAACCAACATAGATCCATCTTAACTAAGGATATACCAAGCATCAATAGAAATTGTTAAGGATATACCAAGCTTTACGGTTAAAAATGAAAATAGAGAATGTTATTATAAATTTCTTGCAAAGTAATTATAGAAATAGCAATGAGGATTACCATATAGATATATAAATGAGGAGAGAACATTTGACAATTTTTATTACCATATTACCCCAGTAAATGTGATTATTTAAATATTTAAGTACCTTCTGTAAATATTTAAATATTTCATCTCATCAAATATGTTTTAGTGATGTCTTCAGGTATCTAATATAAAGGAAGCAATGTCTTCCGGTTTTTGTCCACATATTGATGTGATTTGCATATTATTATCTCTCATCCCACCCCACCCTCACATTATCTATAGACACTACACTTGCACTTTAAATTTAGTTCATTATTCTTGGACACATCACAATTTTTGTTTTAAGGCTCTTATGGATATTTTTCATTAAACCATCTCTATAAGTGTTCATGTTATAAAGTTTTATGGAGAAACTTGTTGATATATAAGGGAATTTGTTGATAATTTCTTGCATTCATAGTTATCGGATTTCCCCTAGAGAACTCCGCACTGGAATCTTCTTGAAAAACTATGAATCTCATATTCAATTTAAGTGACAACATTTTCACAATGAAACATTTATGCTTAGGAACACATCTCAATTTTTGTTTTGTTCACACTGGCCTATTATGAAATTGTAGTTTTTTTTTTTTTATGTTGTCCATTTGTTAAAATGTGGGTCTGAAGGCTATTTTAATCTTCCCAACTACAAACACTTAATTATCTTACCTAAATTGGTTGTAGGTCCTATATTTGCATCTTATTGATTATAGTGATCATTTATGAGATTCATGTCAATGAACAAATTGGAGTATTGGCTTGAACTATACATTTTTCTCTCTCAGTTAATATCCTTTCTTTCTTTCTGCTACAATTTTTCCACCTAACCTTCTCAATTTTATTTTTGGATCTTTTGGCTTCCTCAAGCATGTCCGTAGCATTGGTAGTGTTTTGATCTAGTTATCAGAGGAAAATAAATGCACAGGCCCTTGTACCCTCAAGTGTCGGGTAGACTCTTCCTCCTAATGCCCTTGTACCCTCAAGCATCGAGCAGATTCTTCCTCCCAATGGTTGACTTTTTTCAATCATCCGATTTTGGTCTCTCCTATTTGACTAAAGTCAAGCCTAGCTCATAAGCGACATATAAAAAGTAATATTGTTCAGTTCAGGTACATTAAACTGATGCACATTCATCTTCCTGAAACCTAGGTGATGTTATCTCCCGAAGCACAAGTTTTTAGCCTATGTAATACAGGGTGTAAAAAAACACCTTACCTAATTAATTGGTTGAGGATGTAGTGTCACATGCATTTAGTAGAAAACACCACAGTGAGACATAACTTCTCCCACACAAATAGTCCAATTTGAGCATAAAAATCACAATCCCAAAACAAACGTTCCACCACCTGCATCTACTTTTGTTGATCCCTGTCCACATCCTAAGTGTGCAGAATTCGTTTTCCACATGATAATTATGTATTAATGATATATCACATGCCATATTTGGAAACCCTAGATCCAAGACTACAAGAAATATTCAGTTACTGCAAGCCCCCATGCACTCCCATATATGGACTAGGCTACATAGAGCAAACTAATTTTTCCATTCCCGAGTGTAGATTCAATAATATAAGCCCCAAATATATATGGATATTGACAATCCAATATATGTTTAATTTCTTCTCACTCATGAAGGGAGCCAAGAAATTGCAAGTAGATGCAAATTGGATGAAGAAAATGATAAACTGGGATTTTTACACTCAACTTGAATCAGTCTAGTTTAATGCAGTAACTCCCCAAGAAGATAAAAGAAATATAACCTTGGAATGGAAAATATTCATGCATAAATAAAATTTTTGGATATCCTTCTTTGTTTGGAAAGAAAAACAAGAAGAAATGACAGTACAAATGTTAGAGACAGGTGATAAGTTTGAATCATAAACCAACATCCCCAAACATAATTGGATAAGACTAGATGAAAAAAAATGAGTCTAACTCCTCATTTCCTCCATTTAGGGGATTAGTATTAGAAGAAGAAGAAAAACAGTCCAGAGCCCTTCCTCCAGTATTAAAAGAAGAAATCCAGTTGCCTGATACTGATAGAAGAATTCAAACAGTCTCACAACAAGTAAATTGGACAAATCTTTCCTAAGAGGCATGTAATCTTATGTTTATGGTAAAAATGATTATGCCTAAAAGAAACACACAGACAATATCCAAGTGTCTGTAAATTCAATATTCTCTTCACTAAATAATCTAAATCTAAAGGTCACATAAATCACAAAAGAAATTGGAGAGACTAAATTTTTGGTAGTAAGAGATGCAACCATTAGTGAAAGATTTAGAGAAGAGATTACTGAAGGATTAGAAAAAAATTTCTCCGCAATAGGGAAAATTGTTACAAATGTTGATTAAAAGACAAAAAGGATTGAAGAAAATATCTCAAGAATCCATAAATAAAAGAACAAATCCATCCCTCTGACAAACCTATTCACTCACCCCATCCGAAATATTTATGCATTCATAGTTGAAAATTTTCCTCACTTATTTCCCAAAGAACAACCAATGAGTCATCCAGAAGAAAAGAAGCATACATTAGTAACTCATGTGCTCCCAGCTAGAGAACCTTTTCCACCTCATTCATATAGGCCACCAACACTAGACCTGTATGGAAAGGGAAAACTTCTTGAAGTTTAGTCCTCTATAGATGAATATTATTCTGAATGGAATATTGAGAATCTGTTAGTAGGAAAAATAAGGAAAATGATTGATAGGTTGTTTGTATCCTATAGAGTAATGTGCATGAAAGGAAAATCAGAAATAGAAGTATGCAAATCAATAATCCAATGCTTCATAGGGACATTAGTGAAATGGTGGGAAACAAAATCTTCTCCTTCCATGAGTAAGAAGATGGAAGAAGAAATCTTGAAAGATGAAGTTGGTGACATAGGTTTGAAAGAAGATGGGACTCCTCAAAAAAACATGATTGGTGCTCTAACCACACTTCTAATAAAACATTAGTGTGGAATAGAGAAAAATATAGCAGACAAAAATTCAATCATCCTCATGACCATGAAGTGAAAAAATATGCTACATTATCATGATTTCCATAAAGAATGGACACAAAGGATTTATGAAGTAAAAGACAACAAAAATCCGCTATGGAAACAAGTATATCTTGTTGCTTTACTTAGTAAGTTTGTGGAATATCTAAAAGATATTTTCAATCAATCATTTGAATTTTTTGGCTCGAGAGGTCCTAACCCAGGTTCGGCGTTAAGGTTTGCCAACAAACCCCTATACTACTGGCCCTTTTGGCAATGACCTACAGAGCAGAACAAGGTCTCACCCGAAGTAGTATGGGAGGGTGTTGGAACTAAGTTTCTGCACCCAGAGAGAGAAAAGGTTAATGAAAGGGGGCGCCTTAAAATCTATCTATCTTTCACTGAATAAGCCTTAATATGGAACCCGTAACAATATATTTAACATAATACTTTGTGCGAAGTAGATAACAATTAACCAAAGAAATTACTTAAACTAGATCTATGCATTCAGAATATCGCATCCACTTGTGTATCATTAACAATCGTAACTGCAAAGATACCTTTAAGCAACAGACGCAACACATAGATGCTTACAAAACAGTATTCTCATGCAATTATAACTAGATTCCACTTACATACTACTTATCGGCCCTCGTACTCAGCCAGTGGAGTCGACACACAGCAGGACTTAGGGTCTCCGCACACACAGCCAGTAGGAGCCCTTACCCAGAAAATCGACGCAACAGATTCATAGTTCGTAATTCAATTATATCTCTATTCCTTTCTTACCTATAGACTCAATTTACTCATCTATTTATATCATGCTAGCCTACGCTATCCTATGGTCCGAAAACCGTGGTTTTTGGACCCTTGGTCTACCCTTTTGACCCATTACAATGATTGGGGGTTTTGACCCATCCAAAACCCCCTGCGCTAGACTAAATATTGCAAATTATTACAAAATTGGACAAAAATGAGGCTAGGAGACCCTGTTCCAACAGTCTTCCAACACAATCTTGTGCCTTGTCCCGAGTCACAGTGCGGGTGGGGTCTTCATCCTGTCTTTGAGTTGTTCCATTGCGGCAGTAAGCGAAGGAAAAATGTGAAATCTCTGCACGGCGACAGTCTGTGCGATCTCCATCAATTTATGAGGTGTTGGTCCTTCTGTGGCAGCATTGACATTGTCAAGAGCCTAGTTCAACTGTCGCACTGCATCGCCTATGTCCCGCGAAACCTTCAGGGCATCCTCCGACCAAGGTGTCAGATGGTCGCTGAGGACCTGCTTCTTGCGTTGGAGTGCAACAATGTCACTGCAAAGTGTGTGGCTGGTTTGAAGCCGTGCAAAGCACTGAGCTGCAACATGGGTGGACATCGTAGCTTCTAGCTACTCAAAGTCCTGTTTTTTCTGAGTCAAATCCTGATCAATCTCTCGGAGGAGAGGATCGTGCTGCACCTGGGACCAAATTTCCATAGCGTTCTCGAGGAGAGTGACACCCTGACTGATCTGCGTCGTGATAGTAGTCGTGGCTTCTGTAAGTAGTGTAGCTCGCTGGGCACGTACCTCCGAGGGGGTTTTAAGCTGGAGCTTGGCCTGCAACGATGCAATCTGAAGTTCGAATTTGGCCCTAACAGTAGATACCTCAGTCCGGGATGCCTTCAAGGTAGCGACCAATCCTTCGACCTTGGCCTGTGGCTCAGCAAAAGTAGGAATCACTTTTGGCAGCTTCAGCAACTTGAGTCGCAACAGTCTATTCGACCTCGCTGAGGTGTTGTTTTGCGTGGAGTTCTCAGTGCTACAATTCACTGGTGATGGCGGTAAATAGCTCACGCACCTGTGCACTAGCCAATCGATTAACATCAAGGTCGATTGGGCATCCCCGGACTTGGTTGCACATGTTAGCAAGTTCCATTGTAAGGGCAACACCTCGGAGCTGGCAGAGTCAGTTGTCTGCAGTGGTTGTTAGGGCTGTAACGGGGCCCGGCTAGCCCAACTGCCTCGCTTGATCCTCACTCGCTTGAAGGGTGTCCGCTTTGAGCTGGAGGGCCCACAGTTCTATTTTCAAAACTTCCATAGCAGCCTTGTATTGTTCTTCCCAAGTAATCCATTGATCAGCAGCCGCGGTGGTGATGTCATCAACAATCTTGTCAAGATCATCCTCCATTAGGGTAACTTCTGAATTGGTGCTAGTCTTAGTGGCTTTACGCTTCTTACGAGGCCCTTGAGACAATCCGCAGGACCGTTTGAGATCCTGTAGGATAGATGTACCTGCGCTTTCTTCATCGTTTATGTTCTCGTCCGGCAGGGACTCTGGCTCAGGCTGCATGGTAGTACTTCTGAGGGTCACCTCTAGCGTGACAATAAGAAGCACTGACGTCATTGCTGAGTTAAGCGAAATGGTTGGTTTCGATACTACATGGTGGCCAAATGTACCTGTTTCGTCTAGGGAAATGGGTGGGACGACGACCTTTCACTCCAGCGGCCAAGTGGCTATGACCTGCTCGATTTCAGCTTCGGTAGTCATATATGGAAGATTATGCCAAGTGTGCTCCTTATGGGCCCGAATTTGCACATTGTGCATTGTTACCCAAAATGCAGCGATGTGCTTATGCTTGTCGTAGATGGTTGGGGATAGGCGCGGTTGGGAATCAATGGCTGCAAAGATATCACCATCGTAGAGTATCCAAAAGGTTTTATTTTCCTCAATCCGCTAGAGGTCCTTGGAGTCCCAGAGGTTGGAAAACCACACCCCTTCGCACATGCCAGCCTCCAGAGGGGGGAAGATTTCTTCTTCTAGGGTGGGGGGGAGGTGTAGGAGAGGTCTTACCCCTATGAAGATTTTATGCCGGTGTGGCCAGGGGTGTGGTTCCCCTTTGCACAGCCCCATCGTGGTTATGCTCCGATGACTCCCTTACTGGGTTGTATATCGATTTGCCTCCTTCCTTATTAATCTAGTAGTATTTACCACTTCACGTTGTACTTCCACTCTGATCGGAGGTCATTCACTCGGTGTGGCCACAAAAGATACCTTTTTCGCTCAATATCATTTTAATCAACAACGGCAAGGTTTTTAGGAACTTACCTCTAAATCCTTAGAAATATCTTTGTTCGGCTTCTGAATATGAAAAAAACTAATCAACAGCGAATTCTATCACGAATCTGCCCAATATACTATAAACCTAATGATCCACGGTCCTCGTAATCTTATTGTCAGTATTCTTCAATTTCCAGACTAACTTGGGGGTCCACTGCGTGATCTGATCATCTTTCCAGCAATTTTGAAACTCCGCCAATCGAGCTAACCACTCTTGTAACTTGTGTGTGAAGGACACAAAGAAGATTCCATTCACTTCCATGAAGACATACTTATTCTTCCAATCCTCTATTGACATTCTTTCACTTCAATTCTCTTCTAGGGAAAATTCTTGAATCTTTTTTTCAAACCAATCTTCTAACTCAAGTTTTAGTGGCTGTGTTACACGTTATTTTGTCACCATGACATTTGACAGTCTATATAGGTTCATCACTACCTATATTATGCTCCCTTAGAGGTAAAAAACCCTAATGTTCCTAAACCAAGTCTTGGAATTGGAGAAAAGCTCATTAAAACCCAAAAAAGTCTAACTCCGCACTTTTCCTAGCTCTTTTCTGTGGATCCGCAGATATTTGTTCTATAGCCTACGACATATCCCACACGTTTTGCTTATAAAACCTGTAGACCCCTGTAAACAGTCAAATAAAGGAAAAATTAAGTTCTATAAGCCCAGCTGGATGAATATTCTCCCAATTGGAAGATTCTAGAGGCATGATCAGTTCGAGCTTTATCCCTCCACTCATGGAGCTCTATCCCTTCACTCATGGAGTTTATCCCTGTTGGAAATAACAGGTAACCGCATTCCTTTCACTAGAGCATTAGTTAATCTTCAATTATCATTTGCTTGTACAATGATAGCAGCAAACAAGAGAAACACAAATGCACACATTTTTTAAGGTGAAAACCCACTCCGGGACAAAAACCACCTAATGCTTTTCTAATAATTCTTTTCAACTCCAATTGAAAATAAAGCTCCAACTTCCTAGAATCTAGAAAAGCATTCTTCTCCAGCTCCCACTGGATGGACGCTCCAATGCCCAAGATTATTTAGTAGTTAGCTAAACGGATGCCCCAACACCCAATGAGATACAAATCACCCTAGCACCACCCTACCACCCTATGGAAGAATAAAAGAAGAATGGACTCCTGTACCAGGGAAAATGGTCCACTTTAAAATGATATAGAATGATATAGAAGAAGAAGATATACTAGACCATAACCCCAACTTTGACACAACCACCTAATAATGATTCTAGACCTCCCAACATTGCCTCTTCAACCCTTAGCAGATAGACACTAGTACAATTTGTACAATAATGTTTTTACAATGACTAAGTACAATGATACCTTTATAATGATTGTATGCAGTGCTGCCCACTTGAAGACTTCATATGATGAACTTCTTGCTGTTTTTATGCACCTTGGCTGCTGCTCTTGTCATGCTACCCTTTGCTGCACCTTGTTTTTCTTTTTTTCCGTAGAAAGTCTAGTCCTTTGCAATCCTTGACAACACATGATCTAGATTTTTCTTGCCTTCTAGGCGCTTGATATTGAATTTGGTGTATCTCTGTTATTTCAGATCCTCAATATATGATTTTTAGTCCTATAGTAGTCCTCTAATTCTTCTCTCCAATGCCATAGGTTTGACCCAATTTGGATTCTTCAAGAAAGAGTTATGCCCAATCTTCACAATGCCCTAATTATGGATCATGCCACAGAGAGCATTTCTAGACAAAGGTGCCACGTGTCATTGTTTCTTCATTTGGCTCTAAAATTGATGTAGAAAAAATTGCAGACCGTGCAATATCTTCCCAATTTTTACGTAATTCCAACTGATACTCAGAGAGATAAAGGAAAATGATTTTTACCAAGGTCACATCTTTGAGATAAATTTCAGGAGCCTGCAAAAACCCTGACTTCCACGGATAATATCTCCAAACATATTGTGCACCTTGATTTTAAATATTCATAGGATCATCTTCAAGCTTTTAGCTTCTCCTCATAAAAATTTCAGCTTCTGAACCTTTGTAGAAAAAATGTTAGAGTGAAAATGCCACGGTGACCTATTTCAGATAGCGAAATCCCTTACATAAGGAGGAAATGAGGATCACAATTTATATAAATACTTAGGTTGAGAGGGGCTTCAACAAGTGAACATGGGAGGGATTTTAGGAGCTTAAAAAATATTAATTATGACTTTTCAATGACCCATGCCACAACCCCATGGGGTTTTAGCCCACTATCTGGGGTTACAAACTTCAAATATGAATATCTCTCAAACTGTGAAGAATTATGTGGCGTGCCATATATCAATGGAAACATATCGACAAGAAGAAACCATGAAAAGCATTCTTGACCCAGAATATAGTAATTTTGTAGGTCAAACTTCCCATTAAATCTTGGGTTAGCCCCTGGTGCTGCTTGGGTTGACATAAATGACAACCGTTGATCAACAATCTCCCCCTTCGGCATTGATGGCAACACAAGTACTCCCCCTGCGATCATGACACCTCTTCCTACAACATTCTCTCCCCCTTTGACATCGATAGCAGAAATGGTAACTCCCACCCAAACACAACCATCCAGCGAACACACGTACACTTCCACTCCCCCTTTATTTTATGAATAAGGAAAATCTAATTAGAACTTGGGATAATCCCAAGCTTCCAGCGAAGATATTCAAATGCTTCACGAGGTAAAGCTTTAGTGAAGATATCAGCGATTTGTTCTTTTGTACCAACATACTCAAGTTTGATATTCTTTTCAGCAACTTATTCTCTAATAAAATGATATTTGATCAGAATGTGTTTTGCTTTTGAATGCATGACAAGATTCTTGGAGATGTTGATGGCACTGATGTTGTCACGGAATATGGAAATAGGCTCACCGAATTGTACTTGAAGATCTTGCAAATTTTGTTTCATCCAAAGGACTTGAGTACAACATGTTGTCGCTGCAATGTATTCTTCTTCCGTTGTAGATAACGAGATTGAGGTTTTCTTTTTGCTCAACCATGATACGAGACAATGACCTAGATAGAATGCTGCTCCACTAGTACTCTTACAATCATCAACGGTTCCTACCCAATATGCATCTGTAAAGGCTTGAATAATGAGATTGTTACCCTTAGGATACCACAAGCCATATTCTTCTGTGCCCTTTAGATATCGAAGAATTCTTTTGACAGCAATAATATGTGATTCTTTTGGTGCTTCTTGGAATCTTGCTACTTGTCCAACTACTTGCATACATCTGGCCGGGAGGCTGTTACATATAGAAGACTACCAATCATAGATTTGTACAACCTCTGATCCAAATCCTTAGATGAGTCGTCTATGCTCAATTTGCAACCTGTTACCATCAGAGTAAGGACAAGTTTGCAATCTTCCTTTTTTAATTTCTTGAGCATTTCTTTGATGTACTTGGCTTGACATATAAATATTGATTTCCCTTGCTAAGATATTTGAAGCCCTAAGAAGTATGTCAGCTCACCAAGTAAAGACATCTCGAACTCACTTTTCATATTTGTAGAAAATTTCTTACTTAGTTGATCATCATCGCTACCAAATATTGTATCATCCACATATACCTCAACGATTGTTAAATTATCTTTATCTATTTGTACATAAATATTACTATCAACGGTACCTTTCTTGAACACTTGTTGACATAGATATCCATTAAGACGAGCATACCATGCTCTAGGAGCCTTCTTGAGACCATATAGAGCCTTATTTAACCTGCAAACATAGTCTTCTTTTTCTGATAGTGGAAAACCTTCAGGTTGTTCGATGTAAACTTCTTCTTCTAATTCGCCATTCAGAAATGCTAACTTAACATCCATTTGGTAGACTTTGATTTTTCTTGAACATGCGTAGGCGAGAAACATTCAGATGCCTTCCATTCTGGCAACTGGTGAAAATGTTTCGTCGAAATAAATTCCTTCCACTTGTGCATAGCCTTTGCAAACCAATCTTGCTTTGTTTCTGGTAACCTATCCATATTCATTCAATTTGTTCCTGAACACCCATTTACTCCCAATGACATTTTTATCTTTTGGTCGTGGAACTAATTCCCAGGTGTTATTCTTCTCAATTTGATCCAATACTTCATTCATAGCTACTACCCAATGTTCATTCTGGTTGGTTTCCTCAAAACTACTAGGCTCAAAGGTTGCTATAAAAGAAACGTGAGCTTGTTGTGATGAATGAAGCTATTGACCTTCATTTATGTCACCAATGATTTGATTTGATGGATGGTTCTTTTGAATCCACTCTTTTTTTCTCCTTGGAGGAGCTTCTTGCTGGTTGTTCTGGCATATCTTGATGATCATTTTTTACTTCTTCCTCGTTGATAGTTTCTTCTTGTTCTACAATTTGAATTCTGAACTTTTGACCTACGTATCAAGTATTTTATATTTTAGATCCTTATCATTACTCGCTAGAACACCATCTTCGTCAAATGTTTCAACATTGCTCTCCACTACTGTTTTCGTCTTATATTATAACATTTATAGGCCTTTCTTGTGCGTGAGTAACCAACAAAGATACCTTCATCAACACGTGATTCAAACTTACCCAAATTTTTATCTTCTCTTTTGATATAAAATTTGCTTCCGAAGATTTTGAAATATTTTACATTAGCTGGTTTCCTTTCCATAATTCATATGGAGTCTTGTTGTAATTATTTTTGAGAAGAATTCAGTTGATAATGAAGACTGTCGTATCAATTGCTTGAACCCAAAATTTTTCATCCAATTTTGAGTCCTTCAACATTGTTCTACCCATTTCTTGTACGATTCTGTTCTTTCTTTCAACAACTCCATTTTCTTTGAGGTGTTATCTTTATTGAAAATTGCATTGTTATTCCATTTTCGTCACCGATATTCTTTAAATAATTAGGAAGTGAATTCTCCACCATTATACGATCTTAAACACTTTATTTTCAAATCGAGTTTTCATTTTCAACCAACTCCTTGTAGATCTTAAAGCACTCAAATTCTTCAGATTTTTTCTTTAGGAAACTGACGGTTGTCATCCTGGTATAGTCATCTATCATTAACATGAAATATAATTATCCGTCTAAGCCTTTTGTTCTCACAGGACCACATAGATTAGTATGTATCAATTCCAATGGATGTGATGCAAAGTGTTCTTTTGTTTTAAATTGGACTTTTGTTTTCTTGCCATGCCAACATGCCTCACATAGTGTGTTGGAAGGTTTTGAGATTTTCGGCATTTCTCGTACCGCTTCCTTTTTGCTTATCCTGATAAGATTGTCAAAGTTTATGTGACCCATTCATTTTTGCCATAACCAGCTTTCATCTTCTTTAGCTAGTATACATGCTTTAGTTGCTTCATCCAGAACATATATGTCATTTGGAGCTTGACTTGCTGTAACCACAATTTTACCATACTTGCCTTTCCTGATTTCAGATTTTGTGGAGTTGAATAGCATTGTGTGTCCTTGATCACACATTTGTCCAACACTAAGCAGATTGTGATTCATTTTTTCGAACAATAGAACATTCTTGTCTATAACATCTTTTCTTCCGAGAGTGACGGTACCTGATCCTATAACATTTGAAGATCCATCATTTCCAAAGGATATGGTTCCATCCTTCTTCTCTTTCAGAGATACAAATTTCCTTATATCCCCAGTCATATGCATTGAGCCACCACTGTCAACATACCACACATCTTTATTTTTTTGAGCCTCGAGAGCGAGAGCACAATTATCAGTCTTCTTCTTCTTCCATGTTCGTTCATTTTGTGGCTTCGAAGATTCTTACCCTTTTTGCTCCGCCGGTTGATGTAAATCCATTTTGAACAATGTCCCATACTTCGTAGCAACATGCCAGAGATAGACCTCCATTCTTCCTTTCCAAAGTGCATAATTATTTTCATTGAATAGAGTACAACATTCTTGGTATGCTCCATGATCTCCTTCCGAACATTATTTGCTATTGAAGGAACCAAGCTTTGATTCCAATTGTTGGAAATACTTGGGGGGGGGGGAGTGAATCGAGTATTCCTTTCAATTAGAGCATTATTTAATCTTCAATTATTATCAGTGTTTGTACAATGATAGCAGCAAACAAGAGGAACACAAATGCACACATTTTTAAAGGTGGAAACCCACTTCGGGAAAAAAACCACCTAATTCTTTTCTAATAATTCTTTAATATTCAACTCCAATTGAAAATAAAGCTCCAACTTCCTAGAATCTAGAAAAGCATTCTTCTCCAGCTCCCATTGGATGGACACTCTAATGCCCGAGATTCTTCAGTAGTCAACTGAACGGATGCCCCAACACCCAATGAGCTATAACTCACCCTAGCACCACCCTACCACCTTATAGAAGAATAAAATAAGAATGGACTCCCGTACTAGGGAAAATGGTCCACTTTACATTGATATATAATGATGTAGAAGAAGAAGATATACTAGACCATAACCCCAACTTTGACACAACCACCTAATGATGATCCTAGACCTCCCAACACTGCCTCTTCAACCATTGGCAGATAGATACTAGTACAATTTGTACAATAATGTATTTACAATGACTAAGTACAATGATACCTTTACAACGATTGTATGCAGTGCTGTCCACTTGAAGACTTCATATGATGAAATTATTTATGCTATTATGCACCTTGGTTGATGCTCTTGTCATGCTACCCTCTGCTGCAACTTGCTTTGCTTTGCTTCCGTAGAAATTCTGGTCCTTTGCAACCCTTGACAACACATGATCTAGCTTTTTCTTGCCTTCTAGGAGCTCGATATTGAATCTGGTGTATCTCTGTTATTTCAAATCCTCAATATCTGAAGTTTGGCCCTGTAGTAGTCCTCTGAGTCTTCTTTCCAATGCCATAGGTCTGACCCAATTTGGATTCTTCAAGAAAGAGTTATTCCCAATCTCTCACAATGCCCTAATTATGGATTGTTTCAGCAGAGCGCACTTGTACGACGTGCCACGTGTCACTGTTTCTTCATTTGGCTCTGAAATTGATAGAGAGAAAATTACATGTTGTGCACTATCTGCCACTTTTTATGGAATTCCAATCCGATACTCAAAGAGACAGTTATGACGATTTTACCAAGGTCACTTCTTTGAGATGAATTTCAGGAGCCTGCAAAAACCCTGACTTCCACAGATCATATCTCCAAAAATATTGCGCATCTTGATCTAAAATTTTTACTGCAGCTTCCTTAGGATTTCGGCTTTGCCTCATAAAAATTTAAGCTTTTGAACCTTCGTAGAAATTGTTTTTAGAGCGAAAATGCCATGATGACCTGTTTCAGATGGTCGAATCTCTTACATAAGGATGAAATGAAGAACACAATCTATATGAATGCTTAGGTTGAGAGGGGCTTCAACAAGTGAACGTGGGAAGGATTTAAGGAGCATAAAAAATATTAATTATGACTTTTCAATGACCCATGCCCCAACCCCATGGGGTTTTAGCCCACTAACTGGGGTTACAAACTTCAAACGTGAATATCTCTCAAACCATGAAGAATTACATCGCGTGCCATATATCAATGGAAAAATCTCGACAATTAGAAACCATAAAAAGCATTATTGGCCCAGAATATATTAATTTAATATGTCAAAATTCCCATGAAATATGGGGTTAGCCCCTGGTGCTTCTTGGGTTGACATCAATGACAACTGCTGATCAAAAATCCCTTGGTATATGGAGCTCAAATCCCTTCATGAGAGGAATCCATCCCCCTCTTCATGGAACTGAAACTACCTCCATTTCCCTACAAATTGAGCTCATGTTTCAGTTTCAAGGGTAAATTGTACCTAGCTTGTACAAGGTAATTGTTGAGGAAATTTCTAGGAGAGCATACTCTCCACACTAGTTATTATTGATATGAGAATGATCACACACTCATGTCCATAACTTCACGCTAGTTCAGAGAGAGGAAGGCTTTTCAATCTGAAGGAGGAACAATTGTTCATGACCCCGGGAGGAACTTGTATGACATCAAGGCATCAAGTTCTAAAGTTACTCTTTCATTCAAGATAATACATATGGATCTCCTTTTCTCATTGAGTTGTTCTTATGACTATTTGAATAATTCAATACTTAGACTCCTTGATCACTAAGTTAGATTAGTTGTTTTTAATTATTATATGTTGCAGGTGCTTTTAATTCTTTTGTATGTCTTTGATTGCAGGTTCTACTTAATGAAGAAGCCTCTTTGGAGCGACTGGATAAAAGATTCCACCGAACGTCGGATTTCAAGGTAGGGGCATGCCCTATTTCTTTTTTTATAATAATTCTGAATTGAAAATAATCTATAGAAAATGATTTACAAATGGATGTTTGTTTCTAGCTATCCGTAGGATATTATGGAGATTTCTCTTGTCCGAAAGAGGGATTTATTCGCATAAAAAAATGGCGACTCCACTGGGGAAATAACTCATTTTTCCTTTTTATTTTTCAGTTTCAATTTTAAGAGTTTTTTTTATTTTGTTTAAGTCTAAAACTGGGTTGGGCAGATAACTTATCAGAATCCCTGAAAAGAAAATATGAATTTTTATTTTTTCTACTTTTCCTGGCCTCTGCGGTTTTTATTTAAAAAACAGTGTGGTAGCCTCCACAATTTTTAGTTCAGAACAGTGCGGTACCTCACTGTTCTCAATTAGAACTTGCAGACTTTTGGAAATTTTTTGAAAAATTAAGAATTCTCTTTTTAGGAGCCATATTACCAGATTCTTTGTGTTTTCCCCAACTTGTCTTGACTATCAAAGTCTTAAGTGTGAATTTCTTTCAGCAACTTTTGTGTTTGTATGATTTTTCATCTGATTTGCATTTTATGAGTGAGTGTTTGCCCTACTTTCTTGCTGCTCCATATCAGAAACCTTCATATACCTTAGCTTACTGGTATGATGTTGTTTTCTTGCTGAGCCATTGAACTTGTTGCAAACCTTGCTTTTATGAAAATTGATTTTCATTTTCATTTGCGAATTTAGAAGAGATTTTAGCTTTTTAAGGCCTGAATTTCACATTAAACCATTATTGGATGTTTTCATTTTTGCTTAGATAAGTGGAAATTCTTCTTGGTTCGATTACAAACTAAAAGAAAACGTCCTCAAAACTTTCTATATAGAGTTCAAAATTAGAGTTTCTTCTTTTGGTTTTGAATTTTATGTTTTTAGGAATTTTAGATATGGTTTTCTTTTTGGAAATGATTAGTTAAATGATTTGTAGTTTCTGATCTCATTGATAAAGGATTTCATTTCGAACGAGAAATTGATCATTTTATGAAATTGAGTTCTCAAAGAAATTGCCTTCTTTTCAAAGATTTTGTTTAGGAATGAAATAATTGATGCTTTAGAAAATTGTTAAATCTCTCAAATCTTTCCCTTAAATAAGATTCATTGAAAAGAAAAGAGTTTCACTTTTCATTTAGATGCATTTAGCGTAATTTTGAGTCGGGTTATTAAACATCATTGAAGTTTCACTTCCATACCTTATGTCTTAAGAAAAATCCAAATTAAAAACAACGCTTTAATAAAATCAATCTAGATATTTTATATTTTCTAGGGCTCTTTTCCACCAACATAGCTTAGGCTAGTGTCTTGGAACATGTTGTAAATAACATTCCAAGATAGTTCAAACAAACAAGTAGCAATATTGTGGTAGGAAGAATCCAATTGTAGCATTTGTGCTCTGGGAAGCTCTTCTTAAAAGAGTCAAGCACGAGATCATGTCCGAACCAGTGAGGTAATCGTACCTATACCATTGGGAAAGATAGCAGATGTGCACGTATTAAAAACGGTAAACCACGAATAGACCATTTTCGAGGAGCCTGGGGTCACTTGTTGGTAAACCTTGGATTATTTCAAGGAGCCTTCAAGGGGATTGAGCTAGTTACTCTGCCCTTGTGTGTATATCAGATCGTAGATTGTTCTCCCAGGTATATTTTTTCCCGTTGGTGACCTTAGTGGCTATAAACTTTAGGATTTTTCCCAAGGTGACGGTGGAGGGAAGGTCCCGTTGTACCTGGAGCAGATGTCAACTAGACTCACTTGGATTTTCCGGAGGGTAATTTTCACTTTGAGATGGCATAAATGGAGAGACTTGCACCGGACTTTTTCATTAAGAAGGTTTTCGAGGTAACTGTTCCAACCGCCATTTCCACATTAGAATTCTACGATGTTGGATTTCATCACCAACTAGCGTTTTTAATGTGGGAATCTATTGTTTGTGTGTGGATTACTCTCTTAGATTTTGTAGGTGTGTGATCAATTTGATTGTTTCCTTAGAGACTTTAGGACATTTTATTGAAATTTTCTTTGATTTCGTGTGTTAAAACTTTTAATTGTGGCTGAATTACCTAGACAATCCCGTAGAATGCATGGGAAACCCCCTGAGTACACACCAAACCAGTTAGAAAAGCTTAAATCTGAGAAATGAAAAACATCAGGGACTGTATCAACTGAACACGAAGAAACATGAATAATTATTCATCCTAAATACGAAGTAGATCAACCTCAAACAACAGAAAGTTCTCAAAGGAAAATATCAATTTCTGAATTATTTGAACTTGCTTCCAAAACTAGTGAATTATCAGCTACTGAGCCTGAAATTTCTGAACCATAAACTGAACTTGGTACGTCTGAGCCTGCTTCTGAGTTCATCACTCCAACCTTTGGTCGTCTTGATTCACCCAGAGTGAATTTTCAAATTATTGAGAACCTTCCTCCTAGTCTCATTAGCATTGAAGAAGTTACTGACACAGAGGAAGAAGTTGTTCTTCCTTCACATCAGGAATCTTTAGATCTTCATCCACGTGAATCGATTTACTATAGCCCTTTCAAAAAATATCCTTGGTATTCTAAGTTAACAGACTTTCTACACAATTATGGTCTAAACTATTTGCCACCTTGAATTCCTTTTTACGCTATACCAAGAGGTAATTACAAATCTTCATTAAACATGTATGATAATTCATCCATGTTTTCTGCATCACCATAATCATATTTGTATGGTGGTTCATCTGTTCATGGGGGATAACAATCACTTTCTGGTACTTTCTCAGTAGCATCTGCTTCTCCCGACAAACTTATATCATCACCTGGTCTAAATGAATCGCATACCAAAAATTTGAACAAGGAACAAGTTTCCATGATGTATTGAAACATTCCTAACCCTCACCCTCAAGGTAGTAATTTACCACCTGGGGAGAAACCTCAAGGACAGTACATACCTCAGGGACAATACATACCTCAAGGTCAGTACATACCTCAAGGAAAATATCAACCTCAAGGGAAGTACTCATTTCAGGGTCCACAACCTCTTCAAGGACAGGACCCTATGCTAGGGAAACCGTCTTTCCAAGGACAACAGCCTCCTTTAGGGCCACGGTTCTACCCAAAACAACAATTGTTTCAGGGAGTTCAATATTTCAGTGGGAATTATCCACCCAACTATCAGACATACGTTCCAAATTACCAACCTGGTTATGGTCCATCTTATGTAGCACAACCTTCAATGGGACCTCCATATCTTGGAGTAAACACGGTGTGGGATCCATCACACACTCAACAGAATTTGCAACCTAACGTGCAAATATCCTATAATCAACCTGGTCAGCCAATTGGTTATAGTCAAATCCAACAACTTGTCCAACCAACGCTTCAAGTTATACCACAGGTATCTGCACCTATTACTGTTCAACAGCCTGGTCTGAGTACACCTAGGAATCCACCTAAAACCGTTGCACCAACTTCTGTTCAAGATACCACACCTATCCTTGGAATTTTTGTAGCTCCTATTTCTACATCCCCTCAAGTATCACAACAAATCCCTGTAGTTACTGCACAACAACCTGGACCCATAGTTCATACTATTGTTCAGATGCCTACAGAACAACCTGGTACAAGTACAATTGTAACAAGACAACCTCAATTTTTTTATCAACCGTATCAAGGGAAATATCAATATGGACCTGTAGCACAAAATCCAGTATAACAACATCAATTGTACCATGGGTACACGTATCAAATACCAGCTCAACCCCAATATGGTCCTACTAATCTTGGTTATCTGGGAGGCATTCCAATCCCAAATGCACATGCTATTCCAGGATATCCTGGATATCCTCCTCCTGGTACTGGTATAGTTCCACAAGGTTATCAATTTACTCAGCAAGACCCTAACTGTCGGTTGCCATTCATAGCAACTTTGGATTTACCTCATTTGTCGCGCTTAATGAATGATCCAATCTATTATCTTCCGTATTGGCTGCCAATGCAAAACAAGTTGCCCAGTGATATTCCTAAGTTCGAAGGTAAATCAGGAGAGGACCCTTCAAATCAAGTCATGACTTACCACCTATGGTGTGCATCCAACTCTTTGATTGATGATTCTATTTGATTATGAATTTTTCAAAGAACACTGATAGGTTTAGCTAAAAAATGGTATATTGAATTACCACGTGGCTCATTCAACAATTTTAATGCGTTAGCAACAACTTTCTTAACCCACTTTCAGTTTCCAGTCAGATACGAAAATGGCACAGAACTATTGACTTCATTAAAAAAATCTATGTCTATGTACATATCAGATCACATAAATGAATGGAGATGTAGAAGATGTTTAGTGAAGGTATTTATTCTAGATCATATTTTAGCAGAATGGTTCATCAAATCATTTATTCCAAAGATCACTGAAGATGTGGCTAAAGGAGGGGTTGTTACGTAAGGACAGGTCATTTCTCAAGCTTAGTACTTAGAACTTGTATATACACATTCTGGTACTTCATACGAAAAAATTCCTAATTTACCACATCCTGGTCAAATAACTGTAACTCCTTCAGGGTCTCATGCTACAGATTCTCATGTTGCAGATGGTGTAATTGGTTTAGTTAGCGCGAATAAGAGTAAGAAGAAGTCTTCAAAAACTACTTCTCTTATCATAACTTTAACAGATTCATCGAAAGGAGATTCTTCCCTTGAAAATTTTGCCGACATTCACATTGAAGATTCATCTACAGCTAAATCTAAAACTGGTAATAAGAAGAAAGGAAAGAATAAAAACAAACAGACTTCGTCTCCCAGAGAGAAAAACAAAAATAATGAACCATCTGATGATAAACGAAAACCTCGTTATCCTTGTCTTATTTGTGACAAGTATCACTTTACTAAAGAGTGCCCGTATCGGTCTAAGGTCTCTAAATTCGTCAAAGGTTCACCCACACCCACTGTCTTGAAGGATCCTTTTCCTACTCAAGATATCAAAATGATAGGATCTTCTTCAAATTCATCGGCAGATATTTTAATGATGTCTAAGGTGATGGTTGCGACAATATCGCAAGGCTATGGAAGTAAAAATCCTGTAATTGGTAAAGAGATAGAAAATTCTAATTCAACACCAGCAACATCTCCTTCAGTTTCTGATCCACTTCATATCGAGAAACCTAATCCTGATCTAGTAATAAAACCGCCTATTAAAGGTGTACTTCAAAAATCATCTTTCAATCCACATGCGAGAGCTGCTCAGAACTACAACATTGTTGAAGACTTCGTGATTTCCCCTTCAGCAATTTAGGCCTTAGAAGTGCTACAATAATGTCCCACACAGAGGAAATTACTTTTATCAGCTATTGGAGCTATAGATAATCAGGATTCTAACCTCATGGTCTTCAATTTAGAAAATTTTACACCGAGACTCCCTCATCAGATGGCTTTTCAGATTCCGATATTAGTAAAAAACAGATGAGTTTTTCATACATTAATTTATGAGGGGGCATCCACGTATACAATGTCGTTAAAATGTTGGAAAAATCTTGGTTCTCCGACACTCAACCAATCTCCAAAAATCCTTAAAGATTTTGATGGAAGAGGATTCCATCCGTTTGGAATACTCCAGGATCTACCTATAGAAGTAGAAGACAAAACTATTAATCTAGATGTGGAAGTAGTTGATGCCCCTTTGGACTACAACCTTCTTTTGGGTTGAAGTTGGTCTTATCCCATGGCTGATTTCGTCTCATCCCTCTTTTGGTTAATCATGTTTTCTCATAAAGGAAATATTGTTAAAATCGATCAACTGTCATATTATTCGTCCGACCCGGCTTCTACAAACAGTATCCAACATGTTGGAAAATCGAATATCCCGTATGAAGATGTTGGGGTAGGTTTAGTAAAGGAATCCGATTTGATGGGAAATTTCTCTATGCCTCCACCCAATGTACGCGTACTATTGCCAACATCAATATAATTTCATCAAGCACTATTCATTCGATGACACTTGGATAGTGCCTTCAGAATCAGAAATGGATTCTTTCAATGGCAAGATGCCTTTGAGTCCTTTTGAGATGGCATATGAAGCAGTACAGTCATTTTCTAGCACACTTTCAACTCATTTTGATCCAATGAATGTGATCAAAAAAGAATCTTCTTCACTATCAAGCTCATCCTTGACATCAATTTCTAATCCTTTTCAACAAGTGTTTAATACTGATGAAAGTATTCAAGAATTTTTGTCTATAGATGAATTACCCTAGGATGATCTACATCATAGATCTTCATTTTAACTTGAACTTTATAGGTTTGAAAATGATTTTTCATCTATTTTTACGATTGATTATTTCAAGGAACCACAGAATCCCTTATCGATTACAAATTTGGATTCTGAGATTAATTTGGGAAACATTTCTACAATTGTTCCTATTGATATATCAGTCAAACCTGGAATTGTTGAAAACATTCATATAGGTTCTTCTTGTACGATTGAAGGAATTAATGCATATAAAGCCCTATTTCAAGAATTCTGAGACATATTTGCCTTGTCTTATGAAGATATGCCTGGAATCAATCCAAATATTGTCATTCATGAAATAAAGACATACCCAGATGCCAAGCCTATTACACAAAGATTACGTCCGACACATCCACAAAAATTTGTTGCTATCAAAGATGAAGTTGAAAAGCTACTACGAGCAGGATTTATTTATTAAATTCCACTAACAGATTGGGTATCTAATATAGTTCCCGTTATCAAGAAACAAGGAACTATACGAGTATGTGTTGATTATAGGGATATTAATAAAGCTTGTCCAAAAGACAATTATTCTACCCCCTATATTGACCAAATCATTGATGATTGTGCCAGAAATGAAATGTTTTCATTTATGGATGGATTTTCCGGATATCATCAAATCAACATATTCCCTGTTGATCAACCAAAAACATCGTTTATTTGTCCTTGGGGAACATTTGCTTATTGCAAATTACCTTTCAGAATAAAAAATGTTGGTGCAATTTTTCAAAGGGAAATGTCTTACGCTTTTCATGATATCAAACATATTGTACAACCTTATTTGGATGATTTATTTTCTCACTCATTACATAGATATGATCATCCTACTCATTTACGAGCAATTTTTATGAGATGTAGGCATTACAAGATTCGTTTGAATCTGCACAAATGTTTTTTTTTATGTGCAATCAAGACAATTACTAGGTTTCGTTATTTCTAAGGCTGGCATTCGTGTCGACCCCTCGAAGGTTGAGGCCATCATAAATTTACCTCCTCCTTCCACACTTCGCCAACTCCAAAGTTAGCAATGGAAAGAAAACTTTCTACGTAGATTTATCCCAAACTATGCTGAGTTAACAAAAGGTTTTACCTAGTTGTTGAAACAGAATGTTCGTTTTATTTGGGATGAGATTGCTGATCGATCTTTTGATGCGTTAAAACACACGTTAACCCATGCACTGTTATTGCATCCACCCAATTACAACCAGAATTACTTTTTATACCTAGAAGTCTCTGATTCCACCATTGGAATGGTTCTAGTTAAAGAGGATGAATTTCACAATGAACATGTGATTTACTATCTAAGTCGAAATCTGAATCCGACCGAAATTAAATATTCGCATGTGGAGAAATTGGCCTTGGCAGCAGTTCAAGCTGTCCAAATATTTCGTCATTACATATTGTTACGAAAGACAACATTGATATCTAATTGCAACCGGATGATGTACATTTTGAAAAAACAATTACTCGAGGGCAAATACTCTAAATGGATTTTTATCCTACAAGAGTTTGATTTGGAATTCGAGAAATCTAAATCAAAGAAATCACTAGTGTTTGCAGAACTTATGTGTGACTTTCCCAATACTGAGACAGAAACCGTGGTAGAGAATCCCATTGCAGACAAATCTTTGTTTCTTATCAGTACATTAGATCCATGGTATGGAGATATCATCATTTATCTCCAAACCTAAACCTTTCGGCCAGAGATTTCACGGTCAAATTGATGGAGAATCCGTTATTTATCTCAACAATACAATATTGTTGGGGACACACTTTATCGTCATGGTGTGGATTCTATTTTTCGATGTTGTATAACTCATGAAGTGGCTAAAAGGGTTTTGAATGACTACCACTCTGGAGCGTGTGGTGGTCATATGTATAGGTTTGCCACAACGAAAAATATATTGCATGTTGGCTATTTTTGGCCATCATTATTCAAAGATTGTATTATTACGGTCCAGAAATGCTACAACTATCAATTTTTTGATCGAAAGATGCGTGCGCCTCCAGCTCCTCTTCACCCAATAATTGTTGTCGGTACTTTTGCAAAATGGGGCATTTATTTCATTACATGTAACCCTCACTCGGCCGGGGGGCATGGGTATATTATTATCCCTGTCGATTAATTTACCAAATGGGCCAAGGTGATGCCTACATTTGCGGCAAATGGAAAAACTGTAGCTATGTTCATATTCAATCATGTGATTGTTCGTTTTGGTGCACCCCAAGCTATTATCACTGACCATGGGAGTCATTTTTTGAAATATAATGATGACCGAACTTTCCGATCAACTTGGCCTGCGCCATGATAACTCTACTCCATATTACCCACAGGCTAATGGTCAGATTGAAGCCATTAATAAATTTTTAACCACCATGATTAAACGGATTATCGGAACTCACAAATAGAATTGGCATACCATGCTTTTTTCGGCACTATGGGCATACCGAACCTTAGCAAAAACTGCTACATGGTTCACTCCTTTTCAACTGGTTTATGGTTTAAAATTTGTGTTACCCATTGAATGCGAAATACCATCACTCCAATTAGCCATAGAGTTACTACCAGCTACCTCTGAAGAGGAAAAATTCTTTTTGTACTTAGCACAATTAGATGAGAATCAGCGCACCGCTGCATTAGTTGTCGAAGCTCATAAGAAACGTGTGAAAGCTCAGTATGATCGAAGTGTTACACCTCATGTTTTTTTAGAAGGTGACCTAGTCTTAGTATATGATGAAGCTAACGATAATATAGGAGCTGGGAAATTCGAACCAATTTGGCATGGTCCTTACATTGTCAAGCGAGTGCTTGCCAAAGGGGCCTATGAATTGAATGATTATGATGGGGTCTCTTTAGATAAGATTAGAAATTGTCTTTATCTGAAGAGGTATTATGCTTGATTCTCGTGTGAAGATCTCACTTGTATATTAGTTATTTTTCTAGATAGTGTGCCTTAGATTAGATAAGTGTGCCTAGTTTAAGTTTGTTTTTACTACTATCACTGCTTATCTTGATTACTCTTGATATTGCATATGTCAACATCCCTTCAAACGTACATTGGTTTTGTTGATGGTGTCTGTCGTAGTACACATAATATTTCTTTTGCAGCTTGTGTTGTCTATTCACCGATTGATGAGTTAGTTTCTATGCATGGGGTAAGCCTTGGTCAAACAACGAACAATATTGAATAATATAACGCAGTCATTGAGTTATTATATGATGCCATTTCATTTGGTATTTGATGTTTGATCATTAGGTTAGATTCAGAACTCATTGTATTACATTTAAACAGAGTATACACAATTAAAAATCCAGTTTTATTGAGATTATTTTTGAAGGTTCGTCTCTTGGAAAGACAGTTTGATTACATTGAATACCAACACATTTCAAGAAATTTAAATACATTGGCTGATGCATTAGCTAATCGTGTTCTAAATATACATTTGCAATGTTAAAACAGTAAACCAAAACAACATTCGATACATGTTGAACAAGATATTCATAGAAAGTAGTAATATCATAGATAGGTTTGTTTTCAAAAAAATATTACATCGTCTGTCATCATAGGTTCAAGCACCTTATGATTTGATAAATACTGATAATATATATATATATATATATATATATATATGTCAATCCACAATGTTCATCCACTATCTATGATGATGATCATGGTAGTAGACTATGGCACGCGCCACCTTGTGCAGGAATATCCTAAACTGTCCCGGTACACCCGTAACATGTCTCTGAAGCCGGAGAGGAATGACATATGTTCCTGTCTCAGTAATATCTATGGTTAACCTCTCCAGGTTGTGTTCCATATCATTTAGGATCTATGTTGCCTGATCTTGTGGTGGTACGTATTATAGGCTCTGCTTGCCGCCTTTCAAAGCGACAGAGTGTAGTTGGTTGTCGTGGACCAACATTTGCATTTAAATTTTGTTATCAGTATTGGACGATAAAAAACAAATAAAAATTAGATTTAGAACACATAAAAATGATTAACTTACCTGATTTATCCCACTATGTCCTTGGAGGTAATGACATCTCAGGATCACCTCTGAAATCTATACCTGCATAGGGGAAGTCTTCGATCATGAAGACTTGGTTCTGTAGCCACATAAAGTACGTCGGAGTGAACTGAAACACTAAACTGCTGTCGCCACCATGGCAGGCCATTAATGCAACCCAATGTACCATCCGAGGTTCTCTAGGCTCCCCATGATCTACTGGAATAAGCTGAGGAGCGAGAAGTGGGATTCTCCCCAAAGAAAAAGAAATCAGGATGGCGCCATACCCAAAGTTTTTTAACTTTGCATTCTTTGTTCTAGTTAGTTGGCCTTTCATGTTGGCCAATACCCCTTCACACCAGTTGAAAATGGTGCCTCTGAAACACTCTACCGCGGTCTGCATTTGAGATTTAGTGGCTACATGCGGAGCTGCACTTCCACACATCCTAGTTACCATGAATGCAATTACTTTGAGATCTAGTCACAAGATAGTCTTTATTTCTATGCGATTATCCTTTGGATCTACCGCATCACTGCAAAACTCTTGTTTGTAACTAGAAATGGGTAGGCCACCTTGTCTAGCTCCAAACAAGGATATGTTTTCTCCTCTTTTGGAAAATCTAGTGAGAAAATAAATATCTGCGAGCTCGATTTCAAGCCAATGATCGCTAATGATAAATCACTGATCTTGAACATCCCATTTGTTCACTAACCATGTCATCAGCTCTACCTATGCTTCCATACCCTGAATCGCCCAGAAATTATGTAAACCACAATTTTTTAACACTTGCATTGTTTGACGATTATTCGTGGCTTCATTGTCTGTATCCTCATGCTCACGTTCTCTCCACTCTAGCATCATGAAATAGCCTACAAATGAACATATATAAAGGTTAGAAACTATTTGAGTGGGAAACTTTAACCGTTTTTGAGAGAATTTGTTAATTTTAAACTGGTCACGGTGCCTCCGCAGTTTTTGTGCGGAGACAGTACAGACATCCGCATGGGCTCCACAAAAAAACTACGGTAGCCCGATAATTTTCCTTTTAGAACATTATCGAGGTCTGTAGGTAGCGCGCGCATGACCTGCGGACTACTGAGAGCGCATTTTTTAACATAATTTCTCCCCAAAAAAATGAATTTAAAGCTAAAAAGGAGAATTTAATCAAATAGAAATGAAGAGAAGAGTTTTGTGGATTACTTGGTTCTGACGAGTCGCGATTTGAGCGGTCGGTTCTCCCAGTATCAGCTCCGGAACATTTTTTCCAAAAGCTCTCAATTTACGGCTCTGAAGACAAAAAGTGAAAATGACTTTGTTAAACTCCTTTTTATAGTTTTTGAATGAGTAAAATATTATATTTTATTTATTTTAAACTTTAAAAAGTTTTTTTTTCGATGTTTTTACATCTTGGAAACATGTATGTTTAATATTTCGAGTTTTTGTGCAGAATACAAGTGTTTTGGTGAAAAGAATTATTTTTATGCTGAGTACACTTTTATCAATTTTTCGGGCTCTTGAAAATTAAAAAAAATCAAAACCTTGGAGTTCTATTTTAAGCCCTTTTCAGACTCTCTAAACATGAAAATATTGCCGAGTATTTGACTATTCAAACTCATTAGAGGAAATGAACAGTCGTCCCTTCAGTATAAGTTTACCCATTTTCTGGACTGAAATGGACTATTTACGAAAAAGGTATACATTGACTAATCATGGTAAATAGAGTTCTCTCCTGCATTATTTTATCCTTTTTCGAGCCCGAGAGACTAAATTTACGAAAAAGTACAACTGTGGAGTTTACTTATGTTTTTCTTCTGACTCCCTAAAATTGAAAAACACCAAGTTTCTCCTATACTGGACTCGTTAAAATTTGACAGTAAAGGACATGTCAATTAAAAACAGGAATGAACCACTCCTTCTTAGGGTTCGATTTTAATACCAAGATGGACTCATCCGAAGGGTGAGCTTACACAACAAGCAAATGTTATGCTCCTCAAGTTTGAAAAAAATAAAGAGGTACTTTCTATTAATGGTGGGGGGGGGAAGAGAAAAGGAATTCAGTTGTCACCCTTGTTTTAAAAGCATTATACCACTCTTGAACACGACATTTTTGTCACACTTGCACCTGGGTTGGGAAAATCCTTTGTTTAACAGTTAATCAAACCATATTGAAAGTCTTCAACTGGTTTCTGGGTATTAGCTTTAGGTCAATTATTAACAAACCATCTGCTATGTCGTTATGTGTTCAAGAGATAGTTCAATAAACCATTCATTGCAAACATTTGTCTCCATTTGTGTTGACCATCCCTAAGCCAGTCCTTGCAAAAATTTCTTCAAAACTTGATCTAATAGTTTCATGTCGTGGGCTTTCCTACGATGTGTCACTTTCTATTGACGATAGCTCATCATATAGAAAGTTGATTTAGAATCCTATCAGTACCTTGGGATATGCATGCCCTAATAATAGGTTTCTCGCCTTCGACGACACATTGCATCATTGACCTTCGATCGAATGATTCCGTGAAGTGTTCGACTACAAATCATTTATTCACACTTCGAGGATTATACTGAGTACTTTGAGAGCCATTACCATTATTGGTGGTTTCTCTCACACTTGTTAACAGTTCACATCATTGACTGGTAATCAACTGGTTTCTACCATGTTCGACTTCGACACAATCAATCGCATGGATAGAATCGTACTAGTTCGGGAAGCGGAAATCAAGACCTTGGATCTAGTTTCCACCATCTAGGCTGCGAGGAGTTTATTATTCATGATACAATAGACTATTTATGACAGATGGTTGCGCCCATACTGTGTCTATTTTTGATGTAATATTAAAATCATTTATGTACCAGAACATTTAGTTAGTTTTGATTTGAGTATGGGAATTCCTACCTCAACGATGATATACATATATATGCTTGCATTGACTGTTTTTACTGGTTTTCGACCAGTGTGTCCACAATCCAAACCTTAGAATGATAAATCACTTCACTATTCAAAACTACCTCAGACTTCGCACTTTAGGGGGAAATCTGTTACATGTTGTTTTGTCACCATGACATTTGACTGTCTATATAGGTTCATCACTACCTATATTATGCTCCCTTAGAGGTCAAAAACCCTAATGTTCCTAAACCATGTCTTGGAATTGGAGAAAAGCTCATTAAAATCCTAAAAATTCTAACTCCACACTTTTCCTAGCTCTTTCCTGCGGATCCACAGATATTTGTTCTATAGCCTGCGGCACATCCCACACATTTTTCTTATAAAACCTGCGGACCCCCGTAAATAATCAAATAAAGGAAAAAGTAAGTTCTAGAAGCCCAACTAGACGAATATTCTTCTAATTGGAAGCGTCTAGAGGCGCAATCAGTTCGAGCTTTATCCTTCCACTCATGGAGCTCTATCCCTTCACTCATGGAGTTTATCCCTTGGTATATGGAGCTCAAATCCCTTCATGAGAGGAATCCATCCCCCTCTTCATGGAACTGAAACTACCTCCATTTCCCTATAAATTGAGCTCATGTTTCAGTTTCAAGCGTAGATTGTATCTAGCTTGTACAAGGTAATTGTTGAAGAAATTTCCAAGAGAGCATACTCTCCACACTAGTTATTATTGATATGAGAATGATCACACACTCATGTCCATAGCTTCATGCTAGTTCAGAGAGAGGAAGGCTTGTCAATCTGAAGGAGGAACGACTGTTCAGGACCCCGGGAGGAACTTGTATGACATCAAAGCATCAGTTTGTAAAGTTACTCTTTCATTCAAGATAATACATATGGATATCCTTTTCTCATTGAGTTTTTCTTGTGTCTATTTGAATAGTTCAATACTTAGACTCCTTGATCACTAACTTAGATCAGCTATTCCTAATTATTATATGTTGTAGGTGCTTTTAATTCTTTTGTCTATCTTTGATTGGAGGTTCTACTTACTGAAGAAGCCTCTTTGGAGCGACTAGATAAAAGACTACATCGAATGTTGGATTTCAAGGTAGGGGCATGTTCTCTTTCTTTGTTTATAATAATTATAAATTGCAAATAATATAGAGAAAATGATTTACAAATGGATGTTTGTTTCTAGCTATCCGTAGGATACTAAGGAGATCACTCTTGTCTGCAAGAGGGATTTATCCACATAACAGGCTACCAATGTACCCGTGGCATTACCCGATCTCTCTCTCAAAATTCTCCTAGTCCCAGCAACGGAACCATTGTTGGCTCAAGGGGTCCTGACCCAGTTTCGGCGTTAAGGTTTGCCAAAAAAACCCCTATACTACTGGCACTTTCGGCAATGACCTGCAAAGCAAGCCAAGGTCTCACCCAGAGAGAGAGAAGGTTAATGAAAGGGGGCACCTTCATATCTATCTGTCCTACGCTGAATAAGCCCTAATCAGGAACTCGTAACAATATATTTAAATACTTTGTGCAAAGTAGATAAAAATTAACTAAAGCAATTACTTAAGCTAGATCTATGCATTCAGAACATCACATCCACATGCATATCATTAACAATCGTAACTGAAAATATACCTTTACGCAACAGATGTAGCACGGATATGATTACAAAATAGTCTTCTCATGCAATTATAACTAGATTCCTCTTGCAGACTAGTTATCGACCCATGCACGCAGCCAGCGGGGTTTGCACACAGCAGGACTCAGGGTCTTCATGCAAAAAGCCAATAGGAGCCCTTACCCAGAAAATCGACGCAACAGATTCGCAATTCGTAATTCAATTTTATCTCTATTCCTTTCTTACCTCTAGACTCAATTTATTCATCTATTTATATCATGTTATCCTGCGCTATCCTATGTTCTGCAAATCGTGGTTTGTGAACCCTTGGTCTACCCTTTTGACCCATTACAATGATTTGGGGTTTTAACCCATCCCAAACCCCCTGCACTAGACTAAATATTGCAAACTATTACAAAATTGGACAAAAATGAGGCTAGGAGACACTTTTTCAACAGAATTGTACACATGTTGAGAAATATATTGCATAATTACAAGCTCTTTAGTAGGATTGTGCACAAATATGAAAATTAGTAAATCAATCCAAAATATGTCTAGATTTATAAATAGTAAATCTATCCGTGAGAAATATTGCCTAGCTATTGAAGACCCTACCGAAATAAGGAAAAAGGCCAAGAAATATTTAAATAAAATTCAGAAGACAAAGAATAAATCAATATATTTTCCCTGTAAAGGGAAAATGAAGTTCAGGACAATCCCAAGGACCCACTATTACAGTCTCGAGGACATAAAATTAAAAACAGAGAAAATAAAACCCAGCAAAAAATTTCACCTGTTGGTTGTGTGGAACATGAGGGCATACAAAAAATATTTTCCCACAAGGAGAAGCCTCTAAAAGATGCAAAGGAAAGGAATCACAAGAAGAATTTAAAAATAAAATTGAAAGAGTTGAAAGTTCTCAACAAATTTATGTCGTTTGTTGTAATAGATGTGGCTCAAATAAATACAATACAAACCAATGCCCTCCCAATCCCTTTCATATTAAAAGAGAAGAAGTTAATATATTAAATGAAGGTTTTTGTGATTTCAACTCAGAAACTTTGGAATTTGATAGAGACCCTGAAGATTTCTTTGATATGGAACAAGAATATTTGTTTATTATTAATGGATGTTATTGCGCAATATTTTTACAATTGTAGCAGTGAAAGAATCACTAGAATTAGTGAAGAAGATGACACAGATGAAGAACCAATGTCTGTCCATAAACTAAAAGTTTGTATGGCTTAGAGAGGAGGAGATGGAGATACCCAAATGCTAGCACAAATCTAAGCCCTGCCTAAAGGAGATATGAAGAAAACACTCCTAGATTAATTTTTGAAGACAATGGAAAAATCATGTAAGTCCTCTGAAGTTCCCACTAACTAAGCTAGAAAGCCAAATTTTTTTGATTTGAAAGAAATACAAAATCATTTATAAAGCACAATATAAATGAAAGGATACTAGCTCTTACAATAAATGATGTGGGAAAATAAATAAATAATATGAAAAGAGAGGTAGTAGAACTTAAGGCAAAGACAAAAGCACTAGAACAAATTTGTCACACGATTGAATGGGCCAAACAAGGATTGAGAGATCTCAAGACTCGTCTTAGACCACTTGATTAGATACCCCTCCCTTAGAAGATATTGAAGAAAATCCAATTATCAACATGTTTGATACCCAACACATTGAAAGATTAAATGCAATGAGGATACTTGTTATTCAACCCCAAAAGTATAATATCCTCATTAAGATGAGAATTAAAGGATACAGTTTCAAATTGAAAACTCTGATAGGTTCAAGCTATGGCCTAAATCTTCTTAACAAGGAAATAATTCCCATTATTTATTGGACTCATTCAAACCATTCTGTTATTTGACTAGGAATACATCAATGAAAATGGATTATGATGTTCCAAAAGAAACTACGTGTTTTGAGCATTATTGCCTTGATATGAAGTTTTTTCTTGCAGTAGTAGAGCCTCATGGGTTTACTAGGACAAAATATGGAAAATCAGGATACATCATCACAATTCCATCTATTATGGGAACAAGAAAAACCAGGATTGGAACCCCGTGTATCCTTCCATTTATATCTACTCCACAACTGTCAACAATGGTCCAAGTAGTTGAAACCATAAAAAATAAACAGAAAAAGATCTAAGAGCATAAGCAATTCAAAATCAACTTGAAAATAAAGAGCAACTATAAAAGGAAGGAGTTAAGAAAAAAGTGCAAGAATTACAAAAACAATTTGAAGATCGGGTTTGCTCTGAAATTACTACTGCATTTTGGAAAAGAAAAAGGCATTTCATTTAAATCCCATATAAATCATCCTAACAAGGAATTCCATGCAAGATCATAGCCATACCAATGAACGTTGAATATCAGGCATTCTGCCAAGCAGAAATAAAAGGACTCTTAGAAAATAAATTGATCATAGAATCCAAGATCCCTTGGAACTATTATGGATTCTATGTAAATAAGTATTTAGAAAAGTTAGGGGTGTGTTGAGGATTGTCATAAATTACAATCCATTGAACCACGTTATAGAAGAGAAAACATATCCTATTCCTAAAAAATATAGAATTGTAGGAGCTAAAATATTTTCTAAGTTTGCCTTAAAGTCAAGTTTTTGAAAAGTAAGCATCAAAGAAGAAGAAAAATTCAATATTTCATTCAGTGTCCCTGCACAACATTATGAATGGAATGTGATGCCTTTTGGATTGAAGCATGCACCAAAATAATTCAAAAGGGTTATGGATAATGTGCTAAAACCTTACTTTGATTGGCTCATTGTATATAAAGATGGCATTCTTGTTTTCTCAAATTCAATTGAACAACATTTTAAACATTTGAGTAAATGTATCCAAGTTATAAGGGATGAAGGATTGGTATCCCCCAAGAAAAATATGGACTTGTTCAATACCTCAATCAAGTTTTTGGGACACACGGTATCTAATGGCTAGATATCCTTGCAATAACAAGTAGTAAACTTTGCTGATAAGTTTCTTGATAAAATAACAGACAAAAACCAACTAAAAAGGTTCTTGGGAAGCTTAAATTATGTGAGCGATTTCTACAAATATTGTGCTAAAAATAGGAAGATATTAAATGAATGATTGTCAAAAATTCCTCCAACCTGATCTGAAGGCCACACCAAGGTTGTTAGAAATATCAAATAAAAAGTTCGAAATCTCTCCATACTTTATGTTGCAGATGATGAGCTCCCCAAAATTGTCTAATCTGATGCGAGTGAAGCGGGATGGGGAGTGGTCCTGAAACAAGTAAGGCATGATATTCAAAAATATAAAGAATAAATTATTTGGTTCTCTTCAGGAACATGGCTGGAAAGAGAGAAAATGATGCAACTATAGATAAGGAAATCAAGGTTGTGTTAAATGCAATCAAAAAGTTTGAAATCTTCCTTGTAAAAAAAATATTTATACTAAGAACATATGCTTTAGAAATGAAAAAGGTCCCGACTAAAGAGATTAAAAAAATAAAGTGAAGCAAAATTTGGTATATGGAAAGATCTCTTTTCAAACTTTGATTTTGATATCAAGTACATAAAAGGAATCCAAAATTGTATTCCAAAATTTCTCAGATGAGAAAACTTGCAGAGAACTTATTCAAGTGAGCGAGAAAACATTTTAGGTAAGCATGGAAAATATTTAAAATCGCAAAATATCCAAGATCAAGCAAGTGAGAAAATATTCCAAAATCAAGCGAGTGTGGGAAAAATTCAAAATCAAGTGAGTGTGGTATGAAGCCAAGAAAAGGTGAATCCAAAGACCATTGTATGTTCATTGTCACAAAATGGAGCAATAACCAAGAACATTTTAGAGAGATTCATGATAACATGCCTTGGAAAAATTATAAAGAAGAGTGGAAGCCCACTTGGCAGCTTAAGAGCACGCAAGTACTGGATATGAATCTCTAGCCTGTGAAACACTTACCCAACTTGTTCCAGAAGTATGTGCTAGCCCCACCTCAACTATTGCAGTACCTGACATGGTATATGAACGAGCACTCAAAACATCCATGCAGATAGGAGAAGATTTAGCATACAAATTCCATAAAATTAACATTGTTTGGAAAGGATATAATAGTATCAGATACCTATAACATAGCCATTTCATTCTGAATAGGCCTAGGACTCTTCGCCAATGGCCAAATAATGACCTTGCCCTAAACTTTCTTAGCATTGATTATGATTATATCCAGTATAAGAACATGTGGTACGATCTACTATGCAAAGAAAATACTAGAAGAACATACACAACTCTTCTAAATCTAGACGGAATAAACACTTCACTATGTGCCCAAAGGCCTGACTGGTTCCTAGACTGGTGGAAAACAATTGGTGTAAATAGAAGCACAGTGGACCCATGTATCATTGAATTTGAATACTAATATTTTGGGTATTCTCTCGAGAAAATTTTAGATCTCCAGTACACTAAAATTATGTACGAAAGACAAACGATGAATGCCTTCATAAAAGGAAACCATCAATGGCTCACAAAAATGAAAATAAGTGTACAAAATCTACAAGGAAGACTTATAGTTGTCAGGAAAATAGTGTCTTAAATATGGGATACCACATACTATAGACGACGATATCCTGGCATAGATATGAAGTTTTACTAGGAGAGGGATTTGTCCTTTCCAAACCTATGTCATTTCCAAGTTTGTACATCGTTATTTTGTCATTTTAAAAGTTTGTGTATGGTTACTTTCTGGACGATTTCTTTAGGATTAAAAGGACTTATCTGACTAAAGGTGTGGATTGACCCACATCCTAAAGAATCTATATAAAATCAACTAGTCTATTCTGTCAGAATCCCTCCTTTAAGGATGATTCTTGTGTGGATTTTCAGGGAATCCATGATCCAAAGAGTGCCCAAGGTTCTTTCTGAGATCTATAAATAAGGAGGCCAAACTCAATTTAAGGCATTCATAATTGGAGAGAGAGGAGTTAGTAGAGAGTTTGTATTTTAGTTGGTTCTTGCCCTGCAACTCCACTTAGTGCGATCATGTATGCATCTTGACCAACTTGAAAGACAATTCTAGGGTAAATCCAACAATCTTGCACATGTGTATGCAGATGCACATGTGAACCTATAGTGGTGGGATTTTTAGAGAGTCTATATGCATGTAAATATGCTTTGATATGTACTATTCAACCATTTGGCTCTGTTAATATAGGAAATAATTTTATGAGATTGTGACTCTGCTATATTATTTCATATTCTATTTTTGCATAAAAAATTTCCTAAATTCGCTTGAGGTTTGCTCAGATTCCTGGATCACTCCTAGCCCTAAGTCCCTAAGAGGAAATAGGTTGAGAAAAGGGAAGTTGCAAAGGTGTTGGGCTTGCATAAAGGTTCGTATAAAGGTTTTTGAGAGTTCACAAAGTGCAGAGGATTGTTGAAGATCAAGCTCATTTCCTCTTCGAGGGAGCCTTTGGGTCCCTAATCAAGTATGATGATGTATGGTACTAATCCCATATGACTAATGATTATATGAACCCAAGGAAGTGGAACATAGGGCTAGTAACGTAATATGGAAGGTGGTAAGTATGGAATAGAGAGAGATTGGATTGTGTTATCTCAATCGGGGTTTCCCAAGTAGTGTCCCTCTCAAACTCGATGGGTCATTAGGGGAGGTCCCACTAGACTAGAATGAAAAATTAACCCCCGTTTAAGGTGAGGGAATAATATGATGGTAAAAACCCCTCTTTCTTCCAGGTTATCCCATAATCCATGTCAAATTACCAAATAAAAACAAACATAAGAACACGATTCCAAAATGAATAAAGTACCTTTTGATGGAAGCCCACCTTCCAACATTTTCTCTTTCCAAATGGGTGAGGAAACATATGAATGATTCAACTGGCGAGATATGAATGGCACATCATCATTAGCTACTAGTGGTTGTTAGGGTTTGATGGTTTCCGACTGATGGGAGAAAATTTTCTCCTATCTTTGGGTGGGTAACATGGATTACTCACTCATCCTAATAAGCCCTAGTTAGCAACTGTTGATTCCTAAATAGGATGTTATTTATGGGATATGAAAATTTCTAAAGTAGATTCAATCAATAAACTCACCTTATATCCTCTTACATGGTCATTCTTGGATATTAGGAACCATTTATGGATTCTTCAAAATTATAGCAATGAATTATGATGGTTTAACTAATCTAGTTCTTACTATAGAACTAGTGTTGCAAAAAGTGTCCTTAAACGATAGCAAGATCCTAAATTTCCAACAATATTGTTATCCCTCCACCATTCAAATCATAGATTATACTAACCAATATGAAGACGAAGGGCCTAGCTCCATGTTAAATGATGAAACCCATAATATCCCTTGCGTACCCTCCATGGAACCGAGTAATAGTAATACTCAATTGGATGATTATTTTTAGATACCTTGTCTTGGCTATACTCCATTCCAATACTTGGATGATTATTTTTTGGAGAAACCTATCAACACCTATGTTAAATTTACTGACATATATCTCGAAAAGTTTATAATATATAAAAAAAAATATAGTCAACTTAGTAGCGAAGATTGTTAAGCCTATTACAAAGATATTCCTCATCATTTGATTGAGATTGTAATGACATGCACAGAATTTCCCCATCCATCTGTATGCATGATATATACATTCAATACGAGGTTCATCTTGTTCATCAACCATAATGACAGATGAACCTTACACACAAGGATATTGTGAAAGAAATCCAAAAACGGTTAACTGTGAGATTCATTTATGTGATATTAAATAATGAGTGGGTTTCTTCAATCGAGCTTGTTCCAAAGAAATGGGGAAAGTGAATAAGGCACTTTGACTATAAATAACTTAATAACTTAATAAAGCTACTCAAAAATATCATTCACTTCTACCTTTTATTGATCAAGTTCTTGACTCTTTCCTTAGAAAAAAAATATTTATATTTTCTTGGTGGTTTTAGTGGCTAGAGTAAATTCCAAATCACCCCAATTGTTCAGGATAAAATAACATTTACATGCACCTAGGGAACCTTCGCTTATTTGATCCTTCCCTTTAGGTTTTTTAATGCATTAACTAATTTTCAACAGCGAGGTTGAATATTTTATCTTATTTAACACCTAATTGTGTACAAATGTTCATGGACTTCCCCACATTTCGTGGATGGTAAACTTGGTAAACTGTTGGCCTTGATTACGACGCCTTGCCCCATGGGTTAACTCAAGTGGTCTAAATATCGTTGCTTATAATAGGCTCAAATCTCTTCGATTCCTATGATTAAGGCTTTATCTAAATATAAATAGTTATTCAAATGTGTCAACATGTTTATATTTATTTGTGTCGCTAGAAATGTTTTATAATGAAGGTTGAAGGGATTGTTTTATGACACCACATTTCAGTTAAAAGAATTCAAATTGACGTTGTAAAAGTAATCATCATTAGAAATATGCCCACCCATATCAAACAACCAGATGTTAGGAGTTTCTTAGGGAATGAAAGTTAATGTCATCATTTCATTCAATATTTTAGTAGACTAACACATCCATTATTTATTCTACTTTATAAAAACACATAATTTACTTGGACTATAACTGCTCGCAAGCCTTTCAAATTTAAAAATATAAATTGATATTTGCTCTTGTTTTACAAGGACCAAACTATGAATTACCTTTTCATATTTATCTTGATGCATATGGAAAAATTTCAGTGTCATGTTAGGGAAGAAGGATAGTATTTCTATGCATGCTATATATTATATCAATAAGCATATTAAAAATGTTGAGATGAACTATATTGTGATTGAGATTGAGTTTCTAACATTGGTGGTCATAAAATATTTTTTCATTAAATTATAGGGTATCCTTAATTTTTCCACAATTATCACTCCAAACATGTTCTTAATGTTATAATTATTCTTTTGTTATTTTTTCTTCAAGATGTTGGCATATATATGCCTTATAAGTCTAGTTAGGTGAATGTTGGTGAAATTTTTTTGCCCCAAGTAGGAAGAAATGAAATGATTACCTAATGGAAGATTCATTACCCAGTGAGATTTTTTTTTCCCTTCGGTATTTGTTAGCACACCTCAATTTGTAGACATTGCTAAGTATTTAGTAGTAAGAAATATGCCACAACATTTGACCTATTAAATACATTGTGCACTAATATGAAAGAGTGGTCCCTTCATCTACATTAAAAAATACTTGTTTAAGCTTGGACTAAATCAAATTCTTCAACCACGTGTTTGAGAAGATAAAGTGGATTGCTATAATGAACCACGTGGAGGGAATTTTGTTGCAGAAAGGATTGCAAGGAAAATCCTCTCCACTAGTTTTTATTGGCCAATACCTCATAAATATTCCAAGGAATATGTAATATGTTATGATGTTAGCCAATGCGTGGGCCTATTACTAACCAAAGTGGATAACCCATAAGAGAAAAAAAATTCCTAATTCATTAACTTGATAGCCAACAACATTTTGTGATCCATAGATAACTATGCTTCATAACTCTCCACATATATTTGATCAATGATTTTTCTCTCACCTAACATACCTTTTGAAGGAAGGTGGTTCATCTCTTACAAGGTGCAAAAGACATTTATATAATCATGTGATTTGATTTCATGATAAGGGAGTTCTAATGTGAATTGAATGCTTAGTTGGATGATTGAATACTCTTGATTATATCCTTGTTCCCTCGCTTCACCTAAGAGGTTATCCCCTTTGCCCCTAGTCCAATGTGACATTCCTTGAGGCCTTTCCATTCAACTACTCAAGCGGGGAACAAATAAGATACATTGATTGATACAACGTGCCTAAGGTCATCCATACTCATCACTTTCCATCAGTCCCTTATATTGACCTCCATTCTTTGGGTTGATTGTCATTTGTCACTAGCACTAGCACCTTCTTATCCTCAATTTTGAGCAAGGGCCTAAATTTTTTTTCCCTTAAGAGGTTTATGAAACTAAAAGAAAGATAAAATAATATAGAGCCACAAATGAAAGAATATGTAAAATGCAGAAGATGATCGAGACAATTTAAAGTGTGTAAGAACCCCGAGTTATATTTCCATGTAAAAAGGAAAAAAATCAACCAAGATCATGGGACATGTATTCCAAGCTTAATAGAGGGGGAAAACATGATAATGGGGGTCACTTGTGGTTAATTAATGGCTATGGAAATTGGAATTAGCATTGGAAAAGGAAATAAATGTCAGTTAATTAAAGGAATAAAGGAAAATTGGAGAAAAGGAAAATGAAGATACAAGAATATGCATGCAAGGGAAATTAAAGATAAAATAAAGGAAAATGAAAGAAAAGAGGAAAAGGAAAGGAAGAGACACCGAACATTAATGGTAAAAAGGAACTTGAGAAATTCTTGACAACTTTTGATTAGTTTCAGAAATTGAACTCCAAGAGGAGAGGGAGAGCACCTAGACATAAGCAAGCAAGAACGAAAAGGAAAAAAATGGAACGCAAGAGGAAGTTTGGATAATAGAAAGTAAGGGCATAAAATAGTTGTGGATTTGCAGGTAACAATGTGAGTGTTATTTAACATGCTGGCATTTGAATGCATGTTACATGCATTTGGTCATTTGGTTACTTTTTTGTCATTGGAATGGGAATTAACTAGATTGACAGTGGTTTCAACCTTGCGTTGTCATTTCCTAGATAGCCATGATGTAGTGGGTTCCTTGTTTTGATTAAGCTTTGGATGGTAGGTAGATTCAATATCCTGGTTGAGTTTGTCTCAAGAAAATTCCCAACGGTCGAGGGTGGAGATGGGATTTCTCTTGGAACTCTTGACAACTGGGTGGAGACAAGAAAATTACTCGGGGTATGGTGAAGAAATTATGAGGCATCCAAGCTTGTATGGTTTTGGTGATTTCTGGATCGGTTTAAATGAAATCATTGTGGTTGAGGGTTGATGAGGTTTATCCCATGTGATCCCACATTCATGCTTGGAATATGGCATGAGGGTGATTAGATGAAAGAAAGATTTGGTTCAGCCAAAGATATGGTCAGGTGGTATGTGGAATTCCCTAACTTGGTTGGATTTATGCATATGTTATTATGTATTGTTTTGTATTGATATCTATGAGAACATGCATTGGTTATTGTGTTGATTTCATGACTAATTTTTCATGGTTCTATTCTAGCTCAATGTTGGCTACATGCATGGTACATTTATCATTATGTGATGTGCTCTTGTTATGGTTCTATTCCATGGTTTAACAAGCTCTTGGTTATATATATGAATGCATGAGTTAACATGTAGTTTTACAAACAATAAGAGAGGGAAGTGGGCCTTCTTGATGATCCTCATATGATTTAATGTGTCAGTGAGAATATAGTAATTCATGAGCTACAAGTACTCTATTTACAAAGTGTTTGCATAAATGGCTATTGTGTGTTTTGTAAGTTTGAGAAAGATTAGAATCTAGAAAATGATTCTATAGGCTCCTATAGTTGGATGATAGATTTCTAGGAAGTTTTGGGCAGTTTGTCTAAAGGTTAGACTTGAAAATTTGGAATAGGGCTTCTGGACACACCCTCAGATCCTAGAAATTTCGGCTGTAGCTGCATGGAGGGTGATTTGTGTGTGCGACTGAATACTTCTAGCCGCATGAACAAGCTTGCATGCGTGAAACTGGGAGGTAAAATGGGTGAAAAATATGGTTCCAACTCAAGGAACGGTCAACAATGAGATTTGTCTGATGTTTGGGTCATCATTGCCCCTGGAAGGTTGCAATAAGTTAGAATATGTGGACCTCACTTCCATAACTCGAACTTGGATGTTGGGTCATGTCATAGTAAATCTTAGCTCATGTTTATCCTATATAGCTTGTAAAAGCGAGTAAATGTGGAGTGGGGTGTTTACAAGTTGGTATCAAAGTGAGGTTGCAACACTGGACCTCAAGGTAAAAGCATATTTTCATGCAGGTTTATATGTTTTTCACGCATGCATAAAATTTAATTTGTGTTATGTACATTATGGTCATATGCATGCCAATCATTTTATTGTTATCATTATTACATGCATGCTAGATGCTAGTTAATTAGTGTGGACATATGCCTGCCCGTCAGTTATTCATTAATTGTTGTTATGTGCATTGCGGTAATATATTGTCATTATGGTTTCTTGCATGACATATAATTTCTTAATATTATTATTTATCGTGATAATATGGACTGATTTGTGCATATGCAATAGCCTCCTCTAAGATACATTAAGGTATGATTTTGATTATTTTATCTATTTGTTTTATCTAACATGGTATGATTTCAGGAAAATATAAGACTAGGGATGAAGAGCATAATAGTTGAGTACAGTCCATATGAGTCTTTGTACAAACCATAAGAGACATTGGTAGGATGGGAGAGATTAGTTGAGCAATGGGGAGAGGGATATTCTCCTGGCTTAGAAAATACATTGAGAATTATGAAGGCATGGATCATAAATGGCTAGGAAGATAATGAGATATTGATTGAGGCACATGAAAGGCTTGCAAGAGATCAAGAAAATAAAGTCGAGGTTAATGCAGTAATCCTCTAGAGCCTTTCAATTTGCAGAAATAGGGACAACAAGGAATTAGTCATGGGAATAGACATGAAGAAAATAATGATGGTTCAGATGGAAGCATGTCTCAGAAAAGGCATAGGTTGGACATGGATGATACAATGAAGAGTGGAATATCCTTGGATACACCCAAGAGGAGGTATGGCCCTCATGAATTTTATTCTAGTTTTTCTTTCAGGAGACATTTTCATCGTCAACAGCAACATCCTTATAGAAGGAGTGAGAGAGGGTACTTTCTAGAAGAGTTCAAGAAATACAAGCCTCATACTTTTGATGGTGATTTGGCTAAGTCAGAATATGCAGAGGCATGGCTGCATGGGATGAGTTTGACAAAATATTCAGGAAGAAGTTCTTGTCTGAGAGATATTATGATGGAAAGGCCAAGGAATTCTATGAGATCAGGATGGGTTCCATGAAAAATGAAGAGTATAAAACTAGATTTATAGAGTTGTTGAGATATTTTCCCTATCTCAAGGATGAGAAAGAAAGGATCCAAAGGTTCATCAGTGTATTTCCATTATCATTCAAAGACCAAATTGAGTTTGATGAGCCTTGGTATTTGGAAGAAGCCATCGGGAATATGAAGCATGGTTATGAGCAGTCAAAGTGCATGTTGGGAAAAATACTGAGAGCGGGGGGGAGAATCAGTATTTATAACTCACTATAAACTTTACTTTTTATTTATTGATTTCTATACATGAATTTAATGAATCCAAATAGCGTATACACGTGGCTATCTTTAAAGAAACTTGCATATGTCCATAGATCTCATTATGCAGATAAGTCTTTACTTAGAGCAGTTCATCATTCATTCATCAGAAATTCAGTAAGAAATAAGCATGTGCAATAAGAACATGATAAATAATCACACATAAGAAACACACATGAACACTAGGATTTAAGGTGGAAACCCAAGTCGGGAGAAAACCATCGTTGTTTTCGTCTCTGTCTTCAATATTTATTATAAATAAAATTGCTTACAATCTTGTACTGGTGCAGACTCATACCAGCACGTAGGCACCCACCTACAGAAGGTTGCAACCTTCTCTCGTTCTCTAGCTATTACTGGAATTCTCCAACCCCCTGATCTCATTTACCAGCTACCACTGCAAGGGAGCTACGACCCCCTTCTTCTTGTTTACCAGCCACTCCTGGAAGGGAGATACTACCCCCTAATCTCCTTTACCAGCAACCACTGGAAGGGAGCTACGACCCCCTTACTGAAGGCTCCAACCCTCAGTACCACCGCGGACCACATTTCATAAATTTTCACACTAGAACCAACAGCTTCAACACAACACAACTTGAAGGCCTCTTTTCATCAGATTTTTAGACTGGACCCACTCCACACATTTAAGCACAAAGAAAATACATCAAGATTAAATTCATAACTGTATAAAATAATTCATTGAATCATCAATCAACCAACCAACCACTAATCTTTAATCACAATCATCTAGCCGCATAATCAATATTCAAACAACCCAGATTTGTATGAAGACATCATTGACAGACAACAGTAATACAACAAAACTGATCAGAAATTTCCTTTTGCATACTTCAGCAAAACCCTAGATTCCATACGTGCTTTTGCTTAAACGAACCTACGTATATCAGTGCCTTTACTGAGATGAACCTGCATATAGATCTGCAAACATTTCAGGAATGCGTAACTCTTCAGAATAAATAATAATCTTAGATCTTACCCTTCACTTTAGCAAACATTCACCAGATCAAAGATCTAAACATTTCATAAACAGATCAAGTAAATACATAGTCATTTCATATCTAAAGATCCTGATCCATCATTGTATTCATAGGTGCATTATTATTTTAGATATATCAATAAACTGTATCCCATTCCATGCAAATATACTTCAGAGTGAGGTATTCATTCAATACCCAAACACAAGCAAAAATTGCACTATGATCTTCATCTCCTTATATAGTTTGAGCCTTTCCCAATAACATGAGCCAAAACCATACTAGTGTCGATGGTATTCTTGGAGGAAATCAAATAGAAAACAGAACGCTCAATATTGTGTGCTAAAACCATGGTAAGGACCCTTGGTATCATAAAGCGAGTGCGTAAGTACATACGCGACTTGGCTTCTTCGTACCAATGTGTATATGTGACTTGTCTTCATCAAAAATGTGTATATAATAATTTTAGATGTATATGTGGGTTGCATTCATCAAACCTATTGGCACACTAGGGTTGCCTTTGTTTGGTCTCAATCTAATCTCCTAAATTGAGTTCATTTAATTGTCAACCAGGGTTGGTAAACTGCTGAAGTGAAGTGCACCGTATGTGCCTAGGTGTTTGTCTCTTAATGCGTTGTGTGTAGTGTTTTATGGTGTTTTTGGTCTTTTGTGATGATTTATAATATTTTTTGGTCTTTTTGGTGGTTTTATGTTCACAAGGAAAATGACTAGAAAGCTAGTGGAAAGAAGCTAATGATTGAAAACAGAGTGAAGCCTAATTGGTTGATGAAAAGTGGCAAATGCAAAGGTAACTACTGAAACAAACTCAAATCTAAACTGTGACTAAACAAAAACAAAGCTTGATAATGAATTTTAAGCAAATGACTCAAAACATAAACTCAACTTGTCCAATTCTTTCATCAAAAGTATTTTGAGAGAAAGCTTGAGAAGTGGTTTGCTAAATATGCAAATTCTCCTAAGCTAAGTATGCAAACTCTCCTAATCTAAACAATTAAACAACTAGCTTATAATGATGCAACATTTTATCCATGATTAGAGATTTGTTGAAGCATATTTGGAGAAAAACATTGATACCATTATAAGATTTCTACTCTAATATTAGTTCCTAACTCTATTCTGCAACTTAGTTAATCATCACTAAACCTCGCCCAAGAGTTATAGATTTCTTTTTAAAGTAGTCTTTTGAGGAAAGGCTCTGTTTATGAAGTAGTAAAGAAGTTGCAAAAGTACCTCAGGCCTTGAAATGATACTGTCTTCTGTTCCTATGTTTATGAATCAATTATAGATTTGGAACAAGAAGAGGTTTTGTAAATAATGAAGGCTGTTTGGTCAAGTCTAACAACTGAAGTAATCTAATATGCAGTGGATAACAACTAAATGTGGAGTGAAAATGCAATGAGTTAAGCTAAAACTGAACTTGAGATATCACTAGTCTAAAACAATGCTGAACTAACAAGTCATTATCAAACTCAAAACAAAATAACAGAACATGAGTTAAATGCAATTACACTCCGGAGCATTCTAACTAAGCTATCATGCATTATTCTATGGGATTATACAGCCTGTTTTTCCATCATGATTGGTATTTTGGAAGAGTTTCTTAGAACAATCCTGACTGTACAATTCAGTGCAAATGCAAACACAAAGACTGAAAGCAATTTAAAAACTAAGATAACACAGCTATCTCATACCCATCATTATGATATTTTGGAAGAGCATTTTAAGAGCAATAACAGCTATGTTACTTAGTGAAAAACAAACAACTAAAACATTCATCATCACAGTCATGCTTTGGACATCATAAGGATTTTTTGGAAGAGTTTCTTCTTTTGGAAGAGTGTTTAGAACAAATGTAACTGTGATAGTGAACAAAGGAAACTACAATTAAATCCTACAACACTATAGCCATTTCCCATTCATTATCATAATCTTTTGGAAGAGTTTTTAGAACGAGTATAACTATAGTGGCTACGGAATTAACTATGCACTCAAACTTCAGAAATGTAAAGGCAACTAATATACTTATCTAATTTACGCAAGTAAAAACCATGCAGGAGGCAGGGGCTCTCTACCACCAGACGAAATCTAACTCCAAATCAAATCAACGCTTTCAAAACAATACTATCTTCTTCATTAAAGGTGAAATAACTTGAACAGAGCAATCTGCATTTTCAGAAATGTAGCACAAAATCTAAGCAAAATCTGGAACAAAATCTAGCCTAGCTCTCAGTTTCCCATGTGTTTTTATAACAAATTTACATAACAAAACTTGCAACAATTCCAGGATCACTGTCTTTCCTTATCGAAATCACATTAGGACTCTTGAAGTGGCTGCGTAAAAAGGAAAAGGACATCTGGACTAAGACAGTCCTATTAGAAGTCTGCCTTCTTAAATGTGTTCCCACGTACCAAAACCAGATCCAGAATTCGTTTCTTCCTTCATGGTGAGCAACGAACAATGTAGACATGACGTGGAATATACCCATATGCGGTTTTTCTTGAGAGGCCACCTGGAACATACCCAAACATGAAGACAGCTGCAGAATTTCCGGTTAGCTACGGAATGTCTGCATTCTGCAGCTAGTTCCGGTCAAAATGCATTACAATGACAAAAATCACAAAACTTAGCAAGTCAGTCATATTAATCATTCTAAAAGTAATTTTAACTAAATTCATTGATCAATTGGGTCTGGGATAACAATGGAAAAAGGAAAATGAGGTAAAGTAAGATGAGAGAAAGCACAATCTTGAGGCTCAACATACCCCCACTGCTGACTTCTTGCATGTCCTCATGCAACTTATCCCATAAACTCAGAGGCTTCTGCAAGAACATCTAATCCTCTCCTTCTCCTTTGCCTGGAAGCTAGAGATCTTCTGGGTTTTCTAATGACAAGTTTGAACCTTAAGTTGATAAGTGCCCTGGTTAGCTTCTTGTTCCTCTTTTTCAACTTTTCATTAGCTTTTTCCACTTTGTCTATATGTAGAGATAAGGTTGAGTTCATATTGGTTTTGAGTTTTACTTGTTCCTTCAGAATGTCATTCTCATTTTTGATGTGTCTATTAAGTAATTCTAGCTCATACCTATCCCTTCTTAACACATCTATTTCAGACAGTGGAGGACTAGGGGTTCTCTCTCTACTCTCTGAAGCTTTCCTTTCCAAAGTTTCAACATATTCATAAACTTCTTGCTGAGCAGGATCAATTTTAGGGGTTCCTTCATTAAAATCCTCTTCAACATCTTCTTCAATAGATGTTTCCTCATCTTCTATATTTATCACCCCTGTTTGTTTGATCTGAGTTTTCCTTAGTTTCCCCTTTATTCTATGGCTTCTTCTTGGCTGGGAAGATCCCTCTCCTTTCTTTGTGGCAGATTTCCTGATTACCTTCTCTTTCTTAAGTTGTCTCTTGATTTGAGTCAACTTCTCTGAGATGATTTCCTCACTACTTTCCTGGACTGTTTTGTCAATTTCAATTTTTGAAGCTCTCCATTTTCTGCTTCTCCTTGTAGGTTGTTTTTCAGGTGAGGGCTCTTTTGGCTCTTCAAAATGATTTCTTATCAAGAAATTGTCCCAAGTATCATTTGTTTTGGCTAAATGGTGTTCAATTAAAATTTTAACCAAGCCATGATGATATAGAGTTGTCTCTAAAAATTGAACCCTTCTTTGAACACAAGAAGCCATCTTTTTCAAACTTTGAAGCAAGAAATAGGGTAAGTTTAACTCTTCTCCCAAAAAATGCATTATCAGTCTAATGTGGTAAACATAAAATGTGCCATATCTACCTTCACATGTAATAAATTTTTGCAGAATAAGTAGTATGTTTCTCCATTTATTTTTCAATGCAGAACTTGGAATTCCCTTCTTAAACACAGTGATATCCATACCTGGTGATTTTAGAATTTGCTTCTAGGATTCATTATGGAATTCTCTGTTTTTGAACCATCTCTCTCCATTTCTAAGCAATCCTTTAGCTTCTGCAATGAAAACTTCAATGATAGTGAATTTAACATCCCCCACTTCAACCTCAGCTCCTTGAAATGACCTTGCAAATGTTTTAGTGACTTCTTTGTGGAAGCCATTAAACTTCTCAAGAAATTGTAGCCATCCTACCTGTTGCAACATTTCTTTACATTGAGGGTAGCCTTCTAGGTATTTTGTACCCACTGGTTCAGTTCTTACAATGAAACCCATAATTGCTTCTTCAATGTTCAGATTAATACTTCCACCTTTGAATTGATATACCTCTGGTTCTCAGTGACAATGGCTTCAAACTTCGGACTGATATACCTCTGCGTTATAGTGACAATGGCTTCAAACTTCGGACTGTTATGCCTCTGGTTGGCAGTGACAATGGCTTCAAACTTCGGACTGATATGCCTCTGATTGATAGTGACAATGGCTTCAAATTCCTCACTGATATATCTCTGTCTTTCGGTGATAATGGCTTCAAATTCCACACTGCTATACCTCTGTCTCCCGGTGACAAATGGCTTCAAATTCTACACTGCTATAACTCTGCGTTTACAGTGATAATTCTCAATCTCTACTCACGGTGATAGGGCTTTGATATTCAAACTGATATACCCTTTGCTCTGCTCACGGTGATAGGAATATCTCTATTTTGCGGAATGAAGTGCTGGCTACAGAATGGAGTGATGGAAGTAGTTACGGAAATGAGTTAATGGAGTGAGGTGGAGAAAACGAATTAATGAGTGAAAAGACGGCGGATATTTTTACAACAGAAAAAAAAAATCATCATTGAATGATTTGGTTGGGTGACGTGAAGAAATCAAACACTTCAGCCATTTTAACCGCTTAAATGATGTTGGGTATAGAATTTGAAATGAGAGATTTTAATCCAAAGTTTGTGGAGGGTATTTTGGTCATGATCAATAAAAATAATTAAAACAACTTTTTCGAATAATTCATAACTAAAACTATGCTAAACTTTATGAAATGCCATTATAATCTAAACTTGTTACCTCTACTTTTCATTTGATTTTTGTAGTCTTTGTCTTCTTTGTTCACCTTTGGAAGAGTCTTCATAATTCTTCTTGATTCTTCTTATTCATGGATACGTTGGATCATTTTGTTGCATTTCTAATGTCTACTGACTAATGCCTTCAGGATTTGTAGCTGTGGAATGACTGTCTGGCTGCGGAAAGTCTGATCAGCTGCAGAATGTCTGTTAAGCTGCAGAATGTACCTGTAGAGCATTTTAATCATGGAATGGAGTGTTTTTGGAATATAAGTGAAATGTTATATGGTATGAATGAAGATGGATGATGAGACATGATATGTATGAAGTGGATGATGAAATGGAATGGATTCAGTTTATGAAATGGAGTGAAAGAACATAAGAACTGCCCTGTAATCCATGACATGTATTATTCATTTGCAGTAAGACATCGGACTTTAAATTTTGACATGAAAATGAGGTGAATGGAGTATGGAATGGGATGAATGAAATATGGAATGAAGTAGAGTATGAATGAATGAATGAAATGGAATATGGATGGATAAGTGAATGGAGTGAAATGAAATGAGATGGATCATAAGCACTATGGATCTGAACTTATGATTTTGTAACAGCTGCTTGCGAAAACAAAATGGAAAAGTTAGAGTGTCAGAGAGACTCTGATTTTCACCCTATATTTTCTGTATAAACATGCCAATCAGTGATTGGTTTTCATGTTTATACTTTCTTCTTCTTCTTTTCTTTTTTTCTTTTTTTCTTTTTTTTTTCAAGAGAAATGCTTCAGAAAATTCAATCAAGTTGATGAAGAAGAAATATTCTTCTTCATTAACTTCACATCACTACTTTCTTGGAACTTCTGGACAAATTCTTCTCTTGAGAGTGGTTTGTGATACAACTTCAATCTATGACCATTCACAAGAAAAGTGACCTCTTCTTCATCTATAGTTCTGATTTTTACTGCCCCATTATAAAAAATTTCAACAATTTCATATGGCCCAAGCCAATGTGTCTGAAATTTCCCTTGAAAATCCTTGAATTTTGAATCAAACAAGAGAGCCCAGTCACCTTCTTTGAATTTCTTCTCTTTGATGTACTTGTCATGCCATCTAGCCCTTTGCTATTGGACTAGACTTGTTTTCTGAATTGCATCTTGTCTGATCTCATCCAATTCATTAATCTGATCCAGTCTATGCTTTTGTGCCTCCGTCAAATCAAGTCCTAACTGAACTGCCATTTTGAAGGTTTGAATTTGGAACTCTATGGGAAACAAAACTTGCTTTCCATAAACAAGCTCATAAGGCCTGTTGTGTTTCTCCATGTAGTTCTATAGGCCCACAAGGCTTCAGGAAGCCTATCCACCCAATATTTTCTATGTAAATGGACAGTCTTTGTTAGGATTCCTTCAATGACCTTATTAGTAGATTCCACTTGACCATTTGCTTGTGGATGATAAGGAGTAGATTTTCTATGCTTGATTTTGTACCTCTCCATCATTTTCTCCACTAGCCTTGATGTAAATTGAGCTCCTTGATCTGTAACAATTTCCCTTGGGACACCAAAACGAGCAAAAATATCCTAAAAAAGAAAAGTAACTACAGATGCTTCATTAGCAACAAGTAATGGCTTAGCTTCTACCCATTTAGTAACATAATCAATGCAAACTAATATATACCTCTTCTGTCTTGATGGAGGACTAATAGGTCCTACAAAATCCAAAGCCCATTTTTCAAAAGGTTCAATATGTACCTGAGTTTGTAAGGGCATCTCACCTGAAGGAGAAGGTTTCCCTACCCTTTGGCAACTGTCACACCTTTTGACATACTCTTTAGCATCTTTAAACAAGGATGGCCAATAATATCCTAAATTAAGGATCTTATAGGCTGTCCTATTATCAGCAAAGTGTCTGCCACAAGGTTCATCATGACATGCTTTGAGAATCTCAGGCATCTCATCTTCACGAACACACCTTATAATGATTAAATCTGGACCTGTCTTGTACAACTCATTAGCAACCCATGAAGATTTTGCACTATCATGAATGATTTTTCTTTTATCCCTTGCATTCATTATTGAAGGAAATTTTCCTGAAACTAAATAATTAGCAATATCAACAAACCATGGAGTGTGAGTAGAAATTGCAAAAAGATATTCATCAGGAAATTGATCTTCAACCGGAGTGTCATCTTTGATGTTTTGGAGTCTATATAGGAAATCAGCTACTGTGTTTTGTTTTCCAGGCCTATCTAGAATGTTAATGTTGAATTCTTGTAAGAGCAATAACCATCTTATAACTCTGCCATTAGTAATTGATTTTTTCATTAAGTATCTAATTGCAGAATGATCAGTGTGAACAAAAGTTTCATAGCCTGTTATATAGTGTCTAAATTTGTTTATGGCATGAACAACAGCTAAAAACTCTTTTTCAGTTACAGTATAGTTTAACTCTGCAGGAGTCAAATTTTTACTGGTATAATAGATGGCATAGGGAATCAAATCTTTTTGTCCCAATACTGCTCCTAAATCAATGAGTGTGTTTTGGATTTCTATTCCATTGATGTGAATTTTGACAACTGGATTTCCTGGGTCAAGATACTTTGGAATAGAAATCTTGCCCATCATAATGTCTGCTATTTGTCCTGCCAGTTGAATTTTCTTTGTTTCTCTCATTCTTTTTCTTGTTTTCCTCATACTCAACTCCTTTATTGTTTTGGCTAAAATGGGAATTTCCTTGATGGCTTGTAATAATGGAATTTTAATGCAAACATTTCTTAGCTCATCCAGAAAATCATAATTAGGCACCATGATTTGTTTTTCTACACCTCTATCAATTTGTAGTCTTTCCGGAAAGGGAGGTATAGAAGTAGATGTAGATGGTTGCTCTAATACAGGAGTTGAATTTATTGCATCTTTTTGCTTTAATTTTTCAGTGTTTGGGTCTTGAAAGGATGTGTCTTCCTCAAGACTTTTATTCACCCGTAGAGAGTCTTCCTCAGAGTTATCTTGTTCTTGTATAATCACAGAAGGTTTCCTTTTTTCAAGTATTCTTCTAGACCTAAGTTGAACATCACTAAGGTCTAGAGGAGTAATTAAATAAGTTGGAAACTGTTGGCCTTCTATCATGTATGTATTCTGAGGATTTTTATTATTGGGGTTTGGTATGGGTTGAGCAGGCAATTGATTTGATTTTTGAGGAAATGGTAATGGGAGTGGTTGATTTTGATGTGGTTGGTTCTGATGATGTTGTTAAGGATTTTGTTGAAAATTTTGTTGAAGATTTTGAGGAAAATTTTGTTGAGGATTTTGAGGATAAAAATGTGGGTATGGCGGATAGGATGGTGGATACTGATAGTATGGAGAGTATCTTCCATAGGGACTTTGTGTTCCTTGTGCCCAAGATTGAGATTGATTTTGAAATTGGGGCCAAGGTTGCTGCCAAGAATTCCAAGGTGGAGGTTGATTATACATTTGATCATGGAATCCTTATATTTGAGGTCCCTGCCAAGGCCTTCTAGATACAAAATTGAGAGACTCTGTGGAATCTGTAGGAGTTTCCTCCTGAAAAACAGCCTTGAGACCAGGAAGAGAAGGACAATTTTTGGTCTCATGTTTCTTAGAACAAATGACATAGGTTTCTACAACTTTTACATCCAAAGGACACTCTCTCAAGGCATGTTTCTTTCTACATTTGGGACAAAAGATTGCCAAGGCATCAGATTCAGCCTTTTGCTTGTTTTGTATCTTAAGGGTGTCCATTTGTTCACTAAGACTCCCTAAGATGTCAGATTTAAAATCATCAAGCATGTGTCCTATTTCTGATCTACTTACTGTCCCAGAAGCAGACTTACTTGCCCTTGCAAGAGCGGGATCTCCTGGACCTTTGACAGTTTTAGATTTCCCTCTTGAAAGGTTGATACATAACTCAGATATTTCAGGTAATGTGAGCTGTGATATATCCCCTTTTCCCATCATGTTAAGGATATCCAACCATTCATCCCTAATTGTTTTCAACAAAAGAGCTTTTAAGGTGTCTTGATCTAGGTTTTCCATTTTTTCCCTTTTTATGTTGTAATTAAATCTCTCCAACAAGTCTTCCAAATTTTCATCTTCTTTTTGTAACATCTTAAACACTTCTTCCTTATGATTAACCGGCATACAATAATCCAAATACCTCTCTAGAAATGCTTGTTTCATGTCTTCCCATGTTCTAATAGAACTGCTGATCAGACTCATAAACCACTTCAACGCTGCTCCTTTCAAGGTTGAAGGAAATAATTTTAGTTTTTGAGCATCTTGTAAGTAGTCATAAGTTCTACACAGCACTTCAAATTCAAATAAGAAGGTTTCAGGATCTTTAGTTTTAAGTCCATAGAAGTTTGGAAGGACAGAGGGTGAAATGTTTTTCATGGTTTTATTGGTTTCTTCATCAATTATAGGGAACCCAAAAGAGCTTCTTATTCTACCTCTTCTTCCATCTGCACCTCTACCTCCTTCTCCTCTACCTCTACCTCTACCTCCAAATAGTGTGTGTTCTCCATTAAAGACTCCTCCTCCTCCTTCTTCTGCCATGATTGACTCTCCTGTGGAAGTGGAAAGATTTGTGTCCCTAACAGGAGTTTTTAGATCTTCTTCTATGGCAGGTTTAGTGGATGAAGTGGAAGGTTTCTCTAATGGAATAGTTGAACTTATATCTTCTAGAAGTCCAGGATCAGTAAAGGATGGAATGTGGGTCCGAGTTGAAGGTGTACTAGCTCTGGATCTAGATGAAACAAGTGGTGTTCTAGAAATCAAACTTCTGCTTCTACTGCTTATAAATCTTCCCCTTGAATCTCTCTCCCTACGCATATAATTGTTTTTGGATGCTAAGAAACAAAGGTTACCTAGTTTTCACTTCCCCGGCAACGGCGCCAAAATTTTTGGTCTCAACCTAGTCTCCTAAATTGAGTTCATTTAATTGTCAACCAGGGTTGGTAAACTGCTGAAGTGAAGTGCACCGTATGTGCCTAGGTGTTTGTCTCTTAATGCGTTGTGTGTAGTGTTTTATGATGTTTTTGGTCTTTTGTGATGATTTATGATGTTTTTGGTCTTTTTGGTGGTTTTATGTTCACAAGGAAAATGACTAGAAAGCTAGTGGAAAGAAGCTAATGATTGAAAACAGAGTGAAGCCTAATTGGTTGATGAAAAGTGGCAAATGCAAAGGTAACTACTGAAACAAGATCAAACCTAAACTATGACTAAGTAGAAACAAAGCTTGATAATGACTTTTAAGCAAATGACTCAAAACATAAACTCAACTTGTCCAATTCTTTCATCAGAAATATTTTGAGGGAAAGCTTGAGAAGTGGTCAGCTAAATATGAAAATTCTCCTAGGCTAAGTATGCTAACTCTCCTAATATAAACAATTAAACAACTAGCTTATAATGATGCAACATTTTATCCATGATTAGAGATTTGTTGAAGCATATTTGGAGAAAAACATTGATACCATCATAAGATCTCTACTCTAAGACTAGTTCCTAACTCTATTCTGCAACTTAGTTAATCATCACTAAACCTCGCCCAAGAGTTATAGATTTCTTTTTAAAGTAGTCTTTTGAGGAAAGGCTCTGTTTATGAAGTAGTAAAGAAGTTGCAAAAGTACCTCAGGCCTTGAAATGATAATGTCTTCTGTTCCTATGTTTATGAATCAATTATAGATTTGGAACAAGAAGAGGTTTTGTAAATAATGAAGGTTGTTTGGTCAAGTCTAACAACTAAAGTAATCTAATATGCAGTGGATAACAACTAAATGTGGAATGAAAATGCAATGAGTTAAGCTAAAACTGAACTTGAGATATCACTAGTCTAAAACAATGCTGAACTAACAAGTCATTATCAAACTCAAAACAAAATAACAGAACATGAGTTAAATGCAATTAGACTCCGAAGCATTCTAACTAAGCTATCATGCATTATTCTATGGGATTATACAGCCTGTTTGTCCATCATGATTGGTATTTTGGAAGAGTTTCTTAGAACAATCCTGACTGTACAATTCAGTGCAAATGCAAACACAAAAATTTGAAAGAATTTAAAAAACTAGAATATGCAATGTCTCATGCCCATCATTATGATATTTTGGAAGAGCGTTTTAAGAGCAAGAAGCTGACTATATTGCTTAGTGAAAAACAAACAACTAAAACATTCATCATCACGGTCACTTTGGACATGTAGGATTTTTTGGAAGAGTTTCTTCTTTTGGAAGAGTGTTTAGAACAAATGTAACTGTGATAGTGAACAAAAGAAACTACAATTAAATCCTACAACACTATAGCCATTTCCATTCATTATCATAATCTTTTGGAAGAGTTTCTTATTTTGGAAGAGTTTTTAGAACGAGTATAGCTATAGTGGCTATGGAATTAAATATGCACTCAAACTTCAAAAACGTGAAAACGACTAAGATACTTATCTAGATTACGAAAGTAAAGCCATGCAGGAGGTAGGGGCCCTCTACCACCAGACGGAATCTAACTCCAAATCAACTCAACGCGTTCAAAGAAATATTGTCTTCTTCATTAAAGGAAAAATAACTTGAAACAGAGTATTCTCGGTCTTCAGAAATATAACAGTCAATACATAAAATCTAAGCAAAATCTAGAGCCTGTCTCTCGGTTTCCCGAGTGCTTTTATAACAAATCTACATAACAGAACTTGCAACAATATGGGGATCATTGTCTTTCCTTATCAAAATCGTACTAGGACTCTTGAAGTGGTTGCGTAAAGAGGAAAAAGACATCTGGACTGAGACAGTCCTATTAGAAGTCTGTGTTCCTAAATGTGTTCCCACGTACCAAAAACCATACCCGGAGTCGGTTTTACGCCATGGTGAAAACAACCGAGCAATGTAGACATGACGTGGAATATACCTATACGGTTTTTCTTGAGAGGCCACCACGAACATACCCAAACATGAAGGCAGCTACGAATTTCCGTATAGCTACGGAATGTACGCATTCTGTGACTGATTAGGTCAAAATGCATTACAATGACAAAAATCACAAAACTTAGCAAGTCAGTCATATTAATCATTCTAAAAGTAATTTTAACTAAATTCATTGATCAATTGGGTCTGGGATAACAATGGACAAAGGAAAATGAGGTAAAGTAAGATGAGAGAAAGCACAATCTTGAGGCTCAACAACCTTCATCAAACCTGTGTATACATTATGAAACATTACCTTTATCATTTCTCTGTCACTGACTAGAATTCATTTTTCTGTCACATCTGAACAGACCTGTAGATACATCATGTTTACATCTTTAACAAATAGGTTTCTATCAAAAGGCAACTCACTAAGTATTTTTCCATCAAGGACAACTTCAGAGAGTAGGTTTCCATCAAGGACAACATATCACATCATAATGCCAACAATCTCCCCCTTTTGACTTGATGGCAACCATGTTGGTGTTTGATCACAAAAACCTAAATATACCTGATAGATACATCAATCATAACATTATTATTCAAACACCAAGTTACTCTCCCCCTTTGACATCAAGGGAAAAGGGCAGATCAATACCAAAACAAGGTTTCTCTTTCCTTATAGAAAGAAGAGTTCTGTAGATCTGATGTGCATTGTATTGACCATGCTCCCCTTGAGCTCACGCTGAATCTTTAGACATATTTTTCAATGAGGTACATGACTCTATAACTCAACTGAGTATGAACTTTCCTATCACCAAGGACTCATACTTACAACAATTATCCAACCAAGTGGAATTACATAATTGACTCAACTATCCAACCAAGTGGGTCTAAAATTTTGAACAAGTCCTTACATGACTTAATATAACAATTTTAAATCATAGGTCTCATCATTAACTTTTCATCAAATAACAAATATGACTTTGTATAACCAAGACCAAAGGACCTCAAGAGAGAGAGATCATAATTCATCAACCAACATAATGCCAACAATGCATTATTCTCAGCAAGGCTAATTCTCCCCCTAAACCTGTGCATCGTGAACACCTTCACCAACTTATTCATCAAAGCATCTTCATCAAGTAGATAATCAAAAAATTAATATTATATCAGCAAATATAACCATTAGATCAAGAAAATTATAATTGTTAGCAGCATATCAAAAACTGTTCTTGATTCTGTCTCCTCGTTTTTCTTCTTAGAGAAAAAATTACGCAACAGTATCCAACGGAAATCACGTGTATACGTGGATTTAGTTCATGCAAACCGCATACAGAAAGTGAAATACTAGAAATTTCACATCTCCATCTACCCCTGGACTTATACATTTTGTACCTGTCTTCTGTTGTCACATCGGATGCATTGCTAGAAATAAATACAGCCAGAATTACCAACCCAACCATGGGAATCACCATATATTTCTCCCCCTGTGATGATACATTACTGATTCCTATAATGTATCTCACATCACTCCTGCAGTCATTACGAGAAGTAAACTTTAGAAATAGAAGACTGTAGTAGGGTTAATATTCCCTATGTTTTTGACCGGTGCTTCTTCCTTTTCCAGCTTTGCTTGAAATTTCTTATTGTGTACTGGAAATTCTTAGTTTTCTTTATCATACTTAACCTGCAATCAGTGGCCTTATGCCCAAATGAGTTACAATAGAAAAAAAAACCATGAAAGCATCCTTTCTTCCTTCATCTATGCAAATCTTCAATAACTGGATTCTTCTCTTTTAAGGTATTATCATCATCCATGGTACATGCCATGAGCACTTGTAGATCTTGATTAGAATCTTCTTCTTCTTCATTTGACAATCGATCATCATCTTCATTTGTATAATAACTCCTTCCTTTTTCAAATTGTTTCCCTTTATCATGATTTTATTTATAATGACATTTAACAGCATAATGACTAACTCTACCACAAGCAAATCACTTGAAGGGAAGCTTACCTCTAAATCTTCCGGTACCTAGTTGAAGTCTTCTCAAAAAAATTTCTTCTTCTTCCTTTGATATATAACTTGATTTCTTGAGATCTTCATTTACTTTTCCTTTTTCACAGGCCTTAAAAGCAACTTCTCTGACTTGTGAGGGACCTCCTTTTCTCATTTCAAAAGCAGTCAAGGTACCATGTAGTTGAATAAAAGTAAGAGTTTGCAGATCCTGTTTTTCTTCAATAGTTGATACTTTTGACTCGAAATTTGGAGTTAGAGATCTCAATATATTTTCTACTAAATTTGAGTCTTTTATATCTTCACCCATATTCCTCATAGAATTCACAATCTCATCTAGTATTAGGAATAAACTTGCAATGCTTTCATCATCATGCATTTTGAAATTTTCATATTGAATTATAAAAGTTTGAAGTTTGACACTTTTTACCTTTGCAATACCTTCATAGCTCTTGAATGTCTTGTCCCATATTTCCTTTGCTGAATTTAGCTGCATAACTTTGAAAATTTTTGTTTATGACAGGCTTTCTAATAAAGCATTGACAACTTTTGCATTGATTTCATATCTCTTCCTTTCTATTGCATCTGTAGGAACACTTCCTGGATACTGGTAACCTCCTTCCATGATTCCCCATAAGTCTGCTCCAAGACTTTGCAAATAAGCTTTTATTCATATCTTCCAGAATAATAGAGTACTTCCATTGAACGGTAGTGGCTTGATAGAAAATACTCCTTCATGACTTCCCATTTTCATGGATCTCCTTCAAACAATCAAGATTCTTCTGAAGGACCTGCTCTGATACCAATTGTTGGGAAAAATACTGAGAAGGGGGGGAGGGGTGAATCAACATTTATAACTCACTATAAACTTTACTAATTTCTATACGTGACTTTAATGAATCCAACTTGCGTATACACGCGGCTATCTTTAATGAAACTTGCGTATGTCCATAAATATTATTATGAAGATTAGTATTTACTTAGATTAGTGCATCATTCATTCATCATAAATTTAGTAAACAGTAAGCATGTGTTGTAACAACAGAATAAATCATCACACATAAGAAACACACATAAACACCAGGATTTAAGGTGAAAACCCAAGTCGGGAGAAAACCACCGATGTTTTCGTTTATGTCTTCAATATTTATTATAAATAAAACTGCTTACAATCTTGTATTGGTGCAGACTCATACCAGCACGCAAGAACCCACTTGCAGAAGGCTGCAAACTTCTCTTGTTCTCCAAATACTACTGGAAGGGAGCTCCAACCCCCTGATCTCGTTTACCAGCTACCACTACAAGGGAAATACGACCTCCTGCTTCTCGTTTACTAGCCACTCCTGGAAGGGAGCTACTACCCCCTGATTGCATTTACCAGCAACCACTTGAAGGGAGCTATGATCCCCTTATTGAAGGCTCCAACCCTCAGCACCACCGCAGCCCAATTTTCATAAATTTTCACAGTGGATCCAACAGCTTCAACACAACACAACTTCACAACACAACTTGTAGGCCTCTTTTCATTAGATTTTCAGACTGGACCCACTCCACACATTTAAGCCCAAAGAACATACATCAAGCTGAAACTCATAACTGTATCAAATAATTCAATGAATCATCAATCATCCAACCAACCACTGATCTTTAATCACAATCATATAGCAACATAATCAATATTCAAACAACCCATATATGTATGAATACATCATTGACAGAAAACAGTAATACAAAAAAACTGATCAAAAATTTCCTTCTGCATACTTCATAAAAACCCTAGATTCCATATGCTTTTTTGTTGAAACGAACCTATGTATATACGTGCTTTTACTAAGACAAAACTACATATATATATGCAAACATTTCAGGACTGCGTAACTCTTCAGAATAAATAATCAACTCAGATCTTACCACTCACTTCAGCAAACATTCGCCAGATCACAAATCTAAACATTTCATAAAAATATCAAGCAAATACATAGTCATTCTAGGTCTAGAGATCCTTATCCATCATTGTATTCATAGGTGCATTGTTATTTCAGATCTATTAATAAATTGTAATCCATTCCATGCAGATATACTACAGAGTGAAGTATTCATTCAATACCCAAACACATGCACAAATTGCACTATGATCTTCATCTCCTTATATAGTTTGAGCCTTTGCCAATACCATGATCCAAAACCATACTAGTGTCGATGGTATTCTTGGACGAAACATAGTCATTCCATGTCTAGAGATCCTTATCCATCATTGTATTCATAGGTGCATTGTTATTTCAGATCTATCAATAAACTGTAGCCCATTCCATGTAGATATGCTACAGAGTGAAGTATTCATTCGATACCCAAACACATGCACAAATTGCACTATGATCTTCATCTCCTTATATATTTTGAGCCTTTTCCAATACCATGATCCAAAACCATACTAGTGTCGATGGTATTCTTGGACGAAATCAAATAGACGACACAACGCTCAATACTATGGGCTAAAACCATGGTAAGGACCCCTATTATCATAAAATGAGTGTGTAAGTACATACATGACTTGACTTATTCATACTCATGTGTATGCGCAACTTCTCTTCATAAAAACTACATATATACTAATTATGGATGTATACGCGGGCTTCCTTCATCAAACTTGTGGGCGCACTCGGGTTGCCTTCATCAAACCTGCGTATACATTATGAAACATTACCTTTATCATTTCTCTGTCACTGAATGGAATTCATTTTTCTGTCACATCTGAACAGACCTGTAGATACATCATTTTTACATCTTTAACAAATAGGTTGCTATCAAAAGGAAACTCATCAAGTAGGTTTCCATCAAGGACAACTTCATCGAGTAGGTTGCCATCAAGGACAACATATTACATCATAATGCCAACAATCTCCCCCTTTTGACTTAATGGCAACCATGTTGGTGTTTGATCACAACAACCTATAGATACCTGATAGATACATCAAACATAAACATTATTATTCAAACACCATGTTACTCTCCCCCTTTGACATCAAGGGCAAAGGGCATATGAATACCAAAACAAGGTTTCTCTTTCCTTGTAGAAAGAAGAGCTCTATAGATATGATGTGCACTGTATTGACCATGCTCCCCCTGAGCTCACGCTAAATCTTCAAACAGATTTTTCAATGAGGTACATGACTATATAACTCAACTGAGTATGAACTTTCCTATCACCAAGGACTCATACTTAAAACAATTATCCAACCAAGTGGAATTACATATTTGACTCAACTATCCAACCAAGTGGGTCTAAAAATTTAAACAAGTCCTTACATGACTGAATATAACAATTTTACATCATAGGTCTGAACATGACCTTTTCATCAAATAATAGATATGACTTTGTATAACCAAGACCAAAAGACCTCAAGAGAGAGATCATAATTCAACAACCAACATAATGCCAACAATGCATTATTCTCAGCAAGGTTAATGCTATCCCTAAACCTGTACATCATAAACACCTTCACCAACCAATCCATCAAAGCATCTTTGTCAAGTAGATAATCAAAAAATTAATATCATATCAATAGATATAACCATCAGATCAAGAAAACTATAATTGTCAGTAGCATATCTGAAACTATTCTTGAGTCTGTCTCCTGGTTTTTCTTCTTAAATAAAAACATATGCAACTATATACAATGGAACTCGCGTGTATACGTGGCTTTAGTTCATGCAACCCGCATACAAAAAGTAAAATACTGGAAATTTCACATCTCCATCTCCCCCTGGACTTATACATTTTGTACCTATCTTTTGTTGCCACATCAGATGCACTGTTATAAAAAAAATACAACCATAATTACCAACCCAACCATGGGAACCACCATATATTTCTCCCCTTGTGATGATACATTATTGATTCCAATAATTTATCTCACATCACTCATGCAGTCATTATGATAAGTAAACTTTAGAAACAGATGCCTGCAATAGGGTCAATATTCCCCACGTTTTTTACTGGTGCTTCTTCCTTTGCCATATTTGCTTGAAATTTCTTATTGTGTGCAACCATAGAAACAACAACCATGAATTTATTATGAGTTACAACAGAAACAATAACCATGAAATCATCCTTTCTTCCTTGATCTATGCAAATATTCAATAACCGAATTCTTTTCTTTTAGGGTATTATCATCATTCATGGTACATGCCATGAGAACTTGCAGATCTTGATCAGAATCTTATTCTTCTTCATTTGACAATCCATCATTATCTTCATTTGTATAATAACTCCTTCCTTTTTCAAACTGTTTCCCTTTATCTTGATTTTATTTGTAAGGACATTTAGCAGCATAATGACCAACTCTACCACAAGCAAAAAACACTTTCAGGGAAGCTTACCTCTGAATATTCCAGTACCTGGTTGAAGTCTTCTTAGAAAATTTGCTTCTTCTTCCTCTAATATATAAATTGATTTCTGGAGACCTTCATTTTCTTTTCATTTTTCACAGGCCTTAAAAACAACTTCTCTGACTTGTGAGGGACCTCATTTTCTCATTTCAAAATCAGTCAGGATACCATGTAGTTGAATAACAGTAAGAGTTTGCAAATCCTACTTTTCTTCAATAGTTGATACTTTTGACTCAAAATTTGGAGTTAGAGTTCTCAATATATTTTCTACTAAAGTTGAGTCTTGTTAGTCATCAATGATTTTTGCCTTTGTAGATGACTAAATGCTTATCCTAGATTTCTAGAAACAAATTTCATGAACATTGTGAGTTCTAGAAATATCACTGCCTTCATTATCCTTAGGACAAATTTTTCACTATTTCATCATCCCCTCATGTCAAGCTCTTCTTACCAATCCCAGAAGATCCATCAGGGGCTCATGTCACTCATTTTGTCTATGTTTTGTCACCTTTGGCCTCAATCCCCTGTTTTGTTTTGCTTAATCCCTCCACTACTACCAAGGGCCACCAATCAACCAATTCCCTTGTGTCTCCAAAATGCCTCAAGCATTGATGGTCTCAAAACTGTCTCTGTAGGCTCTTTAGATAAATCAAGTACATTGGATTTTGGATCTTCAATACATCAGTTTGTAAAAAACTCTGTTTTACACCTAAGGATCCTAAATCAAGTTTTCAAGAAAAGGCCAAAATCCAAAGAGCCTTTCCACTATGTCACCTAGGGTTTCATAGGTCATAGGGTTGAGTTATTGTTCTTAAAATATTTGTTTTTCCTATATAAGGGACTGCATTCAAAGAAGAAGAAGGACAAGTAACTTTGTCCAAAACTGATCAAAAAGCCATTCAAGAAAGGCTTCCTTGGCCAAAACAAAAATTCTGCAAGGGACAGCTACCTTTGTTCACATTTCTGCAAGAATGATTAAGATGTTCATCAGCATAAGAAAAGGTAAGGTAAGAGGGTGAATCATCAGAAGAAGACATCCACAGCAAAGGAAAGGCAGCAGGCATATGTTTTAGAGAATCAGGGTTTTTTTTACCAATTAGCAAAACAATGTGCCAAAGAAGTAAGTCAGTACAAGGGCTACAAGGACAAAGGTCACCTAAAATCCATCCAATGCACATTGAAGATTCTTTATAAATGATAAATGAATTTTTAAAGGTTTAGAGAACTTAGAAGACAACACTATTTAATTTTTTCTAACAGCCTTAAAACCTAGGAGTTTGGGAAGAATGAAAAACAGGTCAAATAATGATGATAGTGCCTCCTTCATAACAGCAGCGAGTATTCAAGCTACCCTCTAGGGTTTGTCAAAGCACCAATACTTCACTGCACCAAAAAAAGAAAATGGTAAAGAGTATCTGTACAAGAGGCTGAGTTTTCAAAGTACAGTCAAGGCCTCTTAAAAAGGATCAAAAGGAAGGCAAGCATGAGGTAAAATGCCCAAGGAGGTAATTATGATAAGCATAGGTTCACCGTTAAAGAAAAGAGATGTCAAACTCCAAAAAGGACAGTGAAAAAGGCAAAAGTTTGTAGGCACCTGCAAAAACGGAAGTGGCCAAGGGGAAGACACAAAATGATTTAAATTTCTCACCTCTCCCACCAGAGATATATCATTGTCAAAGTGGTATGAGGTACAAATATGTAATTGGTATAAAGCAAAGCAATAAAGCCTCCAACAAAGGTTTCCTTATCAAAAGTATATTCTGCAAATGAGAGCTAGCCATGAATGACACTTCTGCAGGACTGTCAAAAATGGTTACCTACGAGGAAAATCGATAAGGTCAAATAAACCTAAATGTATCTCAAATGGTGGCACATATGAAGACTAAAGGAACTATTGATGGCAACTGCAAGGGTTTTCACACCAAGAGTTTTTTCACTGCTTCACAGAGAAAACATGACAGAATGTTAGTTAAAGGAAAACATGTCAGAATGATCACAAGTTTGTTGTTTACAAGTGTTGAAATTCATGAAAAGGGTTCATGTTTCCAAATATAGGTAAAAAGAAAAGATTAAGCTTGTTGGAAGGTTTTTGAATACAAGAAAAGCATCAAGGTGCTCCAGCAAGGCAAAAACCATATTTTTAAAACTCTACCACCTACAGGACAAAAAGCCAAAAAGACAGTGAAAAAGTGAGAAGGGAAACAAACAATAGAAAGTGGGTTTGATAAAAAAATTATTTTTCAAAAAGGAGAATAAGGGTCTTCTTTCTCTCTTCCCAACGCATTTTTGTCTTTAAAGGAGAGAAGGAGAACCGTTGGAACGATTTTTTAGGGTTTTCTGCAAAATTGGTTGAAGTTTTCAAGCGCTGCGCATAGACGGAGGCGCTATGCATAGATCTGTCGACTCTACGCAGAGGGGAGGCAAAGATAGTGCAAAAAAACACTGCGCTACGCACCGGTAAAGGCGCTCCGCACACGCCCAATTTGAGCCCGACTTGTCCACCGTTCAACAGCGCTACGCATAGAGAAGGCCCGATAGGCCCGTTAACCCACCCGACTCGCCCACAAACCCTCCAGCACTGTGCACATGCTTGCCAACCACCCGACCCGACCCGACGCTATGCACAGGGAAGGTCCGAAAGGAACGACCAGTTGGGTGGCGCTGCGCACAGAGGAGTTTTGGCCAGATTTGCCAAAAAAATTCCAAAATCACTTTTTCTCCTCAGATTTGCCTCCAGGCTCCTACACAAAGTTTGAAAAGGTTGGTGGTCCCTCTTCTTTGCCCTCCAAGTGATCTTTTTCATAATCAAGGAGAATATAAAAAACGTAAATTGGCTAAACCCTAATCTTCATGCCAACCATCATTTAACCCTCTAGGGCAAGGATTTACCAATTGGAAAGTGATCATTGGTGTAAAGACTCTCAGTACCAGCAACCATACTTCTAAACTCTAAAAGTATTCCTATACTTACTTCATTTTACCCCATTTGCTAAAATTTTTCCCTCACCATCACTTATTCTTCCTCCCTAGACCTCAAGGCTCTCATCAAACTAAAAATCATTTTGTTCTAGATAAACCACTATGTCTGGAGAGGAGGTAAATTCCAGTAGTGATGAAGGCCAAAGGCCTATCAAGCCAAAACACAAGGGAGGAAGAACTAATAGGTTTGAGCCCTTGGATAAAATTTAAATCACCTCTTGTCCCATGATCCTTGCATGTTTTCAAGATGTTGGAAGCTATCAGTTCTGTGAGAAGGTTAAACAATTCCAAAACCACTCAGTTTTGACTAGGTTGTTCATTCTCAACCTACAAAACCACCAGGTCAACCTAGCAGAAGTAAAATTTGAACTATCATCCAAATCCATTGCTAAAGCCACAGGAATACCAAATATTGGTGAGATATGGTTTAAGCAGAATAAATTGGCCTTAAGCTATTATGAGTCCTTACTCAAACCAAGTTATCGACAGGGATGTTAAACTGTTTTCCCCTTCTCCCACCTGCTAGAGAGATATGCCCTAATTATGAGGCAGATCATCAAGTACTTCCCTTGTGGGGGGGGTACTCCAGGATTTATTCATATCACATAAGGCTACTAATGCACTTCACCAGGGTTGAATTGCTAAACCTACCATACTATCTCTACTAGAGCTTTGACAAGATGGCTTCAGTAGTCAAGAAAAGGATTTATACCCACCAAATGCAAAGCATTTTTCACCACTTCTTGGTTAAGATGATTTTTTTACACCAGCTAGAGCAGCAGGGAATTCCTTGGGAAGTTTTCAACTCACATGATATATTTTCAAATCTCCAAGCCTTCATTTAGCAAAATTTTCCTTCCACTTCACACTCACTTACCTCCACTCCTCCATCACCTCTACCTATGCCTTCTCCACAAGGAAACTTACCTCTTTATTCCTCTCCTGATGCATCAAGTGAAGATGATGATAGTGGAAATGATGGACAAGGAGGTGGCAGTAGCAATGAAGAACAAGCAGATGACAGTGGAGATGAAGAAAATAATGGAGCAGATAAAGAGTTTAATGAGGAACAAGGGGGTGACAACAACAATGAGGAAGAAGAAGATGATGGTGTACATGATGAAGACAGTGGGGCAGACACAGATTTTAATGAAGAAAAGCAGGAGGATGATGATTACAAGGAAGAAAGAGATGAACATGGCAGCCATAAAGGCAAAAACACTGAACACTTGGAGAAAAACAGTGATGGTAGTGATACCAATGGATCACCCCCAAGTACAGAAAAAAGTGGTGCTAATGAGCAAGATGAAGATCAAGAATATAGTGAAGAAAATGATGAGGATGACAGTCAGCAAGAAAGTACACATGACAGCCAAGAGAAAAAATGTGCATAAGCATGACAATGAGTCTAGTCATAGTGCAAACAGTGACAAAATAGATAAAGATGATGAGCATGAAGAAACAAAGGGAGATAATGAGGAAATAGAAGATCAATAAGAGGAAAATAGTGAGGTTGAAACAAAGTTTGAAGATGTAGGCAGTGACCAAGGAAATAACACTGATAGGGCAGTCATTGATGAGCAAGACAGCCAAGGAAATATTCATGATAGTCATGACAGCTGTCATGACTGTCATGACATAAATCAGCCTCCTAATGATGATGGAAGTGAAGATAGCCCAGAAGATGATGAATAAAAGGACCTTTATGATGGACAGAATCAAAGTGAGGCAAGTGAAGAAGTTTTTGATCAATTTGAAAGCCAAAGTGACAGTATAGAAGGCAGTGAGGAAGATAATGATGATGATGATGCTAAAGATCAAGAAAGAAGTGAGCCAATGAGGCATGAGGTGACTCATGGAAGCCATGGAAAAAAATAAAAAGTATGGTGACAACACCAATGGTCACAACAATGATGAAAACACTTTCAAAACTACCATCATCACTCCTCTCACATGCACATACCACAAAGGAAAAGAAATTTGTTTGCTGCCTCAAAACGAAAAAGGGCCATCTCTTCTCCAGCTATCAATCAAAGGGCAAAGGAAAGGATAATATGGAAAGGGGTGAGCAGCAAGTAAAGGTGAGAAGAAGTAAGAGAATCAATAAAACTTCTCAAGAGCCTCAATTCATTGATCTAGACAGTGAAAATGAGGACAAATAGATGGCCACCAGATTGCTACTCTTAACCAAATATGCACAGCTTAAGTAGTGGGAAATATATTTAGAGATGGCACAATATGTCATTCAGTATTACAAATATGAGCACACACACTTTAAGAAGGTGAAAATGCAATTAAGAAAAATAAGTTTGCCTGTGCCAAACTGAAGCAGGCCCTTGTTGAGCTAGAAAACCTAAAAAAGGAAAACGAGCATGATAGCCTTGGATTTTTGGCTGAGGATTCTCAACAGGTGTCCAAGACCTCTTGAGGGGCCTCTCCACAAATTTTGGGCCAAATTGAACAAAATTTTGTGTTTTTGAAATTTTGAGGCCTCTGTGCGCAACACCCTAAGTGCTACGCACAAATTTGGTGCATCCTCAGCTTGAAAATTTTAAATTTTTGGATTCCTCTCATCATCAGAAATCTTCTCACAAAATTTCATATCATTTGGAGTATTTTTGACCCCCAAAAGGTCAAACAACATAAAAAATTTGACCTTTCTGCCTCATTTTCAGGTAAGGTGCTGCGCACAGAATAGTGTTGGGAGAATGGGTTTTTGGACAGTAAAATGGCACTAATTCAAGAAAAATCAAGTATTTATGGAAATTATACTCATCAGGCTTTCCAACGAGCCATCACGGAGCCAAATCTGGCATCGGAAAGGGGTCCAAAACTCAGTCACAAAAGACCCTATTTTCTACTGAAGTGGCGTTGCGCACAGAGACTGTCTAAGTGTGTTTTGGACCAAAAGTAAAAAAAACACACTCATTTATTGCAAATTGATATTTTTGAGTTTTTTGAGGCAAAACACTCTATAATTAGGTGCAAATAGTTATTTTGGAATTTATTTCTTAGGATATTATGTGCCTTGGCCTTGCATGGTCTCTTGGCCATAAATGACATTTATGGTTGAATTTGACATTTTCCTACCATATTTAGGGTTTTAGTCCTCCTTTGCTCCATAAATAGAGTATTAGGCCCTCATTTATTTTGTTGGCATTTGATGAGCTTTGAGAGCAATACATGGTTTTAATGAGCTTGGAGAAGAAATTGGTGTCGTGGAGTAGATGAATGGCTTGTTTGGCTTGATGATGGAGAGGCTTGTTTGCAAGATTCCTTAGCTTGGTGAATGCTGATATCTTCTTAATTTGTTTATGTTTTCTTGTTATCATTATGTTTCATTTATCTTGGTTGCTATAAATCGGAAAAGTATAGGTTGAGACATGCTCTTTGAGGCACCTTAGTCATCCTGTTTGTTATAGCCTTAATGTTTTCCTTAGCTGGTTGTGTTTGAAGAATTCTTAACTTCCCTTCAAGCCTCCTTATGCTTGTTTGTTTCATTTATGGATTAATATGTTGGTTAACAAATATGATTCGCGGTATGCCTTGCTTATTTGAGACCATCTAAAACTCTGTCTTGGAACCTTTCTTTGGAGTATTGTTTGATAGGTTAAGTCAAAGAGGTCTCGTTCGATCTTGCCCTTTGTCCATTCCTACCAAATTTTTTCAGAGTTCTTTATAGCTTTATTTATTATTTTTAGGAGTTCCCTCTTCATAGATTTATTTATTGTGCTATCTTGTATGTTTTCCCAAATTCTGAAGGTGAATTTACTAAATTTAGAAGCTCTTATGATTTCTATGTTTCACTGGAATGTTTATCTTGGATATTTATTTGTTTAAAGTATTATCAATGAGTAAATGTTTTGCCCTATCTCATGCTTTATATATTTTTCTTATCATATTTAAGACCTTCTTGTGATAGGTATTTGACAAAGGATTCTTGATTTCCATTTTCCCTACCTTATTCACAAACTTGATGTCCATCCCATTTCAGTCATAACCTTAAGGATCCATTAACCTTGATAGATTGTCCTTGCACTGCACTCTGATTCATTATAGAGACACCCTTGACTTTTATTTGACTCCATAGCCCAATGATTTAAAGACCTCTCACTCCACCTATTCTACCAATTTATCTCACCCAACCAAAACAATAAAAAACCATACACTTAACAACTAGCCTAAAATAAAAACCCTATAGCAAAAATAGCACATTCTTTGCACCTAATAGAGAGAGCCCTCTCTGAGTCCAGGAAGGCTAGGTCCTAGGACTCCAAAAACTGGTTCCATGTTACCCTGTCATTTGGTATACCAATCTTCCAAATCACAGGACCCTAACATTATGGCGATCATGGTGGGACCTTTCTAAGTTCATAATAACCTGAATATCTTTTAAGACTTACAAAAAACCCCTATCGAACTAAGAATGCTATCTGGTTGATTCATCCCACTACTCACTAACATTCTGGCGATCACGGTGGGACTTTTTGAGTTAGTGAAAAACTAAGTATTCCTTACATCTCAAAACACTTGCAAACATCCTTAGATTGATATTTAGTTGTTGATGGTGGACAACAAGAACATCCTTAAAACAGTAAACATCATCCACCTGGTGATTCCACTGGTCTCAGTAGCCATGTTGACCCCACTAGTTCTCATAAACCCTCTGGGAATGCATTGAGCACTCCCAATCATGCTGATGGTGGATAGAAAAGTTGAAACCCTCCACCTGATGACTCCACAACCCTCAATAGACCTAATGACTCCACTAGTAAAGAAACCTAGACTGGTTGAAAATATGCAATGACCTCTTTATGATAAACAAAAATGGATCAAGTATGAACAAAGAGGCCAAGCTAGAGATTTTGATAGATACATTCAGCAAAATGATGCATATACTTGATAGGAAAGGAGAAAAACACAAGGTTCAGGTTGCTGCTGTTTATTCAAAACAACCTACACTTTTTCCTTGGGAAGAACAAACTCAATCAATACAAGACAAGAACAACAAACAAAATATGCATGATGAGAAACACTGCAAAGAAGAGAGTGAAGAAGCTTTTCAAGTAGGTACTAGATACCTCCCTATATCTTGTGCTTCACCACTAAGAAAACACTACAAACAAATTGCAAATAGAAACAAGGTGGAATGATCTAAAAAATAAATCAGGGATAAGATGGATGATGCAAACCATTTTGCATATCCAAATCTCTTTCCCTCAAGCCATCTTGAAATCACAAAATCTGAAATGGAAGAGGAGTCAAAAAAATTTAGGATCTCTACCCTTATGCTTTAATTCATTTCAGATTTTGAAAGGAAATTTGCATCCTGAAGATCTCTTAGCAGCTATTCATGAAACCCATGCTCAAGTTAACTCTCACAAAAATCAAGAAAAGTTGGCTGAGGATGAAATCAATCGGGGAACGAAAGAGAACCCACAGGATCTCTCTAAAAACACAAGTGATGATTCATCATCTCTTCTAGGTGAGGCTCAAGAAGACATTCAACCTCTCAATCAGCTTTCACGAGAGAAAGAGAATTTTTGTAGTTATTTCCAAAAAAAAAGAAAAATGCCTACTTTTTTAACTGAAGAAGAAATAAATCAGCTTCTAAACATGCAGACAGCCTCTAGGACTTCATATGACCAAAAAATTTCTATTCATTCTCCTACTAATCCTATCTACCATAAGTCAGAAAGTGAACTTGTAGATCAATTCGAAGAGAAAAAATATGATAGTCCAATATGGCTGGTGACATTACTTATATTAATGATTCTCCAAGGTTTGATCAATATGTTGATGATTATGATATCCAAACAGAAACTAACCTTGCAGAGCAATCAGCAGTTGATTTGTGGGATGAAGTTCACTATCATCAGCTTGAAAATAGTAAGCAACCAACACAGGTCACCTATGAAACTGATGAGGAAAGCCTTGAGAGTTTACAAGTAAGTGAGGAGTCTCCAACTCTTTGCTCTACTTCATTTCAGTCCATCAGAAATAACTTTCATGTAATTGGAAATCAGCAGTCTTTTAATTTTGATGTTGAAGTTGAGGAGGATGATGAACTTCTTGAGCAAGTTGTCAATGAGGAGCCTTTTCCTGAAATGGTTGAGGTAATCATTTGGGACTTGGAATACTCCTTAACTCCAGATTTGCAGCCACCAAGTTCCTTTGGATTACAAATTGCAGATGAAGGCATGGAAATTTATGATCACAAGAAAGTTGTTGCACTTCTTTCTAAAGAATATTTGTTGCCAAAGAGTGCTCCTACTCATCAATATGATGGCCTTCACACTGATTTCAGCCCACTCTATCAAAGAACATCAGGTTTTTTAGAGGATAACATTGCCACATATGATGAATCTACCAGTTCATATGATCATGAGGAAGAGGTGGAGTTTCTTTCCCAAAAGAGTCCCAATCATAGCCAAGTGGAAGATGGAGTAGTCTTGAATGAAGCTTATGTCTCAAATCCTCTATATCAGGTATTATTCTAAGATCCATTTTTTGTTTTCCTTCAGAAATATAAAGGAGGAGTGTGTTCTACCAAGAACATTTTGTTGCAAAGTATGAGAAAAATTTTAAGCATTACTGTCCGAAAACAAGTGAGGTGGAAGTGGCCTTTTGATTTCTTCAGCACTCTCAAAGAGCTGGAACAAGATCAATCATGGAATCATCTACTTTATTGGCTATATTGGAAAAGGGAGTTCATCAAATGAATGTGTATCATGTATAGGTTATATTAGGATAGATAGGCAAGAAAATAAGCTCAACACCATGAGCATCTTTCTACCTTTAGTTTTAGATTTATTTGACCAAAAAGAGATAAAAAAACTCAAAAAAATAGAAAGAATGAAAAAGAGGGTAGATTTGAAAAGAGGTAAAGCTCCATACCTAAAAAATAGAACTACTAAAAGTGTGTAAGCCTAAATACCACTACTAGTGAAAAAGAAGTTTTGTTTCAGTCATCTAGCCTAATCATGGCTGAAACATGTTTTAAATTTGTTGTTGATAAGTTAGTGAAATATAGTTGGTCAAATTATTCAAGCTTGACTTGTAAAAATATAGATTAGGGAGAAATATACTAGTTCCACATGCTTAAAACAAAACCAAGGAGAAAAATGGGGATGAATAGCAAACAATGTATCCTAGCCCTGATTTTTCTAGTCTTATTTTGTATAAAATAACATTTGTGTGTAGCTGTTCTTATGCCACAAACCCATGGTAAGTCAGATTTTCTAATCCTAATTTAACCATGCTTTAAATTTCATGTTTATAGCTTAGTGAATGAATCCTGTCAAATAGCTTAATCTTGACAGTTGAGTAGTCTAGGTAGAGAATAAAAGGAGTTCATTAGCATAATCTGAACTCTTGGAAGAAATAAGAATAGAAATAGATAGTTTGTTTTGTTTTCAAAATAAAAATATTTCAAAGGGTTTTCCAGCTCAAGTGCACCCAAGGAAGAAAAAATGTTAGGAAAGTAGGTTTGGTAGGTAGAGATGAAGTTGAGCCAATCATGTCTTTCAGATTATTGAAATCATAAGCTTCAAGCAAGCATCAGCAAGTGAAAAAAGGTAAAAATCTGCCCAATGGACTCCATAAAGCCAAAGATCTGAAGTTCTGGACACCTCCTGAAAAGGAGCTGCCCTCCCCAAGTGGAGCCACTGTTAGTCATCAGTGATTTTGTCCTTTGTAGATGACTAAATGCTTATCCTAGATTTCTAGAAACAAATTTCATGAACATTGTGAGTTATAGAAATCTAACTGCCTTCATTATCGTTAGGATCATTTTTTCACTATTTCATCATCCCCTCATGTCAAGCTCTGATTACCAATCCCGGAAGACCCATCGGGGGCTCATGTCACTCATTTTGTCTATGTTTTGTCACCTTTGGCCTCAATCCCCTTTTTTTTTTGCTTAATCCATCCACTACTACCAAGGGCCACCAATCAACCAATTCTCTTATGTCTCCCAAATGCCTCAAGCATTGATGATCTCAAAACTGTCTCTGTAGGCTCTTTAGATAAATCAAGTACATTGGATTTTGGATCTTCAATACATCAGTTTGTAAAAAACTCTGTTTTACACCTAAGGATCCTAAATCAAGTTTTCAAGAAAAGGCCAAAATACAAAGAGCCTTTCAGCTAGGTCACCTAGGGTTTCATAGGTCATAGGGTTGAGTTGGCGTTCTTAAAATATTTGTTTTTCCTATATAAGGGACTGCATTCAAAGAAGAAGAAGGACAAGTAACTTTGTCCAAAAATGATCAAAAAACCATTCAAGAAAGGCTTCCTTGGACAAAACACAAATTCTGCAAGGGACAGCTACCTTTGTTCACATTTCTGCAAGAACGATCAAGATGGTCATCAGCATAAGAAAAGGTAAGGTAAGAGGGTGAATCATCACAAGAAGACAACCACAGCAAATGAGAGGTAGCAGGCATATGTTTTAGAGAATCGGGATTTTTTGTGACCAATTGGAAAAACAATGTGCCAAAGTAGGAAGCCAGTACAAGGGCTACAAGGAAAAAGGTCACCTCAACTCCATCCAATGCACATTGAAGATTCTTTAGAAATAATAAATGAGTTTTGAAATGTTTTAGAGAACTTAGAAGACAACACTATTTACTTTTTTCTAACAACCCTAAAACCTAGGAGTTTGGGAAGAATGACAAACAGGTCAAATAATGATGATAGTGCCTCCTTCATAACAACAGATAGCATTTCAGGGAGTATTCAAGCTGCCCTCTATGGTTTGTCAAAGCGCCAATACTTCACTGCACCAAAGGAAGAAAATGGTAAAGAGTATCAGTACAAGAGGTTGAGTTTTCAAAGTACATTCAAAGGCCTCATAAAAAGGATCAAAAGGAAGGCAAGCATGAGGTAAAATGCCCAAGGAGGTAATTATGATAAGCATAGGTTCACTATTGAAGAAAAGAGATGTCAAACTCCAAAAAGGATAGTGACAAAGGCAAAAGTTTGTAGGCACCTGCAAAAATAGAAGTGGCCAAGGGGAAGACACAAAATGGTTTAAATTTCTCACCTCTCCCACCAGAGATATATCATTGTCAAAGTGGTCAAAGGTAAAAATATGTAATTGGTCTAAAGAAAAGCAGTAAATCCTCCAACAAGGGTTTCCTTATCAAAAGTATATTCTGCTAAAGATAGCTAGTCATGAATGACACTTCTGCAGGAATGTCAAAAATGGTTACCTACAGGAAGATTGATAAGGTCAAATAAACCTAAATGTATCTCAAATGGTGGCACATATGAAGACTAAAGGAACTGTTGATGCCAACTACAAGGGTTTTCACACCAAGAGGTTTTTCACTGCTTCACAAAGAAAACATGACAGAATGTCAATTAAAGGAAAACATGTCAGAATTATCACAAGTTTGTTGTTTACAAGTGTTGAAATTCATGAAAAGGGTTCATGTTTCCAAATATACGTAAGAAGAAAAGATTAAGCTTTTTGGAAGGTTTGTGAATACAAGAGAAGCATCAAGGTGCTCTAGCAAGGCAAAAGCCATATTTTTAAAACTCTGCCACCTACAGGACAAAAATACCAAAAATACAGTGAAAAAGTGAGAAGGGAAACAAACATTAGAAAGTGGGTTTGATTATGAAATTATTTTTCAAAAAGTATTATAAGGGTCTTCTTTCCCTCTTCCCAACTCATTTTTGTCTTTAAAGGAGAGAAGGAGAACCATTGAAATGATTTTTTAGGGTTTTCTACAAAATTGGTTGAAGTTTGCAGGTGCTGTGCATAGACGGAGGCACTACGCACAGAGCTATCAGCACTGCGCACAAGGGAGGTAGAGACAGTTCAAAAAATCACTGCGCTACGCACCAAAGAGGTGGCGCTACACACCGGCAGAGGCGCTGTGCACACGCCTAGTTCGGGCCCAATTTGCCCACCGTTCAACGACGTTGCGCACATAGAAGGCCCGACAGGCCCGTTAACTAATGGCAGGTCACCCTGCCAAACCCACATTCACCTTCTTGTGCATATAAAATGCACATACCCATTTAATTCTCTAATCTGGGAAAAATTAAATTAATGTGAAAGCTTGTCTTTTGTTGTTTCACCCTATGGCTACAACCATATTTAAATCCTTTTATAACCACGTTGGATCAATCTCTTTAATCTTGATTAAATAACCAAGATTCCAAACATCACATTTATGATGACCTTTCACTTAACTTCCCTTTTATTAAAGGGTTGACTTTGCATTCAACACTTCAACGTTTCTTTTAGGCCCACACTATGGTTATCATTTCTGAAATCGACCTTGGACAAAACTCAATATGATGGCCACTCGTTCTTCATCATATGCTATAAAACATGATTCATATTCATTTAAATAATGACTCCCCAAACTTTATTCACTTCAGCTCCACGCTTCATAGCAATCACTCATACAAAGGCTTGGTTTGTGTTTGAACCAAAATAAGATGGTCCACAAGGTTAATAAACTCATCTTTCTGTTTCATTTGAACATTCAAAATTAATTGGGCTCAACCTTTAATAAAATATCATTTTAGTAAATATCGCTTTCATACCTTTTAAATGTTGGCAACTTTGACGATGTGGATGTCGTCGATCTCTGATAGCTAAGATCGGACGGAAGTCGCACTACTAACTTGAACGGCCTTTGGTTCCCAAAAGTTACGCGATATAAGTGGTAATCTAAAACCACCGATTGCCACATGTTGAATAACGAATGATATCGCATTCGATTCAGAAAATATGCTTAACATTTTTAAGGAATGCGAGAGTGCTGGGTTGGACTTCTAAAACCACCTTTACCATTCAACGCTCTAGTTCCATTTATTGACTCAAGGTTCTTCTTTCCTTTAACTGCGTTTTCATCTCATTTCGAACATGATCTCGTACATGTTTTAAAACCCATCAAGGCACAGCACCTCTGCATCAAGTTTGTTGTGGGTACAATGCTATTAACTCACAGTTATGCTACGCGTATTTCATTGTGCCTTCAAGTCAATTTGAATGGGAAAAACCCTCTCTGTTTGCCAAAATTCATTAACCTTACACTTCCATTGTTCCATCGCACAGTTCACCAATGCATAATACAATACTCTGTGCTTTACCAAAGTGTCGATTGCATTCAACTGTATGTTCGATTTAATATTCCTACGCAGAGGCCCTTACCTCATCTTCTCTCTGTTTCTATCCTTGCATATGAATCCATAACTCATAATTATGCCTCATAACCTTGAGCTTTTTTCATACAATTCAATGTACCCAATATCGAATTCTAGATTGAGAATTCGTTTTTCTTGCTATGGTCATCGATCCTTGCAGTGATCAATGACTACAAGCTTTCCGCAACTTCCTCGAAGGTATATGTAACCCTTGTTGCACTCAACTTAAAACCATAAGATCGATATTAATATTGTCTCATTAATCAACATCGATTTTTCCAATTATATACAGAGAATCATTTAAAACCCCAATTACAGAGTTTCATCACAACGGTCCTTATACAATTTCTTATTGAAATTCGAAGCCCATTCACACAGAATCTAAATCAAATAATACTCATGTAATTCTGAAACAGATTCTTCATATATGCAAATGAAATCACTTACAAAAACTCTTGGTCTTTGGCTAGATTTTCAAATTCAATGGCCCTTTTCAACTACCCGTAGGCTTACAGGTACAAACCCCTGTTTGCCCTAAACTGAATCACTCACACACTCTCAAGATATATCTATGCTTAATGCCTTTGAGGCTTACATTTATACAAATTAGGATGAACCAATTTAGGTTCAGATCCTTCAATCACTCAACAAAATCCTCAAAATTTGCAAACTCCTAAAATCTAGATTCTATCCCTAAAATATTGAAACTGAATCTAACTTAGGACTCCAAAATATCTCAAATCTAAACTATTTGATTTCCCTCATGTTCTCCAATCATTCAGGAACATTTAAAAATTCCTCAAATTAATTAAAATCTCATTTATTCACTCAAAACTCATTACATAAAAATCAATATTCTCTCAAAAACACAAGACCCCTTATGTTTAATAAAATACAAGGTATTTTCCGAATCCAATGCCCCTGCATCATTAACCCACCCGACTAGCCCACAAACCCTCCAGCACTGCGCACAAGCCTGACAACCACCCGACCCGACCCGGCGCTATGCACAGGGAAGGCTCGACAAGAACGACCTGTCGGGTGGCGCTGCGCACAGAGGAGTTTTGGCCAGATTTGCAAAACAATTGCCAAAATCACCTTTTCTACTCAAATTTTCCTTCAGGCTCCTGCACAAAGTTTGAAAAGGTTGGTGGACTCTCTTCTTTGCCCTCCAAGTGATATTTTTCATAATCAAGGAGAATATAAAAAACCTAAATTGGCTAAACCCTAATCTTCATGCTAACCATCATTTAACCCTTTAGGGCAAGGATTTACCAATTGGAAAGTGATCATTGGTGTAAAGACTCTCAGTGCCAGCAACCATACTTCTAAACTCTGAAATTATTCCTAGACTTACTTCATTTTACCCCATTTGCTAAAAGTTTGTCCTCACCATCACTCATTCTTCCTCCCTAGACCTAAAAGCTCTCATCAAGCTAAAAATTATTTTGTTCTAGATCAGCCACTATGTCTGGAGAGGAGGTAAATTCCAGTAGTGATGAAGGCCAAAGGCCTATCAATCCAAAACATAAGGGAGGAAAAACTAATAGGTTTGAGCCCTTGGATACAATTCAAATCACCTCTTCTCCCATGATCTTTGCATGTTTTCAAGATGTTGGATGCTATCAGTTCTATGAGAAGGTTAAACAATTCCAAAACCACTCAGTTTTGACTAGGTTGTTCATTCTCAGCCTACAAAACCACCAGGTCAACCTAGCAGGAGTAAAATTTGAACTATCATCCAAATCCTTTGCTAAAGCCACAGGAATACCAGATATTGGTGAGAGATGGTTTACGCAGAAGAAATTGTCCTTAAGCTACTATGAGCCCTTCCTCAAGCCAAGTTATCAACAGGGCTGCAAGACTGTTTTCCCCTTCTCCCACCTGCTAGAGAGATATTCCCTACTGATGAGGCAGATCATCGAGTACTTCACTTGTGAGGGGAGGTACTCTAGGATTTATTCATATCACATAAGGCTGTTAATGCACTTCACCAGGGTTAAATTGCTAAACCTACCATACTATCTCTACCAGAGCATTGGCAAGATGGCTTCAGTAGTCAACAAAAGGATTTATGCCCACCAAATGCAAAGCCTTTTTCACCACTCCTTAGTTAAGATGATTTTTTTGCACCAGCTAGAGCAACAAGGAATTCCTTGGGAAGTTTTCATCTCACATGATATATTTGCAAATCCCCAAGCCTTCATTTAGAAAAAATTGCCTTCCACTTCGCACTCACTTACCTCCACTCCTCCATCACCTCTACCTATGCCTTCTCCACAATGAAACTTACCTCTTTCTTCCTCTCCTGATGCATCAAGTGAAGATGATGACAATGGAAATGATGGACAAGGAGGAGGAAGTAGCAATGAAGAACAAGCAGATGACAGTGGAGATGAAGAAAACAGTGGGGAAGATACAGAGTTTAATGAGGAACAAGGGGGTGACAACAACAATTAGGAACAAGAAGATGATGGTGGAAATGATGAAGACAGTGGAGCAGACATAGAGTTTAATGAATAAAAGCAGGAGGATGATGATGACAAGGAAGAAAGAGATGAACATGGCAGCTATAAAGGTAAAAACAATGAACACTTGGAGGAAAACAGTGATGGTAGTGAATCACTCCCAAGTACAGAAAAATGTGGTGCTAATGAGAAAGATGAAGATAAAGAAGATAGTGAAGAAAATGATGAGGATGACAGTTAGCAAGAAAGTGCACATGAAAGCCAAGATAAAAATGTGCATAAGCATATAATGAGCCTAGTCATAGTGCAAACAGTGACAAAATATATAGAGATGATGAGCATGAAGAAATAGAGGGGGATAATGAGGAAATAGAAGATCAAGAAGAGGAAAACATTGAGGCTAAAATAGAGTTTGAAGAGGTAGGCAGTGACCAAGGAAATAACACTGATAGGGCAGTCAGTGATGAGCAAGATAGCCAAGGAAATAGTCATGACAGTCATGAGAGATGTCATGACTGCCATGACATAAATTAGCCTCCTAATGATGATGGAAGTGAAGATAGCCCAGAATATGATGAAGAAAAGGACCTTTATGACGGACAAAATCAAAGTGAGGCAAGTGAAGAAGGTTTTGATCAATTTGAAAGCCAAAGTGACAGTATAGAAGGAAGTGAGGAAGATAATTATGATGATGATGCTAAAGATCAAGAAAGCAATGAGACAATGAGGCATGAGGTGACTCATGAAAGCCATGGAAAAAATGAAAAATCTAGTGACAACACCAAGGGTCACAACAATTATGAAAAAACTTTCAAAAATACCATCATCACTCCTCTCACATGCACATACCACAGAGGAAACAGAGATGTGTTTGTTGCCTCAAAAAGTAAAAGGTCCATCTCTTCTCCAGCTATCAAGCCAAAGGACAAAGGCAAGGAGAAGATGGAAAGGGGTGAGCAGCAGGTAAAGGTGAAGAGAAGTAAGATAATCAAGAAAACTTCTCAAGAGCCTCAAGTCATTGATCTAGACAATGACAATGAGGACAAAGAGATGGCCACCAAATTGCTACTCTTAACCAAAGATGCACAACTTAAGGAGTGGGAAAGAGATTTTGAGATGGAACAATGTGTCATTCAGTATTACAAAGATGAGCACAATCACTTCAAGAAGGTGAAAAGGGACCTTTCTCTCCAAAATAAAATGACCAAGCACTATGCAAAGAAAAACAAGCTTACTTGTGCCAAACTTAAGGGGGCCCTCATGGAGCTAGAAAACCTAAAAAGGGAAAAATAGCATGATAGCCTTGGATTTTTGGCTGAGGCTTCTCAACAGGTGTCCAAGACCTCTTGAGGGACCTATCCACAAATTTTGGGCCAAATTGAACAAAATTTGGTGTTTTTGAAATTTTGAGGCCTATGTGCGCAGCACCCTAGGCGCTACGCACAAATTTGGTGCATCCTCAGCTTGCAAACTTTACATTTTTGGATTCTTCTCATCATCAGAAGTCTTCTCACAAAATTTCAGATCATTTGGAGCAGTTTTGACACCCCCAAAAGGTCAAAAAACATCAAAAATTTGACATTTCTGACTCGTTTTCAGGTAACTTGGTGTTGCGAACAGAACAGTGTTGGGAGAATAGGTTTTTTGATAGGAAAATGGCACTCATTCAGGAAAAATCAAGAATTTCTGGAAAGTACACTCATCAGGCTTTCCAACGAGCCATCATGGAGCCAAATCTGGCATCGGGAAGGGGTCCAAAACTCAGTCACAAAAGGCCCTATTTTCTGCTAAAGTGGTGCTGCGCACATAGATTGTCTAAGTATGTTTTGGACCAAAAGTAAAAAAAACACACTCATTTATTGCAAATTAATATTTTTGAGTTTTTTGAGGCAAAACACTCTAGAGTTAGGTGTCATTTTAGCATTTATTCTTAGGATATTATGTGCCTTGGGCCTTGCATGGTCTCTTGGCCATAAATGACATTTATGGTTGAATTTGACATTTTCTTACCATATTTAGGGTTTTAGTTCTCCTTTTCTCCATAAATAGAGCATGAGGCCCTCATTTATTTTGTTGGCATTTGATGAGCTTTGAGAGAAATACATGGTTTTTATGAGCTTGGAGAATAAATTGGTGTTGTGGAGTAGATGAATGGCTTGTTTGGCTTGATGATGGAGAGGCTTGTTTGCAGGATTCCTTAGCTTGGTGAATGGTGATATCTTCTTAATTTGTTTATGTTTTCTAGTTATCATTATGTTTCATTTCTCTTGGTTGCTATAAATCAGAAAAGTATAGGTTGAGACATGCTCTTTGAGGCACCTCAGTCCTCCTGTTTGTTATAACCTTAATGTTTTCCTTAGTTGGTTGTGTTTGAAGAATTCTTAAATGCTCTTCAAGCCTCCTTATGTTTGTTTGTTTCATTTATGGATTAATATGCTAGTTAAAAAATATGATTCACGATATGCCCTGCTTATTTGACACTGTCTGAAACTCTGTCTTGGAACCTTTTTTTGGAGTATTGTTCGATAGGTTAAGTCAAAGAGGTCTCGTTCGATCATGCCCTTTGTCCATGACTACCAACTTGTTTCAGAGTTCTTTATAGATTTATTTATGTTGTTTGGGAGTTCCCTCTTCATAAATTGTGTTGTTGTGCTATCTTGTATGTTTTCCCAAATTTTGAAGGTGAATTTACTAAAGTTAGAAGCTCTTATGCTTTCTATGTTTCACTGGAATGTTTATCTTGGATATTTATTTGTTTAAAGTATTATCATTGAGTAAATGGTTTTCCCTATCTCATGCTTAGTATATTTTTCTTATCATATTTAATACCTTCTTGTTCATAGGTATTTGAAAAAGGATTCTTGATTGCCCTTTGCCCTACCTTATTCACAAACTTGATGTCCATCCCATTTCACTTATAACCTTAAGGATCCATTAACCTTGCTAGATTAGCCTTGCACTGCACTCTGATTCATTATTGAGACACCCTTGAATTTTATCTGACTCCATAGCCCAATGATTTAAAGACCTCTCACTCCACCTATTCTACCAATCCATCTCACCCAACCAAAACAATAAAAAACCTACACTTAACAACTAGCCTAAAATAAAAACCCTAGAGCAAAAAGAACACATCCTTTGCACCCAATAGAGAGAGGCTTCTCTGAGTCTAGGAAGGCTAGGTCCTAGGACTCCAAACACTGGTTCGATGTTACCCTGTCATTTGGTCTACCAATCTACCAAATCACGGGACACTAACAAGTCTTTTATATCTTCACCCATATTCCTCATAAAATTCACAATCTCATCTAGTCTTAGTAATAAACTTGCAATACTTTCATCATCGTGCATTCTGAATTTTTCATATTGAATTCTAAGAGTTTGAGGTTTGGCACTTTTTACCTTTGCATCACCTTCATAGCTATGAATGATATTGTCCCATATTTCCTTTGTTGAATTTAGCTGAATAAATTTGAAAAATTATGTTTTTGATAGGCTTCCTAATAAAGCATTCACAACTTTTGCATTGATTTCATATCTCTTCCTTTCTGTTGCATCTATATGAACACTTACTGGATAATGGTAACCTCCTTCCACGATTCCCCATACGTCTACTCCAATACTTTTCAAATAAGCTCTTGTTCATAACTTCTAGAATAATAGATTACTTCCATTGAACAATGGTGGCTTGATAGAAAATACTCCTTCATGACTTCCCATGTGACGAATCTCCTTCAAGCGATCAAGCTTCTTCTGAAGGATCTTCTCTGATACCAATTTTTGGGAAAAATACTGAGGGGGGGGGGGGGGAATCAGTATTTATAACTCACTATAAACTTTAATTTTTATTTACTGATTTCTATACGCGACTTTAATGAATCCAACTAGCGTATACATGCGGTTATCTTTAATGGAACTTACGTATGTTCAGAGATCTTATTATGTAGATAAGTCTTTAATTAGATCAGTGCATCATTCATTCATCAGACATTTAGTAAGCAATAAGAATGTGCAGTAAGAATAGAATAAATCATCACACATAAGAAACACACATGAACACCAAGATTTAAGGTGGAAACCCAGGTCGGGAGAAAACCACCGATGTTGTCATCTCTGTCTTCAATATTTATTATAAATAAAACTGCTAACAATCTTGTATTGGCGCAGACTCATACCGGCACGCAGGCACCCACCTATAGAAGGCTGCAACCTTCTCTCGTTCTCCAGCTACTACTGGAAGGGAGCTCCAACCCCCTGATCTCGTTTACCAGCTACCACTGGAAGGGAGCTACGAACCCCTTACTAAAGGCTCCAACCCTCAGCACCACCACGGACCACGTTTCATAAATTTTCACACTGGATCCAACAGCTTCAACACAACACAACTTGTAGGCCTCTTTTAATCAGATTTTCAGACTAGACCCACTCCGCACATTTAATCCCAAAGAACATACATCAAGCTTAAACTCATAACTATATCAAATCATTCACTGATTCATCAATCAACCAACTAACCTATGATCTTTAATCATAATCATCTAGCAGCATAATCAATATTCAAACAACCTGGATCTGTATGAAGACATCATTGATAGACAACATTAATACAACAAAACTGATCAGAAATTCCTTCTGCATACTTCAGCAAAACCCTAGATTCCATACACACTTTTGCTGAAACGAACCTGCGTATATACGCACTTTTACTGAGACGAACTTGTGTATAGATCTGAAAACATTTTAGGACTGCGTAACTCTTCAGAATAAATAATCAGCTCAGATCTTACCCTTCACTTCAGCAAACATTTGTTATATCACAGATCTAAACATTTCATAAAAAGATCAAGCAAATACATAGTCATTTCAGGTCTAGAGATCTTGATCCATCATTGTATTCATAGGTGCATTATTATTTTAGATCTATCAATAAACTGTAGCCCATTCCATGCAGATATACTTTAGAGTGAATTATTCATTCAATACCCAAATACATGCACAAATTTCACTATGGTCTTCATCTCCTTATATAGTTTGATCCTTTCCCAATACCATGAGCCGAAACCATACTAGTGCCGATGGTATTCTTGGATGGAATCAAATAGACAACAAAACACTAAATATTGTAGGCTAAAACCATGGTAAGGACCCCTGGTATCATAAAGAGAGTGCGTAAGTACATACACGATTTGGCTTCTTCATACTTGTGTGTATACGCGACTTCTCTTCATCAAAATTGTGTATATACTAATTCTGGATGTATACGCGGGTTTCCTTCATCAAACCTGTGGGCACACTTGGGTTGCCTTCATCAAACCTGCGTATACATTTTGAAACATTACCTTTATCATTTATCTATCACTAATTGGAATTCCTTTTTCTGTCACATTTGAACAAACCTGTAGATACATCATTTTTACATCTTTAACAAATAGGTTGCTATCAAAAGGAAAATCATCATGTAGGTTTCCAACAAGGACAACTTCATCGAGTAGGTTGCCATCAAGGACAACATATTACATCATAATGCCAACAATGCAAGCCTGAGTTCAAGTGTGGCTGGAAGGGTAATGGGAAGACTAAAGGAAAATGGCCCAAGAAGCAAGAAATACCTTAGGATGCAGGTGAGAAGGAAAATGTGGCACCTCATAAGAAGTTTAATGCAATTGAGAAAGGACATGAGTCTCATCCTGGGGAGCAAAAAAATAAAAGAAATGGCAGATAACCATTACGATTTTGAACTTGTGGTGGAGATGATCACAGGAATGATTTCCTTTTATATCAGAGTGGAATGACGTAAGCATGGTAGGCCTCATATCTATAGTGCTCAGGAGGCGTAGATAGCTGGGGATGCTGGTTAGGGCATTCCCCGGATGTATGCAACAGTGGATAACATGCAGAAAAATCATCAGTAACCCATTATTGAGATGGAAGGTGGAACCAAAGGGAGAGTTCTATGCAGCGCCCCAATGCATCCTGCAACGGAATAAGCTCATGCTCCAAAACCGAGCAATAGAGAAAGTTAAAGTGTATAGAATCACTTTGGGGTTGAGGAAGCTACATGGAAGATGATTGATCATATGTAGGTGTGATAGTTGGTTTCTAGTTGTAGTTAAATTCATTAAGTGAATGGGAATCCCTTGAGAGATTATATGTGCATGTGTTCATTTGCAGGGTAGTATGATGGGTATAGCAGGGCAAGGTGACTTGTATATGGTTATATTTATTTATGAACTGACAATTGTGTGTTTATGGCAATATGATGTAGGAATTGCATGGAAAAAGAGACTACCATAGATATTTAAGAAGGCTAGGGCTGAGCTTTCAATCATTGGAAGCACTAAGAAACCATGGGGGTTGAGTCATGGTGTTTGTTGAAAGTCTTGTTCTTTCAACATTTTGTGATTTGTTTGTGCTTGATTTGTGATTTTGAATGTGACTAGTGCATGGCCATGACACTTTATTTGTGGTGTTGTATTGTTGTTTGGGTTTCCTTGTTTTCTTTATATTCCTTCTTGTTCTTTCCTTTTATGTTTTGAGGGCCTTGGGAATTGGTTGGGGAAAGAGGAAAGTTAATGGAGCTTGGGGAGAGTTGATAGAAACCCAACAGGTAATATAAGACCTGGATGAAGCCCAGTGTATGAATAAATGGAAAATGAAGGAAAGAATATGATAGCCAGTTGGGTTGGTTAGGTCTATATAATTTTTATGTTATTGTTTATGTGTGTGTGTGAATTTCATTGTCTGACAGGGTCGGCAGGGATCATTCTGTTGGAATAATGATTGCTTTATGTAGGTGAATGGAATGAAAATATCCCTGGTTTTATGAGGAAGCAAGTGGGAAAGTAGCCCTGAAAGGTCTATGAGGTTAGTATCTTGTGGACATGATTTTGATATTATGTGCTTATAATTATGCCTATGTTTATGTTATGGAAGGAAATGTTGAAGGATACATCAACGGAATGAAAGTAGTGTGATCTGCAACATGCTGGGACAAGCATGGAGAGTGGAAAGAGCTACAGACCCAAGACTTCGGTTATGGATGCACACAGTAAGGTGTGGGAAAGATACTAGAGGAAATAATTCCTGGTAGAGACAGTGTGGTCTATGGATTTGCAATACTACAATTGTGTGCATGTTGTACATGTTGTGTTGTGTACATGTGGTATTGTGTCATGTGTATTGTGTAGTCATTGTATTGTGACATGTGTATTTGTTGTGTTTTACTGTGTTTACAAATATGTTTTTTGTTGTACATTGTGTATGTGTATGTGTTGTGAAGGGGATTGGTTCTCAGGATCCCTGGAATTTGTGGGTTGGGACAGGATCTCTGAAGCCCTATAGCAACTTGGGTTCCTTGGAAGTTGTGGGTTGGATCCATGTAACCACTTGGGTTTTCTAGAGGCTGTGGGTTGATATAGTAGCATTGGAGCCCTGGAAATATTGGGAAGAGACCAATATTGATTTTTTGATACTGAGGATAGAGGCAATATAATATCTAGATTCCATTGTTGTTGATACTGCATGTGGAAGAGAAGAGAAGGCACTAGGTGTTTGTTGGTTTGGACAATCGATACAATGCATGTATGGAAAGGACAAAGAAAAAAGGCACAAGAAAAGAACCATTTAAAAGATAAGTATCAATATTTCATGTCAATTTTTAATTTCAAAATTATGAACATAATCTATGTTTCTAATTTATGATGGTTGAGTTTTGAGCTAACACGATGTGATATGTTTAGACACGATGATTTTATCAAGGAGATAATTTGACTCGTTGTGACAGGAATCAAACAAAATTGAAAATTTCACCTTATCTATGAGCTACTAATGATGTATAATTTGAATTTATTACAATTCCTTTTGGGTCTAATGGAAATTATGTGTTTGGTACAGGAAAGCATGAAAATGCCTGTTGAAAATGTAGTAAGGAATGGCTTCTTTGACTTGTGCCTTAGTCAAACATTCCAAAAAAAACTCAATCTCATAGTTTCTTGAGTTAGCTTTCAGTTATCAAGTGTGATGTGGACTATCATTGAGTTATTGTTAATTAATCTGAATTATATGGAATGCAGTGAGTTGTGGACTAGTTGATGGCTAAAATTAGCTAACTAGTGGAGTTAACTCTAGTGTCTGTCAATTAATTGATCTCTAGTTCTAGAATAGAGATAGATATGAGTTTGGTTGAGTAGTTGACTTTCTGTTAATTCAACTTACTCTCAGCTAATTGTAAAAATTGCTAAATTTAGCCCTATTAGGTCATGCAATTCAAATTTACTATTGAGATTGAATGAAGGCACAAATGTATATATTTATTGTACACAAGTTTTTGTGTAGAGGCTTGAGTATCAAGGAAGAGAAATTTATCTTTGGAATTGCGTAAGGAAATAGGAGAAATAATTATTTTTATGGGCATATTTGCGCTAGGAAATAGGAGCTCCTAGCAGGCCTTATTTGCCTTAGTGTTGGACATGCCTTGAGAGAGAGTTTATCAGTATTGCAGGGAGATTTAGGCTTGAAGAAAATTCTATGTAATAGTTCATATTTCTAAGTTGATTCAATACAAGCAAGAGGGGTTTTTCCTAGTTCAGTTCCTAAGATATATTGTGTGTTCTATGTGTGATTGTGTTTCTATTCATTGTTTTATTTCCTCAAATTTTTGGTAGAGAGATATTGTGTCTTTTGTGATGAGTTTGATCTCATTAGCACTTGCAAGGTTTCAAGGATTTTATACATGGTATAAGAACTGAAAAAAAGATAGAGATTGAGTTCCTTGATCAGATTCAAAGTGCATTGAAGAGAATATAAATTAGTGCGGGAACTCTACAAGTGCAGGAATCATGTCATCCTATGGTTTGAGGAAAAAGCATGCCCTATTAGGGACTTCAAACTTTTGTGCTTGGAAGGACATAATGGAGGTTGTTTTAGATGATAATGGGGTTTTGGAATACATCAAGACTAATATTCATCAACCTCCTGCATCATATGCACAACAACTGGCTCAATGGAAGGAGAGCACTTCCAAAGCTAGGAGGATGATCCTAGAAGGAGTTAGAGACCATATTGTTCCAAATTTTCATGGGAATAAGACAAAATTATAGATGTGGAAGGCCCTTACTAATCTATTCGAAAGAAGTAGTGATGCCATAAAACTTTCTTTGAAGGAAAAATTGAGGAACATTCAAATGGGAAAGAATGATCCCATTGTTACATATCTATCCAGGTTTTCTCAAGTGAGGGATGAATATAGGTGTTGGAGAGAGAATTCCACCAACAAATATTGTGAGAATTGCTCTTCTTGGGATTCAAAAATCTTGGCATAGTTTCCAAGATCCAATGAATGGCAGAGTTAAGATCCCTGATTGGGAGAGACTATGGTATGATCTTTGTAGGAAGAGATAAGGAGTACACAAGGGATGGAGTCTCATATGGGATAAAAGATGAGGATAACTTTTATTTGGATAGAAAAGGGAAGAAAGACAAGGGAAATAAGGCCCAAGGAAAAAACAAATCTAATCAGAATGGAGGCAATAAAAAGAAGGATCTTAGCAAGATAAAATGTTTTCATTGTCATGAATTGAGACATTATGCTACAAAATGTACAAACAAGAAATCCAACAAGCATGATGCAACAACATAGGGAGGAGAAGCACTCTCTTCTCATTTTAAATTGGATTTATCTTTGATAGATTGCATGGAAGGCTTAATTCAAGGTAGTGTGTGGTATATTGATTTATGGGCTTCATTCCACATGACAGGGAATACTAATTTCTTCAGCAGTTTGGAGGAGAACGACATGCAATTCCATATCGAACTCAAAGATGATGGAAGATGCATGACCAAAGGAATTGGTACAATGAGATTTAAGAGAGAGTATGGTTCCCTTATCCATCTCAATATTGTGATGTATGTCCCGAGGTTGAAGAAAAACCTTGTCTCAGTAAAAATATTTGAAGACAAAGGGTATGGTGTAGTATTCATCAAAGGGAAGGCCTACCTCAAGCAATATGCTTCAAGATAGTTCAAGCATAATGGTGTCAGGATCGAGAACCTCTAAAAATTGGAGGTTGAATCACATGAAACCTTGAGCAGAAAGGCACATATTTCTTAGAGTAGAGATGTGGTGGTTGTATGAGAGCGACATAGAGCTCTCAAGATGGAGCCTCAACCAATATCTCAGTTTTAGTATAATCTAGTTGGCAGTTGGGTTGACCAGCATGATGATGAGGAGGACCATAGCCCAAGGTGAGTTGAGGCAACCATTCAGTCAAATAATTCCAGTATAGGGAAATTTCGAGCCAAGTGGGCAAAGGATTTGGTTAAGGGAACTCAAACAAAATTTGAGTCTCCCAGCATCAAGAAGCAGACACCTAGGTACACAAGGTACATGGCATGACTAAAGTGGTGAAATCATAAAGCATGACAGGAAAGAATGGGTCTTCAAAGTAGGTTTCACAAAAGGAAGTGGATAAGTCTTATAGTTCAGAGGGAGTATCTGCAATAGCAAAGAACTTGGTAGAGTTGATGACATATCCACGTGGCTAAGGTTCTTCCAAGAATCCCTTCCTCGCTAAGAGGGAGTGTTGAAAACGTAGCATGGAATGGCTTCTTTGACTTGTGACTTAGTCAAATATGGAAATTTGAATTCAATCTCTTATTTTCTTGAGTTAGATTCAGTTAACACATGTGATGTGGCCTATCACTGAATTATTTTCAGTTTATTCGAGTTAGATGGCATGCAGTGAGTTGTGAACTAGTTGATGACTAAAATTAGCTAACTAGTGGAGTTAAATCTAGTGTTTGTCAGTTAACTGATCTCTAGCTCTAGAATATATATATATATATATATATATATATATATATATATATGATTTTATTTGTGTGGTTAACTTTCTGTTAACTCAACTTACTCTTAGTTAACTGTAGCAACTTCTAAATTTATCCATAGCAGGTCATGCAATTCGAATTGCCTATTCAGATTGAATGAATGCACAAATGTATTTATTTATTGTACACAAGTTTTTCGTATAGGCTTGAGGATCAAAGAAAATAAATTTCTCTTAGGAATTTCTCAAGGAAATAGGAGAAATTCCAAATTTTTAGTGTCAAATTTGCGCTAGGAAATAAGAGCTTCTAGTACGCCTTATTTTCCTAAGTGTTGGGTAATCCTTGAGAGAGAGTTGATCAATATTGCAAGGAGCTTTAAGATTGAAGTAAATTATATGTAATAGATAAGATTTCTTAGTTGATTCAATACAAGCAAGAGGGGTTTTTCCCAGTTGGGTCCCTAGACATATTGTGTGTTCTATGTGTGATTGTGTTTCTATTCACTGTTTTCTTTCCACAATTTTTTGGTAGATAAATATTGTGCCTTTTGTGATCAATTTATCTCATTAGAAGTTGCAAGGCTTCAATTATTTTCTACAATGCCTAGGTTTAGGTGGTTGGAACTGACTGTAAGAGTGTTAGCGACAACAACAAAAGGAATTGGAACATGCAACAGTATGATGGTAAAGGAATTCAGGAGTAGGGCCATTATGGAACATTGGTACTCAATAGTTTCTATTGAATTCCATGAGAATGCTATGATTGGTATGATAGTTTTGAGGCAGGGATATGCCTTGGTTTTTGGACCTTCCAATGCGAGGAAACCTTCCCAAGGAATGGATTTCTCGAGGGACATAGTAGTAGAGAAGGGGATGCTGGGGAACTTAGAAGGTGAGTGACTGCATGGAAAGGGGTGACCGGATTTCCTGAGGGATAGTGAAGCAGAAAAGGGAAGGTCAGGGAATAAATTTGTTTTGGTAATTATCATTTCCAAATGGAATCAGAAGCACATCGGATGTGTGCTTGAGAAGAATGAATAAGTAACTGCTCACTTAGATAACAAGTAGCACAAGGATTGTAGCATTGGACATTGCAGGCAACCTTTTATTTTAGCAGTGGATTCTAGAATTCCTAGGAAGGAGGTGAATTCCTGGTACTACTCTAAGGGTGGAGGTGTGAGCCTTTGGACGCCATTATTGTGGATGTGGCATCGTATCCTTTATTTGTTGGTAAAAGAAAATGTGCATATGTATGTATATGTATGTTACTGTAAATATTGTATCGAGTTGTGTTTATAAAGCTCCATAAACAACATGTTTATTTTCTAGTTGAAGCAAATCTGAATAAGTATATATGTGTTTATTATTGTAAATATTGCATCAAGTTGGGTTTATAAAGCTCCATAAGCAGTATGTTTGTCATGTTTCAATAGTTGTCATTGTAAATACTACATCGAGACATGTTTATAAAGCTCCATAAGAAATACGTTTTACTGGTCATAAGTGTCATAGAACATCGTGGATGGTGTTCCCCCAAGGGGGAGGGGTTTGTAATAGCCCCAGGTTATATTTCCATGTAAAAAGGTGAAAAATCAACCAATGTCATAGGACATGTATTCCACGTTGTATGGAGGGGGAAAACATGACATTAGGGCCACTTGTGGTTAATTAATGGCTATGGAAATTGGCATTAGAATTGGAAAAGGAAATAAATGAGAATTAATTGAAGGATAAAGGAAAATAGGAGAAAAGGAAGATGAAGAGAGAAGAATATGCAGGCAAGGGAAATTGAAGAGAAAATAAAGGAAAAGGAAATGAAGAGACACCAAACATTAATGATAAAAAGACACCTCATAAATAGTTGACAACTTTTGATTAGTTTCAAAAATTGAACTCCAAGAGGAGAGGGACAACACCTGGACATAAGCAAGCAAGCAAGCAAAGGAAAACAAGGGAGCAGAAGAGGAAGTTTGGACAAAATCAAGTAAGGGCATAAAATAGTTGTGGATTTGTAGGTAGCAATTTTGAAGTGTTATTTAGTGTGCTGGTATTTGAATGCATGTTACATGCATTTGGTCATTTGGTTACTTTGTTGTCATTGGCATGGGGATTTCCTGGATTGACAGTAGTTTCAACCTTGCCTTGTCATTTGTTAGATAGCCATGATGTAGTGTGTTCCTTGTTTTGGTTAAGCTTTGGATTGCCGATAGATTCTAGATCCTGGTTGAGGTGGTCTAAGGAAAATTCCCAACAGTCAAGGATGGAGATAGGATTTCTCCTGGAACTCTTGACAGGTGGGTGGAGATAGGAAAATCTCTTTGGGTATGGTGAAGAAATTCTGAGGCATCCAAGATTGTTTTGTTTTGGTGATTTCTGGACTGGTTTAGGTGAAATCACTGTGGTTGAGGGTTGAGGTGGTTTAGCCTTTGGAAACCCTGGTTGATCCTATTTTGGTTTATCCCATGTGATCCCGCATTCATGCTTGGAATATGGAACAACGGTGATTGGCTGGAAGAAAGATTTGGTTTAGCCCAATCTATGGTCGAGTAGTACGTGGAAGTCCCTGACTTGGTTGGCTTTATGCATATGTTATTATATGTTCTTTCGTATTGATATCTATGAGCACATATATTATTTATTGTGTTGATTTCATGATTGGTTTGTCATGGTTCTATTCTTGCTAAATGCTGGTTACATGCATGGTACATTTATCATTACGTGATGTGCCCTTGTTATGGTTCTATTCCATGGTTTGGTAGGCTCTTGGTTATATATATGAATGCATGAGCTAACTTGTGTTTGTACAACTAATAAGAGAGGGAAGTAAGCCTTCTTTATGATCCCCAGATGATTTAATGAATCAATGAGCATATATGCATTCATGAGATAAACTTACTCTGTTTACAAAGTGTTTGCATAAATGACTATTGTGTGTTTTGTAAGTTTGAGCAATATTCGAGCCTCGAAATTGTTTCTGGAGGCCTTTGTAGTTGGATAATAGAGCTATGGGTAGTTCTAGGTAGTTGGCCTGGAGGTCAGCCCTGATATTCCAAAATAGGGCTTCTGGATGCACCCTCACATTATGGTAATTTCGGTTGTAATTGCATGGAGGAGGAGTTGTGTGTGCATATGGAGCCTTCTGGGCACATGCACAGGCTTGCATGCATGCGTCTGGGAGGTAAAATGGGTGAAAAGTATGGTTCCTGCTCAGGGAAAGGTCATGAGTGAGATTTGTTTGATGTTTGGGTGAACATGTGTCCCTCGAAGGTTGTAGTAAGTTCGGATATGTGGACCCCACTTCCACAACTGGAACTTGGATGTTGGGTCATGTCATAGTGTTGTGGCCAGAAAAAACCCCCCTTCTTATTTAGTATTATCACTAATACTAAATAAGTGGGGGCCCTTAGTCAAAAAATTTAAAAATCGATTAGTGCTTGTATTTCCTTTTACAATAAAACTTACTATCATAGACTTAGGAGAATATCCCTTGAAAAATGTAAAAAACTTAATTTTTATGATAGGATAAGATAAAATCATTCTTTAAGAAATATCGCATCGCAAAAAAGGTAATGAATACCTCCTTACAAGCGGAATTCTAAGATTGCGAGATGCGATGCGAAACTACGCACTAAAAGAATATTCATCGCATCGCATACCTCAAATGTCATATGTTACGCTGAAAAATCTTCAAACCACCGATATGCGATGGCACATATATCGCAAATCGCGTTTCGCAGAAAAAAACATTAACAGATGTTTGTCATATGCTACGCTTTAGCGATTCTGCGATATTGCGATCCAGTGATTTTGTGATATTGCAATTTCACGAGATTGCGATCTGTGATACTGAGATCTGCGATATTGTGAAGTAAATTGAAGATCACTTTATCGCAGATCTTTAAGGCTCATTGTCCAAAAAAAAAAAAAAAGAAGAAGAAGAAGAAGAAGATTTTCCATAAACCAAGGCCTGGTTATGCGCTTTAATGTTAATCAATGAATTGGTTGTCAATCATTAATGAAATATGGTTTTGTTATGATCGAAGAGCCATTTCACGTAAGGTGGTATATTTTATACGTCTTTAGCATTTAAAGCTTTCCCGTCACCTTTTTCCTATCATTATTCTCACTTCATTCATAAACTGCAGGAACAAAGAACAGAGAACTATACAAAGCAGTATTCAGGGTATTATGGGAAAGAAAGACAAGGCTTCGAGTTCTGAAGATAAAGAAATGACGCCCTTGTATATACACACCGCCTGTAACAAAGATGCTGGTATTACTACTTGGGAAGGCATGTATAATCTACTTGAGGAAGAGAACCCCAGAGTAATGGAGGTTACAGTTACTGCAGGCTCACATGGGTCTTCTGAGGTGTCTATTACAGAGCTAGCTTGCTCATTCTTGCACCGGATAGCGGCGAGGCCTAAAATTCTTCCATACACGGACATGATTAAATGGGTATTGGACAGCACTAATATCACAAACAGACAGTTTAAGACTCAGGGTCAAGAACTTATTAGTTCATTCACTCCACAATATTTGAGACTCATGTATCATTTACCAGAGCCACAGGCAACTTATGACAAGCAGTTTATGGAGAAGTTTGCTAAAGAAAATGAAGACATGGCAGTATGTACCAAGGATTTTTCAAGGAGGGACGAACCACTAAAAAAGGATAAACATGGTATGTATAGTACTGGTTCTCTCACTTCCCCGTATTTCTTTACTGCTGCTATGCTCTGTAGGCTTTTTGGGAAGCCAGACATTAGTAAATTTTCATCTGAATGGCTACCATTATTGAATGCTGTTGTTAATGCTACTGTTGTAGATTGGACTAAGATCTTATCTGATAACTTAGCCACAGCCATTTTGAATTACCGGTCTAAAAGAACAGTTTCTCAGAGAATTTATCCCCCTTTTTACTTATATGCATATGTGATGGATTCAATTTGTTATATTTCCAAGTTTCCTTTGATGGGTTGGAAATGGACGACTCAAGACCCCTTACCCATTCATATTTATCATAAATAATTGTGGGATTCCAATTTCACTCCGTATTTTTAAAAGATTTGTCATGGAATCATGTTGCCCCTGTACAAAATGTTATATGATAAAGACGCTCCAAGGTTTTCTCCTAAAGCAGAGGTAGATATACTTCCTGTTGCGAGATGGTTTGGAGAAGAACTGTTTACATATGTCAGGGTATTTGGAAGTCTCACTTCCCCTCATGTCTTACCTTTGTATGTTCCTGATAAACTCATGGCACGAGAAATTGCTTATCAAACCTGCGGAGAAGGAGGTTTGACTAAAGATTTGAAAGATAAAAAGAAGGCTATTTGGCCACAATCTCCTCTGGCCTGTGGGGCCTTTTCACTGTTTGATGTAGGTCATGCATTCAAAGAAGTAAACAACATAACATGTTTACGTTTGTTCAAATTTCCAAGAAGACCGTTCGACCCTTATGATATTGCTAAAAATTTCACTACTGCAGTCAAAATAAGGGTATTTTCTAAAGAAGATGATCTTTTTGATGACATGTTCCAAGAGAAAGGCACACTTAAAGGGGTTATACATTCAACTCAAATGTGATTTCCTCTTGCAGAATTTCAAGAGTTCAAGATGTACAGGGAAAGGAGGTTATCTAGTATCCCTTTGGATAAATTACGCTTGGAACCCATAAGGGAACCAACTCCCAGTATTAGTCTCAGTGGAAGTTCAAGCACAGATAGATCTAAATCTAAGTCCGGGAGAGAAACATCAGAACACTCTAAGAGGTCTGAAGATGACCATGATAAAAGTGAAGGGTCAGTAAGGGATACTTCCTAGTCAAAGGAGCTCCCACAGCAACAGGTTTTGACCTCTCCACAGATAAATCCTCTCCCTCTCATCGTACAGCAACCATCAGTCAGAACTGAGCTAGATATATAATGGGAGACATTCAATGATTTAATCAATATTAAAGGACAAAACACACAGACATCTGTGAGTAATGTACAGGCAACAAAAAATATAGTCACAAGAATAACTAGTGATGTCTTAGAAATGGAACATATTCCCATTACCCCATCCTCTGAACTTATGCTCAAAATAGAGGAAATTCCTCCTCTTGATGTATTTTATAGTCCACAACACAAGGTAGTGGTAAGAAGACAAAGAAATAAAAGGAAATTGAAAAATGTGCTCTCTCATGATGCAGAGCAATTAGACATCCTATGGCAAGATCCTATTGCTGATCCCAATGAAAACCTCACCAAATTATCTTAGATCACAGGAGCATATGCCTCTGCAGCCATTGATAAAGCAAATGAGGTATGAAAATTATTGAATGAGAAAGAAGATCAAGTACAGGTTTTGTAACAACATCCGCAACAAGCCAATGCGAACAATGAAGAAAAGAAACAGCTTGAAAAATTACAGAAGGACTTCCAACAAATGCAGATAGGATACCAAAATAGTTTTGCTGAAAAAGAAAAACAGTTACAGGTTATACAAGAGATGCACAAGGATGATCCCAAGATTACAGAATTCATCACAGAATCCATTTCCTTAAATGATCAACTACTGCAGCAACAGGAAATATTGTGCCAAAGAATATCACAGTGGAACTCCTATTGTGAAGAAAGTGATAAAATCACTAATCAAGTCGTAGACTTACGACATGATTATGATTTAGTTGATAAAATAGTTACCGAATATTTGGCTTGGCAAGAAACATAGGAGGAGAAAAGAGCAAGTGCACCAATAATCAACGACAATCACAAAGAAATTCTCTTTAACAATTGGGATGCACAAATTAGGAAAGCAGAGCAAGCGGCAGAAGAAGCAGCCACAGCAGCAAACAATGTTATTGATTGTATAAATGAAAATTTTCACAAGGAAAATCTGATCTCAGAAACCACTCCAGGGTATCTACCGAAAGCACAGAAACTACAGACAGACTGGAAACAGAAGGCTCAAGAAAAGGCAGAATCGATTAAAAGATTAACTAAGTTGAATTGAGATTCTTACTAGGCGTATTTGGTAAAACCACACAGCCAGTGCATGACTCTCAAATGTATCATCAATTATGCTGAGAAGATGGCGCCAGCTCTTGCCGATTTTGTTTTCACAGAACAGTTAAAATCAGAAGTCGGCCAGCCTACTCTTCTCAAACAAATGTTGAACGCTTGCAATTTCAAAGAACAGATTCACAAATAGTTAGTTGTTAGTTTTATTTTTAGATTTAGTATTAATTTTGCTTTATTTTTTCCTAAAATAAGGACGGTCATTTAAACCGTATCCTACATTTTTGTAATAAATTATTTTTAGATTTATTTAGAAGTATTTAAACCCTTCTCATGCATTTAGAGAAGGGTCCTGAAATTTTTCAAAAACTTGTCCTCAGAACATGCACTTTTGCACCCTCCGAGGAGGTTTTGATGAATGAATGGAACATGATTTATTGATATCTGCATTTAATATCTACTACTGATGTTGCACTTTTGTACTCTTAGTGGATGTTGGATTAAGAAGAGATAAGTCATTATTGCTTGAAGCTCATGAGTAGAACTAGTTATAAATGGTACTTTTATCTCTTAACTATTTCTGCCTTTGTGTTAAAGTGATATTCATGTTCAATTGTTTATATATTGATGCTTGAATGCTTGAGTTATCATTTGGCACTTTTGTACGGTGATAGCTATTTATTTATGCTTAATATATGATCGGCTTATTATGCGATATGTTTTTCACAACTGTTTCGTCTAACTTTTTATACGAAATGATTTATCTTTATTGAATTCTTTTCTTATAACAGTTGAATGATCTTTATTAACAATTGTTATTTGAAATCATTTTAGATCGCATAACGGAAAGATTACATTTCGGGTTAGTGTATAATTAGACATTTCTATTTATTAGAATACAATTGCATGTTTTTAGATTAGAGTTAGAATAAAAGCATTTCATTTAGGAACTTTTAGAAAGGAAATATCAATTCTCAACACACACACATATATTGGGAAACTGGTCCCATTATCCCCAGTCAGACCCACTATACCAAACGGAAAAGGAGTTGCTAACCAAGGTCCGGACCAGGTGGGTATCCCCCTTGTTGTAGACCTGATTTTCGAGGCTTCAACATATTTGGCGCTAGAAGGAGGGCCCCGAACTATGAATGGCAAGTAAGTCAAAATCTAAATACCATTCTGAGAGTAAATCACCCTCACCATCTCTCCTGACTTCCCCATGGCACTTAGAATCTCTAAATCTAGAGCCAGAAGTTGAAAGAATAACAGTCACTGCCACAAATCCTGAATTTTCAGAAGAATCTACTATTGAACCTCCTGAAGTTGAATCTTTGATCCATAAAATTCAGCGATTTTCAATATCACCTCAAAGATCTGATAAATCTCATGGTAGTGTGACTTCGCAATATAACCCTGCTCATCCTCTCACCAGATTACAGAGCGAAAATTTTGGCGTTTAGCCAACTGAGTTACCTCTACCTACAAGGAAGAGAGAAAGGAAATCACCTAAAGGATCTGATAGCGAAACGCTTTCATCATCATCATCCATCTCAACCTCTTCACCGCGAAGTCAACCATCCACCCCTCCTATTCAGACTATTGTCCGTCAGTTTACTGGAACTTCCACATCTCCTTCTCAAGCATCTGGAATCGTAATATTCTCATCTTCCCAACCGCAGGGATCATCTTCTGCACTTTCCTTTGTTGGTAGTTTAGCGATGGCCCAATTGCCATGGAATAATCCAGGGGCAGTCTTAATGCCTGCGCCCTTGAGTCAATTACCGGCCCATCCTGAAAAATGGCTGCCTAAGTTTAATCCTGAAGCAGGCATGCTAGCGGAAGAACATGTAAATAACTTTATGTTATCCATAAATCTCAATGGAGTTACCAATGAAGACACTGTCATCCGAATTTTTCCCTATACTCTACAAGGAGCAGCTGGATCATGGTATTTCTCATTACCGTTTGGATCTATCACTAGCTGGGATATCTTCCAAGATCAATTTTTGACTAAGTTTGGTGATGATAGGTCTACAGTGACACTGATCAATGACCTGTCTAACCTTAGGGCTGAGTCAAAAGAACCTATCAAGGATTTTAATTCATGTTTCAATAAACTGTTAAATAAAATTCCTACTGCTTCCAAGCCTAGCGAAGAAGTGCGAAGTGAATGGTACATTTCTGCTTTACCATAGAACATAGCAATCTTCGTTGACAGGGCTAACAAAACAACTTTAGCTGACAATATGAAGGAAGCAATAGCGGTAGAGAAACGTATCGTAGCCCTAGAAAAGAAAAATGCAATAGAAGAATGAAAATCCAAGAAGGTTACTTTTAAGGAAGACCCCAAGAAAAAACAATCGAAAGATCCATTCGATTTAGAAGGATTGCAGAAAGTTCTGAAAACCATGTCCAACAAAATGGTTGACATTAAGAAACAAGTGGCAGAAACATCTTCTAAAAAATCGTTCAAGCCTTATAGAAGAAACCCTTCGACAGATTCAAAGCCGCCAAATGCTATCACAAGTGCTGAATCAGAAGAAGAAGAAGAGGAGATTGCTACTGAAGAAACTACCGATGAAGAAGAGGTTGTAGAAGTACAAGGTATGTGGGATTTCATCCTCCCAAATGAAGAAGATCAAGAGGCATCCCCAGTAAGCACTCGAAGTAGAAATAAAATTGATCCTCCTCAACCTATTCCTAATCCAAAGAGCGCAAGCTCAATGACTAAGGTTAAAGTCGCAGCCAAGAAAACAACATCTAAAGCGACTCAAACTTGCCTAGTCCAAACAGATTCATCAACTCCATCAAAAACGTTGATCGTTTCGGATGAAATGGAATATAACATCATAGAAGACATGAAGAAGACTAGGGCTAACATCACTTTTTATGAATTGAGCAAGTTAAAACACCAACAAAAGGTACTTTTGAAAGAATTACATGCTGTACCAGAAAAACCTTTACCCACACCTGTAATCTCTCAAGCTTCCCATGAAATGAGAAGACCTCCAACTAATGTGATTAATAAAGTTGATCTAGAAAATATCGCTTTAATTGGAGGAAGGTCGAGATCTCATACTCCCCCATTTCTTCTTACTTATGAAGTTTTCAATAAAAATTTGCATAATTGCTTAGTGGATTCTGGAGCTTCATCTAATATTTTACCAAAATCAATATGTGTTGTTAGCCCCCCTATGAAATTCTTGACAAGCAAGCTGGGGGCTGAATTGTTTTGGAGCCTTCAAGGAATGTCTTTCCCTTGAAAACCCATCCTCCTTGAAGCCTCTGAGTGCTTTGCCTTATATAAATTCTATTTGCTGCCCCATTTCTCAAAAGGGCCTATATTACCTCTCATAACCCTGCAAAATACCACTTTTCCCCTCTCCCCCTTGAAATCCCATTCATGCCCCTGTTCTGGCCTCTCCTACCCCTCATTGCCCTATCGTTACCCTGGCTGGCCTCAAATTGCATTAAAAATGAATAAAACCCATGTATTTCATTATAAAAGGCCTAGCACCTTTGGCCAGAGCCGCGCGCCCTTCCGCCTTCCACAGGACCTAGCACCAGAACCACTCCCTAAACCCGTTGGGCGCTTATCCCCTCCAACCCTTTTTCCGCCCAAAAATCATAAAAAACCTTTGATAAATCACATTTTTGGGTTTTAAAGGTTTGCTGCCGGTTTGATTTTCGGTAAATCTCCGCCGTCCGTTAAACACCGGATCCAACGGCGCGGTGCTCACCTGAAACAGTGGTCCCCGCCCGCCTGCACTATTCCAAAACCATGTGGTTTTTTCTGCACCGCTCATCTGCAGAGGGCGGTTTTCCTCCATCATCCAGCGATTCCATACATTACCTGCCGCGTGTCCACTGTACGTCCTCAAAACCGCTTTTCTCCCGCGCATTAACTTTCGGCACAGGTCGTCCAGCGGAATTGTCGTCAGTCGTTGGATCTCCGATCACCCATCCGACGGTCATCATTTTCCAAAGCTGCACGCTGTTTTAACCACGCTCATCGCGCCCGCTAGCCCACCGTTTTCCGATCCCCGTCGTCAATCTCTAACGCAATCAACGGTCCAGATCACCCCTTCCATCGTTGACTGTTCCACGGTCTCCCGTTCCGCCATGTCAGCATCCCACGTGCACCCTCCGTGCACATGCCTTTCCGTCGCATATATTGCTCCATTCTTCATGTCGTTTAATGATTTTCATTCACAGTTCTCTCTGCGCTCCGTCACCTCCGCCATGGCACTTTACATCGTTCCTCTGCAAGCTTTTCCCTCCACCACGCCATCTACACGGTCATGCTCATCTTCCACATCATCCGCCACCCCATCTAGGGTTTTCCTCACAGTTTTTCGTGTTTTTTGCAGGATTGAAAACGGTGAAAGATAGCCACAATACGCAGCCTTTTTTACAGCGACAGAGAAATCCAAGGAAGATCATCCACAGCGGCTGAATTTATGAACAAAGGCCCGGGAAGGTGGAGATGAGATGCTCATTAAAGGAACAGAGGTCGAACTTTGTATAAAATCTCCCATCACCATTAAAAGCCCGAGCTACCCTGTCAGAAGTAGAATGGAGCGGCAGTGTTACAGTACAGAGCAAAGGAAGATTAAGCGGTGGTGCATTGGTGGCGCGACCGTGGTGCACGTTGGCGGAGCCACCTTCCCTGGTGGTTACGGGGGGTATGAGTCTGCCCGTACAGACCAAATGAGGTGAGGCCCCGTAGTACATATTGGCCGTTGATCGGCGGTCAAACCCCGATCGACTGGTCAACTACGGGGGGTACACATCCCGTTAACCTCCGCGCTGGTCGACCTCCTGTACTCCGTCGATCTGTTCAAACCTGCTGCTGGTTTAGCTACGCACTGTTCCAATCGTCCTGCCGCCTGTGAATTGATCTGGGTAGTTGGAATTACATTCCAACAAAAGCAACAATTTGGAAGACCCCGTGGATCTCTTGGACGGTCCAATGCACAGATATATTATGTTATCAGGGTTTCAGTATCAGCAGGGCATTCTTCCATGAAAGGACACGGTACACATCATCCTTTCAGTCTACATTGTGCCCAGAGGAGGATTTACGCCCTTTCAGCAGTCCTTTACCATCAAGAAGCATTTGTTACACGGTATGGAGACCCTAGCATCATTATTTCTCCAGTTTGTCTAGTCAATAGAGAATGGCATTAATACTGCAGCCAGAGTGCCAAAAGTAAATACACAGATTTAAAGAAGAATGGGTTGCAACTCTCCACCTCTTCTGAGCGTTAATTCTTCATTTAATTCTTCACCTACCTCTTCTGCTCTGTTTCTCCTATAAGAATCCAGAAGAACACATTGTAAAGGTTGTTGTTCAGTTGTTCGGCTGTTGCTGTTAGAGGGATTCAGCTTGTCTGTTAGAACAGTCTTGGGAGGGAGTTACAGAGTAGTTTGTATGTAATAGGCTAGGAGGACAAAGTTTATATTGTATTAGCCATTGAGCTTATTGTACATGACTGGTTTTGCACCAATTAATCAAAGCACATTTCACAGGATCCTGGTCTATTACTATTGGTGATGTCTTTCTTAACTCTGTTATTTACATTTTCATACTGTTTCATGTTCTTCTGGTAGTCAACAGAAATATAGCATAGGATTCACCCTTGTTAGGTGCCCTATGTTCCTGCTCTCCCTACCTTTAATGTTTTCTGCTTTATGTGTATCTAAGAGTGAATTCATGTGGTTTAACCAACGCAGTGGATGTTATTGCCTGTTGGCTGATGTATGAACTCGGGGGTTTGCTTCTTGGATGTTTCTTTGTTATCTCTGTTTTTCCCTTGGAGTTGCTAAAGCAGACCTGGAGTTAAATGACCTCTGGTCCGATCTATAAGAAACCCCTTTGTCCCTCTTTGAGAACTGCCTTAGGGTATGTCCAAGCAGGTCTGGAGTTAAATGACCTCTGACCTGATCTATAGACAGAAATTTGGTTGTCTTTCCTTCTTCCACCTTCTTTCCTTAATGTTCCATCCCATCATCTATCTGAAAGATCCTTTAGTGTAGATGAATTTCCCTGCGGAAGCCTTGGCTAGTTGTTGCATGTAATTACCTTTCATGACTCCATAGCCCAATGGATGGCACTTTCTTGGCCTATCCCCTTTGCTGAAATATTCTGCTGCTTTGTTCCTTTCCTCCCGTTACCTTCTCAGTTTATGGTCTCCTAACCAACCCAGCAACCAACCAACAAAATCATTTAAAACCCCCCTTTGTGCTTCATACCTAGCCTAACATCTCGTCTTGAGCTTCAAAGACATATCTTTCTTTGCTCTATTTGGAGAGATCCCTATCCGGGTCCAGGAGGGCTAGATCCTAGGCTCCAAAAGCGGTTCTGATGTTGTCTCATCTTTTGGTCTTGCCAATCTGGCCAAAACATGGGAACCCCAACATGTGCAAAGTTGAACATTCAACCGCAAAAATCTGTTGTGCGCATAGTTCAACTAGATCGATCGCAAGTTGAAGTGATCGACGAATTAAATCAGGTTACCATAAGGTTTTCATCTAATCCAAAGGTATGTCAAGTTATCGACATTTTAGTTGCAGATATTCCAGAATTTTATGGCTTAATTCTTAGCAGAGACTGTTCAGAAAGACTTCACGGATACTTTGCAACTGATTGGTCGCACATGTGGCTCCCTTACAATGGTAAACCAAATCAGATAAAGGTTGAGTGAGAAAAACATCAGAAATACATAGTAACAGAACTAGAAGGAGAAAATGAACCGGTGGAATACAACAATAATAGTGTTGGCAACTACTCAGTTGATTCTTTCTTAGGAAATTTTAATGCTCATACTTCACCTTACTTAGAAAATTATGTTTTATCTCAAATAGAAAATTTTTCTCAAACAGATAGTTCTAAATGTATTAATTTTATAGATGCTCCTGTAAATAAATCTTTATTTTGGAAATTATTTTTTGATGGTTCTAAGTCTAATGAAGGAGCAGGAGCAAGATGCGTGTTGATTAGTCCAGAGGGAAGCAAAATTATTCTAACTTGCAGGCTCGAGTTCGATTGCACTAATAATACCGCAGAATACGAAGCTTTAGTCCAAGGATTATACAAAGCAATCGAATTAGACATCAAGTATCTACAAGTTTTCGGAGATTCTGAAATTGTAATCAGACAGGTACGCAATACTATACATTGTTTATCAGGTCATTTAAAGCATTATCAATCTTTAGTTCAAGATCTGACTGAACACTTTATAGCATTTAATATTTCATCAATCCCCAGACTCCAGAATGCTAGTGCAGACCTCCTAGCCAATGTAGCTTCCAAGCTCATTCCATCAGAAGACTATAGTCCTCATCGATTTTCAATCGAATTAATCTTTAGACCCTCGATTCCTGATAACATTACCAATTGGAGGATTTTCAACGATGACCCTGATATTGTAAGCTTCCTCACATCTGACTACTCCTATAGTTAGTGTCCAATGGGGAATCAACAAGGGAAATAATAAAAATATATGAGCGCATCTCTACGTTTCACTTGTCTATTGTAATGGTAATATATCTATAAAGGCCGAGTGAGAATAATAAGGTCAACCTTTGTTCTGTCAGTTGAAGTCAAGTTGTTCAACATTAGAACAAATACCATTGTATGTATGGCATTAGCTTGAGTTAAAAGGTCTTAAGAAGCCATACTACTCACCATGGACTCCTTCTTTCCGGTAGGTTTTAGCAAATAAGTACTAGCTCTAAAGACTGTAGTTGTTATCCATTCATAATAACGTCTTGTTCCATACAGTAAAGACACTCGCCTTTCTACTTGCTTTACTACTTGCCTTAGCCCATAGTGTGTAAGTTTCATCTGGGTAGAGGGGAGGGGAATAAGCCAATGGGACTAATCCGGGGTTTACTCCTCTTTATCCAATTGAAATCTATAGATCAATAAAGAAATACATGGATACTATACATGATATATCGCATATATACGACCAGAGGGGCTCATACGAGGTTACGAGTGTGAGGTTGAAACTTTGCCATTGTCATTTGTACTCTGAAGGTGCAATCTGATGATGAATATCAAATGGGACTTTCAAAATATTGCTATTAGGTTGAGTGGGCTTCTTGGTGAACAGGATGGAGGAGTTCTACGTGACCGCCAATTCTCGATACACCGTCCCCAATGAGTTTCTTTATTATTCGCCACCATATGGGGGAGCATTAGCCTAAGAGTAATGGTCTAAAGAGGTATGGTTTTTTGGGGTGGGACCAGGCAGGTTGGGCCCAGGCAAGAAGGAAGTGCATAGACTAATTGGAATAGAATCATTGGAATAGAATCACTCGCATATCTACGTGATACTCTCGCCTTGGAAACCTTAGCCCCCTAGCCTTGATTAGTTAAAATACGTGGAAAGCTTGCCTGCATGTAGTCCTTTGATGATTCTGCTATCGGCTGTATCAGTTCCCCTTTTCGATGATTGATTCATTCAGATATGTTCCTGTGTGTTCCTCTGTTGATCGATGCAATCTTGAAAATGGATCTGTACCTATCCCTCCCTGATTGATCCGTACCCTTGATCGATGTGTACTATGTACCCCTGATATCTGTACCTATAATCGATGTGTACTTATAAGTTGGGGCTATTGCGATTGTCTTTACATCGGGGTAATGGGTCCTGCCTGCATAGTGGCTGCCTCTACCCTCTCCGTAGTTGCTGCGTACTACCTCTAGTTCCCTTCCCTTAGTAGTTTCTGGCCTAGTCTCCTGTTTGTAGTCCTGATGGATCATGGGTAATTTGAGGCATGAATTGCCTATCTAAAGTATGTATTTAAATTCCCTATCTGTAACGCGGGATGTGTTCGTTAGGCCTCTATCAAATAAGAAGTATTCTCGGGTGGCGTCAAGCGTCTCTGATGTCTATAGTAAGGGAGTGCTATCCTAGGCGAGAATGAATAAGGAATGTCGCACGAATAACGATAACTGTCTGAATAGGCAATGTTTGATACGTGAAAAATCCATTTTGTAGGGTTGTAGATAGATTGCTCATCTGGGTATCTGATCGCAAAAAGATTGAATGAGACGCACATAGAGTAAGGCGGTCTCTGCTAGGCGATGTCCTAAAAGTAAAAAAACTATGCTATCCTAGGCCTTAGTGATACAAATGTTAGTGTTAGTGATGGAAATATTGTTTCTCGTTCCCTATACCGATGAGATAACGTGATAACATATATAATGAAATAAATCATGTATCCCTTAATAATAATAAGCGCTCGACCTTTTCAAGATAGAGATTCCATGCCTTAGCCCCCGCCTCTGTATGTTTTCTGCCTGGTCCTACTAGCTACTATCTCTGCTGCTGTTCCTTGTCTCTACTGGCCCTAATTGCTCTGTGGTTTTCCTAGCCTGTCCTTGCCTGTAGTCTCTGTCCCTGTCTTTGTTGCTTCCACCCGGCTCGGGATCTGAGACTAAATGTACAGATCTCTCTATATACGACGCTCCCTTTGCACTTGGTGAGAGCGTATGAATTCAACGAGATTCTGCTAGTGAATTGATCGCTTCAGATAGCTAGATCACTTAGAATTTGACTGATCGATCAGTATAGAGCATCGAGATAAAATGTCATGCTACCGTGATCGAATAACTAGAGAAATCCTCCAATTTTGTTTGATAATTTGAGCTTCTCGATTCATTCACTCCCGGTTCCACTCCGACTATGCCGCAGGAATGCACAGTTCCTCGCCTTGCATCGGAGTGTTTATCAGCGGTGTTCGGTGTGAGGTTTCCTGTCTTAGCTATTCGGACTTAGTAAATTCGTCCTCAGGGAATGTCTCACCCCAACCCTCATAAGCCTGTCCACTCATTTCATCACGCTCAATATGCGGCTTAGTCTCCCAGCCCAAAATCCACCCATGGTTCAAGTCGCAGTGGTAAGGTTTCGTTCGTTACTATTACTCCCCAATTAAGCTTTCACCTACATCACCGGTCGGGTCGTGCCCTAAAAAGTAGTATTGTAGCATCCTATCCTTTTGAGAGACTCACTGCAGAGGGCCACCTACCACCCAGAGCCCAATCCCCAGTTAATCACTTTCACACACAAGGCCATGTAGCAGCTCTAAGCTCTTTAAGGAAATGGGCCAAGCTAGGCCAGAAGTACAGGGCTTGATGCTACCCAATAGCTAGACGATTTGACTAGTGCGCGAGTGCAAGCGATCGGGTCAGAGAGAGGCTATGCGAATAGAAGCTCAATTAGAACTCCTATCAGCGTGTCAAAGTGAAACTAAACTGCTGAGAAGCCAGACTCAGGATTCATGCACAACCAGTGTGCTTTCATTCAATATTGATCCATCCTTGCATTCTGAAATCACCCAATTGTTAACAACTAACTGAATGCCTTCTTTGGAAAGTGTGTCTGCCTCTGTGTTAAGCTCCCTGTAGACATGGAGGAAGGAAATGGTATGAAACACTGCCTTATTCTTTTCATTTGTTCAAATATAGGGCTCAACACCAGATTTCCCATCTTGAATTTCCCATTCATCCAATTAAGAACTACCGAGGAGTCTCCAAACACGTGGGACCTTGTAACACCTTTCTTTGCAGCTAATTTCATTAGTAACTTCAATGCCAATAGTTCTGCATAATTGTTTGAGCCTCCTCCCAACCCAGATTTTCATTTTATTAGGTGTACTTCGCTAAGGAAGATGATGCCTCCTGCCCCACACATAGTTGGAGTGCCTTGACTGGCACCGTCAAAGTACCCCCATGCTCCTGATTTGTCAATTGGTTCATTAATTCGCTGTCTCTGAATCTGCATCTTTGGAATGGCTGCTTCCAAAGACTGTTCTTATTTGAGATGCACATTGAAAAGGGAGGGGGATATATCTGTCCTCAAAGAGATCTGCATTCCTAGCCAGCCAGATGCCCCAAGCCACTATTAATTTCTTTTACTATTTTTAGGCTAGTCCACCTATAGCACTTTATGCTGTTTCTAGCTATTAAAGAATATGTTTCAGGGCTTAATACACATATACCAAACTGCGGTTTCTAGGGTCTTACTCTGTGTCTAGGTTGTTTAATACACATATACCAAACAACTGTATTATCTATTTTTTCCCCTGCAAAAAGACTGTATCAAATATGTTTCTAGTTGTAGATATATTATCCCTTGCAAGAAGATTGTTATAAAGCTGTAATCTATTTTTTCCCTGCAAGAAGACAGTAATCAACTCTGTATCTAGCTTAGTTAACATATACCACACATATGTTTCTAGGTTGCTTAATACAGCTTTACAGCTTGTTTCTAGGGTCTTACTCTGTCTCTAGGGTCTTACTCTGTCTCCAGGGTCTTACCCTGTTTCTTGCTCTTAAATCATAAGAGCTAGATCTTCTTTGTTAAAGAACCGGTAACTAAAAAAGGGTCTACAAGATACTATCAACGGTGAGGCCCAAGCCGAACCCATCCATACTCCTCTCTCGCCCAAACAAAAACCTCCCTTGATAGCTGCTCTCTCACTTTATTGAAATTCATGAGTGTCCTGCTACGCCCGGACCCGTAGAGCGTTAGCCAGGAGCCTGACTGCATTGATTCTATAAGACTTGCTATTAGATGACTTCTATTAGACTGCCTTCTTGGATAGACTGCCTTGGAGGAATGTAATCAGAAAGAGACAACAACACCTTATCGATGAGAGCGGGGCTCTCCTAGGCTCCTAGTGTAGAATCTATGCTTTCTTGCTATTCTATTACTTATCTTAGACTTGCTATTAGTTCAATTCATTCAGACAACATGATTAGGAACATTAGTCAGACATCTATAAGTTCTAATAATTTAGATTTGACCTCCCTTTGGTCGGTTTTTGCAACCTTCCTTTGTCCTATGTGAATTAGGAGCAATTAGGAGGGGAATTCATTACACAAAATTGACCAATCCTAGGTTAATTTCCCTATATAATGATAAGGGGTTTACTCTTTCAATTTCATGTTCTCAGTGATCTACATTATTTTGACCAATCCTGGAAACACCGCATCATGGTTTTTACTATCTGAATTCCCTAGATGAATTAGCAAGACCACGCGCGGTTTTTACTATCTGAATTCCCTAGATGAATTCGGAAGGGTGCATCACAGGATTTTCTCTCTATGAATCACCGTTTCATTTATGGGTTACCACCTGAGAAATCATCATGGGTTCAACCTCTAATTACTAGTTGTGGAATTTATGGGTTACCACCTATGAAATCTACTATTTATATTCAATTGAAAGGGCAAGAACCAAGGAGATACCATCAACACATTAACCAGAGTAAACCATAAATAAAGGCATCAACAACCGGAGGAGAAATCGATTAGATTCTCTTTGTTTGGAATTACCCACGTCTCTATCTGTTCATTTCTCTATCTGTTCAGAAGGTTTCATTAGCAGGAATGAATTAGTATGCTGAATGGCCAGGTGTATCTATGAATTTGCTAGGAACATAAGGTGAAGTAAGCCACATCAATCAATCATTAGGACAGACCATGGGTTCAACCTTATCAATCATGGGTTCTACCTCCCTCGCGGTCGGGGTTACGTGTTCTGTGTTCTCTCAATATAGGGACCATCACACCGGATAACAAAATAACACATCCGTGGGTACTAATATTTTCTATAGGTAGCTCCTAGAGGATTGATTATAACCGGATAACATGTAATGGGGTATGAAATTTTCATGGGATTCTCTATATAAATTACAGAGGTAAACAAGGAGCAGAAAGCATATCAATCTATATACAATGCATCATACAATGAAGATATATCTTGTATCATGGTTTTGCATCTCGATGTATCATGGCAATTACCCGAGGGTGAATCGTATATATCACGGCTTGCTGTGCATTTCCTACTGATTTGACAGCATGGAATCAACAACCATGCATCACAGCATTTTATATATTAATGACTCATGGGTGTATCGTATTATAGCAAACATCTGTGTACCTCCTACTGATATCACTAACTTTTTCATGCGATGGACCTGACGAACTCATCTATACCGGAATGTGGCTACACTAGTTAGTATCATTACTATCTGGTAGAACCCACGACCGAATGGACAGCAACTGACGGGGGAAAATGGCTGGGGATATTTGACTTCATGTAAGTTCTTTAACTTATTGGCTTGGTAGATCTTGTTGGTTGGCTTGATCGTAAGGCGCTTAGCTTCTATTCTTTCATTTGATTGGATAGATAGATTCTTACTATACGATTCATGCTTGACCTTCATAGATACTGGACCTTCCCATTAGTTATTGACTTTACATGCTAACACTCGAAACCCCAGCCCCCGGAAGGCAGCTGGGAGCAGAGGGAATCCGGGCAGATAGATTCCGAAGGGAAGCTGAAGCATTCATTACCAATAATAAGAAAGAATCTAATAGTCAAAGTATATAGAATACCTTTCATAGTCAAAGTGAAAGGACTACACTTACCAAGGACAGTCAAACCCATAAATGCATTATATAAGCAACCCCAAGGGCATTATTGTCTCCCTCACAGGAGCTCTTTATACCTCCCTTCGGTCGGATAGGGCTAACTTTATAAATAGAATTATGTATTTAGGAAAAGAAAGGGTTGTAGAGCAAGCATATTAAGGAAATAGGGCAAGAACAGTAAAGATATAGGAAGGGCGAGACAGCAGGCAAGGCAGAAAAGGGAGTGGGCAAAGACAATAGGATGGTAAAGGCGGTAAGGGCAAGCAGTAGGACAGACAGTAGGACAGTAAAGGCAGTAAGGCAGGCAGAGCAGTAAGGCAGGGAAGGAGAGCAAGGCAGGAGTTTCATGAGTTTGAGATCGAGTAGAAGATATAGTAACATATCCAGAGACAGTGCCAGTCCAAAGCCCAGATGTTGACCCAGAACCAGCACCAATAAATGTGCAAGTAGCAGTCCCTGTTGAAGAACCATAACCTACAGAGGCAGAGCCTATTCGAAAGTCTGTGTTACCCTTTCCATTTCAATAGATTGTTATATAGCCCTTAGTTCCTTATCCTTTTCCATAACCCGTTGATCAAGTGAAAGCATCATAAGCATAGGCATAGGCAAGAGCAAAGGCATCACCAGCAGTTCCACCAGCGGTTTAAGCGTCCGAGCCAGTCTCACCCACAGCAGATTGAGTTCCAGATAGATAGCCATAGTCAGTCAACTGAGTGGACCCAGTTGACTCAGTTGTTTACTTTGGAGCATCTATATAAATGATAAGGAACTTACCTTTCCTAGAAGGGGGGAAGGAATGCGCGTATTTCCCTTTGGTTCTTCGATCACATGTTACTTGGGTGCATAGGCGCTATGTAGGTTCTAATCTTGTCACCCACTGCGGTTCAGATAGCACAGAGAACCATGCTATTCAAACGAGTTGTGATACGTACAAATGGTGTTTCAGTTCCCTTTTTTTGGTTCCAAATCCATTAGTCCTTATTGATTGAGATAAAGACTCAGAAATCCAAGTAGCAACCCCGCCCCGCTGCCTTTGTTCCTGGTGGGACTGCGTCATTGCTCTCGATCCCAATCTCTAACCACTGGATATGGGTCCTTATATTTATGCTAGCCTACCTTTCATACTAATGATTGGCAGGAGCAACAGAGCTCTAATTAATAACGCATGGGCACAGGCAGTTTATAAACCACCAGCAGAAGCAGTCTTGAACGATGTAATTGAACCAAATGATGATTGGCAGATTGAAGCTTTCATTTTCGAACCTTGTTTATAAGCCAGGTTGTTTTCATTATTTACCAAGTCGATAGGACTTTGAATTGACCAAAGGTGGACTTTAACCAGTAATCAAGTTAAGCCCGAGTAGATAATATCTTAGAAGGAAAAGAAAAGAACTCGGCAAAGGCCCTACCTTCTAAGGAATGAAAAAACATATGCATACATACATCATTTTCTAAGGAAAGACTGAGACCTCGGTAAGTAAGAATCGATAAGGAATACCGCATCGATATTGGTAAGCGTAGTTGTGTTATGTCAAATGAGAGGTGAGCAGGCTTTCCGACTTAAGGGTGTTGTGTAAGGCTTGCTGACTGACGTAGGTTAGTTAAACGACCTATATCGCTTCTGAAACTCCTACCACCAAATCACTAGCAGTATGTCATTTGCTGTTGTACTTTTATTTGCTGTTGTACTTTCATCTGCTGCGGTATTGACTGGGCGGAGCCACCATTCATATTTACGCATTGATTCTGATTCTTGACATGGCACTAAGACTATTCCCTTTCACACTGAATCCATCCATCGTCCATCTGATTCTATGAAATCTGCTCCGAAAACTATGTATTTATTCAGATAAATTTCCTTCCTAAACTCCGTTAATGACATGATTTCAAAACCTTTCTAATATGGGCCTGTTCTACCGGGAGGAATCATTTTCCTTTATATAGACCCACGCAAGGAGATATGCCCCTACCGGGGACTCTTCCTTCATCCTTCTTACTAGGCTAGGGCAGGCGAAGTGACTAGGCTAGAGACCCACGAATAGAACTACCCTTGTGCTTTATTCTGCCATACTAACTCATACATATGGGTATGGAAATAAGGGCTACTAAAAGAACTAGTATGTCTCTACTGGTGGACCTGGAACTACTACTTCTAGCTCCTGAACTGCTAATGCTACTAGATATGCTTCTGGTTCTGCAATTGCCATTAATACTACTTTTGCTACTATGGCCCCCCCTAATGAACAAGTTGCTTTATTGTATTTACATATATAAATAATGATTGGAAGAACAAATAAATAAAGAGCCATCAATTGAAACCAAGATATAAAGCAAGTTACCTCATAGAATGTATCTCGCGAAAAGCCACTAGTTCCACCTAGCGGACCCCAGGGGAGAGTGGGATTCTCTCTATGCATATATCTCCCCAGCTGCGCTCTTTAGAGCGATCATCTTCTCGTTACATTCATGCCACTGGAATTCAGGCCAGCGAAACGAAGTGGGGCAGCTCTGGCGAGCCCTCCTAACACCCTAAGAGGTTGTGTTCCGACCACGGGCAAAGGTCGAAGACCTACAGATCAGGAGATTCCTACGTAAATGAAGTTTCCCCCCCCATTGTACGAAGGCAAAGAGATCCCATAGAATGGACTTGCCCTGCGAAAAAAGGCCTCACGGTCGTTTCCGATATCTGTTTTGTTGTTGTCCAAGGGTGTTTACTAATTAGACTCAGCATTCTTCGCATCATTTTTTATTCATTTCGATCGATTTTGACATCGGTTCAGTCTAAATTCAGAGAGATAAGTTAATTAGTACTATACTATGCATTATGAATCACATTATATTAGCACAGGTGTATTGCATTCACTTAGAATCAGCATAGTCACTCTCATTGATTACAGGGTAATGATTCATAAAAGGCTAGTGATATTACTGGAATGTCACTCTGTTATCTTACTAGCTTGTACAGAGTGATAACCATTGCTCTCTAGGAATATTAGCTGTAATATGGAGTGATACTACCCATGATCTCTTATGGCATTACTCTTATCTATTACTATGAATACATTGGAACCATGAAGTATCACCATTGACTGTTATGATGATGTAGTAACCACACTTCTTGTAACCATTATAAGCAGTAAGCTCACTAGTATCATAACCTTATAAGCTTAATTGTAATGAGTAATGGCTTGTACTATATTAACTGTCTGTATTGTATAGAAGCTATCATAGTTATGGGAATAGAACATCATGTTAGTAAGTAAGCATCAAGCTGAACTAGGTGTTACTTATGTTCCAGTAATGTCACTATGTTTGATATGACAGGAATAAGACTGATATTGAAAGCTCAGTATAAGAGACAGGTTACATACTCTATCAGCTTCTGTGATAAGTACATGTTGTAATCATGTGATATGAAAGAGTAATGGCATTGGCTTATATCTAAGCTATGTTTATCCCATCTTATTAGCAGTATCATATATTATGGATATGTAATTAAATTCAGCTTAGTTTATGTATCCTTACTATGTAAGAGCTATATATGGCTTGAATTAGGGATAGCTTACTCTATTACAAAGTAATTACAAAGGCATATGTGTATAACAGAGTTGTGTTTTATTAATATATTCTATATAGTAATATTTTACGTATATTTTATATAACAGAGCTTTATAGGGTGTTCTATTCCGGTAAGATTACAGATTGCAATGGTTATTATTACCATATCTACTTGTGAGCTAAACCAGTCTCTATATTCAACAGATTGGTCATATACTCCAACGACTATGAAAAATTCGACCCTCCCCACCTTGACCTTTACCCCCTATAGAACAGGAGTGACTCAACTTGGCTTGGTTACTTAGACTGCGCTACTCGACTTGGCTCTTGGTTACCGGGATACTCAACTGGGATACTACGCTTTGATACTAGGCTTGGATACCGGGCTTTGAATGGATAGGCTTTTCAGAAGAGATTTTCATACACGGATAGGTGTGTCAATACATCTCTGGGCAGTGCTTTTCTTTGATAGGCATTGAAGGAAAGGCCTTTAAAGACACTCTCTCTAGGCAGTATAAGTCTTATGATAGGCTTTTCAGAAGATATGATAGGCTAGCTTTCATTGGCGGCATTCCAATGTCTTAATAAGGTTAGCTATCATAAACAAGGGCACTAACTGAAGCTCCCTCCCCCACCCAGGTTCCAAGCGTGAACTTGTTGCCTGCTGTTGCCGTCCCTAACAGGCCTTCCTTCCTTTCCAGCCGTAGCCGCCTATATATCTGCCCCAGGTTCCCTGCGCTACCCTACAACCAGCCGTAGCCTATCTATATCCCCCATGCCACCCACAGTAAGCTAATGAGAAAGGCTTAGTGTGAAGTTCTGAACCCGGATACATTCTCTGTTTGTGGCATGAAGGTCTTTCTTAACGCGGATGGATACATGCAAATCCAAGAAGCTGAGGGCCGGACTCTGTTGAGCGTAGCGAGCGGCCCCCCCTCTAATATAAGTAAACAGAGTGTAAGCCGCACTGATGAACTCTTTCCTACGCACTGTCCTCTTTCCTCAAGTACACACGAGCTAGGCCTTTCCTATTTCTACGTTGGCTGTAGAGATGGGAGGGCGGGGGATGAGGGCGGCTGTCTTGGCTGTCAAAAAACGATTCCTTCCTTACCAGAATCCGCTTAGGATCCTGCCTTACCCGACTATGCCTCAACTGAGCCTACCTAAAGGCCCTACCTGCTTTAGGGTCCTCCTGCCTTACGGCTTTCGGCTTTGTAACCCAAGTCTGCCTTAGGAGTCCTGCTTTACAGCCCCCAACTTTTTCACCGGAGTCTTTCTTTAGGAGATCCTTGGAACTTCAGCTTATATTGTTGAACTTCTTTCTTGAACTTAGGAACTACTGCCCCAGACCCCTGATCTTGGATGGAAGGAAGGGCTTGCTTGGCTTGCTTGGGCACTTTCCACTTTACTATTTACCTGTCGTCTACTTGAAGGACTTTATGCTGGATGGATGTTATCACCTGAAATGCCTTAACTTATAAATTTGGCTAAAGAAAACCCCGAGTTTGATACCCCCCCGGTGGATAAAATATGCCTACGAACCCCTCAACACGAGGGTTTGCTTTATAAAAACACGCATATGATAAGGTTTTTTTCATTTACACAAACCAACCCGACCTGGGTGTAAACCCCCCATCTTTCTCTTTACCAACCAGACTTCCTATCCCGACTTACTGATGCCCACACCGTGCCTTGCTTCATTAATCTTTAGTTACTAGGCTAGGCACTTAGTAGACCCTTGACTATTGACTTTATGAAGAGCCTACCTTGCTTGCTTTTACCTATTCTACCAACCCCCCACCCTTGCTCTTTTACAACCTCTAGAGACGACTTATTTACTCACTTATACTTACAGCATTGGATCGGATGGAAGGGCTAGGCTTCACATAGAGGAGATTTTGGACGAGCTTCCAGACAGCCAACATTCACAGGAATCACACTTACTTAAATAGGCTGGTACATTACCTATTCCGGCCGAGCCTTGCCCAGGATACACTTTAGAAATTCGGGATACCACTATTAGCTTCTGGGTACGGTCGAGCCTTGCCAATATACAATGAAGTAATTTGAACCAAAAACATTGCTAGGATATGCTTACCCTTCATGTTAGTATCTGTTACCACTAAACATTCTATTTACCCACTATACTGGCCTCCCTCACTTAGACTACTTAGTAATACCCCAACAGCGTTGTACGGGCTTCAAATAAAGCTGTTTGACCAGCTTCGACAGAGAGAGCATTGCACAGGCGAGGCGTTCAATAACACTTCCTGAATGAATCTTACTTTGGTACCTCTCCCATTGGAAGGGGGGGAGGGCTAGATACTAGACTAGTGAGTGAATAATTCAAACAGCATTGCTAGAACCTTTAGATAGATCCCTACTGCATGAATGTTAGTGCCCCAACCACCTGTGTATGATTTACCTTGCATAGACCAGTTTGATTGAGATATTCACGTACGGGATTCCCAACTCACCACTTGCTTATTATGGAATCCTTTGTTGCTAGGGTGAGCCTACCGAACTCTCGACTATAAGGAGAGGCACTTATAACCTTCTTTTCACTATGAACCTTGACTCTGCCTACTTTCTTTACTTATGCGTTACCTATTCTATCAACCCACCTTTCAACCTCTATCATCCCTCACCCACACTTTTTGTTATGCCCTAACCACTTGCCTTCAGCCAGTAAGGAACGCTCAGTAGGCTGGGCGATATTATTTACCCTTTCACCTACCCTTACCTTATGAATTCGGGTACCACATAGAACCTTCTGGGTACCTATTCTTCTGGCCGAGCCTTGCTGATACGATTCCATCCATTTGCTGCATTCTAAGAATTCACCTACCTCCCTTTCAGTTAATGTCCGCTCCAATCTTAAGGGAGTCTTTCCTAAGGCAGTTCCTCCAACGCACTCACACACAACTGTGGGTTGCTGTAGGTCCCATTAATCCTTCCGGCTTCAAAAGGTAATATGAATGGTCTGCGTACGTACCCAACCCCAACGTCTAATCACGTAAGTGTGAATAGAAGGGTGGTAACATGATTGGTAGGTCGTCGTACTTTAGTAACCCTGGTAGGCTCAAGTAAATAGTCAAGCTGGTAAGTGTCCACCCATCCACCCAAGGAAGCCCGTCCAATCTAAGGGGTCTAGATGTATAGACTCAATCCAATAGGGCAGTTCCCACAGACGCATAACTTAGCTATCCAACTGAAAGGTCTTCCTGCTTTCCCAGGTCCTCCATCCATCCATGCAAGTAAGGGGATATGTAAAAGTAGTTGGATTTCATCTACGCTACGGCACAGCTCAAATCTAAATAGTAGTAAAGGCAAGAAGTAATAATAGTGCAAATGGGGTTCCAAGCTCAATCTCTAAGTATTGTAAGTGAGGCAGCACATCAAGGGTAAACACGCCAGGTTGGTAACATCGTCACACTAAAATTAATGCAAGTAGGTAGCTAATAGCACCCCTCTATTCAGCATTCCTAAAGCAAGTGGTTGGTTGGGAAGCTCGTGAATTTATCTAAGTTCTGGTATGTGAGCCGGTAATATATTAATAGTACCAGGTTATTGGTAGCAGTAGGTCGAACAGAAAGTCTGGGTGCAGGTAAATACCAAAGCATTGGGTACTGACCCAAGCACGTAAAATCTAATAAGGCAGTGTCAAATCCAAAGGGCAGTAAGTTCCCACGCACGATCCAACGATAAAAGACTGGGTGGTATCTTTCCAACATAAAGAAATCATACGTAGGCTGATAAGGTTCATAGCAATAGTCTAAGTGCTCACCCAAGCTCGCTCGTACAATCTCTGGATTCTTCTGGCTGTAATAACTCCATAGGGCAGTTCCGATCCGACGATCCATCCCCCCCCACAACTGTAGCTATCCAACTGTGAAATTGATCCAGCATAACAAGGTCCTCAATCCAGGCATGTGGTTAAGTAGGCGGTGCTGCCTTCCTTCATTTATCAAGAGTCTCTGGCCAGTATTATTCCCGAATAACGTGTAGTATTCACTGCTAATTTGATCGGCGAATGCTGCAAACATGGTCTACCAGAGGGGGTTGGATTCTTAGAGAATGTCGATATAGCTAGCTACTATAGCAATAGCAAAGAGTCGCGCCTCATGGCCATTGATGCGATCAAGCACTTTCTAGTTACCGATAGGAGAGGAAGCGCTTGTCATCATGCATGATTGAGTTGATCAGTGGATCCCCTATACTCCCAACCGCGAACCTCAATGAAGAAACCAACGACGATCCGAGGCAATTGATAAGTAAGAGAGGCTATTTAGTAAGGAGCCCAAAGAGGAAAGGAGATCGATCGGGGCGGAATTATGCCATTCGCAGTGATTCTTATACCATTCCAGTGGCTCGACCAGTCACCAGCCCAAAATCCAGGGTTTCCCGTCCCATTCCGGCTGGCACTTTCTTATCAAAGCAACGATTCAGTTGTTCTCCTGCACCCATGCTTCTCTCCAGTTATAACTAATCCTTTACCACTCATATTATTACTAATCCTTTTCCAACTATTCTCTTCCATTCTAAACTATAGCTAGAATTCAATCAATAGTTGGGTTCAGGGACAACTAGAAATCAGATTACTTTCACTAATATGTTTTGATGGTGCGTCGAGTACGAATCTTTCATAGCAGCTTGATAAGAGCGGAGATAGACATAGCGATCAATAGGCGTAGCGGCATACATACTCCTCAAATTGTGTCTTTACCCGGTAGAGTCTCATTCAGCTGGATTGAAAGGAAAGGGTAAACTAGATTTTGGAGAAGGGATAGATGCACGTGTGGAGTAGGCATCTGCATTCTCAGCTCCATCAGCAGGAGTAGATTCCTCCATAGAATGCTAGAATTCATTATACTACGATGGTACCGAGAAGGCTTTTGACCTTTAGCTTAGATTGTTGAACTGCTGCCGGATGGCTTTATTAGATTATGGTTCATCAGAGAATAGAAGCCAGACGCGTTACATTGAGAGGATCTGATGCCCAGCCAGACAGCCAGTCAAAGCATTTGAGAACCCTTGACCTTTATGAATCATAGGAAGTACTGCTATATATGACCCGGGATTGGATGGCATGAAAACTTACACTTACCCTTAGACCGTAAACCTAGGAAGGATATGCAATGGCTGGCTTAACAAAACCGTTATGTGAGAATGTTTAGTTGTGGCTAGACAGACGTTAGGCTTCGCGGAAATACACCCGAGGCTGGTCGAGCCCATTTAGATATTTGGTTGGTTGAGACAATGGCTAGATGTGTTGCTAGAAAGAGTTTACTAACATGTGGGTGGGACAAGAGGCGGGAAAATAATGACTATGTGCGGTGAACAACAGTTGTGTGCATTGGACAGGGCTATTTGCAGTGATACCTTCGAGTTACTACTGTTTTTTATATATGATTCACTGGTTTAGGCAATTCACCGGTCGAGGATCGCAGGAAGCTATGGGACGGTACCGGGACAGGATGGTACGGGACATAACGACCCTTTACTTATAAGCATCCACCTGGTTATAGACTTGACTTACTTATTGTCTTGCCTTATGAAGAAGCATTTCGGGGACCACGTATTAACTTATTGGTCTCATGTTACTACCAACGGAGGGAGCCCTGCTGAGACGATTCAGTAATTTGAACCCAACCTTGTCCCTTTCACCCTAGGCCATGGAGTGGATGGAGGGCTGCCCAACCTATTCATTCAGCCAGAAATACGAGAGTATGAATAAGGAGTTATTCACCCATTTACCCTACCTTGGTTACCATTTAAAGGGCTTTACCCACCTGTCAGAACTATACCTGTATCCTTATACCACTTGACTTGATGAATGCACTTAGTTAGGAGGGAATGCTATGAGACCTTCTCTTAGAAGCATCAGCAGTTATCAGGACAGGCGGGCGGGTTCAGACTTATCGTACTTACTTTTCATGTATCAGCTAGAAATAAATGCTTCGTATGGAGGCATGCATGCTAGTCATTCGCCCTTTATCCTTGCCCTTACCTTTTAGTCATTTTGACCATACGACCTATCCACCGGAAGATCTAGACATGTTCGGAACTATACCACTTGCCGGAATTCATCGCTTTGTAATGCTATTAACCTCTGATAAGCTGGTATCAGGACAGGATCAGAATCACTTACCCTAGCTCACTTTTCATGCATCAGCTAGGAATGCTTCGTATTGAGGGAGGAGAGGCATGCATGCTAGTCATGAACCCTTTACCCTTGCCCTTACCTTTTATTAAGTCCAGACAACCTATCCACCGGAAGACCTAGCACCTCTTACTGAATGAAGCGCTTAGGGAGGTACGGTACACCGGCTATAGACCCGGGATCAGATGACACTACTTGACCTTTCATTAACTTTTTCTTAGAACCTATTGCTTGAGCCAGGAAGATCAGTAGGTACGGCACTAGGGTATTTTCTTTTTACCCTACCTTATGATTCTTCTTGGTACCACATATTAGATTCTGGGTATACCACATAGAACCTTTTGGGTACCACGTATTATCTTCTGGTTCGGACGAGCCTTTATGAATCTTAGGAGGTACGGGGCATAATCCTTTACTTATGAGCATGCTATCCCACCAGATACTTTACTTACTATTGCCTTCAGCCCACTGGTTTGTTACTGCTGCCAACCACACTTACCTTATGCCAGGAACGACAGGAAGGATTAGATGGGTACGTCGGGCCTCCTTCCCTTTTTACCATTTAAAGGGCACCACCCACCTGCAAGAACTAGATCTGCCCTATATAGACACTTGAGGAATGAATCACTTATTGAGTCAGGACTGCTATGAACCCTTATCTTAATCAGCACTGGATTATATGATCCAACCTTACCCCTGAACTTCACTGCCTTCACCCTAGGACGATGGGATGGATAGAGTGCTGCCTAACCTATTCCTAGGGAGTAGTTTCTAATTCCTTATTAGTGTCCGGCCGGTCATAGTGGTACCCAGCAGCACAACATGTTAAAGCAAGTGTGAATTCAGTCCAGCCTGTGAGTACTATGCTGTATCCCTCCTATCCAACAGCTAATCTATGGGAAGCCCCGCCCCGTCTCATCTTTGTTCGTTCAACGCAGTCAGTAAGTCTGGGACAAGGTGATATAAGTCTTCAGATTGGTGAAGCAGGTATTAGGTCAAAGAAAGGTAAAGAGAGGCTGGCTGTTGAGTCAAGGTTCATAGTTGTCTAAGTGCAGTACCCAGATACCTGGCTGAAGCAAGGCACGGTGTGAACATCAATAATGTAAGTAGGGTAAGGTTGTATGATCCGATCCTGAGAAGGGTTCCTAGCAGTACCCACTAAGCGATTAATGAAGCAAGTGGTATAGGGAGAAGGGTCTAGTTGTTCCGGCCGAGCCTTGATGATACGATTCATCCATTAGCGGGCACCCACTGCCATTCTAGGACAAACCTCTCCTTTTAGTCGAGTCACTAATGGCACTAATGGCTCCACCAACGGGAAAGTGTATCGAAGTTATCTAGTAGGTTATCACGACCGCGAAGAAGCCCTTTCGATAGCGAGTAGAGAACCTTTCAAAATCCTTCACATGCGACTCAGAGCTCGCCGCCTTCGTAACCGGATAAATAGAAGCTAACTGTGAGCCAGTATCGGAGCCATCCCCATGAGACTCAATTATTGCACCACCAATAGTAGCCTGAGCCTGAGAGGTGCCATTATAGCCACGTGACGGATAGAGCTTCATTACTTGGTGGAAGCAGTAGCCGATCATGCTATTATAGTATCCGTACGTCACCATTGACTTCAGTGCACACCCTAAGCTACCTTGCCCATTGGGGGAGGGCTGGAGTCCTATAGGTGAGTACTGTTTGACTGGTTTTTTTATGTTTATACTAGCATAGATGGTTAGCTAGCTTTACTGCTTCATTTTTGTTTTATAAGTGGGTCAGTGATCACTATTGCTCCTTGGGTGCAGATATTATACTAGTGGCACCGATGGCGGCGATGGCGGCCTTTTAGTTCTTCAAGTTGATGGCGGTGGTCGAGTCATGCTGTAGCATGATGGCAGCTTTCCCCTCCCCCAAAAGAGAGTTGCTCCTTTGATCATCTCTGATGGCGGCCCCCTTGTCGAGAGTTCGCTTGCTCACCCCCACCCAATAACGCGGAGGTTTGATGCTTTGTCCCTTGCCCGATGCGGACAAGCGACTACGTTCCTACGAGATTGGCCATTTGACCGTGGCGGAGGTTTGAGTAGAATACACTCTTAGTTAGATAAGTACGGTGATTGGATTCAAGAAAGCGTAATTACATATATAATATATGCATTCACGCTCTATCGATCGAATAATGAATTCGATAGCATAATTACATATATAATTATATATATATATATATATTTGTATACGATATTACGGGTACGATCGATGATTCGAGCTACGATCCCATACGACGCTAAAGCGTAATTACATATATAATATATGAATTTAAGAATGAAATAATCATAAATGCATAATGACATATATAATATATGCATTATCTGCTAAAGCGTAATGACGCACTATAATATCAAGCAGCATCGGCTGCTCGGTAGGGGAAATGCATAATTACATATATAATATATGCATGATCTGCTAAAGCGTAATTACCTATCTCATTCAGGCAGGGAGATCGTCATGAATTCGATCATGACCGTAATGACATATATAATAGATGAATATGAAGGCTGACGGCATTCGAAAGGACGGAGTCGCTCACTCATTCATATGGGTGAGATTTTATGCTCAAAATAGATCATACTCAAAAACAAGAGTTTGATCCTGGCTCAGAACGAACGCTAGCTATATGCTTAACACATGCAAGTCGAACGTGGCTTGCTTCCCCATCCATCCACGTGGGGGCAGAAGGGCAATATGAATGGCCCCCTCCTAATGCGTGCTCACTCACTCAAATGATATGCGAGTGGTGCGCTGGGCGTGGGAATAACCGTACAAAGATAGGGTGGTGAAGTTTGTTAGGATGGCACGAAAAGCTGACATTAACTAACTGGATAAAACTAGTACAGTACGGGGTATGGCATGGGAGAAGCTGACATCCAACAAAGAGAAAGCCACCAGCTCAAATAGATAGGCTATTCCCGCCCCAAATCGTAGAGCGTTACCACCATTGATAAGACCATAGGCATTAGTTCAAGGATTAGGGTGGAACGATAGAAAAAAAAGCTATAACGGCAAGATAGGGTGGTTTAGGCCATCGACCGGAGCTCTTTAACAGTCTTTAACAACAAGGCTTATAGATATAGGCTTAGGGACACTGGGTAAGGGATAAACGCTCTTTAACCACGTTGTCTACGTACATAGAAGCTTAGTTAGAGAGTGAAACCAAAAGATTAGGGCTAATAATAAAGGCTTATAGACAGGTAAGAGAGCCCTAAGGGATAACCCCACTGCTCGCCCCAAATTAGGGCATTAGAGCCCCAGCTTAGAGAGACAGAGAGAAAACGATGGCAGCCTTTGTCGAGAGTTCGGCAAGCTCACCCTTACAGCTAAAATATACCCGGCATACTGGGTGGACAAATAAACGCTTAGAGAGAACCTAAAATATAGGGTTCAAGAGTACGGTTATGGGAATAACCAAACAGATAGGGTGGTGAGAGAGAAAGGCTATAGCATTGGGGTTAGACCGTACCACTGGCAGTTGGGTGGCAAAAGCGTATAGAACTGGGTCAAACTAGTACAAATAGGTTGAAGTGGGGCTAGGTATAAAGCGTAGAAACAATGGTATTAGTTCTCAACAATATTAAGTTGAAAGAGTACTGGCGGGGGGGAAGATAAGAGAACTTGGCTATGGCCGAAGATAGGGCAGTAGAAGAGAGCACTGTGTCAGGCCATACAGCCATTCGTAGGGAATAAAGTGTATAGAACTGGGTCAACCTAGTACAGATAGGGGCATTAGTTCCGAAGCTGGCAAGAGAGATACGGGTAAGAAATAAGCTAAGAATTAATAAGCTTAGATATGCCGGGTAGGGAGGGCTGGGTGGGAAATAAGACAGATAGGCTCAGAGTGAACATAAGTAAGTAATAGCTTTAGGAACAGATAGGGCAGTAAGATAGACCCAAGAAACTGGACCTTTCGTGTATGATTCTATTCGGCCTTTTCACTCTTTTCTTATTCCCTAGATTAGGGCAGTAATAAAGGCTTAGGGGCAGACACGGAAAATCTACCATTGGGTGGAAGGGAGAAAGCGTAGAATGGCAAACGAACAACAGATTAGGGCATTCCAGAAAAGCTTATAGAGACTAGTAAGACCAGCAACAGATAGGGGTAACCAAAAGCATTGAGTGGCAACCAAACAGTTGGATAGAAAGAGAAGATTAGCTTGGCAACCAACAGCATGAGTCCTACCGCCTACCAACAAGGGCAGTAATAAAGATAGGCTGGAAAGCACTTGACTATAGCTAGAGTTCAGACCTACATCATAGATAGGTTAGTCAGACCTACAGATAGAAAAGCCCCTGGCAAATGGTAAAACCGGCAAGCAGTGAGTGAAACCCACAGAGATAACTAAAGTAAGCAATCAGTTAGATCGGCAACGGCAAGGCTTATAGACATATAATATATACTTGGGGATAAAGACGGTAGGCTAGGGTGGTTAAGAGATAAAGCCCTAGATTCAAACCCCAATACTGAACCTCCCAGCCACCCATCCGCAGAGAATAGACACCTCCAGCCAGACACAGAGACAGACAGATCCCGGAGAAGGTACTTTCTTTTGGGACCAATCCGAAACTTCTCCGAAAGATCTTCGAAGCTTCGGCGATAAGGATGCGTAAGCAGGCTCGACCACTATTTACCCACCCACCCCAATCCCCGAGGCCTTTTGTCCGTAAGCTGCACTCCCCGGTTATAAGTGTTTTCGTGCCCCAATTAAGGCCACAGATTCTCAAATCTAACTCCTTGGGTTTGTCAAATAATCACAGGTAAATATATCTCTGCTCAGAAACTCCCTCACGGTAGCCTGCCTTTTTTTATTCCCAAGAGCTAACTTTGGATAGAAGGAAAGGGGAAAAAAACTGGTCTTTTATAACAAAATTGCAGTATTATCCAGGCATGTAGCATTCTCCGCTTCCTAACTCCCTCTCGGTCACTAGGTATCAAATAAAGGACCCTGTGTATAAATGATGTAAATATGTTTTTATGGATTTATAGTGTGGAGCTCAAGGCCAAGGCCTTACTAGTGAATGGCTAGGCATGTCAATTATATAAATATACGAGATTATATCCCTTGCCTACATATATTTATTGCGAAGGGCAGGAGCCATAGCAATAGCCATAGCGAAAACAATAGCCATAGTGTCTGCCTGAGGAAAGACATCAAATACGTACCCTACCCCAAAAGCAAATAAAACGTTCATCCAACCTCGAGCCAAATCCACATAAAACACCCTCAATCCTCCCCACACAGACAGGGTGGGTTCACCGAATCCATAAAATACATATATCTATATGAAAAAGAATAGAGATATATCTATTCATCTGAATAATATATCTATATCTATCTATAGCCAAAAGAATATGCAGTTACTAATCTATCTGAGTTTGAAATCAATGAAATAGGTCCAGCGGTTTCGAGAGTAGCAGGTTACAAGTCAACGGATTCCTTTTTTGTTTCCCCGATTGGAGCTCCCCATTTATAGAGGGATACGGAGCTAGTCAATAGAAGTTGACTCTACTAATTCATCTAGAGGTGGTTTCGGTCAAGCTATAGAGGCATTTTCACTAACGACTGATAGAAGTGGAGATGTGTCACGTTCTACGGCTTTAGTGGATACAAGATCAAGGGCTTACTTCTTGCCTCTATCTCCACTTGCATCTATGACGGAATATTTTATTCCCGATCCAACTACCATTTACGCTAATGAATAGGCTTGGCCCTTCCCATTTCATTCTTGATTTGAAGGCTTAGCTGCATCTGCCGCATGATATGAGTAAACTAATACCACTATCACAAGGCAATTGGAGGATTTTGCTCTTATTCAATTGAAATAGTTTTCGGATGTTAATCGGATGAATAAGTCACTGTCACTGAGAACTACCCCCTCCTTTATGAATGCTCCTCAGCTAGAGCAGTTGAAACAGAATCCTAGCCAACTATCACTATTGCAACTCTAGACAATAGCAAAGACAATAGCAAAGGCATAAGTTGGGATAGAAGCAAGGGTATAAGAACCAGTTGATCTAGTTGATTAACCACCTATGGAAGAGTACGTTGATCTAGATCCAGATGATCGTGATGCAGATGCAAGGGTAACATAACCAATAGCAGAGCTAGAAGCACCAGCAGCTTACCTAATAGCATACCTAAGAGCATATCCAGTATTTTATGAAGCCGTTGATTTAGCCGTTGATCCAGTTCCGACTTTTGGTACATCTACGCTGAAGCACTACTACCACCTAGCCCAGAACCACTTCGAGATCAATAAGGCAGCAGAGGAAGCAAAGGTAGCACTAGCAGCAGTGGAACCAGCAGCAATACCACTTACTGATCGAGATCGGGATTAGGACTATAGTGATAGTGATCCGGAAGCTTTTAGAGATCGATAACCCGCTAAAGATCCAGATCCATACCCAGGAGCAGTTTATTCACCGCTAGCACCAGAGCTTGTTGATCGAGATGAAGAGTATAGTTCTCGTGATTGAGAGTAAGAACCTGAGTTTCATGTTCGTGATCGAGCCGAAGATCCAGGCCCATATATAGTAGCAGATCCATACCCAGATCCAGATTGATACTCAGTAGCCTTATACGTTTACCCATAAGTAGTTACAAAGCCAGATGTATACCTTCCATATCAATAATGTGTTATTACTTTTGGTACATTAATAGCCTTTGGTACATAGCCTAGGCCTAGTGTTCCGGCTTTTTAAACATCCTAGCTCGTTCCAGCGGCTTCCCTTCCATATCCAGTTCGAGTGCCAATGCCAGTCGTTTCAGCCAAAGTGGATTCGGGTGATTTGGTTTCTTTAGTATATTGACCAGTCGAATAAGCAGTTGACCGAGTGAAATAAGCACTAGTAGCGGGGACGGTTTACTTTGATCCAGTTGCCCGAGCAGAACCAATTGATGATTGTAAGCGAGATCCAAAGCCTGAACGAGATCCATACCCTGCAAAAGCATAGGGAGAGCTAAAGGCACCTGCAGCAGGAGTACCACTGGGCTTTTCACCTGCTTCCAGCAGCTACGGTACCGGATTGAGTTACAGATCCTAAAAACCTTGTTATTTAATCAGAATCAGTTGACCCATAGCCACTTGATTTGATTGTTTAACCTGGATAACTAGTTGGATTTTCGCCTGTTGGATATAAAAGAAGTGATTAAGCCGAGTGAATTCTCTCCCTACGGGCCCTACATGATGCATGATTGATCCGCCCCTATTTCCTGCGTGATCGATGCCCTACTGCCTATCTTCCTTTTCAATATGTAAAAAAACCATATCGACCGGGCCGGATGCTCTCGGGATCAAAGTAACCTAGCTGCCTGTCCAATGCCCATTTATATGTAACGTTATCGCTATATTTTATTTGCGTCGATTGCTTATAAATCTGGGAGGAGCGCTGGACGAAGTGATGGTGAGACTTGGCCAATTGGATATAGATCTGCAACCGTGGGATCTTTATCTCAATATCAATCTATCTGGATTTTGATCTTCACCCGGGACATTCATAGGCTTTGGAACTCAATAATAACCTGGAAATGCTTTTGCAGCGGGGACCGGATTTGGATATGAATATGGTACTGAAAGCCCTTTCCTAGACGGTAAACGACCTCTGTCGCTGGCTCCGTATCTGCTGGATCAATATGAGGCATTCATGCGCGTTCTTTTTACAGAGGCTCTTTTGGTTGTGGATACGCCTGCTCTGGAAGGGCTCTCCAGGCGGCTGTCAATGCACTTTATTTAATAGTTCGGTGCTGCAATATCTTTTTTATGGTTCGACCGGGTGAGCCCAAACTAGGATCCTTACTACTGGTCGGAAGAGCGGGTGTGTACCGCGCAACGTGACCGAGGCGAAGAGTGTGTATATAGTAGTGGGTGCATTTGACAATAGGGACAGAACCACAGAGATTGGGAACACGATTCGTTGGCTGAGAATGCATCGTATCTGAAGTGCAGTGGGTAGACAACAGAGGCAAAGGAGGGAAAGGCAAAGGGTAAATCCATCAGTTCGAGAGCGAGATCGTCGATACCCAGAAGCTTCAAAGCAAGCAGATCCAATTGTGGAGTTGATGGCTCGAGCAGTTTCAGTTCCAGCTTACATACCAGTGCCAGTTCGAGCAGCATATCTCGTTGCGGCACACGTTTAGGAGGAAAATATAGCCCCAGATCAATATGGAGTGAGATATTTAGGAGCAAGCCCAATGATTAGAGAGTACGTAGCACCCTAACCACCATCACTTCGTCCAGATATGATCCCGCGGCGAGTTGAAAGCTACCACCTCGCCTAACATCCCCGCCAGTTACAGATCCAGAGTGCTACATTATTGCAAAGTTTCCATAAATAAGCAAGGCGAAAAAGCCGTTGTTTGAGAAGATTCGCTGCTAGGACAAATGGTAAGGTTCCGTGATGCGCTGTTGAGCCAAGACCTAAGCCTGTTGATATATTTATAATATTGTCATTTTACTTATGAAAATATTAGTATTAATGGCATAAACCAACCACGGACCGGAGTCTTTATGCAAAGTCCGATGGATCGGCTACGGTCGGACAAAAAAGGGAATCCCTGTCGGGAATAGAAACGTCTTGGTTAATAAGTTTACCCCTGCTTCCCCTATGTTTCGTATCTGTGTTATGAATTGGTTGTTCTTTCCAACCATCGGTACTTTAAGCAAGTGTATGGAAAGGGCAAGGCTGATCTGTAGAAGAGCGAGGTAAGGCAACCTGTCTGCTAGAGTAAGCTTATAGGCTAAGTGGGGCATGTTTTGACCTTAAGTGAGAAGATCCACTAGAGTAAGTAGTAGAGAACCCATCGCGTGTTCCACCGATCCTCAACCTAGTTTAATGACTAACGACTCACATCGAATCTGGTATGACACATATCTCATTCCCCTCCAAATAAGTAATAAAGGAATGATCAATTCCACTACTCTACTGGCTTTCTTCTCTGCCCCCCCACCAAATAAGTCAATTAAGGGCCTTTCCTTCCTACCAACAAACAGACAGGTGGATGCTATGCTTACAGGCATCGGATTTCTTACCACCTGGGATCGGATGAGATGCTTCCTACCAACGGATTCAATGCAGAGAGACGGAGACAGGGCATGGATTTTCACCTGCCATTCTTTCCTACCACACACGCATGCAAGCCAATCCTCCCAGTGGATTGATCGCAGCCACTACACTCACATCCATAGCCATTGACTGCATGATGCGAGGGACAGCAGATACGAACACTAGGGATAGCCAAGAGGAACATGTGATCCAAGGATCAAAGCCCAAGTACTTAGCTTGGATATCAAGCGTTGGTTCTGACGGGAGTATGAGAGTAGCAGCTGGTAGCGGTGGGTAAAGAAGCTTGTTTTTTGCACGATCATATTCATGTGCCCTATGAAACATACTCGCAATTGTTTGTTCCTATGCGTATATGCCCTTGGCATGAGCTAGGCATTAGCTCGTTTATATATTGTTTGTGTTCCCATCACGATAACATGCGCGATAAGAGTAGTTATAATCTTTCTTCGCGATAAGAAATGACTCCTATCCTGTCAGCCCTCCAAGAGCTCCTGCCAGCCGAAGCGAGTGGCCTGGCCCATGGCCATTCTGGGTCCACCTGAGCGAAGCTAACAAAGAATATAATGTGAATAGATAGTTACGCTTTGATGGTGAGGGGACGCCCGGAGCTATATAGATAGTGATAGGTCGAGCATCTAACGATGCCTCTCCCGCAACCATGGAAGAGAGGGCTGGGGTGAGTCGATCGTCTTCTAAAGCATATGGTTCAGGCCTAATATATCCATAGATAGAATAGATGGTCCATCCAGTGTATCACTGCTGCTCACTCTTCGCGGTCACCATCTATAGACGTAGATATAGTTGACCTCCTCGCCCTCTCCTCTTGACCCTTACTCCCTAGTCTCGCCCCTGTCGTCCTTGCCCTGATCCTTTCCCTTCCCGTTCCACACCGGTGCGTGTATGTATAAGTACTTAGACAAAAGCTTAGCTGGATGGGTGATTGCTCCTTCGGATCTCACTGTAATGACTCATTCTTCATCATCGTATTCTCTGCTATGTTTTCCATTGGATATCAGGGTAGATCCATCAGGTGGAAGTGCTGGTACATAAGCTGGATTAATCGTATCAACCAAATCTAGCTCTGTATCAGTAACTCGACCTGGAAGGGATTTTGGTCAAGCTACTACTGATGCTATATATATGACTCGTACTCGATCTTCTCGAACAATAACTGAATAGGGAACTCAAACTCGAACTGGTTTTGCTCGTGGAACCGGGTGTTTATTCCTCTGCAACTAGAGGATAGAGCTAGTCATCAGAAGCCTAGAACTAAAGGACCACCAAGCCCACGTCACCAAGTCCACGTCCGCCAAGTAAGGCACCCGCCAAGGAGACACCAAGGAAGGACACCAAGTGAGTTAACCTGCCATACGCTAGCTAGAGAGTGTGCCTAGTTCCCAACAGACGACGAGAGAATAGATGTCCGCCAGGCGAGAAAAGAGATGTACCCGTTCAATCCATAACCCATGAAATACAGACCTTAGATAGAGGCCATACCCCAACTTGCCACTATGGAACACTGGTATGTTCCTACACCCACTTACATCTACGGTCAGGTTCCTACCTCGAATGGATGGAAGGAATGACAATCCCTCCAGTCGAGGTAAGAACAATTGTTCCGTAGAGTTGCTTTGTTCATCATTCCAGTGAAGTTATCCTGTGTCCTACAAGCTTCCCATCCATCCATCCAGACTTGGGAATAGCCCTGCTCATACTTGGCTCTCAAACCCTACCCTCTATCCTCGATCCTCATACCTCTACCCTCTACCTCTCTATACTCAATACTCTCTTCCAATCTAGATCTCTCTAAATCTCTCTAGATCTACTCTAGCAGAAGTATTGATTCCTTTGCCTAATAAATAGTGTGTTTATATGGATGTATAGATCAGGGCTAGTTTCTTAATACGAGTACGCCGTAAAAACTGTATTTTAGGTGAGGCCTAAGAGCTTCGGGCTGAGGACTTCATTCTGTATTCCCTGCCCATACGCATAGTCTTTACTTACGACTGTTTCGCCCGGTCGCCGATTGTGAAGTGGTAACCGGCCATTCCTAGGTCTCTTCATAGGTGACTGCAAGTGGGAAGTGCTAGCAGTACCTGAGGCAGACGCATAATCTCCGCTTCAAGAGCCGCTGAGGTGGGTGGGTAGCGGGTACTTACATTCAAGGTAAGGTAGGTATCTCCTCTGGTGTCTGGCTGGGCATCTTCTCTTCAACCTCTAAATGCTGACTGGGATCCCATCCATTCATATCCTGGCAATGCTGGTTGTCTCGGCATCTCCTAGCAATGTCTGAAGGCCCATCCAAAGAGGCTCTATGTTGTCCTTACATCCGATCATCCAATGCTAGTAAGCGTAAAGTAAATACCAATTCAGTGCCTACCCAAGCTCGGCTCGCTCGCTCATACAATCTCTGGCTGGAGTCAGTCTTCTGGCTAATAAATCTAGGGGCAGTTCCACGATCTATGCTGAAGTTCCCAGGATCTATGCTAAAGTGAGTTCTGGCTGTAGGGAGGGAATCCAATCCATCCGGTAGTTGACGATATCTGCTAAAGATTCTTACAGTATTTCCTAAATATTCACGATCCGACGACAGGTTTTTTCTGTGCCAGCCACCGACTCTACTTCCATTCATAAAGGTAGGAATATAGAAAGGTAATAGCGATGTCATTTTTCCCATCCACCACACGCACCTAACTAAGTGTGTAAGATATTCGTAAGTAAGGAGTAAATGCAAAAGGGCAGCTTCCACGTACGATCCGAGGGTTGTTCCTTTCCTGTGCCACTTCCATAAGGCATCTAAAGGAAGGCATCTAAAGGTCCTAGCAGTCTTCATTCATAGTATCTGGAGCTCGTCCCAAAAAGCTAAATATTGGTACCTAGGAGATGAAAGGCTGGTAATGCTGTATCGCCCGTGACCAATTATATATAGCCCGTATACTGATGCTCTATCTATTCTATGTGAAGCCTTCCCTCCCTTCCATCCGTCCGATGCTTGCTGTAAGTCTAAGGCAGTAGTATATAGAGGTGAACAGGGTCCCTTTAAATGGTAAGAGTCTAAGGTAAGTAAGCATAAGGGGCGGGTGAATATCCTAGTGGCTATCCGATCGATATTACTGGTTGAAGCTATAGGTGTATAGATATGGTGGGCGGATAGAGTAGGTAAACATAAGTTTAGGGCAAGTAAGGATCTAAAGGTCCTGCTATCAATGCAGTCTTCATTAATGAAAAGTATCTGCTGGGGGTTAAGCCCGGCCGGCCCGATAATCTAAGTCTAGTGCAGTCACTACTAAGCGCTTAATTGCGCTTAATTAATCCAAGTGATATAGTCTAGGTGGGCAGGTAATAAGTAAACACTTAAAGTAAGGTCTAAGGGTAAGAAGGTTGTATAATGCCATGTCATCCCTCCCATGTCGGGGGTTCTATAGTTTTGTACCTCGCTAAGATTCATTAAATAAGTGTTCTAGGGTGAGCTTGCCGAACTCTCGACTAAAGGAGAGGGTAGAAGGTCTAGTTCTTTCAGGTGGGTACTATGTGAAGGTGATATGATATGTGTTGGAGAGTACTAGAGTAATATTAAGGTTGGATCATCCCGTCCTTCCCCTTCCTTATAGATGAAAGGATAGCGACCCTCTCAGTTTATCAAGGCTTGAAGGCTTGCTTTCCCTTCTTTTGGATAAAGTGCTCTTCGGGGAGAGGTAATCGTTCCAGTAAGCTTGCTTGGATACGGTTTCCCGCGAGTGAAAGTATTATTACGTATGTAATAACGATGATTACATGGCTCACTAACCCTGGTGCTTATGCATGTATAGTGGTGTTTTGTTCCGCCAACGAATGACTTGCGCCTATAGCAACCAGTATACGGAGTATTCTAAGCCCCTACCTAGGGTAGAGCTAAAATTGAGGAGCGGAGCCTCTGCTCTGGTAAATGAAATGATTCGCGGGTAAAATTATAATTTGTCTAGGTGTCCTTGGCTTTGTTTGTTGGGTCTGCTGGTGGGGCACCGCCCCGTTCGTTCCCTCTATATCCTCGGATAGTGGGTAACCCCTTTCCGTCCACTATTTAGGCGCTTCGCACCTTAAAAAAAGTGTCGGCGCTAATCGAGTAAAGTACCAGTTTAATACTTTGAAGTTGCAGTTCCAAAGCGAGTAATTCAGTAGCATCCGTTGATCCAGTTGATACGTCCAAAAGGAAACAAGGTCCAGAAGCACGGTAAGAGTCAAGGTAACCAGTCATCCTTCCTAGCTATGTGAAACGTTGTAAAATTCCCTTCTTCATCGTTGTACTGTAACTTGGAGGTCTTATATTATAATCCTCCACCGGGGTATCGAACTCTTTGTTTTCTTTATTCAAATCGATGATTGAAAGCATTTCAGGTGATTCCTTCAAATAAGATCAGGGGGTGCAGCATAATAGGCGCGTAGCGGGACATAAAGCTACGAAGTATTTCGGCAGGGAACTTACTTCTAGGCTTAGGCGCGGGTGAGGCTTCACCCCTCCCTATTAAAAGTATATCGGGCACCCGAAAAGCTATTTTGAAATTGTTGGAGTTGTTCCGGTCAATCTGAAAAGCCTTCGCCAAAGGTGCATTTTATAAAGCAAACTCTCGTGTTAATGGGTTCCGATAAATCTTTCTCCACCAGGGTCCCGAACTCACTTTTTTTATAGTAAAATAGATCGCTGAGTTCAAGCAGTTCTGAAGGTTTCTAAAGCCCGATATACAATAAAAATAAAAAAGGTTGTATGGAGGAATAACATATATAAAGACCAGGTGCGAGAGCGGCTCGGCTTCGTGATAAGATACTCATTTAAATAGGCACCCAGGTCCAAGGCATTAATCTACTTGGCTTGATAGTTTCGGGTTTCGGATTGAGGGCTTTAGGTACTTGGCTTGAGGTCTTGATTGCTTCCCCGCATGGATTAGGGATTAGGGCAAGGAAAGATACATTAGAGCCGACCGGATCTCTTCTCCCAACTCTTTAGAGAGGATACATTCATAGATACTGCCCTAGAGGGGATACACCCATAGAAATATGATATATTCTACTGTCACCAAATCTATATGCCAAATAAGCAGGTCTACTCCTTCTACACCGGACGTCCCACCGGAACTCAGTTAGTTTGGAACCCCCAAACACCAATCATTCATGAAAATGTGCGGCGTGTTTGGATACGTTTTTTTGGATTGACCAGAAAAACCTCTACGATCCTTGCTTTTCGGGTCATGAACTTCGCTACGCATCTCACCCGCCGCCTAAGCTTCTACTGTCTGCCACCTGCCTGATTAGATGGATGGAAGGATGGGGAATTACCTTAAATGCTTGCGCACGTCGATTCAGCTTAATAAAACAAAGAGTTAGTTCTCAACCCCAGTGGATGAATCTCTACACTCTCATTCCATGCCTAAGTAAGCCTCTAAGTCCCTTCTTTGAATGGCTCACCGACCCAAACTGGGACTATCTTCTGGGAGGAACTATTATCGCACTCACTGCTTGCTTCTGGGACATCCAATTTCGCTTGCCCCTGCCTGGGAGTAACTATTTCCTATGCATGCTTCTGGGAAGGTTCTATTTCAAATGCTCCTGGGAGTGATATTACTTATATAATTAATTACTGGAAGAACAAAGAAATCAAGTGAATGAAATAAATCTGATACTCAGCCTTCCTATCAATCGAAGTTCCAACGGAAATAGAATACCCAAAGAAAGAACGCAAATCCTAGTCGGTTAGGCACTTCAGAAATAAGTGGGGGGTGTTGAGACATATAAAGATGACTCTAAGATAAATGACGAGGCTCGGCAGAGAGGACCCGGTAGGGGGCTCGACTGATAAGGAGAGGGATTTCAAGCAATCAGCAAGTATCTTTCAGATGGCAGGGTCTCAGTAAGAGGGGTAGCAAATGGCAGCATAGGTTCGAAAAGGCGGGCACCAGGTCCCCTCAGGTGCTACCGGACTAACGAATCTAGGCGAAGAAATATCCAGAGAAAATAGAAGAGTATACATCCATCTTAGCGGCAAAAGCAACAGAAAACGGACGGCAACAGGGACAGGAAAAGGAAACAGGGCGAAGGGGACAGAGAACATGGTGAAGATGATGACTTCTCATTCGATACACAATGCTCTCCATACCACAGCCAACCCTACTATCTAAGCATATCCTAAGAGCTCATACTTCATCCAAGCTACTATAGCTAGGACAAGTAAGGCGCTAGTGATAGAAGATAAGATGGATACCACCAAGAAGCCGGTTGCGGCCGCAAGGGAAAAGAATATGGATGAGACCAGAAGATCAGCAGCTGATCTAATCAAGAATGATTAAAGTAATCAATGATCTGAAAAAGATCCAAATGAGAAGTGATCCGAGAAGGTTGAAAAGAGGGTATCCCATGGATCAGATTGTGGGGGAGCTTCAACTAAGAAGAAGGGGGGGGGGGGTCAAGCTTTTTCCTAAGCTAGCTCTAATCAGGTAAGGTTTTGGTAATATAAGGTCCTGTAGACCTGAGCAGAATACTACTACATATACTTTTGTGATATATCTATTGAGTGCTCACTTGAGCATCCAGAGTGATTATTAAGAATACACTCAATCAATAAGGTTGTCCCCCTAAGGCTTGTAGCCCTACTGAACCTGTATAAGTCAACGTGCCTAAACCGATGTGCCTAATCTTCTACCCCGCCATGCTGCCTAATCTGATCAGTGTTGGGATCAATGCTATAGATCGAGTTGACTAATCTTATGTCTAATCTCCTACTCTTGCTCCTGTGCCAAAGAATTAGGAAAGTGCACGCTTGGCGTAGATCGAATGGTTGGTTGTGGTAATGTGTGCGTTGTTGTTAAGTGCGCTGCTAGTCATTATTTATATATGTAATTACGCTTTTGTTTTTATTTTCAAAGCCTCTAGTTACCAAAAGCGCTTTCTTTCATAACCTCAAAGAGAAGCAGAGCTACACGTAAGTGAAAACCTTACAAGCCAGCCAGCAAACAGAGCTACGCGTGATACCCCTAAGCTACAAGGGAGAGTAAGTATATGGAGAGGAGACGACGCTCTTCTTGAGACCTGAACCTTTTGTGGAATATGGGACAAGTCTTTATATATGCTATATCAGAATATTCTTTAGAACCAAACCTTGGGGCGGGAGAGCCGAGGTAGTTTAGTTAGTCAAAAATCCCTTGACTAAAGGCACGAAGTGAGGTTCTGAACCCAGATGGATCAATATTGGAACCCCCAAACACCAATATTTTATTTATAAAAATGCGTATTTGGCAAAGAATTTTCAAATTGACTGGAAACACTTCTTGGACCGGTGGCCCACCTTCTTGTTCTATCTTCTCTACTGTGCACGGGCCTTTATATATGTCATTTTGGGACGTCATTTCGAGTGGGCTTGAAAGACCTTTCTTTTGGTTATTCTTCTTAGGCACCACACAGTAATCTTCTTTTCATATGCGAGCGAGAGGTACGGGTACGCAGTTCTGATATTTTGGACAACTACTAATAACAAAAACAGTCTTGGATGGAGGATCATTTAATAGTTGGAACTACCCTCTTGGATTGAGGAACTACCTACAGCCAGCGGATATTGGAAGAGCGAGCGGGTTGCTTGCTTGCCTGGCTGGGTGCGTGGGCTTAACATTTATCGCTATTCACTTTCTGAATAGTATTTGACCTTATGTGCATCTCTATCTGTTTACCAAACTTTACTGCTTCATCCAACCTTAATGCATGGAGTGCTACCACCTGCTTTATTAAATGCTTAAGAAGTTCACTCACTATTTCTCTTTTCAGACCGGGCTGAACTCAGATACATCCTTGTTATTTATGAAGACAGCGTTGCTAGGATGAGACCTACTTCCCTTTCATTTTAGTGCTTCCCTTTTCTATTTACCAACCTTTTTTATTTAATGGATGGATTTCATAACCCTGACATGCCAGAATTCATCCATTTGGACTAATAAAAACACAGCTTATCAACCCCAATGGAGGAAGCTTACTCGGACCTCCAACAAACAATGGGTGGTTCATATAGGAAAAAATGCATCTGATAAGGTTGGTTTTCGCTTCGACCCTTTACTTTCCCCGATTCAGGCACCCACAGGCCCAAGGCGCAAGGAATTAGGAAATGAATCGATGTTTCCTTTTAGCCCTATATCACTTTAGGAATTTATCAACTTAGTGCGTTGGAAGGCTGCTTTCCCTTTCAGAACCGGATCAACTTATCCTTGACTTTCTTTACTGCCGAAATACTAGGACGATGGGATGGCTTCGCTCCTTACCAACCCATTCTTTAAGCCAGGAAAACTTAGTGGATGGGATCATTGGAAGAGATGCCCCGGATATATTCTCAACAGCCGTCAGAACTTCAGAGACATGGATGGATGGCTGGATGATGGGATGATGGATGGTCAAGTAGCCAAGAGGTTTTCCCTTTATCAGATATCGTGGAACTACCGGAATGGCTTGGATTATGTGGTGGTCCATCAGACAGAGCAACCTCGTTAGATGATGGGGACGGGCTTCAGACATTGCTAGGAAGGAGGGAGATGTTCACACTTGCTTAAATCATGCCTTGCTGGTACGGAACTCTGACTCTTCATACTTTTACACTTGCCTTACCTTTTATTAAGCGTTAACAACCTATTCACCGAAATAAATACCTAGACCTCTCTCTCTTACTGAATGAAGCGCTTAGTTAGTGAGTTGGGACTGCTGCTAGTCACAACTCTTTGAAGCACAGAATGGCTGGAGGGAGAGATGGATGGAGTTATGTTCAACCCATGACTTGATCTTACAAGCAGCACCGGATGAATGGATGTTCAACTTACCCCCTGAACTTACTAATGCCCAACCCATTCTTTCTACCTGGAAGAGAAGTAGAATCTGAGTATGGATAGAATGCTATGAACCCTTCTCTTAGATGCTGGTATCATAACGGGTTCAAACTACCTTCTTACCCTTATCCCTCTTAGCTTATGTGTTTACGAACTACCTTGTATATCTTACGCGCAACTGACATGAAGCGTTTAGCAGATATCGTCATGAATAACCCTTCTATTACAAGCTTGGTATTAGGAACAAATCACTTCGTTCCTCATACCCTTTCTCTTAACTACCCCACACGTAAAAACATTGAACAGAGAAAGCTCCAGAACTTATTATATCCTTCTAATATCCCTTACTTAAGTGTTTACTAACTACCCGATACTACCCTATATCGGATTAATGTAGCACTTAGGCAAGGGACGGTATCGCTATAGACCCGAACAGAGTTCATAGCATGGCTGGCATGAAACCAACCTTCCCTTTCCCCCTCCACCTTCATGAAGCGTTGAACAGGTATCGCTAGGAACCCGAGCAGAGGCAATGGAATGGCAGAGCAAACAGAGCATGATACCACCTGGCCCCCCTTATGGGACATGTGGAACACTAGAAGAGCTATACGCCCTAGACACACTTCCCTGAATGAATGAAGGAAGAAGCGTTGAAGATGTATCGCTATCAACCAGATTGATGAATAGCATAGGCATAGCAGAGCATGATACGATCATACCCCCGAGTACCCGTTCCCCTTTCCACCATATGAACTACATTCCCTAGAACCACTTACCTTACTCCATTAAGCATTTAAGAAGTAGCGCTATCAACCCTTTTCCTTCTCTTACGATGCTGCTACTCTGATCCGGTCCTTCTAATAGGGTTAAAGGTGGTATCTTACACCAATCAGATAATTGATGAGGACCAACATGACAAAAAATTGCAACAAGATAGCACTAATAATGTTATGCCAAATTCAGTAGTCAAGTTAGAAGACCTTTATGATTTGAAAGATCGATTCAAAATATCTACCAATTCAAAACTGCAAAGTTCAACTTTGAACTATGAATTAGTAAATCTAGGAATTGATACCAAACCACAGAATATCAACCTAGGCCTTGGTCTAGCTCCTGAAGAAAAAATAGCATATGTTCATCTTTTGAAACAATACAAAAGTGTCTTTGCTTGGAACTACGATGAACTCAAAACTTATGACACTTCTATCATCCAACATACTATCCCAATGATAAACGATGAAAAACCTGTCCAGTAAAAACTGAGAAAGATCCATCCCAATCTAGAAAATTAGATCAAATTCGAACTCAAGAAGTTATTGAAAGCCAAGATTATTTTTCCCGTTCAAAATTCTAAATGGGTTTCCAATATGGTTCCCGTTAGAAAGAAGAATGGAGACATTAGAATTTACATTGATTTTCGAAATCTTAACAAAGCCTGCCAAAAAGATAATTTTCCTTTGCCTCCCATGGAGCAAATACTACAGGCAGTCGCAAGATCAGAATTAATGTCCTTCTTATATGGTTTTTCTAGTTACAACCAAGTGTTGGTCCATCCCGATGATCAATTGAAAACCACATTCAGAACCAAATGGAGCACTTACGCATTTCAAAATATGTCTTTTGGCCTAATCAATGCTGGTGCCACATTTCAGAGAGCCATGGACATCGCATTCAAGGGATTAGTTAACAAATCAATGGTAATTTACTTGGATGATATAACTGTATATTATGAGAAATGAAACAATCATCTTAGAGATTTAAAACAGATCTTCCATCGTTGTCAAAGGTATGGAATTTCACTTAACCCAAAAAAATCCTTTTTTGCATTAAGCGAAGGAAAACTTCTTGGATTCATAGTGTCAAAATCTGGAATTCATATTGATCCTGACAGAATCAAGGAGATTTCTGAAATATCCCTACCTCACAACAAGAAATCTATGTAATCTTTCCTTAGCCAGATTAATTTTGTAAAGAGATTTGTGCCAGATTTTTCAAGAATTGTATCTCCTTTACAAGCAATGATTAAAAAGAACTCAAACTTCAAATGGGGTCAAGACGAATATGAAGCATTTAATCTGATCAAACAAGCAATTGTTAACGCTCCATCTTTAGAAACTCCAAATTTTTCCGATCCTTTTATTTTGTATACATTTGCCTCTGATAGATCATATGCTGCAATACTCACTCAAGAAAATCAAGACAAGGAAGAAGCCCCAATTTCTTTTTTCAGTTCAAATTTACAGGGGGCTGAGTTGAATTATTCAGATGTAGAGAAAAAATCTTATGCTGTTTTCAAAGAAATTAAATATTTCATACCCTTTCTACTTAAAACCCATACAAAAATCATAGTACCGTTTCTAGCAGTAAAAAATCTCTTAGTACAGAAAGATGTGGGTGAGAAAAGAGCCAATTGGGCTACTGACTTACAAGAATATGACGTAGAAATCAAACCAGCGAGTATTGTAAGAGGTCAAGGCTTTTGCAAAATACTAGCTGGAGCATCGCTTATTTCCGAGATACCATCTGCAAAGATACAAATGTATGAGGTAAGCCTAAACGATGTTGAATCATTATATGCTAATATCATATTTTATTTAAAGAATGGATATGCCCCTCCAAATCTCGATTACACTAAGAAAAGAGCTCTAAGGTTGAAAGCTAAACAATATCAGCTTGTGAATGATGTTCTTTTTAGAATGAATTATGATTCTGTTTTCCTTAGATGTCTTGAGAAATCTGAAGCTGAAAAAGTCTTGCAGGAACTCCATGATGGGCCAGCAGGCGGACATTATGCTGGAGACACTACTGAACATAAAATCCTCCGCGCAGGTTATTACTGGCCCACACTATTCAAAGACTCACATAGCTATGTAAGGAAATGTCAAGTTTGTCAAACAGCTACTGGGAGACAAAAGAAACCATCATTGCCGCTGCAACCAGTCAACATTGAGCAGCCTTTTGATCAATGGGGATTGGACATAATAGGTGAGATCGTTCCTCACTCTTCTAAACGGCATAGGTATATCCTTACAGCAACTGATTATTTTACTAAATGGGTAGAAGCAGTTCCTCTCAAAACGGCTAATGTAGAGTATATCATCGATTTCATAGATCAGTTCATAATCACCAGGTTTGGTTTACCTTCTGCTTTAATGTTCGATAATGCATCGTATTTTTTTGGTAATGCTATGACTAAATTTTCACTCAAAAGGGGTTTCAAACTTAAATACTCTACCAATTATTACCCACAGGGGAATGTGTTAGTTGAATCTACAAATAAAAACTTAATCAGAATCATTAAGCGAACCATTGATCAAAATCGCAAAAATTGGCATAAGTCTTTAGTATATGCTTTATGGGCAGATCGAATAACACAGAAAGCCTCCATTGGCACTCCTCCCTTTAATTTATTTTATGGGAAAGAAGTGGTTCTTCCAACTCATCTAGCAATTCCCTCTTTGGCCTTAATTCAATATATTGATGAAGCACCAACTTCTTCCTTACAACTAAGACAGCTAGAAATAATTAAGCTAGAAGAGCAACGAGAACAAGCCAAAATAACTCATGCTCATCATCAAGCATTAGTAAAAGCTTCTTTTGATTCAAACATGATATCCAGAAAGGACTTTCAGATGGGAGATCTAGTTTTAAAATGGGACAAGGCTCATGAGGAAAAAGGAAAACATACCAAATTTCAACGAATGTGGCTTGGTCCTTTCCAAATTGCAGAAGTCATAGGTCCATCTACTTTTATATTATAGGATTTAACAGGAAAAAGAGAGTATTTACCTGTTAACGGACAGATCCTAAAAAAATATTTTCCATAGGAGATTATTTTTCTATTTTGTAAATTAGTTTTCTTTATTTTTATAATAAAACCAGTTGTAAATGGTTACATTTGGAATTTACGAAAAAGATACAAATTCTCTTTTAGATTTTGTTTTTTCACTTGTATAAATAGAATTATTCTAGAAAATTGATCATTATTGTTGAAAGATACAAGTTAAAGGCTTTAGGCCTAGAAATGATACTAGTTTCAACCTTGTAAATTTTGATAAAAAGCAACCTTTAGTGGGAAATTGTTTTATATCAGTCCAATAAAAGGTATCAATAACAAAACGAAGATTCTCTGTAGAAAAGTTATTTCCAAAAACTCTACCATTGTCGTCCAGAGCTATCTTAAGGAAACAATGACTTCCTCTCCACCTAGGAAATTACAATGTTCAGGGAATAATCCAATGATATACTTTAACTTAAAGAGTAAGAGGTCTCATCACGAGCCGACTTATCATGATCATAGATATTATAGCTTGCTGACTTTGCCAATACTGCATACCACAACAGGGCAATGACTCAAGATTATTGCAATCAAAATACAAGGGGTCTCATCACGAGCCAGCTTGTTTAGCAAAGTTATAAATCAAGTGAATGGCACTGTCATAAATTGGCTACCAAACCAAGACATTGTTCTTTAAGGGTAAAAAAATAAAATGAAAGCAATAAGTGTGAATATGGATTTCTCTTTGAAAATTGTATATTTCTCTAAGTAGGATACATGATCATTGCTGGGTAACAGGTAACCCTGTCGAGGCTATAAACGCCTGCTGGCAGCAGAGGCACTACCTACGACAAATGAGCATATTTAAAACTGATTTACAGAGAAGCCTTTGTTTTTATATTTATAAACCAAGTAATGATTGATGTAGATACAAGGACTAGCTTGAGGAAGTAAACAATCAAAGTTGAATATAGAAGAAACGAAATATCATTGATAGATAAAAGCATGATGTACTTTGTCTTTTTATAATAAAGTTTGATTTTCTGAAAATTTTTATGTTTTGGAAGTTTAGAAAATTCAAAAGAAAAAGCAAAGATAACTGGTTCTTCCAAGTGAATCGCCAATTGTTGTGGCCAACAACAACCCCCCTTCTTATTTAGTATTATCACTAATACTAAATAAGTGGGGGCCGTTAGTCAAAAAATTTAAAATTCGATTAGTGCTTGTATTTCCTTTTACAATGAAACTTACTATCATAGACTTAGGAAAATATCCCTTGAAAAATCTAAAAAACTTAAGTCTTATGATAGGATAAGATAAAATCATTCTTTAAGAAATATCGCATCACAAAAAAGGTAATGAATACCTCCTTACAAGCGAAATTCTAAGATTGCGAGATGCGATGCGAAACTACGCACTAAAAGAATATTCATTGCATCGCATACCTCAAATGTCATATGTTACGCTGAAAAAGATTCAAACCATCGATATGCGATGGCACATATATCGCAAATCGCGTTTCGCAAAAAAACACATTAACAGATGTTTTTCATATGCTACGCTTTAGTGATTCTGCGATATTGTGATCCAATGATTTTGAGATTCTGCGATATTGCGGTATTGTGATATTGCAATTTCACGAGATTGCGATTTGCGATATTGCGAATCAAATCGCAAATATTTAAGGCTCATTGTACGAAAAAAAAGATTTTCCATAAACCAAGGTCTAGTTATGCGCTTTAATGTTAATCAATGAATTGGTTGTCAATCATTAATGAAATATGGTTTTGTTATGATCGAAGAGCCACTTCACGTAAGGTGGTATATTTTATACGTCTTTAGCATTTAAAGCTTTCCCGTCACCTTTTTCCTATCATTATTCTCACTTCATTCATAAACTGCAGGAACAAAGAACAGAGAAATATACAAAGCAATATTCAGGGTATTATGGGAAAGAAAGACAAGGCTTCGAGTTCTGAAGCTAAAGAAATGACGCCCTTGTATACAGACACCGCCTGTAACAAAGATGCTGGTATTACTACTTGGGAAGGCATGTATAATCTACTTGAGGAAGAGAACCCCAGAGTAATGGAGGTTACAGTTACTGCAGGCTCACATGGGTCTTCTGAGGCGTTTATTACAGAGCTAGCTTGCTAATTCTTGCACCGGATAGCGGCGAGGCCTAAAATTATTCCATACACGGACATGATTAAATGGGTATTGGACAACACTGATATCACAAACAGACAGTTTAAGACTCAGGGTCAAGAACTTATTGGTTCATTCACTCCACAAGATTTGAGACTCATGTATCATTTATCGGAGCCACAGGAAACTTATAAAAAATAGTTTATGGAGAAGTTTGCTAAAGAAAATTAAGACCTGGCAATATGTACCAAGGACTGGTCAAGGAGGGACGAACCACTAAAAAAGGATAAACTGGTATGTATAGTACTAGTTCTCTCACTTCCCTGTATTGCTTTATTGCTGCTATGCTCTGTAGGCTTTTTGGGAAGCCAGACATTAATAAATTTTCATCTGAATGGCTACCATTATTGAATGTTGTTGTTAATGCTACTGTTGTAGATTGGGCTAATATCTTATCTGATAACTTAGCCACAACCATTTTGAATTACCGGTCTAAAAGAACTGTTTCTTAGAGAATTTATCCCCCTTTTTACTTATCTGCATATGTGATGGATTCAATTTGTTATATTTCAAAGTTTCCTTTGATGGGTTGGAAATGGACGACTCAAGACCCCTTACCCATTTATATTTATCATAAAGAATTGTGGGATTCCAAGTTCACTCCGTATTTTTACAAGATTTGTCATGGAATCATGTTGCCCCTATACAAAATGTTATATGATAAAGACGCTCCAAGGTTTTCTCCTGAAGCAGAGGTAGATATACTTCCTATTGCAAGATGGTTTGGAGAAGAACTGTTTACATATGTCAGGGTATTTGGAAGTCTCGCTTCCCCTCATGTCTTACCTTTGTATGTTCTTGATAAACTCATGGCACGAGAAATTGCTTATCAAACCTGCAGAGAAGGAGGCTTGACTAAAGATTTGAAAGATAAAAAGAAGGCTATTTGGCCACAATTTCCTGTGGCCTGTGGGGCCTTTTCACTGTTTGATGTAGGCCATGCATTCAAAGAAGTAAAAAACATAACATGTTTACGTTTGTTCAAATTTCCAAGAAGACTATTCGACCCTTATGATATTGCTAAAAATTTCACTACTGCAGTCAAAATAAGGGTATTTTCTAAAGAAGATGATCTTTTTTATGACATGTTCCAAGAGAAAGGCACACTTAAAGAGGTTCTACATTCAGCTCAAATACGATTTCCTCCAGCAGAATTTCAATAGTTCAAGATGTACAGGGAAAGGAGGTTATCTAGTATCCCTTTGGATAAATTACACTTGGAACCCATAAGGGAACCAACTCCCAGTATTAGTCTCAGTGGAAGTTCAAGCACAAACAGATCTAAATATAAGTCTGGGAGAGAAACGTCAGAACACTCTAAGAGGTCTGAAAATGACCATGATAAAAGTGAAGGGTCAGTAAGGGATACTGCCCATTCAAAGGAGCTCCCACAGCAATAGGTTTTGACCTCTCCACAGCTAAATCCTCTCCCTCTCATCGTACAACAACCATTAGTCAGAACTGAGCTAGATAAATAATGGGAGACATTCAATGATTTAATTAATATTTAAGGACAAAACACACAGATACCTATGAGTAATGTACAGGAAACAAAAAATATAGTCACAGGAATAACTAGCGATGTCTCAAAAATGGAACATATTCCCATTACCCCATCTTATGAACTTATGCTCAAAATAGAGGAAATTCCTCCTCTTGATGTATTTTATAGTCCACAATACAAGGCAGTGGTAAGAAGACAAAGAAAGAAAAGGAAATTGGAAAACATGCTCTCTCATGATGCAGAGCAATTAGACATCCTATGGCAAGATCCTATCGCTGATCCCACTGAAAATCTCACCAAATTATCTCAGATCACAGGAGCATATGCCTCTTCAGCCATTGATAAAGTATCTGAGGTACGACAATTACTGAATGAGAAAGAAGATCAAGTACAGGTTTTGCAACAACAACTGCAACAAGCCAACGCCAACAATGAAGAACAGAAACAGCTTGAAAAATTACAGCAGGACTTCCAACAAATGTAGATAGGATACCAAAATAGTTTTGCTGAAAAAGAAAAACAGTTACAGGTTATACAAGAGATGCACAAGGATGATCCCAAGCTTACAAAATTCGTCACAGAATCCATTTCCTTAAATGATCAACTACTACAGCAACAAGAAATATTGTGCCAAAGAATATCATAGTGGAACTCTTATTGTGAAGAAAGTGATAAAATCATTAATCAAGTCGTAGACTTACGACATGATTATGATTTAGTTGATAAAATAGTTACCGAATATTTGGCTTGGCAAGAAACAGAGGAGGGGAAAAGAGCAAGTGCACCAATAATCAACGACAATTACAAAGAAATTCTCTTTAACAATTGGGATGCACAAATCAGGAAAGCAGAGCAAGCGACAGAAGAAGCAGCCACAACAGCAAACAATGTTATTGATTGTATAAATAAAAATTTGCACAAGGCAAATCTGATCTCAGAAACCACTCCAGGGTATCTACCGAAAGCACAGCAACTGCAGACAGACTGGAAACAGAAGGCTCAAGAAAAGGCAGAATCGATTAAAAGATTAACTAAGTTGAATTGGGATTCTTACTAGGTGTATTTGGTAAAACCACACAGCCAGTGCATGACTCTCAAATGTATCATCAATTATGCCGAGAAGATGGCGCCAGCTCTTGTCGATTCCGTTTTCACATAACAGTTAAAATCAGAAGTCGGCCAGCCTACTCATCTCAAACAAATGTTGAACGCTTGCAATTTCAAAGAACAGATTCACAAATAGTTAGTTGTTAGTTTTATTTTTAGATTTAGTATTAATTTTGCTTTATTTTTGCCTAAAATAAAGACGATCATTTAAACCGTATCCTACATTTTTGTAATAAATTATTTTTAGATTTAGTTAGTAGTATTTAAACCATTCTCATGCATTTAGAGAAGGGTCCTGAAATCTGTCAAAAACTTGTCCTCAGAACATGCACTTTTGCACCCTCCGAGGAGGTTTTGATGAATGAATGGAACATGATTTATTGATATCTGCGTTTAATATCTACTACTGATGTTGCACTTTTGTACTCTTAGTGGATGTTGGATTAAGAAGGGATAAGTCATTATTGCTTGAAGCTCATGAGTAGAACTAGTTATAAATGGTACTTTTATCTCTTAACTATTTCTGCATTTGTGTTAAAGTGATATTCATGTTCAGTTGTTTGTATATTGATGCTTGAATGCTTGAGTTATCATTTGGCACTTTTGTACGGTGATAGCTATTTATTTATGCTTAATATATGAGCGGCTTATTATGCGATATGTTTTTCACAACTGTTTCATCTAACTTTTTATATGAAATGATTTATCTTTATTGAATTCTTTTCTTATAACAGTTGAATGATCTTTATTACCAATTGTTATTTGAAATCATTTTAGATCGCATAACGGAAAGATTACATCTCGGGTTAGTGTAGAATTAGACATTTCTATTTATTAAAATACAATTGCATGTTTTTAGATTAGAGTTAGAATAAAAGCATTTCATTTAGGAACTTTTAGAAAGGAAATATCAATTCTCAACACACACACATATATTGGGAAACTGGTCCCATTATCCCCAATCAGACCCACTATACCAAACGAAAAATGAGCTGCTAACCAAGGTCCGGACCGGGTGGGTATCCCCCTTGTTGTAGACCCGATTTTCGGGGCTTCAACACATAGTAAATCTCAGCTCATGTTTACCCTTGAGAGCTTGTCAAAGCGCGTAAATGTGGGGTGAGGTGTTACAAAGTGCATGGAAAAAATCCTAGCTTGAGCTATACTCCTCTCAGTAGTCATTACCTAGTTCATATTGTATCGTGCTCTATATAAATAAAATGAACTTATAAATGTCTCAACCTTGATGATAAGTAAATTGTTGCATCTTTAAGGGGGGATTGGAAAGCATTAAGCAAGTTGGTTACCCAAGCTATGCAAGAAAGAAAAATAAAATCATTAAAGTAAAAGGCACATAAGAGAGGTGGTAAAAATAGGCCGAGGAAAGGGGAATCTGAGGCCCCCATAATCACTTCTCTTCATATCATTACACTCAAGGTGTTGGACCTCATTCAATTGTTACCATGACAATGACATCTTCCATGAAGTCTTTCCCATTCCATGCTCAAATTTAATCGCATGCACATATGGATTTATGTTCCTCCCTAGGAATTGTCCTTCCCCTTGTGGTTGGAAGCATATAATAGGGCTAATTGGACATAAGTGCAGTAATTTGCTTACAAATCATCAACTATGAAGACATTTGAAGGCAAGGCTCGTGTGAATCATTTTGGTGCTCTTTGCATTAAATATGGTCCACTATGATACTTTTATGGTTTATTTACGTAATTATATTTATCTTACTTGATCTTGAGGGCATGTCTCAGGTGTTTTCTTCTAGATGCATTGGATATTCCTTCAAAGGTGGCTTGATACATTTTCAACACTTTGAAGAGGATGTCTAGCCTAGCACGAGAGCACTTATGACCTTGTAGCCACAACTTTTCCCACAAAGAGATGAGTGTTGGGCCTTGAGGATCCCTTGCATGGATGCATGAAACCTCCTACGCCTCTAAATGTTGAAATGATGAGCTAAGAAGTCGGGGAATTATAAAGATTGATGATGTATCCAAGAGGACCTAGGATACCCCCAAGTTGGCCTTGCACCTTCTTGATTGGCGTTGCCTTGTTCCAAAACCCAAATGACGATGATGATGACTTGAGACACTTTGGGAGGGATGATAAACCTTCTCTTTATGATGACATCATACTCTAGGGTTGCAACGTATGAGGATGATTACATCATACCCTGGCCCTTTATGTAGGCAATGCATATATTAATGTTTAAAATGTTAAAACTATGATTTTATGCATGTTTTACTCTCAATTTTACACTTGACTTTTAGGTCTTATTTGTTAAGTGACACAAGAATAAATGAGACTTATATGTCTTTTTATAAATAAGTGTTAGTTTGAATTGTGGTGTCAAGAGTAAATTTTACTAACACAATTGTGTTCACAAGCAACCACTAAAATTTCAAGATAAATGACATTTAAAGACCATTAAAATAAGAAATGAATATTAGTCATTATATTTATAATAATTTCAGAACTAACTAAATATTTTCTATAAATATGAAAGAAATATTTATATATTTTTAAATATATAAATATTAATTATTATATTTATAATAATGCTAGAACTAACTTAATATTTTTAAAAATATTAAAAATATTGAAATATTAATCATTATATTTATAATAATTTCAGAACTAACTAAAAAATATTAATAAGAAATGAATATTAGTCATTATATTTTTAATAATAATTAAAATATTTTAACCTATCATTAATATAATGATTTGAAATATCAAACCTCACATCAAAATCTACAATGACTATAATGAGATAATGTTTAGTTCAAACCTCACATTAAAAAATTTAGGTTCCTATGAGATAATGTTGAGTGAAACAGGGGCAGCTCCCATCTAAGCAATTGCCATGATGTGTCTTATAAGGTAGGTACCTAAAGAGAATGGAGCAAATGGGAGAAGGTATGGCCGAAAGTTATCTTCAATGAAGGTACGAGTGAAAGAAAGAAATCATGGATGAGACAAAACAACAAATGGATGCAAAAATGGAATATTTACTTGAATGCATGTCCCACAAATAGCAAGAAGTTAAAGAATTTTGTGCTGGAGAAGTTCCGTAAGGGTATATGGGGAAAAGAGTTGGGTAGAAAAAAGAAGTATTATGTTCAGGAATTCAATCCCACTTGTGATCTCGAACAAAAAAAATACATTGGAGCTAGCATTCTGTGGAGGGAAAATGTTCTTATTGCTCAATTAAGAACTAACTCACAAATGTTCTTATTGCCCAATTAAGAACTAACTCACATCAACTTCGGTGTGAAACGAGACACTGGAAGAGACCTAAAGAAGCTTGGGAAGAAAGGGTATGTAATTTTTGCACTTTTGGGTCAGTTGAATCAGAAAAACATTTCATTTTGGAATGTGACGCTTTTAGAGACATTAGAGATAGTTAACGTAGTATGTTAGCATCAATTCCGTGGCATTGTCTTTTCAGTGATGGAACTCTTAGAAGGCTGGGTCAACTCATCATCAATTTGAGTAAGAAAATGATTGAATTACAAAAGGCAAAAAAACAAGGAAGTTGTTGGTCCCATAAACTATTTTTAGTCACGTGGACATTAAAATATCATTCATTCATAACTAAATTTGAAACCTCATTTATATAATGTCTAAGAACATCAAAATCCACAATATATGATATTGTGGAATCATAAATAACCACTATATTTTATGATTTTTTTATAAATTAATCTTTATATTATTCAACAATTTTTTTTAATAAAATAAAACTTTAAACTCATAAATTTAATGATTTTGGATAGTAAATAGCAAATATTTTTATAATGTTACCTCACATAAATAATGATTTGAGACATAAGTTTAAAATACTTCTGGTATTAAATAAAAGAAAATTCTCATAAAAACAAAGTATTAATTAAAAAATAATAAATATATTTTATTAATATTAATTTATAAAAATAATAAATTTTCATTCACGTTATTTATTTATATTTTAAATAACACTTTAATGTATTGTTTTACACGTGTTATGATTTTGGTGAAAAAGCACTTGACTAGAGATTCATCGAGAACATGGACAAAGAAGCGCTTAATTATCCATGGAAGATACTACGAGCAAGCTTACTAAAACCAGAATGGAGGGACAAGAGCTATTAAGTGGTTTTCACCTCTATCTAAGTGGTTTTCACCTGATGTGTACAGCTGTTGTTTCCAATTAACCAAGACCTTTTAACAAATTTTAAATTTTAAATTGAAGCAATGCCCATGCTTTCTTGAAAATTTGACTTTCAAAATAAAATTTCAGAGAAGCTAACCGTTAAGAAAAACATAAAAAGATGGCATGATTCATTATATTTACAATTCAAGTCTCAATTTCATTGATGTATATTTCGGTTATCTCTGATCTTCTCTCAGGCATTGGTGGTTTGGCATGTTATGATTGAATGTGCGGAGCGCTCCATTTTTCTTTCTGTGCGTTTGTTCCTTTTTTTTTTTCTTTTCTGTGGGGCTATGCTTGTTTGTATTGTATGTTATTGCTGTGGTTATGCATGGTGTGTTTGTGAAATCAACGCCTGTGAGTGAGAGCATAGAACAGAGAGGAAAAGTTTCCCAAATAAGAGCAGAGAGGGAAAGATCCGAGGCATTCTGGCCGTTCAATTGCTGAAGCAAACCGGCCACGACAATCTCCATTCCTCTTTTTGTTGGATGGATGAGGTGAGGGAGATTTGGGTCCGTTTGTAATTTGATTTGATTTTTTAATATTAATTGCAATTGCTATAGATAATTCTCTGGTTTTTGTTTTAATAACCCTGCAAACTTTCTTTCTTAGTTAATGGTGTTTTTTTAGGTTATCTATTTTCTGTTTGAAGCTTTTCTTGGACTGTATAGGAATTTCATCTAGGAAAAAGAGACAGCTAGAGCAGAGAGGAAAAAGCTTTTGAAGAAGAGCACAGAGGAAAAGGTCCCGAGGCAGAATAAAGGAGCAGAGAGGAAAAATCTTTTGAAGAAGAGCACAGAGGAAAAGGTCCCGAGGCAGAGGAAAAGAGCACAGAGGAAAAGGTCCCGAGGCAGAGTTACTGTTGGTTCATTCGATCGCTGAACTAAACAGGTCAAGATAATCTCCATTCCTCTTCTTGTTGGATTGTTGGATGGATGAGGTGAGGGAGATCTGGTTTAATTTGTAATTTGATTTTTTGATTTCTTAACATCAATAGCGATATCTAATAACCTTGCATACTTTCTGGGTTAATGGTGTTTGTTTATTTATTTATTTTCTGTTTGAAGCTTTTCTTATGAAGAAGTTGCATAACTCTAAGTGAAAATGGCGGGAAAATATTCTACAAGGTACATTGTATCTGCTTCCCACTACATCTTTGTGCTTTTTTCAGATTTGATTTTTTTCAATAACGCAATTGCCATCTGTAATTGATTCATTAATTTATTTCTACATTTTTTTCGTCTGATGGTGTTTTGTTTGTTTAATTCTTTCTACTTTCAGAGCATCTGCTAACACATATAAGTCCCCTGGTTACCAGAAACGGCACGTTACCAGGCGTTTTGGGAAAAAACGGTGCAAGAAACGTAACGGCCGGGGAAACGTCGTTCTGTACGGTCGTTTCCGTTGTCAGCGCCCAAAAACCGGTTTCTTGCGAAACGAGTTGCCAAACTGACTGTTTCTTACCACCGTTTCTCCACAGTTTCCTCTGGACTGGCCTTAACGAACTGTGAAACTGGTTGTTTCTGCCTTAACTGCTGTTCAAAACTCAAGTAATCTGTTCCAAAACTACAGAGGGTTTTTTTATAGATTGTAAACTCATTAAAACGGGTTTTTTTATAAATTGTAAATTCATAAAAGCTCAAACTCTCCAGCTCTGAAACTTGAGTGACTATGTATAAACTATGCGTAGTCTGTTCTAGAGGTTTTTTAATCAATTTTAAATTCATAAGAACTCGAACGCTCTAGTGAAACTGTAGTTGATCATCTATAAACTGTGCGCATGGAAAAAAAACTCCAGTTGTTATTGCGGGAAGCAATGTTCTTCAATTATTTAAGAGGCAGAGCAGAGTCTAATACCATTCACCGGATACAAGGAAAGCGCAGATTAGCGCCAATTGAGCAGCTTCATGCAGCGAGTTAGCTTCAGCGCCATTTCAATCTCAGCGATCTCAGCGTTGGCCCTTCAGCAATTTCAGCCCTCAACATCGATCTCATCTTTCAGGTGAGTCCATCAGACTACTGATTCCTAAAAATTTGATTGGTTGTGAGGTAAACTTTGTAAAGAATTTGTTGTAAACTTTGTAAAGAATTTGTTTAAATTTCTATGAATCTGTATGAATCTGTATCTGCGCAAGTGGATTTAAAATGATCTACATATGAATGTTTGTTTACAATTTCACAAGGTGAAACATTGATGTTTATGATTAATGCTTTGTTTTATATTGTTAACATATAATTATGTTTTTTTCTCTCTCCTCGTTTCTTATATGCGAAACCTCTAAACACCGTTTCTCGTACCGTTCTCGTTTCTCGTTTCGTTTCCCGTTTCTCGTTTCTGCTAACACATATAGACTAAGGAAAGGGCAGAGCGAGCATCACTGCTATGGAGCACTATTCGTAAGGTACCATGCAATCCCTTCCCCATATCTTCTTGCTTGTGTTGTTACAATTCAAAACATTTATGATATCAATTTTTTAAAATAAAAATACAGAAGCTATTCTAAATTTCTGGTGAAGTAATAATAAAAATAGTGATAAGGATTAGGTTAGCATGTGACTCCAAATACAATCAGACAGTCTTAAGACTACATGCAAACAAACAGATTGGCGTGTTTTTTATATAATCTTGAAATTAGAAAAAAGAGCTCAACGATTCGGTTGATTCTAAACCCAGATATTGCTTCTTGGTTATCTTCAAATAAAATTTATTCACTTAAAATGGAGCTGGGTTTCTGAGAATCATATGTGCAACGGGAGCAGGGCTCACGAGAGTTATATATAGGACGGGAGCGGATATTACTTCATACTTCGTCTGACTCGTCCTGAAGTCATTTCTTCCATTAAATTATGGAATCCGAATAATGAAGATTGAAGTGCTAGAAGGAGAGAGCCTTTAATCGTTTTTCATTACCATATTACCATCAGTAAATATAATAACTTAGTTCAGAATTACTCCTAATACATAATGAGGCCTGACATTTACGTTTGTTTTCTCATTAATATACTTTCCTTCTTTCTATTCAGGAAAACCACACTCCTTTCTGTTTGTAAATATAATAACTTAGTTCAGAATTACTCCTAATACATAATGAGGCCTGACATTTACGTTTGTTTTCTCATTAATATACTTTCCTTCTTTCTATTCAGGAAAACCACACTCCTCTATTCAGGAAAACCACTTTCCTTTCTGTTTATTTATTTTAGCTGACGTGGTCGATGAACATACGTGCTATAAATGCTCACGGTGTGTCGCTTTATTTTTATCTGACGTGTACAGTAAGACCGGTAACGAGCCATGTTTTCAATAAGTGAAGTGGTCGATGTGTTGGTTTATTTCGTCTGACATTTATGGTAATTATATTTACTTGAATGCATGTCTCACAAATAGCAAAGGAATTAAAGAATTTTGCGCTGGAAAAATTTCGTAAAGATATATGGGGAAAAGAGTTGGGTAGAAAGAAGAAGTAAGGTTCTTATAGCTCAATTAAGAACTAACTCACATCAACTTCGGTGTGAAACCGGACGGTGGAAGAGACCTAAAAAAGCTTGGGAAGAAAGGGTATGCACTTTTTGCACTTTTGGGGCAGTGGAATCAGAAAAACATTTCATTTTGGAATGTGACGCTTTTAGAGACATCAGGGACGCTTACCGTAATATGTTAGCATCAATTCCGTGGCATTGTCTTTTCAGTGATGGAACTGTTATAAGGTTGAGTTAGCTCATCATCAATTTGAGTAAGAAAAGGATTAAATTGCGGAAGGCAAAAAACAAAGAAGTCGGTGGTCCCATAGACTATTTTTAGTCTTGTGGACATTAAAATATGATTCATTCATTCATATATAAATAAATAAATTATTTAATTAATAAAACAATATAATATTTAATAAATAAATTATAATTATTATAATTTTTTTTGGATTGTGCATATTAAGTTGGACACTTTAATTTTTAGAAAATCAACAAGTGTAAAATAATCAGTAAGGATAACTTAAATCCCTCGTATAATGCGTAAAAAAATAACGAAATTCTTTTGGAATTAAAAGTAATTTAAAAAAATTAAATGATAAATTTAAATCCATCGTATAACTTGTAAAAAATAACAAAACTCTTTTGGTTCTGAATATTATTGTTAACATATTTGGGTGAGCCAATAGCAATCAAGTTTTCTTTGAAAATAAATATGACGTGTCGTGTCCTTAAGGGAAATGCGGTGTAATCAAAGTTAAGCACCTTAAAGCGACCAGCAAGTTTGACGTCCTCTAGTTCCACATTCCAATGAAAGCAGCATTACTTTCTTACTCGGAGCCATGACGAGAAACCTCCAGCTACAGGACGAGAAACATGAGGCTTAAGCAGCAAAGCCAGGAGTTAGAACACAGACAACATAGGCAGGAGCAGTGATTAAAGAGATAGAGGTGGCTGCGAGGGGAGAATTAGTCGGAGTGGATTTTGTTGTTTAATTACTTGATCGATGAGTCGGTGTTTCATTTCACCAAGTGGGTCAGTGTCTATTTTGGAAAAATTTCACATCATTGTTTTAGCTTGCAGAGGCAAAAACTTTTTTTTTAATGTTATTATTGGGGAAATTTTCACATTGTTCTGTGGGAGGCAAAATCTGTTATTATTGTGTTTATGTTTGATGTCGGTGTGAGATTAAGAGCATGGTACAGAGGAAGAAGTTCCGGAACCAGAAAAGAGAGGGAAAATTCCTGAAGCAGAATTATTTATTTCTGAGCTGTTTGATAACTGAAGAAAACTGGCCAACACAATGGCAATTCTTTTTCTCAATGGATATATAAGGTGAAGGAAATTTGATTTCCTTATATCAGCAGCAATTGCCATATTTAATAACCTTAATTATTTCTAGGCTCTTCGCGTTAATGCTGTTGTCTGTTTTTTTAATTTTTTGTTTCCAGCGTTTCATCGACTATGCAGAGACCTTGCATGGCATTGAGTGAAAAAGGCTGAATCATATTCTACAAGGTACATTATAGCTCCTTTTCAACACTTTTTTTTTTGGGGTGCTTATTTGTAGTGTTATTATTATTTGATTTTTCTAAATTAATAACAATTACAATTTGTAAGTAATTAATTAATTTATTTCTCGATTTTAAGTAATTAATTAATTTATTTCCCGATTTTAATGGCCTAATAGTGCTACCTCTGTTTATTTGTTTTTGCTTCCAGTGTTTTTGTAATTAGCATATGGAGAGGGGGACTGAGTGCCCAGGGCAGAGCGAGCACTATTGCAAAGGAAGGAGTGAGCTGCACTCCTGAATATCTTAGGGCTTGCTTTGTGTTGTAGTTGAGTTGACAACATTTATATGGGGTTAAAAATGCAAAAACTATTAATTTATTTCTCGATTTTAATGGCCTAATAGTGATGTCTCTATTTATTTATATTTGCTTCCACTGTTTTTGTTAGCATATGGAAAGAGGGGATTGAGTGCCCCGGGCAGAGCGAGCACTATTGCAAAGGAAGGAGTGAGCAGTACTGCTATGGAGCAATGATTTTAAGGTACTCTGCAGCTGCTTCCCAATATCTTCTGGCTTGCTTTGTGTTGTAGTTGAGTTGATAACATTTATATGGAGTTAAAAATACAAAAGATATTCTGAATTTCTTGCTTAGTGATTAAAGAAACAACAATGAGAATTAGGTTAGCGTGTAAATGTTCTCTAACTCAATCATAATAAAACATAGGGACTTTTGACAAACAAACTGAAATAAATAACATGTGCTCCATGTTAGAGACTCCATATAATCTTAAAATTCATGAAACTAACCCAAAACATCATCCAAGATGGGTTGTCTTGTGGTGCAAGCAACCCTCTTCAAACTGGGCACCTTTGTTCATCCTTAAAGTCTCTTGAAAGCTCCCTCACAGCACATAGAGGTCCATCAACCTCCCAACTTGTGTACAACAAGATAACATATAGTCCCCTTCCAAATGGATATGCGGACTCCAAGACTGCCATGTGTCTTTCAATTTACTACTCAAAGCCATTTTAAATTTGGTACACAACTCCAAGATCTTGGAAGACCAAGATCCCCAAACATATACCTTGTTGCCACTTCCAATGTTGACAGTCCTTGCAGTCAATCACAAAAGGAACAACCCTCCTTACCATCCCAAGGTACAAAACCAACTCCAAAAGCCCTAAGGGATCATTTTCCTTCACCAATCTTGTCTTAATTGAACCTTCAAAAGTGGACACAACACCCTACAAAAAAAACCCTGAAGCAATACCCTACTTCCAATGATCTCTCAAGCATATAACTTGAATCACCCATAAAAGGCAATCAAAAAACCCTAAACTTCCCTTGAAAGGTGCATATGAGGGTCTCTAAATCATGTTCAAAAAATATTCAAACACCCATTAACATCTAAAATGACATAGATCGGCCCAAATAGTGCTCCAGATTAGCTTCAAAACAATGCAGGTCAGCCCAGGGTTTCCACATATGGGTCTGCGCAACACATTTATTTAATTTATTATTGTGCATCATGGTTAATTGCTTGGAACAAAAGACACTTCGTTATACACTGAGCCTTCATTTTCATCGTGCAACCTGAGTTGCTGGCCTAGACTTTCAATCACGCCTTCCGAATTCTGAATTCTTCTTGTACAACAGCCTGAGCGAAATAATCGAGGGTTCTTCTTCCCCAATCTGAAGTTCATTTCAATCTTATCAGCTATGCTAACGTGGGAATCCAAAGCAAGTGAAAAGCTCATTACCGAATCTAAATCCATATCTTCAGCAAAAGAATCACTATTCTCATTATCAAAAATTTCTGGCTCAAAGTCCTTGGCATTATTTGGACCAAGTTGAGGTTCCAGCTCACTTTTTATGCTATCATGGTGATTGACCTTTTCAACAGCAGCTTCCTTTCCAGTATCATATACTGGAGAACCTTCAAAACTTGCAAAATAGCATTTGCGCTTTTGCTCCAATAACATCTCAAGGGCTTCATCATTTGCAAAGTCAAATGCGCACACATTTTAGAAATCATTATAGTATTTAACCAATTCCTGTCCAACTCTGTCATATTCATCAGATTGTTCAAATTTGTCCTTTAGGGCATCGGAATATCACTTTCCCTGATCATGTGAGCCACCAGACTGTTCCCTTCTCGGGTTATCCCATTTGTTTTTATGACTGTCATCAAAGCCTAGTGGCTTTTTTGAGGCATGGTCCATTTGAATTTTTATCAATGCCATTGTGGGGATGCTCTGTCACTCACATTTTCAGAATTTGTTGGTTTATATCCTTTTTGTCTTTATGGTCACGGCCAACCTCTTCATCAAAATCTGGAGGATAGTCAGAACACAGGAAATATGACTTGTCTCAACTTTGTGCAATGAGTAAATCTAGTTCAAGGTGTTCATTAGTGTTTTTATTTTTTGCATAGTTCTGCTAGATCTATGGCAACCTCCTCAATGATTTCAAGAGGATTGTCTTTCATAGCTAGGTGTCGTTATCTCCCAGAGCACAGGTTTTTAGCCTATTTAATACAGGGCATCAGAAGAACACCTTACCTAAACAGGCATTTAGTAGCAAACACCATAGTGAGGCATAACTTCTCCTACACACAGATTTAGAATATTATTATATCTTCCCTCATGGCAGTCCGGGATTGAATTTGAAACCTCTGTCTTCGGTAAAAACCACACTCCTCTATTTGTCGAAACCACATTCCTTCTTCCTTTGTACAGTGAGACCTGGTTACCACCAAGTGATATGTAGAATTTATTATTTTCTCTGACATGTACTGTGACATGTACCGTGAGACAAGAAACCAGAGCACGACCCACCTGTTCAATCGGCTAGCTCAAGCATGATTGAATATGATGTAGCATATTCAGTAATAGTTTAAAAATAGACGAAGTTATTTTCTTAAAATTTTACTGTTTGTTAACCAAATAGAAATGGTTATGTGTATTAATGGAATGCATATGGTTGTAAATATTTAGTTTGCTATTGAAAAGTAATCGTGGGTTGAAATCTAAGGATGCCACCTTCAGGAATAAGGATGGGTATTATCAATTAGGAGGGGCCTTAATGCCATATTTTAAGGGCTTATCTGTCGTCTTCGGGACCCGTCCTATCTTTTCTTTGCCCGGCATCATATGGATGGGAAAGAAAGAAAATTTTAATTTATATCGATGAAATAATATAATAGAAATGAATTTATTTATTTTATATAGATGAATTAATTTTATAATATATGTAAATGAAATATAATTACACTTTTTGGTACATTGAATTGGAAAATATCGAATAAGGTATAAAGATGGCATATTAAATTATAATTTAGTATAAATGTAAAGACATAAGTAAATTTAGTATACATGTAAAGAAATAAGTAATATATTTTACTGTTTTTTAGTATGTTTGCTTGTTAGTTCATGTAAGTCTTGAGTTAACTATTAGAGTAATATGTGGCTTGACTTATAAGAATTTAAGTAATTAGAAGTATTGAATTTATTTTAAAATTATATGTAAATTTTTAAATTGCATTAAGTTATTTAAGTTATTAGACTTTAAATTTTATATAAAAATTTGAATTTAAATTACATTTAAGTTATGAACTTTAAATTATATATAAAATTTTGACTTTAAATTATATATAAATTTTTAAATTGTATTTAAGTTATTAGAAATAAATTTATATGTAATGTAAATTTTTAAATTGTAAAATTTTTTAAAATAAAATATAATATTTTAAATCGAAATAGATTTAGGGATTTCTAAGTGAAAAATGTACATATAAATAAAGTTTTGGAATAGTTTTTATAATTATAATTCTTTTCATATTTAATAAAATAAAATATATATTTATAATTTATTTATTATTTTTAATAAAAACAATATCTATTTATTATTTATAATTCATTTAAAATATTTGTAAATAAAAAAATAAATTACTTTTCTACTCATATATTTACTATTTATATTATTTATAATTCGTTTAAAATATGTGTAAATAAGAAAATAAATTATTTTTCTACTCATATATTCATTATTTATATTATTTATGATTAGCTTAAAATATGTGTAAATAATAAAATAAATTACTTTTCTACTCATATACTCACTATTTACATTTTGATTCACTTCTTTAAAATATAAAATATAATGAATGCTATAAACGAGTTAAACTTAAAGTAGATTGAGAATAATGATTTTATAATAACAAATAAATGTAATAATACTAATAATATAATTTCAAAAGAAATTTATTTTTATAAAAAAATCAAAGTATATTACAAATAAGTTATATAAACCTATTTCATAATCACAATTAAAAAAAAAAGAGAAATTAAAGTTATATTATGATCTATTTTCTATGGACTTTATGCTTAGATTAAAATTATAAACCTTTTAGTTTATTTTTTTAATATTTTTACAATTTTTATCATAATTTTGTTTTCTTTTATTCTTTTCTCTCATGGTTGAATTGTTTTTTTTACAATTTTTTTTAATACATTTATATGGTTCTTTTTACATTTCTATACTAATGCTAGGATGATCTTTTAGTCTATAGTTAGGAGTTAATGGTTTTGACATTCCTTTTTTTTTAAATAAAAATTTTATTCATTCTTTCAAAAAGAGGTACATTCGTAGAAAAACACAGGTAGTCTCACCTCGATTAGGTTTGTTAACTACCGCTATCAACATATAAAAATGAAGCATAAAAACATCAAGAGACAGTCCACAACTTGAGAGGCCATAAGCACTAGTAAACACACAAAACAAATAAAATGCCTGTAACCATGCTAATTGTCGGAGGTGATGGAGTTTGGGTTGTCCGGATCTGTTCTAAGAGGAGGTGGAAGACAGAAGGAGCATTGAACGTGCTCCTCGAAATGGGCCATCCACGCCTCCAACTTCTCTACTTTCTCAGATAACAAGTTCTAGCCTCGCCAGACCACCACTATAGGCTCCCGGACATGGCACTAGAAGTAGTGCATTTTGTTCAGAGTAGAAATTAGCTAAGCATGTTCCTCCTTCCTCGCCCGCAATTAGCTAAGCTTTGCCGCTGCCCACGACCCCCATGACATGCCATCCCCCATCGCCCTGAACCACCACGACAAGCCAGACCACCACTCTGCTGACATGGAGGGGTGCGGCTCCCACGACCAATCGTCGAGCCACTTTGCCTCCCACCCCGAGATGTAGACCTTGCACGACCAGAACGCCCCGCCTTGCCACCACCTCGACCACCTGTGGCCACCTGACCCGAGCAATCGCCACTACTTTCACTCCGCCCCGGGCCAACGTTATCGATCGCCATTTCTAATTGAGAGAGGTACATGCCACCCCCCGTGCTGCCCAAATTGGGCTTAATTTGAGAGGAGGAGCGACCTGGAAGCAAGAGATAGATAGAGGCGAACCCATCAGAAACTTCTCGAGTTGTAACTTCCCATAGGGAGAAACACACACCCGCACCAGTGTGACCACCACCAACCAACCCAGAGTGAAAGTGAAGAACCAAAGTTTAACACCCACCACAATCAAAACATTGTCCCACTTCCTAAGACAAACCCACACTAGCCAAATTTCCTAGATTCCAATACACCCACTCCCCAAACACCACCAGGCGTTGCAGGAGCTTGTGAAAGAGCCAAAGAAGGTTGCAATTTCTCCCTCTTTCCAGAACAAAAAGGGTTAACACCTGACGCATACAGGACTAACAAAGCACACATAGAACGAGAAGGTCGTGGTCTTTCTTATATGCGAAAAACCTGACTCGAAGACAAAATATGCAATTGACAATAATGCCCACCCGAAAGCGGAGGAGTGAAAGCCAGCGACGAGACCACTACCTCTCCGAGATGGGGTACCCACTGAAGTAGCGTCTTCTCCATGCAAGGCTCACACTACAATCTCCATAGCTCATCCAAACACCAAATGACCGACAAAAACCCTTGTCACCCGCCATAAAACTCCAACGAACGACACCACCCTCGATAACCAGGGCAGAATGAAATTTCACACAATTTACATTAATCCCTCCTGTACACAATGTATGTTGAGAGGACGGGGAGGCTGATCCTCTCACCTACGACGACACACTCACCATGAGTGCCCACACATTCCCTCAGGAACACCATCAACCCTGTTAATCACCCCACCTGGGAGGTTTTGACATTCTCCTTTCAAAATCAATAAATTATTAATAAAAAAAATGAATATAATTATAATATTTAATAAATAATTTGTATAACAAATTATTATAATACTTTCCTTATTTTTAAGATATAATTTTTATATTTATTAACATGTTTTTAAGATATTATGTTTGTATTGATTTTTTTTATCTATATAATTTAGTATAATCAAATATGATAAAAATGTTATCACATAGTCATAGCAAAAATTCTACAGTTCATGATTTATGGGATTGAGAGGATTCTTAGGAGTTAGTTGAAATTATTAAGGACCCGAACGAGAATTCGTTCACATAACCAATTGTATATAATTGTAAAGCCTCAAAGACATAAGGGACGAGAGTTAGTGAGGAAGAGAGAGTGATAGTGTTTAAGAATTAGAGGAAACAGAGGGGAGGAAAATGTAGGTAATCAAGTCGAGAGGGTCAATCGTCTGTAAATTCCATTTTATGAGTAATTGATTTAAGTTAGTGTGCAAATCATGTCTTGGTATTGAATTTCGTTGGGAACCCTATAAAAAAATTCGATCCTGAAGATACTAGCACCACTCTACTCTTTCTAAGTTATAATTGGACCATATTCTCTGTTATGTGTTAATTGGAATCATTAGATAAATTGATGGTGTAGGGTTTCGATTAAACTTGAAGTAATTACGCATTTAACCATTTGATTGCAAATTTGAATGTTAATTGGTTTTGGGAACCCATATTCTTATGGAACCATAAGCGGTTGAAGACAAATGGAACCTCGCACTTTGTTAGAACCATGTTCTGGTTGGAACCGTGGTCAGAGTGGCAGAACAACGGAACCATGGACGGGTTTTGTAAAACAACACGTGGTTTTCGCACGAAATTGAAGTGTTAAGTAGTAATTGTTGAAGAGGTGCGAAAAGATATGGAGGTGACACGTCACATCTAAAAACCGTTCATTTCACATGTTATGAAAACTTTAAATGTCATGCATGTTAGGTGCGATATCTGTCAGATCTGGTGGGTGTATAGATAGCCATCGGATTCCATGTGCATATTGATTCTGAGAGATTGTTGTGGGAGATCTGGCATCGTTTTGGTATCAGAGCCTTCCTTTGATTTTTTTTCATGAATATTTGAGTCTCGATTTACATAGTTCTGCATTATATGGTCGAATCATTATGTGTCCAAGAAACGAAGGATGTTGGTGTTATTATTGGTTTAAATGAAGCCTTTATTATCATATGAAGCCGCAAACTTATTGTTGGTTTTGAAAAGTTTGTGTAAAATCCGTCACAGAAAGGAGGAGCGATTTTGCTCTGCGTGGTGTAAAATTTCAAGGAGTCTGAGTATGGAAGTAAAATTGAGGTAATGTGTTTTGAAAGTTTTGATAAATCGCTGCATTAAATTCATTTTGTAAAAGATTGTCATGGGAGCATGGTTTGTGTGGAGGCCTGTGTAGAAGAAAAGGTGAACGCAAGAAACGCATGTTTGGTAACAACACCCTCAAGCGTTTGGAGCATCATCATTAACAGGTTCAAACATTCACTGCAGAAGTTAATTTTAAGCAGAAGGATTTTTCCTTGGAGACTACACGCGATAGAATATAACAAGGGAGGCTGAAAAGAGTGTTTATCGATATCTACAACAAGAATTTGAAGTTGCATCAATTGAGATGAGGAATCTAGCACACTAGACACAAAAAGGATTGAAACGTCTTCTGAAATCATCCACGTGCATATCAATCTGTCCTTAAAGAAGAATGGAGTTTGTTCTTACAAGCCAAGAGGTGTATGCGTTTTGAGGGTGATCATAGTAAAGCAGGTTTTATCCTATAAAAGGAAGAATAAGCATGATGAATATTGATCACAGATGGTAGGCTGTGATAAGAAAGGAATATTTTTTTCTACCTGGAAGGGAATTTTTGAGGAGTTTTTATACTCTATTTACGCAGATTGCATGAGAAAGATATGACTTGTTATGTTTGCAGGATATTGTATTGTTGAAATTCAAACCATTTACGTAGAATTATGAACTATGTTATGATTGTATATTTCTAGTGAAATAGATGCTTAGAAAGCAAATAAAGTTATGTGTAAATTCTAATTTGATGAGGTTCAGATTCAAAGCATTATTCAAAGACAAGGACAAATTTTGATCATTCTAGAAATGGGATCCAAATTGATGTGGATTGAAGTCTTGTTGAGATATGGAGAAGCTCTGTTCAGGATTGATTGTTGTGACAGCAGCTGTATGTTGAAAGATTGCACAATGGAAGCATAGAGATTAGAGACAGAACTGCAAAACCAGATTTCCAGGAATAGTAAAAAAACAACAAATAAAGAGATCCTAAAGACATGTGATGTTGGGAAAATGGTATGCATAAGTTTTGATTGAATTAATGATATTTTACAGATTGAAACAGATCAAGGGAGTACAAAAGTTTCATGCTTGCAGGAGACAACCAACCGAGACATAATTTAATTACAAAGGTATGAAAGTTTGCAGCAATTGAATGAATGGAAAAGTTTGGCACAAGACTACAACAGTAAAATTGTAGGGAGAACTTTTGGAAGTTCTTAGAGATTGTAGCAGAACCTTATTCCAGATGAGGCTTGGAATATATAGGGACAAAGGAGTCCTTAAGAGAAGTGGGTGTAGCAAGCAATGAGAGAGCAAGATTGCTCAGTGCAAGTTCTAAGTAAAAGAGGACTTGGAAACCATACAGAGGAGAAGTTTCGTGAGAAGATCAACTCAAAAGGAAGTTGATTGGTTGCATGTGTAGAAGCTCACGCATAAGTAAAGATGGCTATGGGAAGTCATAGGGAAGGTTCAGAAGAAGAGCACAAGATGAAGGAAAAGGGTGCTAAAACAATTCGAAGGAATCATATGAGTCAAGAGGATCTTGACAACGAGTTGGTTGAGATAAGAAAAGAACTCGACGAGTTAACAATGCTGCTAGGGGAAAACCAAAGACAAGGTTGGGTCTTGAAGAAAAAGACAGTGAAGTATTCTAAGTTACAGAGAAGGATATGACAGAGACAAGTGAAGTGGTTGGTTGAAAAACTCAGAGAAACAGAGTCAGAAATGGAAGTTTCTATTTGTGAACCAGAACAGGGGGAAATTCTAGGTGAAGAGGACAATGAGAAAGATTCCATGGACTATTGGAATAGTCCAGAACAATTCGGAGATATGTTGACAAGGGGAGCAAATTAGGCTATGGGGCCTTGTGTTTTTAAATCTCATAGTTTGTATGTGTTTGTAGGATTTGCAGAAGATGATAGACATTCTGGTGAAACTGTCACAAAATTGAATAAAGTTCTTGAGGTGAAGTATGATGGAGAATTCCTTTTAGAGGAGGAAGGTATTGATTTATTGCAACAGAAGGAATTCATAGATGAATTTCTGTTTGGTGTAAGACAGCCAGGTAAAGTTGTTATGGAGTAGAAGCATAATGAAAATGCCATAGTGATATTCCAAGGAGGTACAGAAGACAACATTAATAAATATGATGTTGAAATCAAAGGAATTGGGAAGAAATTATTTGAAGATGAGATGAAAAATCAGGAAAAGCAAGAAAGTTATGTCCTTAGAGACATAAAGGAAACAAAAGTATTAATCCAGCAAGATAAAGATGGAAGCAACAAACAATTTAAAAGAGATGATCAGCAATAGGAAAGTAAATTTGAAGAATGCAAATTTGATTTCGGAAGAGTGAAGAAAGATGTCAAAGAAGATGGCATGGATGAAGAGTATGAGAAAAAAATGGATGAGATAAGAATGCAACTTAATTTTCTGATGAAGTTGTTCCAGAGAAGTAAAGAAAACCAGAGAAATGGTTATGCAATGAGAAAGAATGTGAAATGGTATAAGCTACAAGAGAAGAGAGAGCAGCAAGTGAATATGCAGTTAATAGAGGAGCTGAGGAAACTTGAGCAAATTATAGATGTTCAATTGAGGACAGAGAAACTCAAAGGAGTGGAGCTACAGCAAGACAAAGCTGCTGAAGAAGAACAAGTTTCTTTTGAACTTGAAGATGGACCAGGGATATTTGAATCATCAGTTGAGGCAATTGAGCCTCATGATTTTGAAATTGACAATTTGTGTATTTTTGCAGGTGATAAAGAAGAGAGACAAAATTTGAGTTTTGAGACTGTTAGATCTCATGAGGAAACTCATACACAATTGGAGGAACATATTATTTTCCAGCATAGTGCTAAAGTTGGAAACAGAGGAAGTTTGGCTCACAATGATGAGAAAAAGCAAGAAGAAAAATCAAGGGATAACAAGTACTCAAATGCTATGCTTGAGAAAGTTGAGATGAAGACCACTGAAGATTTTTTGAGTCGTGTAGAAGTCTTGGAACAGAAAAGAGATTTGATGACAAATCATCAAACAATACTATTGGGTCTTATGATTTTAAAACTGAAAAATTTGGGGGTGATTGCAGGTTTTGAAGATTTTGCAGGTGATAGAAAGTCACTGGAAGCTATCATAAAGATGAAGGAAGAAATAAAAATGTACACAAACATTTCAAAGAAGCAAGATCAAAATTGTATTCTGATGAAGGATAAGGCTATGTTATCTAATGAAGAGAGCCAAGGAAAAGCACATATACAGTTGGTTAGTGAATAGGAGAAAGAATTGGAGTTACTAGAGAATTGGTTGAAAGCACCAGTAGATAAGAAAGAACGTGATGAAGATTGCAAAGGATCTGCAACAGTGGAAGAAAATGTTACTACAGTCAGGGAAATGAAGAGCAAATTATTTTTTGAAAGTAAATTTGCAGAACAACAATTGGATATTGCAGAGGAAAATATCTTTAATGATATTCAGGAAGTTTGGGTGGCAGCAATATATACAATAGTATTTAGAGAAATCTAAAAAATAATAGCAGAAGTTGAAGAAAAAGAAGGCAACAAGAGTTTTGAAACTCATACATAAGGAAAAGGACAGTAGCAGCAAAGTAATTTGGATAGAAAAATAGAGAATTTGATGAAGCTTACAAAAAATGAACATAAGGAAAGGAGATGCAAACAGAAAATCATGTGGATAAAAAGCTGGACTGTAACAAACATTGAAGGAAAAGCCAATGGAGTGTTGCAAACAAAGATATGGAAACTAGGAGAAGCAAGGAAAGACAACATAATACTTAAACAACAGTTGAAAGAAGCAAGGAAATCACTAAAAAACAGAGTTTGGAATCCTGGAGGTAGCAAGTCATTGAGACTTGTGGATGTTGCATTATTACAGAAAAACAACAGACCTCATAGACAGGAGTCTATGGAAAATTTTCTACATGGGGAGTCTGATGCAGGAGCATCCTGCTCAAATGTCATTGGTTATTTAGGAAGGCTTAGGGGATCTTATGTTTTAAAGAGATTTGGTTCTTTAAGTGTATTTTTAAATGTTTTGAGTGATTTATGTGAGAGCTTTAAAATAGGATTAATTCAATATTGTGAAGCATAATTGTAAATGTTCTTGAATGTTGGAGAACATGAGAGAATTAGGACAGTTGAGAGCTCATAGAGATTGAGAGATTTGGAAATTAATTGTAGACCTTAAATTAAGAATTAGTTCATGATTTATGGGATTGAGAGGATTCTTAGGGGTTAGTTGAAATTATTAAGGATCTGAACCAAAATTGGTTCACATAACCAATTGTATATAATTGTAAAGCCTCAAAGACATAAGGGACAAGAGCTAGTGAGGAAAAGACAATGATAGTGTTTAAGAATTAGAGGAAACAGAGGGGAAGCAAACTGAGGTAATTAGGCTGAGAGGGTCAATCCTCTGTAAATTCCATTTTATGAGTAATTGTTTTAAGTTGGTGTGCAAATCATGTCTTGGTATTGAATTTCGTTGGGAACCCTGTAAAAAAATTTGATCCTGAAGATACTGGCACCACTCTACTCTTTCTGAGTTATAATTAGACCATATTCTCTGTTATGTGTTAATTGGAGTCATTAGCTAAATTGATGGTGTAGGGTTTCGATTAAATCTGAAGGAATTATGCATTTAACCATTGGATTGCAAATCCTAATGTTAATTGGTTTTGGGAACCCATATTCTTATGGAACCATAAGCGGTTGAAGATAGATGGAACCTCGCACTTTGTTAAAACCATGTTCTGGTTGGAATTGTGCTCAGAGTGGCGGAACAACGGAACCATGGATGGGTTTTGTAAAACAACACATGGTTTTCGCATAGAATTGAAGTGGTAAGCAGTAATTGTTGAAGAGTTGCGAAAAGATATGAAGGTGACACGTCACATCTAAAAACATTCCATTTCGCATGTTATGAAAACTTTAAATGTCGTGCATGTTGAGGTGTGATATCTGTCAGATCTAACGAGTGTATAGATAACCATCAAATTTCACATGTGTATTGATTCTGAAAAATTGTTGTGAAAGATCCAACATCATTCTCTATATTATTATTAATTAAATTTATTAATATTCATAATAAATATTATAAATTAGATTATTTATATTCATGATGTAATTAGATAAATATATCAAAATATATAACAAATAATTATAAACAAAACTAAAAAAAATGTTTATTTACCCAATTTAATTATCCAATCAATTATAATTTAAAATTAATTTAATGGTATAACATTTTAAATTTAAATCTTTATATTTTTATTATTTTCTACTTCAATTTAAAGATAAATTAATTATCTTTAAATCAAATGGCAAGCGCTTTTTCATAATGATGTTATTTATTTATTTTTAAAGCAAAACACTTCAATGCATTATTCTATACATGTGTCGTGATTGGTGAAAAAGGCATACATGCCCTTATAACCATCTTTTAGAACAATGATGAGGAACATTATAAAAACACGGATTGACCGACAAGGTTCTTTTAAGTGGATTGCATCTCATCACAGAAAAACATTTCATTCTAGAATGTGAGGTCTTCAAGGACACCAGAGAAAACTATGCAGGTATTCTGGCAGCTAATTCTTGGGATAATCTATTCAGCAAGAGTTTGTCGATACGCTGGGAGTGCTCATTGTAAAACTTTACAGGAAAAGGGCCGAATACAAGAGTCAGATAGAGAAGCAATCTGTCCCATAGGCTATTTTTAGCCTCGTGGACATTAAAAAATCTTTCTTTCTCCAATCAATGGCGAACGTGAAACTTTTCATAATTTTTGAATTTTAAATTGAAGCCGGGCAAAAATCAGATTTAAAAAAAGCTAACCGTTAAGAAAAGCAGGAAAAGCTGGCATGGTTCCCTATATATATATATATACAACTCATATCTCAATTTCGTTGACGGTTTCACTTTTCTCTGATCTTCTCTCACAGGCGTTGGTGGTCTGTGTGTCGTGATTGAATCGGTGGAACGCTTCCGTTTTTCTTTTTCTGTTTGTTCTTTTTTCTTTGTGTGGCTATACTCCCAATTTTCTTTTTCTGTGTGTGGGTATGTCTATTTGTTTGTTCTGTATGTTATTGTTGTTGTGGTGCTTATGCGTGGTATGTGTGTGAATTTAAGGTTTGTGAGTGAGAGCAGAGACGGCCAAAGCAAAGAGAAACAAGTTTTCGAAGAACAGCAGAGAGGAAAAGATCATCCCGAGACAGAGTTACTTCTGGGTCGTGGGATCGCTGAACTAAACCGGAGTTGAATGGATGAGGTAAGGGAGATCTGGGTTTGTTTGTTTAATTTCATTTGATTTCTTAATATTAACAGCAATTTGATTTGTTTTCATTTGTTTAGTATGTACATAATTCTCTGGTTGCTTAATTTTATTTAGTTTCTTAATATTAACAGCAATTTGATTTCATTTCATTTGTTTAATATGTATCTAATTCTCTAGTTGTTTTGATAACTTTAAATTATGTCTGAACTTTCTGGGTTAATGGAAATGTTTTTGTTTATTTAATTTATGTTTGAAGTTTTCTTTCTACTAGATATTTTAATTACACAACTTTGAGTGCAAATGGCGTAATAATATTTTTCAGGGTAAATTGGACTTTCTTCTCAATGGCTCTATGAGCTTATTTGTGGTGTTATTCGGCTCTAACAACAACAATTGTGATCTGTAATTAATTCATTAATTTATTTCTTGAATTTCTCGGCTCTAGAGTATATTCTAGCGTGCAGAGTGAGCATCATTGCTATGGAAAAATATTCCTAAAGTAAGTTGTCTTTCTCAATACCTTCATGCTTGTGTTATTGTTAAAGTTCATAACATTTATGAGATAAATTTGTTTTGTAAATTTACAATTAAAATCTACATAAACTATTCTAAATTTCCAGAAAAAAAAACGATAACCTAGATTATGTTAGCAACGGATTCCTCTCCCAAATTCATCATAATAAAACATACTCTCAAAAATCCAGACAAATAAACAGTTCAGCGTGTTTCCTTTTTAGGGATTTTTTTTTACAATCTTAAAATTCTGAAAAGAATCCAAAGATTTAGTATTATATTTTATAATCTTAAGATTTTGAAAAGAATCCAGAGATTTGGTTGATTCTAAACCTAGATATTGCATTTTGAATATCCTCAAATAAAATTGATCCAGGTTTAAGAGCATTCCATGTAAGACTGGAGGAGAGCGAAGATTACCTTGTTTCACACTTAGGCTTATTCTTGCTGAAGCAATTTCATCTATTAAATTAATGAATCTGAATAATGAAAATTAAGTACAGGAAAGAAAAAGTATAAAAGCGAAACATAGAACACTTTGAAAGTGTAAAGGAAAAACCTAAATGATAGAAGACTCCGAACCTAAAAGATGGAAGACTTAGATTGCATCATTTTTAATCTATGAATAAATTAGAGCATCGACTTGCCATTTACGATTTTTCCCTCGATAACATCTTCTCTTTCTTTTTCCTTTCTTTCTAGTGTGTTTTCGTGGTTAACCTTCTCAATTTTATTTTTGAATTTTTGGCTTTCTCAAACATGGTAGCACTGCCATCGTCCACACATTTTTCTATGCTGCTGTAGAACAGTATTATATTTTCCCTCTGCCGAAGCCATGGAAGCTGGGAATTGAACTTGTGAAACCTTTGGCTTTTTCAAAACCAAACATCCTTTCTTTCTGCTTCATTTTTGTACCTAAACTTAAACCTTTGGCCTTTTCAAAACCAAACCTCCTTTCTTTCTACTTCATTTTTGTACCTAAACTTCTCGGTTTTATTTAATCTTTGGCTTTCTCAGACATGACTGCACTGCCATAAATCCACCCAAATTTCTATGCTGATGTAGAACAGTATTATATTTTCCCTCTGCCAGAGCCATGGCAGCAGCTGGGAATTGAACTTGAAACCTTTAGCTCTTTAAAACCACACTTCTTGATTAGTAAAAACCACTTTCCTTCTCATTTATTCATTTTAGATTGTGTATATAAGTGGTATTGTTGTGTGTGTTTATTTTCATCTGAAGTATCCACGTTTTCAATCGATTGTGTCAGGTTTGTTATTTTCTCCGACGCGCTGGCACCCAATGACGACCTATCTGTTCGATCGGCTTAGCTCAGGCATGATTGATGACTGCCATCCTAAATTTCGATACCACACAAAAAAATATACAAGTTATATGTTTAATATTTAAGATTTATTTTTATGTTAAATCGAAATGATGAATCGTGTATGAATCGCAAACAATTGCAATACATTTGTATAATTTTTGAGTTTTTATTTTTTTTTATTTTATGTTAATATTAGAGTATTAGTACATGTATAATATTTATTTAGTTATTAAAAAATAATAATGAGTTGCAATTAAGAACAAGGAATTTAATTTATAATATTTATTTAATTATTAAAAATTTAAAATGAGTTGCAATTAAGAATAAGGAATTTAATTTATATTAATATATGAAAATTGAAGAATATCAATAAATGAAATATATAAATGAACTTTTTGTGTATATTGAATTTGATAACATTGAATTTACATTTTATTTTAATTTAATATAAAAATAAAGAAATGAATAATAGGTTGTTTTGAATCATTTTGAATGGTAAAGAAATTGTATTATAATTTTGAATTATTTTATTTTTATTTGTAACATTAATTGGAATTTCATTTTATCTTTAATAATAATGATATATATTTTAGTAAAGTAACAATTAAAGTTTGTAAAAAAACAATAATTAAATAATGAAAAATAATTTCATAAATCTAATTTTTATTTTAAAATATAATTAAAAAAATTTATTCTAAAATATATTTATATATTTATTAATTTTATTTAAATTTTTAATATTGAATAAATCAGGAATTTGGCTTCTATGATCCATAAATTATGTATCAAATTTTTTGGTGAAAATCACATTCGAGTAAATTGTGTCCACGAGTTTACAACCAGGTAGCGTGGTTCATCATCACGACAAGATGAGAAATCTGATCTAGGACTCAGGTTAAATACATAATAAAGGTGAAAATCACATTCAAGTAAATTGTGTTGGCACGTTTCGAATCAGCCAGTGTGATTCATCATCAGGACAAGATGAGAAACATCATCAGGACAAGATAATAAAAAATATAAAAATATAAAAAGTAAAAAATAACAGTCGTATAATTATTATTATTATTATTTAATTTGATTTCTTATATTCAAATCTTAAAAATAAAATAAAATAAAATATAAAATAATACAAAATAAAATAAAATAAAATACAAAATAATAAAAAATAAAAATAAATAAATAATAAATAATAAAGAAAATAAAAATAAAAAATAAAAGGTATAAATGATGATGATGATGATGATAATTTTGACATCTTAAAAGGCTAGGAAGGTCAGCATTGCAACAAAGATTATGAAATTGAGCTCTAATGTCGTTGTACACGGGGTACTCTAAGAGGAAGTGATTTTCATCCTGGATGTTCATATTCTCATAGAGATGGCAAATCTTTTCCATCCATGGTGTTTTAGGAATTGTCCAATGACCTGTTTCACTATGGAGCTCATGAGAGTTTGTTCTAATCTTGGCTATATTAGTTTTCTTCTTTGAGCTAGTTAAAACAAATAGATACTTTTGATCTTCTAAGGTGGGGTTGATGACATCCTTATAATACCTTAATTTTCTTTTAGTTGCTAAATCTTTCTCACACTACGTTTTTTCTTTGAACTTTGAAGTAACAATTTTTTTTAATGTTATTGATGTTTTGCAATGCAACATCCTTGTTGATCTCCCAATGGTTTAACCAGGCCCTAGTGTCTTTATACCAACCTTGTTTAAGCCTTAGGTGGTTTTGGCTGGAATTTAAAGCTAGCTTAGGAAGTCTACGGTCTTCTATGCTATTGAGCTTGTGCTTGTACAACAGAAGCCTAGTCATATTTAGGCTCTCGATAGGGGAAAGACCCACTTCTATAAGGAGAATAGGATAGGGTGTATGGCTTTTAATTTTAAGGTTATACGTTATAAAACACTTCTGGATTTGCTCAATCTTTCTCCAGGATTCTCTAGAGATGTTGCGACCCCAAACCTCACATCCATATAAGATAACAGGAGTGACTAAAGTTTCAAAGAGGAACTTCTTTCTATCCCACATTACGAGGTTTGTCATTTTACAATTATTTTCAAGACCAAAATAAGCTTTCCACCCCCCATTAATCCTTTTCTGAATGCTATAGTTCCATTTGAGCTTGTGATGAATATCAATTCCTAGGTACTTGTAAGAAGACACTTCCTCCAAGTTACTATTGTCATACATAAAATTAGCGTAAGTGTCCTTCTTGGATTTGATAGTCATAACTTTTGTTTTGTCAGTGTTAACAGACATACCCATGGTAAAGCATAAATCCTTAAGAAGTCTAAGTTGCTTATCAAAATCAGATGGGCACCTTGCGAGAAGAACGATATCGTCAGCATAGAGAAGAAGGATGATGACTATCCCAGCTAAAATCGTGCCAGCACATCCTGGTTCCTCTAAACAACCTTCTAGCTTGTCGATGTAAATGCCAAATAAGGTAGGGGAGAGGGGGCAACCTTGTTTAACTCTGATATTACACTTAATATCTTTCGACCACCCCTCATTGCTCTTTAACTTGGCAATTACATTCTCGTATAACCTTATAGCGGCTGCTCTTAGCTCGAAAGGAACATTTAGCTCTTCTAATCTATTCCATAGGTTATTTCTAGGAACCATATCGAAAGCCTTTATAAAGTCCACAAAGAAACAGAAGAGAATGGATTTATCATTGCGGCATTCCTCCATAATGATCCTAAGCATAACGAGGTGGTTTGTTATTAAGTGTTGCCTTCTAAAACCCGCTTGGCCTTTAGCCCGCTTACCTTCACTCTCAAGCCAAATGCTCAACTTCTTTTCCAAAATAATACCATATAACTTGGCTAAGAGAGGGATGACCATAATTGTTCGATAATTAGAGGGGTTATTTGTATCCCCACTTTTAAAAATTGGGATAATGAGGCTTTGAGTCCAAGTTTTAGGGAACCCTTGCTTGACCGCTTGGTTGAAAATCTTGTGGATGTGGGGATGAGGATAGGACCTCAAATTTTTAAGATTGCTGCCTGGTAACCTTCAATGTCTTTAGCTTTCCTATTTTCCAGGCGTTTAACCCCAAAATTAATGTCTATGTCTTCGAATGAGAAAACTTCTTTCGTTGTGAGTAGGGTTTCAAAATCCCTGGCATTTGGAGATTCATAAATATTTTTAAGATAGGAATTCCAGTGGTGTAAAGCAATTTTATTATTATCTTTAGTTTTCTTAGTTAGAATCTACCTCCAGAATTTCTTAGGAGCCACCTTAGAGAGGTGTAAGAGATTCTTTGTCTTTTACAAATATATTGCCTTTTTTTCCTTTTACTAATAATAAATAATAATAATAATAAAATAAATATATTAAAAATAAATAAATATATATTATTTGAATGTAATTCTATATATATATATATGTATGTTAATAAAAATAAAAAATAAATTATGAAACTGAAAATTAAATAAATAGATTAATTAATTAAATATAAATAAAAAAATAATGAAATTAAAATCAATAATAATAATAATAATAAATAAATAATGAGTAACTAAATAATAAATAGATAAATAATAATAATAAGGAACTAAAAACCAAAAAGGAAAACGAGACCAGAGGAGAGGAAAAGACGATCGAGGAAGAACAGAAAGGAAAAAACCCAATAACTAAGAATGAAGGGCAAGAATCCAGCATCTCCTCACACTCCTTTATAATATTGACCTATACATATTCAGTGAAATATAAATATATTTATATATTTATTAATTTTAATTGAGATTTTTAATAGTGAATATATATATATATATATATATATATATATATATATTCACTAAAATATTTTCCCTTTTATTTTTATATATTATTAATTATTTTATTGAACATTATGGTTTATTTTCTTTACTTCCTCAATTATAAACTTGTTTGGATATCATTATTTATTTTAGTTGTTTCCTCAATTATAAACACTTAACATGTATGTTCAAATTATTTATATTTATATTCTTTTTCTTTTTCTTTTCCTAATCACAACTTTGTTTCTTTATTTTGGTTGCTTGAGCCATGGTTTCATTGTCTTTTTTGTCAATTTTCTATCTACAATATTTTTAAACACTCTTTTGATAATACCATAGCTACTTTTTAATTATATATATATTTAAATTAATTAGTTTATCATTCTCTTTCAAAACCAATAAATTATTAATAATATATTATTAATAAAATTAATAAATATAATTATGATATTAACATAAATTAGTTATTCATAATATATAGCTATAATATTTTTATATTTATTAATATGTAATTAAGATATTATAATTATATAAATTAGATATATTTATAATTACACTATCATATAGTTATAGTAAATATATCATTATATGAGACATAAAAGTTCTTTATAAAAATATAAATCTCAAATTTAATATCATTATCAATAATAATAATAATAATAATATTTTATATTAGATAATTTTTTTATTATAATATTAATTGATGAAAATAAGATACATATTTATATATAAATAAAATAAATATATATATTATTATAGAAAAAATTATTAATAATTTATTTGAAATTATTATTTTTTTAAATATGATTGATAAGTATAATTTTATTTATAAATAAAATAATAACTAAATAAATATAATAGGTTGTTTAAATTTATTTTAAATAATTTATAAAATAAGATTTAATTTACTCTTATTATTTTGATTTTTACTTACTTTTATACATTGTCATACATGAAATTACAAAAAATTATTGTGAAGACTATTATTAGTAATTAATTTATATTAAAAATAATGATAAATTTAAGATAATTTGATGCAGGAGCATCCAGCTCCGAGGAGACAGGAGATGGTTGATCGTCTCACTTGATGGTTTTTATTTGTGGGTTTGGGGACAGGTTGCTAAGCCTGTGGTTATTTTGTGTTATTGTTTAGTTTAGTGTCACAGTTGAATAGTTAGGAACATAACTTGTTTTCTTTTAATTAGTTCATAATGATTTTTCTTTTAATCAATAATACACAGGGTAGAATAAGTTCGGTTGACAGGTTAACTGAACGAAACTGAAAAACGGTTTTATAGCTGTTGCTTTAAAAATGGACAGAAAGGTCAGATAGGGGTTCGGAGTGGTTTACAAAAAAAAGAGAAAATTGAAGAATAGAAAGACTCTGCTACCAGAATTGTATTTTGTCAGAAGTGCTATGTGTTAATATGCATTTCTACTCAGAAACATTTTATTTTTTCTTGTTAGATAAATTGTAGTCACAGAAAGTGTTTTAATACGAATGAATTGAAATTCTACTTTGAAATAAGATTTGGAAAGTACTGTGTGTGTGAGGAAAACAAAATAGCTGTGTGTTTCATAATAAGCGTTAACAGGACACAGGAGCGAAAGAAATACAGGCGCAGTCACGGAAAGCAACAAATAATTATGTTCGACCAGACAAACGAAAGAAGCAACCTACGGTGAAATAGGTAAGGTTACCCAAACCAATACTGAAGCATTTGAATTCAAGAACCATTAAATAACCCATTTATTATACTAGTCGACTTCCAAAATTGAGTTCAACAGAGTTCTGTTACAGTCCAATAGTATAGCAAAATATTACAGAGTAAGAAAAAGGGTTTGAGACCCTAAAAATACAGCTTCAGTTATAAACGACAGACCACGTCATATAACCCTGGCGGGGGTTTGGACGGGAATTGCGTGACGCAAACAAACACACAGAAGAGTAGTTCCAAACCGACGGAAGAGCACAACCAGCAGACGTGCACCAACAGCGGTTGGTCACCATACAGAAAATCCAAGAAAGAAACACGACCAGAGAACAGTCAACCACAAGGTTCGGAAGATTAGGCCCTACCGGAGGGTTTTGTAGCGCCGGTGAACAACCCCAGGGTTTCGCCAAGGGAAACCTGAAAAAGGGAACGGCCAATGCACCTGAGACAGAGCTTGGTCCGGAAACGAATTACACTTGAACCTACAGGAAAATAAAAGGGAGAAGTCAGAGCAGAGTCTTACCGGGTTTCCGAGTTGGAGAGGAGCCGAAACGACAGGGTTTTCGTTGGAACAATCTTACCTGGCACACGAAGGAGCCGAGGGGTTAGGACGGAGAAAACCAGTGGTGAAATTGAAACTGGAAAGAATGAGTTACCTGTTACTCGTTCAGAAGTAGGAGAAACCCTCGTTGTCGGCACTCCGTTGCACCTGCAAATGAGTCCAATAAAAAAATGATACACCAACAGCATCGAAAGAGGGAATAGAGTTAGCCATTTGCAACCCAACCGGAACTCGACAGAGTTTTCGAAGTTAATAACCGAAACTTACCAGGAAACAGCTGACCGACGACGGAGGCAAAGCGCCCATTCTGAGAACTTAAGAAAGGCACGGTAGCTGAAGTTGCCAACGGGAAAAAAATAACGATTTGTGAGCGTGTTCACAAGAGAACAGAGACCATCAGAGGTCGAGGAAACCCTCCTCTCTCGAACCCTCGCACGGGAAAAACAACCAAAAGAAAACCATTTTTTGCATAGAAAGAGCAGTGGCACAAAACTCGGCGTAAAGTAAATGCGTCCGGGATGTGAATCGTTGGCACAATAAACGCAGCATTAATACGACACATGAACCTATAAACCAACATACAGTCCAAATTAACACGGTGGATGACGTGGAAGGCGGTGTCACATTATCCATTGCAGAAACCATAATCCGGAGAATTTTATAAGGTCAACGAAATCATAGACATCAGATCAAGTATTATTGGCATTATTATTTGCACATTATTAATATTGCCACGTAGTGAACCGAACATCCCATCCGAAGGTTGAGGCCTTCGTCATTTTTGGTATCAGAGCAGGTTTGTACAGAACAGGAAAATGGAGGTTGGCAGAAGAGGAAGAGGTAGAGGGAGAGCAGTCCGAAGAGTGGCAGAAGAGGGGCTGCGAGAGGAGATACGGATCTTGAATCAAAGATTGGCGGCGGTGGAAGCAGGGGGAAGAAGAAACCCAGCAGATGATAGTGATGAAGATGCGGTAGAACCTGAAGACGAGTTCGAAGGGGTGACACCTGAACTCAGGTTGTTGAAATATGTGTTGCTGTCCAGTCATAAGCCTAAGCACGAGCTTTCCACTTATGACGGCAGTTTGTCAGCAGAGGTGTTATTAGATTAGCTAAGTGAAGTCAATAAATACTTTGAGTTTGAAGAAACCAGTGAAGATAAGCAAGTGAAATTCGCTGCCACCAAGCTGAAAGGACATGCGTCCTTATGGTGGGACAACGTTCAGGCGGAAAGGAAAAGGTTACATAAACAGCCTATCAGGAAGTGGGCCCGAATGGAGGCAAAACTGAAAGAGAAGTTTTTGCCCAAAGACTATCAGATCATGCTGTACAGGCAGGTACAGAATTTAAGACAGCGAGGAATGACAGTTAAGGAATATACTGAGGAATTCTATAAGTTAAATTTGAGGGCAGGGTACATGGAGGATACCCCAGAGAAAACAGCTAGGTTTGTGAACGGACTGAGAGGAGAAGTATTGGATGAAATTGGCATCCTCTCACCCAGAACTTTGGATGAAGCGTATCAGTTCGCTTTGAAAGCAGAGGAAAAAATCAACAGGAAGCAAAATGCCAGAAGAGGAGGTGGATCTGGCCGAGGAAAGGGGAAAGTCTTTGGTAGGGGCAGAGGTACAGGTTCAACTGAAGAGAGCAGCAGTTCTAAATCTGCAGGAACAACAGAAAAGGACAATAGCACCAGAGGAGGACGACCAGCCCAGCGGGGGAGAGGAGGTGGTCGGGGCAGAGGAGCTGTCCAGTGCTATCGGTGCCAAAAGTGGGGGCACAAATCGTATGAATGTCCTGAAGGTGAACCAGCAGGTGGGAGAGGAACATACGTTGCTCAATCTGAAGAAACAGAGGCACAACCACAAGAAGTGGAGAATGCACCAGAAACTGGTGAGGCCTTAGTGCTGAATAAAGTGCTGCTAAAACCAGCAAAGGAGGTGGTTGACCCGGATCAACGAAAAACTTTGTTCTGGACAGTTTGCAAATCACAGGGAAAGTGTTGCAAGCTGATTATCGACAGTGGGAGCACCGACAATTTGGTGGCTACGGAAATGGTAGAGAAATTGGGATTAAGGAAACAGAAACATCCCACTCCATACAAAGTGTCATGGCTACAGAAGGGGCATCAACTGTTAGTTGACGAACAATGTGAAGTAGAGTTCCAGATAGGCAGATACAAAGACAAGATTGTCTGCGATGTCATGCCAATGGATGTTTGTCACATACCGTTAGGGAGGCCCTGGCAGTTTGACAGGAAGGTGGTGCATGACGGAAGAACGAACTGTTACAAGTTTGTTAAAGATGGAGTCAGACACACACTTGTACCCATCAAAGAGGAAGATACAGCAGAAGCTAGTGGGGTAAAAGCACTGCTGATGTGGGGAAAAGAATTTCTGAAAGAAGTTGATCAGAATGATGTGAATTTTGCTGTTGTGCAGAGACCAAGGACAGTGGTACTGCACACCAAAATCTCAGATTTGCCCGAGGAGATCCAGGAAGTGTTGCAGGAATTCGGAGACATCATAGTGGATGATCTTCCGGATGAACTGCCCCCTAAGAGAGGTATCAGTCACTGTATCGACTTTATACCAGGAGCTAGTTTACCGAATAAGGCAGCCTATCACATGAGTCCCAAGGACCACGAGGAAATTAGAAAACAGGTACAGGAATTACTAGATAAAGGGCTGATTAGAGAAAGCATGAGCCCCTGTGCAGTCCCAACAGTTTTAGCTCCAAAGAAGGGAGGCGAATGGCGGATGTGTACAGACTCAAGGGCCATAAATAAAATTACCATTCGGTATAGGTTTCCATTACCCAGAATGGATGATATGATGGACTGTTTGAGCGGGGCAGCTTATTTTTCAAAAATTGATTTGAAGAGTGGATACCACCAGATTCGAATTCGGGAGGGAGACGAGTGGAAAACAACTTTCAAGACAAATGAAGGGCTGTACGAATGGATGGTAATGCCATTTGGGCTAAGTAATGCCCCCAGTACTTTTATGCGCCTAATGAATGAAGTGCTGAAGGAATTCATTGGGAAGTTTGTAATTGTTTATTTAGATGATATACTGATTTTCAGCAAAACCAGAGAAGAACATTTCAGACATGTTCGAAGTGTGATGAGGAAGTTGCAGCAAAACAAGCTGCTGATTAATCTGAAGAAATGTACTTTCTTTCAGCAGGAGTTGATATATTTGGGGTTCGTAATAGCAGAAAATGCGCTGAAGATGGACCCAGAAAAGATAGCAGCTATAGTTAACTGGCCATCCCCGAAGAGTTTATTTGAAGTCCGAAGTTTTCACGGACTAGCAAGTTTTTATAGGAAATTTATCAAGAATTTCAGTGGGATTTGCGCACCCATGTTGGATACGATTAAAAAAGTAAACCAACCTTTTCGCTGGACAGAAGCAGCAGAGAAGAGCTTTCAGACTTTAAAAGGAAAGATCACTGAAAGGCCAATATTAAGGCTGCCTGACTTCAACAAACTTTTTCAAGTTCGTTGCGATGCCAGTGGTACAGCCATCGGGGCAGTACTTAGTCAGGAGGATAGACCAGTTGCATATTTCAGCGAAAAACTGAATGAAAGCAGACAGAAGTACTCGACTTATGACAAGGAATTCTACGCGGTTGTCCAAGCATTGAAGCATTGGAGGCATTACCTCTTGGGTAATGAGTTCGTTCTGTTTTCAGACAATTCCGCGTTACAGTACATCATGCAACAGCATAAACTGAACCAGAAACATGCAGAATGGGTTGAGTATCTGCAGAGTTTTACTTTCGTGTTGAAACACATCAGTGGGCAAGCCAACAAGGTGGCTGATGCTTTGAGTAGGAGGAGTTTGCTGTTACAGGAAAGTACAATGCAAGTGTTAGGCTTTGAACACCTGAGGGATCTGTATCAGACAGATGCCGATTTTAGGGAGGCCTATGAGGCATGCCAGAACCCTATGTTAAGAAATAGTAGTCCCTGGTTGGACTATAATTTACAGGAGGGATTATTGTTCAAAGGAGGACAGTTGTGCATTCCCGACTTTTCAATGCGGGAGAACATTATTCGGGAGAAGCATAGTGGAGGTCTAGCCGGACATTTCGGCATAGACAAAACTGTTTCACAGGTTGAACACTTTTATTTTTGGCCAAGGTTGCGACGAGATGTACAGAGATATGTGAGCAAGTGTAAAACGTGCCAATTAGCGAAGGGTCACAGTCAAAATGCAGGGCTTTATATGCCACTACCCATTCCAAGCAGACCATGGGATTCAGTTAGCCTGGACTTTGTCTTGGGTTTACCCAAGACACAGAGAGGTTTCGATTCAGTAATGGTGGTAGTGGATCGTTTTTCGAAGATGGCACATTTCATACCTTGCAGGAAGACCAGTGACGCTACTCACATAGCGCACCTGTTTTTCACGGAGATCGTCAGACTACATGGTTTACCCAGGTCCATCGTTTCCGACAGGGATGTGAAATTCACCGGGCATTTTTGGCGAACCCTATGGAAAAAGTTAGATACTCAGTTACAGTTCAGCTCTGCTTACCACCCTCAGACTGATGGGCAGACTGAAGTGGTGAACAGAAGTCTGGGAAATCTGCTACGAAGTCTAATAGGAGAAAATTCACGGATGTGGGACCGTGTGCTTGCTCAGGCAGAGTTCGCATACAACGATTCGCCGAATCGCAGCACAGGTTACAGTCCTTTCCAAATCTTGTATGGCATGCATCCCCGCGGAGTGCATGAACTGCGAGACTTGGGAAAACTTGAAAAACGAAGTGCAGATGGGGAAGACTTTGCCCAGGCAATGAGCGACTTACAGGAGCAAGTGAAATTGAAGTTGCAGGACAGCAGTCAGAAATACAAGCAGAGGGCAGATTCGAAAAGGCGGGAAGTCCAGTTTAATGTGGGGGACGAAGTCCTTGCACACTTGCGTAAAGAACGGTTTCCGAAACGGGAATATAACAAGTTGAAATTCAAGAAAATCGGCCCTTGCAAGATTATTCGCAAGTTTTCTGCAAACGCATATGAGTTGCAGTTACCGCCAGGGATAGGGATTTCACCAATCTTTAACGTGGCAGATCTATTCCCTTATGTTGCTGATACTGAAGATAACGCAACAGGGAAGCCAATGCGGGACACCAGGTCTGAGGAGGATTCTTGGATGAGACAGATGCCTATGGCACAGCCCCCTGAGATCGAGTATATTCTCGACACACAGGTAGTTAGACGCACACGCAGGAAGGAATATCTGCAATACTTAGTCAAGTGGAAGAACCGTCCAATTGAGGACAGTTCGTGGCTCGACGCGACGCAGATACAAAAGGCGGGCTACACAGTCGATGATCTCATGGAGCGGAGCCATGACTTTTTTGCCACCCCGGGAGCCTGATGCAGGAGCATCCAGCTCCGAGGAGACAGGAGATGGTTGACCGTCTCACTTGATGTTTTTATTTGGGGATTTGGGAACAGGTTGCTAAGCCTGTGATTACTTTGTGTTATTGTTTAGTTTAGGGTCAGTTGAATAGTTAGGAACATAGTTTGTTTTTCTGTTAATTAGTTCATAATGATTTTTCTTTTAATGAATAATACATAGGGTAGAATAAGTTCGGTTGACAGTTTAACTGAACGAAACTGAAAAACGGTTTTATAGCTGTAGTTTTAAAAATGGACAGAAAGGTCAGATAGGGGTTCGGTGTGTGGTTCACGAGAGAGTAGAAAATTGAAGAATAGGGAGACTCTGCTACCAGAATTGTATTTTGTCAGAAGTGCTATGTGTTAATATGCATTTCTACTCAGAAACATTTTATTTTTTCCTGTTAGATAAATTGTAGTCACAGAAAGTGTTTTAATACGAATGAATTGAAATTCTACTTTGAAATAAGATTTGGAAAGTGTTGTGTGTGTGAGGAAAACAAAATAGCTGTGTCTTTCATAATAAGCGTTAACAGGACACAGGAGCGAAAGAAATACAGGCGCAGTCACGGAAAGCAACAAATAATTATGTTCGACCAGACAAACGAAAGAAGCAACCTACGATGAAATAGGTAAGGTTACCCAAACCAATACTGAAGCATTTGAATTCAAGAACCATTAAATAACCCATTTATTATACTAGTCGACTTCCAAAATTGAGTTCAACAGAGTTCTGTTACATTCCAATAGTATAGCAAAATATTACAGAGTAAGAAAAAGGGTTTGAGACCCTAAAAATACAGTTTCAGTTATAAACGACAGACCACGTCATATAACCCTAGGCAGGGTTTGAATCGGGAATTGCCGTAGACGCAAACAAACACACAGAATAGTAGTTCCAAACCGACGGAAGAGCACAACCAGCAGACGTGCACCAACAGCGGTTGGTCACCATACAGAAAATCCAAGAAAGAAACACGACCAGAGAACAATCAACCACAAGGTTCGGAAGATTAGGCCCTACCGGAGGGTTTTGTAGCGCCGGTGAACAACCCCAGGGTTTCGCCAAGAGAAACCTGAAAAAGGGAACGGCCAATGCACCTGAGACAGAGCTTGGTCCGGAAACGAGTTACACTTGAACCTACAGGAAAATAAAAGGGAGAAGTCAGAGCAGAGTCTTACCGGGTTTCCGAGTTGGAGAGGAGCCGAAACGACAGGGTTTCCGTTGGAACAATCTTACCTGGCACACGAAGGAGCCGAGGGGTTAGGACGGAGAAAACCAGTGGTGAAATTGAAACTGGAAAGAATGAGTTACCTGTTACTCGTTCAGAAGTAGGAGAAACCCTCGTTGTCGGCACTCCGTTGCACCTGCAAATGAGTCCAATAACAAAATGATACACCAACAGCATCGAAAGAGGGAATAGAGTTAGCCATTTGCAACCCAACCGGAACTCGACAGAGTTTTCGAAGTTAATAACCGAAACTTACCAGGAAACAACCACAGCAAACCGACAAGCAAGCGCCATTACAGAACTTAAGAAAGGCACAGTAGCCCACAGGGGTTACCAATAGGAACAAAAGACGCGCAGACTGTGAGCGTGTTCACAAGAGAACAGAGACCATCAGAGGTCGAGGAAACCCTCCTCTCTCGAACCCTCGCACGGGAAAAACAACCAAAAGAAAACCATTGTTTGCATAGAAAGAGCAGTGGCACAAAACTCGGCGTAAAGTAAATGCGTCCGGGATGTGAATCGTTGGCACAATAAACGCAGCATTAATACGACACATGAACCTATAAACCAACATACAGTCCAAATTAACACGGTGGATGACGTGGAAGGCGGTGTCACATTATCCATTGCAGAAACCATAATCCGGAGAATTTTATAAGGTCAACGAAATCACAGACATCAGATCAAGTATTATTGGCATTATTATTTGCACATTATTAATATTGCCACGTAGTGAACCGAACATCCCATCCGAAGGTTGAGGCCTTCGTCATAATTAAATTAATTTCATCATTGAATATATAACCTATATAAAAATTTGTTGATTATAATAAAAGAGTTAATACATTAAGTGATAATAAAGCTTTTATATATGTGTGTGTTAAATACAACTAAAGAGAAAATAGACTAAATCTGGCCTAGGTTTGTAACAGTCTAAACTACCTGAAAAAAAATAGCTCAAGATTTGGGATGGCTATTTCATCAAATCGGAGATTAAATAATATGAAGAAAAAAAAATTAAAATTTTAAAAATTAAAATTAAAATTACTATTTATAAAATTTGCACAATATTTATAATAATATATTTTATAAAATATAAGTTTTTTAATTTTTTTTATATAATATAAATAAAATATTAATCATAAAATTAATAATTAAAACAAATAAAATTATAATATTAAGAAAATGTAAAAGCAGAAGCAAGACCTGCTGCATAACACCATTCCATAGTTTAAGACCCTAAGACCCTCTCCTTCCACATTCCAATGAAGCAAGAAGAAACATTACCTTTTTATACATAAGGTCCAGGCCAGAGGAGAAACATGGTTAAAGCAGCAAAGCCGAGAGTCACTAAAAAAGAAATAGGTAGAGGCAACAATTAAAGAAGATAGAGATGACAGAAGAAGATAGAGGTGACAGCAAGGGGCAACATGGAAGTAAAGGGAGAATAATTCGAGTGGATTTTGCTGTTTATTTAGTTCATTCGACCAAGTGACATTGGAGTCAGTATTAATCTACTTTTTCATTGGTAAATTTTCACAATATTGTTTTGCCTTATAGAAGGCAAAATCTGCTATTATTGTATTTATGGCTGGTGTTGGTGTGAGAGTAACTTCTAAGAGCTAGAGAGAAAGAGCATGGTATAGAAGGAGAATCCTCTAAACAAAAGCATAGAGAGAAATTTCTAGAGCAGAGAATACTTCCTAATACTTCCTAAAGCATAGGTATTTATTTTTGAGCCATTTGGTAGCTAAAGCAAACTGGCCAACATTTCAATAGCATAGGATGAATGAGGTAAAATTTAATTTCCTTATATCAACAGCAATTAATTTATCTAATTTTATGCTTTTCATTTTAATGATCTTAATTATTTATAGATTTTTATTTATTTTTATATAAATACAGCGAGTTTGTTTTATTGAATTTTTGTTTTTATAAAAACCTTGCAAAGCCCTTTGTGCAAAGGGTGGAATAATATTCTACAAGGTATACCACGTACATTATAAGGCATTATAATTATGATTTGATTTATTTAATTAACAACAATTGTTATTTGGATTTTTACTGGATAATCGTGCATTCTTGGTTTAGTTATTTTTGCTTACGGTTTCTCTGTAGCATATAGAATGGATAAAGCACTGAGTGCAAAAGGCTGAATGAGCACTATGGCAAAGAAAGAAGTACACTATAAAGAAACAAGTGAGCACTACTATTATTATGAAGCAATGTTTTAATGTTTTCAAGATACTCTGTCTTTCAATATCTTCTGGTTCTTCAATTGAAGTATTGGAAAGAGAAAGTAGAGTAGAACACATGTAACATACATCATTAACTTCACATGGAAGTGTAAGGAGATAAAAAATTTTATACGAGTTACTCATGGGTAACTAACCATTCACCATTAAATATTCCTTACTCATCATTACATAGATTGTTTACCAGTTCTTAGTGTAACTTTTAAAATAAGAATAATAAGCTCCTTAACCATTAACAACCTCCATTATAGTACATTAACATAATACTGTATGATTTAACCTTCCATTCATTTCATCACTCTTATAGTCATCACATACTGGCCATTATGAACATCATAACAAGAAAGGAATCAACATCCTCAACTTGACACAATAATCAATCACATCATTGAACACCAATATACCCTAGAAACCCTGTAGGGTGAAAACCAGCAAACGTTTAATTTTATAATGCTCGTGAGGGTGTTCAGCCCATCACTCAATGGCTTATAAGGGAGACCATCCCTTAACCATCGTTTATAAATCTTACATGGAAATATACAAATATCTAGCTTAAAGCCATAACAATAAATATGATACCATTTACCCTCTGGTCTTCATATCTTCATATCTTGATGGTATGGATGTACCTACAATGGTCCATCGTACACTGGATCATCCGGTAGTTCGTACTCATCTGCATGAACCATAGTAATTTACCTGCCACCACGTTAAGCATAATATTTTATTTTTACATATCACCATCATACCCTGCTAATGTCACCTTCGACATACATTGATGTCAAGAATCATAAAGTATAATAAATCATTTCACATATCTATACTATAGTAGTTTCTCCATCTACTCATGCATATTCATGACATGCAAGTAAAGTACCTTGACATTCTTCCTTTAACAACACATACCTCACATGTGCTTGTTATAGGTCGTTACATTAACTAATGTTTCTGTTGCATAAGCACTGCAAGACAATAGCTACATCTTTCTAGCATATATTTAAAATAAATTGATATTTAATTAGGTTACTCGCGCTTGCAATTTATATAATTTAATCAAAATAGCTAAACCTTGAGTTATTACTTTTAGTACATAGAATGCAATCTAACATATCAAATGTTGCTCCCATGCATGCACAAGCATATAAATTCCAAAAGAGTCTCCAACGAAGCACGTAGCTTCCTTCACGAGTCTTCCCAAAGGAAATCTCAATGCTAGTGAACATGTAAACATATATTTTCTTTTTGTAAAACTATGCAATTAAGAATATAAATACATGTCTTCCTTTTTCAAAGGTTATACTAAACAATCATTTCCAATATAGTTTAACACCACGAGCTATCTTTCCCTCCTACAAATATTTATATTCTTTCCAATGAAAGTTATTACTTATTCATGGAATTATAAATTAACTAATATTCCCAAACACCATGATCATCTACCCATGATTTTATGAAATAATTAATCTCTATCAACACCATGGAAAAACTATCCTTGGATTTATGAAACTATCCATGGATTTAACACTTCATTACTATTCTCAGCATGGTAATGAATATTAATCTGAGAAAACTTCTCTTTTCTTCTTCATCGCACATGAAGATATTTTCAAGAGTTACCCTCTTTAATCTATTCATGAAAATACTTTGGACTTGTTATCACTTCATAAACTAAATGAGTACAAAATCCCTTTTAAAATAAGAGCATGCATCTTCTATTTTCTTGCTTATACAGTATTATGTAAATATTTTTATTAAAGAGTTACCTTCTTTAATCTAATCAAGAAAATCTCTTTTAAAAATAAAGGACTATAACTAACCCTTATTTGAGCATAAGAGCTAGATAAACCTTTTAAAATAATAACAAAGTTAACATGTAACATTTGCTAACCCTTGCAAAGGAATTAACAAAATGGTCTTATCTTCTACTCTCAAGATAAATATATTCTTTCGAAAATAGCAATTATCATTTTCTTATCTCAAGAAATATGAGAAAGATCATTAGTATTTTTTCTATTTTTCTAATAGTCTTTTTTTTCAAAAAAAACTATATGATATATATAATCTTTACCATCACCATGGTATCTGGATTTATTGAATAACTAATCTTTACCAATGTAATAACATTAGTTAATAAATCTTATTCATATCTCACATATTTTAAATATATGCATATGTTTTTCCTATCTATATGCATTAAATACAATGTTTAGAGAATATGAAAACATGCATATTTATCCAAACATGCGTGAAATAAATATGCACAATAGACACATGCCTATTTTAGATATGCATGCATTTCAAACGTCTCAATATAAGGTTAACAAAACCTTAATCTCAATATGTCCACCAAAACATATTTTGACTTTAAGAAGGAAAATCTCAACTTATTATATTTTCCCTTGAAATATTTCCTCATATATTTATCCATCTTGATATGAGAATAAATTGTAAAATAAGTGAACTATATATTTCAACTCACAAATAATATTATACGAATGAAAGTTAGAAATATTTACTTATCTCGACAGAATCACTTATCTTGGCAGTAAATTCTTATAAAAGAAAATTAATTGCATCGGTTAAACGCCCATTGACTTCATCACAATCTCAATCCAACAGTGCTCTTTGCATTCACACGCAATGATTTAATCCATATAACGACTTGGTTTCCAAATTTCCACCAATACTCCTCCGACTTGTTTATAATCATGGGGAATTTACTGCCCAACTACTCTGCACCTGCATGAAACAATAATGAGGAGATGCCGCAGAGCGCTACTATGACCATGGAGAAATCGAGTGCTCAAGATGAGCTTCACATCCATCCCTCTCCTCTTCCATCGAGCGTGCCAACGGAATATAAAATAAACACAATGACATTAAAAATCAAAACAAACCATGAGAAATCTACAGCGTCACCTTATGCGTTTATGGGAGTCACAAACTGTAACAGAAATAGATACAGTGGCATTGAAATTACATATGCTACTATAAAAGCATATAATATCTGTCGCCCGGCGATTGCTGACAATTGTTATTGACGGCACCTTCAAATGTCCTCCAATAGATTATTGGTCGAGCTTTTTTTTCTCTCTCAACCATGATTTCACAGAGTTATATCATAATGTATTGCCAGGGTTTCTTATTCATTTCAACGGATTCAAGAATTCGTTCAACCATTTTTTGATAATAATAGTTAAAAATAAAATAACATAATATTTATTTGTTTAAGTACGTGTGTTACAACACAGAGAAACTGTAAAAGCAAAACCTAAAAGATAGAAAATTTAGATTGCATAATTTTTAATTAACGAATAAATTAGAGCATTCACTTGGCATTTACCATTTTTCTCTGGATAACATCATTTCTTTTTTTCTACTGCGTTTTGGTGCCAAACCTTTTTAATTTTATTTTAGAATCTTTAGCTTTCTCAGACATGGTAACACTGCTATCGTCCATACATTTTTTTATGCTGCTTTGCTCTTTGCTTTTTTGGTTCCTCAAAGTGGTTAATATCACAATGTGCACACATATGTACTGCTACATCTCAGTAGACTTGACCAATGTACCTTACAAATATGTACTTGCTATATCTTTGTAGATTTGACCAAGTGGATCTAACAATAAGCTATATATGTCAAGTTTAACTCCGAAAGTGGTCAAAGAGATTTGATTATATAACCATCCAATTAACAAAATACTTAACAACCAGAACCAGAACTCAACTAGTTAAACTAACCTTTTAAGACTCACATTTTTCTATACCAATGCAAAACGATAATATATTTTCCCCTCCTAAAACCATGTGGCAGCTGCAGCTGAGAATTGAAATTGAAACTTTTGGCACTTTCAAAACCACAATTCTGTTCTTTCTAATGAGCTTTTGTGCCTAACCTGCTCAATTTTATTTTCAAACTTTTTTAGCTTAGCCGCACTGCCATTTCCCACACAATCTATGCTGATGTAGAACAGTATTATATTTTCCCTCTGCAAGAGCCATGGCTGGTGGGAATAGAACTTAAAACCTTGGCTCTTTCAAAACCACACGTCTTGATCACTAAAAACCATTTTCCTTCCAATTTATTTATTTTAGCTTATTTTGGCAGTGGACACATACTTGATATGGTTGTGTGTTTATTTTTATCTGGCGTGTTTACGTTTTAAATCAATGTGTGTCACGTTTTTTATTTTCTCGACGGGACACAATGACGACTTTCTTAATTTTCAAAAGCACCTAAAACTAGTATGTAGTGCATTTTTTGAAGATTTTTAGGGTGAATTTTTCTGGTTTAATTTTTTTTAAATTTTGCTGGAATTTATTGAAAATAGAAGTTAATTTTGCACAGTTGAAGTGGCCTAGAATTTTTTAAGGTGTTAAATCTATATATAATTAAAAAATCAGTTTAAATAACAGAAACCAAGATTTTACCTCAAAAATCTCCAAAAAATCACACTAAAAACAATTACTATATAATATACAAATAATTGATTTTATAAATTATTTTTAAAATATCATTTCATTTCTTATTATATTTTTAAGATTTAACATAAATTTTCTGTTAAATCTAAATGATTTCTGGTCTATTAATTGCATTGCAACTTGTATAATTTTTAAGTTATTATTTCTTTTTATCTTAATTAAATATAGATGATTATAAGTGTATTAATATAATTTATGTTATTTATATGATATTTATTTAATTATTAAAAATTAATAATAAATCTTAATTAAAAATAAAAATTTATTTTATTTTAGTATATGAAAATTGAAAAATATCAAATAAATGAAATATATAAATTAACTTTATGTGTATTGATTATGAGAATATTGGAATGTAATGTTATATTACATTTTATTTATCTTAAATATAAAGATAAAGAAATTAGTATATTATTTAAAATCTCTATTTTAAATAGTATAGAATTTATATTTTAATTTTGATTTTTTTTATTCTATTTGTAATATTGGTTGGTATTTTATTTTTAATAATAGTAGTATATAATTTAGTAAACTAATGACTAAATTAAAAATGGTTTGTTAAGTGTAGAAAAAAAAATAACTAAATTAAAAATGGTTTTTTAAATTTAATTTTTATATAAAAAATGTAATCTAAAAAGAAATTTCATTTTCATTTTTATTTTTATATATTATTAATTATTAAATTGTACTTATATGTAATAGTTGAATTTGGTACTAACTAGTTGTTAACTATTAATCTGACAATTTAGTTATTATTTCTTTTAAAGAAAAACTAAGAGAGTTAGCATTTCTGAAAAAGTTATTTATTTTGTTATTTGGAAACAAAATTAGTTATGGAAGTAGTTCCATAAAAAGTAAAAAGTTTGATGATAAAAGTATTCCAAGAACTGAAGGTTGATTGGACACTTTGAACAGTTACATGTTCCTTTGAGGATAGGAAGCATATCCCAGTGAGGAATAGGGGTTTTGTTCACAGACTAAGGAAAGAGTGAAGAAGTTTCTTGAGATGGTAGAGACCAATGGAAATCACTCAGTATTCTTAAAGTTTTCTGGTATTGACTAGACTTTGGGTCCTGAGGTCACAACAGAATATACTGTCAACATGTACCCTTCAGGTGTGGAGCAGGGGGGAAGGAGAAAGACGTAATTGCCTCTCCTGAAGGTTGGGTGGACATTAGCAGCTAACTGCAAGTTCAAATAAGTATCTGAACAATCATCGAGCTTAAAGACAGGAACTGATTTTCGTTATATAAGTAAATTGGAGATGTGTTTCAGTAGAAGTAAGAATAGTAGATTGTTTTATTTTTACAAAAGTATGCAATGAAAGAGCATGAGATTTGGGAATTTATTTGTGAAAAAAATTATTATAATAGACAGTTGGAAGGTTATCTTTGAAAAGATTTATTATTTTTTTTATAGTTTATAAAATTATTCGTGAAATATCTTGTTGAGTTTCTGAGTTATTTGTTGTGAAATACAAAGGAATTTTCTATTCGAGGAAATAGTATTTAACCTTCACTGAGAAAAATAGCAATGAACAATATATAGTAAATTAAGCTAACCTAGTAGAAAACTGTGGACAAACAAAACATGGAAGTACTATAATGTACAAATGCCATGAAAGAATTCACATAAATGAAAATAGTAGAAAATAGAAGTACGCAAATTATATAACACTGAATAAATTTTTTATTAGCATGCCAGATAGAGGTACCATATCATAGTATGAGATTGGAGAGCACTATCAGTTTTGGTCTTGAGGGAGGACCTCAAGACCAGAACGCATTGTGTCCCTAGCTACTCCCTCAAGACCATAACACATTGTGTCCCTCGCTAATATTATACACAGATAAGATCTAGAGCAATCTAGACACTCAAAGAAGAATTTAGACACTTCATGCTAGTAAACTCACATTAAGTGTAAAATTGTACTTTTAAATGAAGAATTAAAACTGCCAGAAAACTGAGTTGCTTACACAAAAAAATCACAGATTTAAAGAGAGTAAAAACCCATGATTCTTTTTCAAAAATTATGGCGTAAAATAAAGGTAAAGGCGGGCTGGAGGCTCGACTACCATCATTTTAATAATTCAGAAAAAACAAGAAAACTTACATTGGAGAAATATAGTATTGAACCAAATGAAAACCAAAGACTTTACATTATAACTTTTCACAAAATACTGTAAGAAGAGGACAGGAGTTAAATACGAACATGTATAGTTATATAAGTAGTTCTCTTCCATAATATTACAGTAAGGAAATCCTGTAGAGGACAGTTCAACCCAGAACAGGCAAGTGCCAAAGACTAAACCCTATAGACTTTTGAAAAATACATTTTAGTAGCTTTGGGGACTTTTCTGAAGACTAATATGGACAAGATCAAAAGGAAACCCTGAAGAGTAAACTTCAGTAACAAAAATGAAGAGAATAATACTGCAAAGTTAACCATAGAAACTCCCCAGGGAGAAAGCGCCTATGGCACTTATGATCTAGCTAGTACCCCTTACGAGCGGTGTATATGAATATCTGGAGGTAACACACCTTTGTTAGCCGGAAGAGCAATAACACCGCGAAGAAATGGAGAAAGACTGATTACATCCCGCAGAAGTTTACCTACAACAACCATGACCAGAGTCAACCAAGTTTGTCTTCGCAGATTTATAGAACCACAGTTTTAAAACGAGAGCGAAATTAAAGAATGACCGGTTAGAAGCTCACCTGAGTAGAAGAAGAAGTATGTCGAACTGTAAACTATGAGAAGCAAACAGAGAAAAGGTTAGAATTTAGAATTTCTAGTAGTCTGACTTGATAAAAGGAGAAAATGTAAATAAAACAACAGAAGGGTCCAAAGTTTAGCTAGTATTCCTTACCATGGAGGCGAATGAATGAAGAAGACGCTAGGTTGGCTTACTAACCCTTCGTTCTGAGAAGCCAAGGTCTGAAACTACAGCTTTCGTGGCAGAAGGGCCTCATCTCGACCATATCCATGAGCGAAAGCCACACCATTAATGTGACATCTACATTTAATGATAACTAGTTGTTAAATAGCTAAAAGACATGTTATTATTTGTTTAAGGAAAAATACTAGAATTGTTAATGTTTTGTTGAAAAAGGTTATTTTCATTAGTGATTAATTATGAATAATAAAATAAGTTATGGAAAATGACTCCATAAAAAGTAAAAGCTTATGGTAAATGTTTTCCAAGAACTGGAAGGTGGTTGGGACAGTTGGAAACAGATACCTGCTCCTCTGGGAATAAGAGACTGATCCCAGTGAGGAGTAGGCGACTTGTTCATGGACTAAGGAGAGAGTGTATATTTTCTTGAGCTGGTAGATACCAGTGGAAAACACTCAGCAATCCTGATTTTAAATTTCTGGTACCGACTGGACTAGGAGTCCTAAGGTCACAATAGAAATTTCCACTGTCAGCTCGTACCTTTCAGGAGTGGAGCACGGGGGCAAGAGGAGGATGTAATCGCCTCTCTTGATGGTTGGGAGGACCACAACTATAAACTACATAATCAAATAATTAATCTGTGCTATCTCTGTGATTAAGCACTGCAATACTTTTACTCTATGTGTGCACAGGTATTTATATACTAGTGATAGAAACAGTAAATATTCTATAGACAGGTGTTGGGAAAGAATGGAGTTATTTGTTTCTTTATTAATAACTCATTATGAATTTTTACTAGATTTGTATGAGTGTTGTAAACTAGATGCAGAAAAGTATTTGTATTATAGTTCAAGTTTCTTTAAATTATATCAGGAAAGATATATATATATTTTAGAGTGAATCTATTAGACAGTAAATAATTATTTGCATGGACTATAATGCTGTGAAAATGAAAGAAGGTGTATTTATATAAACCTGTATGCGGTGTTTTTGATGACTAAAGAAAGTAGAGAGGACTGTCGGTTAAGGGTACTAGGTGAAACCCGACCCAAGACACATTGTCTCTCAATCACAGCTACACACAAACAATAGGTAAGGTGGTCTGGTCACCTAAATGAAAAATTACAGTCACAAGATGTAACTAATAATACGGATATAGACTATCAAGAAAAACTATAGAAAAATTGTAAATGTTATTTTACTGCAAATACCATTTCTGAATAATTACGTAGGAGTTTATAGACTGAATAAAAATAAACTTAGAACCAAGCATTTATTGCAGAAATCATTACAATATTGAAAAGTAGAGGTTGGCCGAGAACTTCAACTGTAAATGAGAATTACACCATAAATAAATAGCCTTTAGAAAGCCTGAAAGTGCTTATTACAAATACAACTACTCATAATAGCAAAAGAGAAATGCTCTATATCTCTAAATAGGGTAAGTCCAAGATGGATTCCTGAGATATAAGACCCGAGGGTCTCAGAGCTTTTTTTAAAACGAAAATGTAAAGAAATAAATCATCTTATTCTTTTAAAAACAGAAATGAGGGAAAAAGCTACACTGTGCCAAATCTTGCTTTCCAACTCAAATCTTGGGCTGTGAAGCTAGATTCAGTGAGGGTTTTAAATAGGAAATCTCAACTATCAGAGGTGAAAACACAAACGTTTGTCATATGTATAAGTACAAAACCAGAGAATCGGAAAAACATATAAAGATTTAGTATTGACAATTTCCATAAATTATGCATGTATTATAACTAAAAAACAGAGCTGGACGGGTTGTACAATTCATTGCATAGACATAATAATCATGGGAAATAAAGTATATATATATATATATATATATATATATATATATATATATATATATATATATTCAAATCAAAACCAGAAACGAAGCTAAAACTCCAGAAAACTTGGATTAAGAAAGAATCCAAATCTTGAGAACTCTAAGGGTTACAATATACAAATTATATACAATAAAACCTGAGGACGACTAGGTCAGAAATATCCATAATCAATAAACAAGATTGTTAGGCATTAAGCCGCAACAGTTTAAAAATCCATTTACTGGAAGCAATTTCTTAGCGGAGAATGTATAACCAATATTAACACATAGAAGCAAGACTTTCTACGAAACTCCGGAAGGGGACAAGTAGTCTGTGTAGTCAGAATACCTGGAGGAAGAATTATGTTTTTCCGTTAAGCACGCCAATGACAAAACCTCAGCGTTCAAGGAGAAGCATAGAGCACCAGAGGGAAACGCACCTGTGTTAAAACATGACGAGTTAATTTATGTGGAAAAAGAAGAATATTTAATGAAGAAACAAACCAACCCTCATACAAACACAAATGGGTAACCATTAATTTTTTTTATTAGCTGTCAAAGTGAAAACCGGCCATTGAAAATTCCAGACTTCCAAACTGAGAATCAAACATAGAAAACTGGGTTTAAACGAGAAGGCCATGGTACTAAAACATTTGAGAGAAAAAAAACTTTGATATGTTTATTAAGCAGAAAGTCTGATAGGTAGAGGACTTTCCAATTCGTAACAACTGTGTATATCGCTCCCTGGAGGAAGTCAGAGTTTCACCATCAAACACGTAAATATTCAAGGACAAAGCCAAAGGCGACCAGCGAAACTTCATTGCAGTATCTCCAGCTAGAGAAGTCGGAACCGAGACTGTGCATGAGGAAATACCCAAGAGTAGCTCGGCTCCGTCAAATGAGGACTTGCGAGGAGAGATTGGAGTTTTACCCATCTTTGGGCTCTTGCCGAAAATAGGTCCACCGTCGATTAAAATGATCGAATGGCAAGTAATGAGACAAGTGTGATAGAAATCCGAGTCCAATCCCAAGAAATATTCTACAGCTAGAGTCTCTTAAAAGCGCAGTACCAACACAGCTACCTTCGGTTAAACAATAATTGAGGTAATTAATGAGACTCAGTACAAGTGAAAACCCCAAAACAAATAACAAATGTGCATAGTTTAATGCATAAATGGAATGGTCAAAGTTCTAGTTTAATTTATACATATTGAATTAATATTATAATAACAACCATATTGCATTGCAGTTAGCAATCTTAGTTAGTGAATTAAGACTTTAGGATTGTAATCGTAAGGTATAGTAATATGAATATTGACATTTAATTTTTTTATGTTCATATGTTACAAGTGGTATCAGAGCGGTGTTCATACGTTGGGACCCTAAGGGTCAACTAAAAATTTACGCTGTGTGTATACTGATGCATAGAATAGAAGTATAACACGAAACATCATGAGAAGGGGAACAATGCAACAACCACCCCAGGAAACCGGGGAACCCCAAACACAACTAGTAGTGAACCCTGAAATGTGGGTTCAGCTGAGTGTGGATCAGCACCAGCAAACAAGTAGACTACTAGAGGAACACTAGCACCAAACCAGCATACTGTTGAATACAATACATAAATTACAGGAAGAAATGATGCAGATTCGAGGTGATAACGAACGCTTGATGCAAGAGCAAGAAAATATACTCAAGAGCTTGTCAGACAAGCAAAATCAAGAAATGGAACATCCTAGTGGTGATAGGGACATGCAAGAAGGTGATGAGCAACAAAAATGGGAACACACCACTGGAAGAGTGGAAAGAAGCCCTTCTCAGCGAAGCAATGAGAACAAAAACTATAATGAAGCAGAGTCTGGCAATGTGTCAGATCAGCAAGAAGTTAAGAAGCAGAGAGTGGAACTTCAGGGGGAGTTTCGTAAAATAATACCACCAACTTTTGATGGTGAAGCTGAGGAAGTGGCAGAGGCATGGTTAATAAACATGAACAAGTATTTTCAGGTGTTCGAATACAGCGGCAGCCTAAAGGCCAGATTGGCCATATATTAGTTAAGAGAGAAAGCCACTCTATGGTGGGAAGAAGTAAAGAATGTTCGCAGCATTGAGGACTAAGATGTTACTTGGGAATCGTTCCAGCAATACTTTAAAGACAAGTATTTAGCAGAACGTTTCTACAATGATAAAGCTAGAGAGTTTCATGACTTGAAGCTGGTAAAAATGATTATAGACGAGTATATCACCAAGTTCACCTCCCTGTTATGATATATTCCATATCTCTGAGAGGAAAAGGCTAAGGTACAAATATTTCTGAGCAGATTTCCAGCACATATGAAAGAGTAAATTGAATTTGTAAATCCCAGAACCATGGACGAATCCATTCTTAAGGCACAAATGTGCTATCAACAGTCCAAGGCTAAAGGGAAGGTTGGAAAAAATTGGCAGCCAAGGAAAGGATAGAAAAGAAGATCAAAATACAAAGGCGCCAAAAACAATAACTTTAAGAATTGTACAAGAAGTACTGTCAGTAAACAATTTGGCAGAAATCATCAAAGAACTTGATGGCCAGCAGAAGTACAAAGACATCTAGCAAACCTGAACAAGGGCAGGTGACCAAGTCACCTCTACAGTGATGGGAGTGTGGTGAGGCACACTATTATAAAAACTACCCACAGCGAGCAAGAAATGATATAGTTGCAAACTTGCAGGAGGCTTCTACAGTAGGTGATGTGGCGCGAAACATTGCTCGTATCAACATGGCGTTGGAGGATCGACAGGAAGATTATCAACCAACAATGATTGAGTTGGAAGGTAAATTATTGTCTCAATATATTTCAATTTTGGTAGACCCAGGTGCAAGTTTAAGTTGTGTTAATCCCAAAATAGTGGAAATTTGTAAATTAAAAGGACAGAAATTCAAAAACCCTTGGTTGGTACGGCTAGCCACAGGAGCAAAAAGAAAGGTAACTGCCAATATTTCAAACTGTACATTAGAAATTGCAGAACAACAGTTGAATGTGGACCTGAACATACTGCCATTAGGGTCCTATGATGTTTTTTTGGGCATGGATTGGCTGGAAAAACATTGGACCTTAGTGGACTGCAAGGAAAATATCATTTATTACAGGATGCAAGATGGAACACGCAAAGAGATTCAAGGAATCAAGAAGCCACTACAGCTACGTCCAATTACAGCATCCCAAATGAATAAATGTATGAGGAAGGGATGCCAGATATATGCTATTCAGGTGGGATATACTAATTCCAAGGAAAAGTTTCCTATGATGGAAAACATACCAGTGCTACAAGATTTCATGGATGTTTTTCCAGAAAATATTCTTGGATTACCACCAAGGCGAGATATTGATTTCACCATAGAGTTAATGCTAGGAGCATCTCCTGTGTCAAGGGCTCCTTAAAGTATGAGTGTTCCAAAACTAACTGAGTTAAAAATGCAGTTACAAGAATTTTTGGACAAAGGTTATATTCGTCCAAGTGTGTCCCCGTGGGGAGCATGAGTGTTGTTCATTAAGAAGAAGGACGAAACCATGTGAATGTGCATGGGCTATAGACAGCTTAATAAATTAACAGTCAAAAATAAATATCCTCTACCAAGGATTGACAATCTATTCGATCAAGTGAAGGGGGCCATTGTATTTTCAAAGATAGATTTAAGATCTGGATATCACCAGATCCGAATTAAGGATGAAGACATTTGCAAGACCGCATTCCATACCAGGTATGGGCATTATGAATTTGTGGTGTTACCCTTCATATTAACAAATGCACCAGCAACCTTTATGAAGTTAATGCATGGTATATTTCATCCTTTCCTGGATAATTTTGTACTTATATTTATAATGACATTTTAATCTATTCTAAAAACCAGGAAGAACATAGAGAGCATTTAAGCATTGTGCTGGAAATGCTAAGAAAACACCAGTTGTACGCTAAGTTCAGCAAATGTGATTTCTTTAAAACAGAAATCTAGTACCTAGGCCATGTTATTTCAGCAGAAGGGATTGTTGTTGATCCAGAGAAAATCAAGAAAATCATGGAATGGCGAGTACCCCAGAATGTGGAAAATATTCGATCCTTTATGGGATTAGCTGGGTACTATCGAAGATTTATTGAAGGATTTTCCATAATTTATTTTCCCCTTACCTCTTTGCAGAGAAAAGGAAAAGTCTTTAAGTGGACTGTTGAGTGTCAGAACAGATTTGAAAAGTTGAAGTAGCTTTTGACCACTACACCAGTGTTGAGGGTAGCTGATCCCAAAAAAGAATTTGAAGTTTGTACAGACACAAGTATAGAGGGTGTTGGGGAAGTTTTATTTCAAGAAGGAAAAGTAGTGGCATATGAGTTAAGAAAGTTGAAGGAACATGAACAAAGGTACTCAGCCTATGATCTAGAATTAACAGTAGTAGTACATGCACTCCGGGTATGGAGATACTACTTGCTGGGTAAAAATTTTGTGCTAAAGATAGATCATAGTAGCTTGACTAGTTATTTCAAACAAGTTGATTTAAACTCCATACAGGCAAGATGGAATGCCTTTCTAAGTGAGTTTGATATGGATATCCAACACGTGAAATAGCTGATGATTTATGTAGAAAACTGCATGGTATTTATGAGTTTTACTACAATCAACTTGAAAGTGAATTCTTAGATCAAGTAAAAGAAGAAGCACAAAAAGATCTAGAATATCAATTCCTATGGCAGCAAATGGAAGAGACCAAAAAGCAAGGAAGTAATTCTGAATATGGAGTAAATAATTATCAGATGCTAACCTTTAGAGGAAAGGTGTATGTACCAAACCGTGTGGACCTAAAAGAAATGATCATGGATGAATACCATACAAGTAATTATGTGGGTCACTCAGGATACCAGAAAATGTTAACTACAATTAGAAAAGTGTTTTTTCTGGCCTGGTATGCGTAAAAATATTGCCGAGTATCTAAATAAATGTTTGGAGTGTCAAAATGTTAAGGTGGAGCACCGACATCCCATAAGATTGTTGCAGCCCATACCGGTACCCGAATGGAAGTGGGAGGTCATATCCCTAGACTTCATTACAGGTTTACTACGGTCAAAGAGGCACAATGACTCCATAATGGTGGTAGTTGACAGATTGAGTATATCTGCACATTTTATACCTGTACATTCTACTTACAAGATTGTACATATAGCAGACATCTTTATGAGAGAAATTTTCAAACTACACGACATTCCAAAGAATGTTATCTCTGACAGGGATGTAAAGTTTACTTCGGAATTTTGGAAAACTCTGTTCACTGGTGTGGGAACCCAAATCAACTTTAGCACTACTTATCATCCCTAGACAGATGGTCAAACAGAGCGGGTAAACCAAGCTTTAGAAGACATGATGTATAAGCCAACCAAATGGGAAGACTATTTGCATCTGGTTGAATTTGCCTACAACAATGGTTATTAGGAGTCCCTTAAGATGAGTCATTTTGAAGCCCTATATAGGAGGTAGTGTCGCACACCCATAAATTAGAGAAGCCCCAAAACAAAACTAATGTTGGGACCAAAAATGCTGGCGGAGATGGAATCAGAAGTAAAGAAGATAAGACAAAATTTGAAGGCTGCACAAGATCAGCAGAAGATCTATGCAGATACAAAAAGCACTTATTGGGAATTCGAAGTGGAAGACCATGTGTATGTGAGGATAAAACCCAAGAGGAGTACCTTGCGGTGGACCTCTTGTGCCAGGTTGTCTCCCAATTTCTATGGACCCTTCCAAATTTTGGAAAGGGTAGGACCTGTGGCCTATCGGCTAGCTTTACCCAGTCACATCCGAGTACACAATGTGTTTCATGTGTCCCTGTGGAAGTGTTATGTGCATGATTTGAAGCATGTAATTCATTGTCAAAATATACAGGTAGAGCCGGACAACGAGTTTATGGTCGAGCCGCAACGCATACTTGACCGAAGAGAAATTATGCTCCAGAAGCGAGTCATCACCTAGGTTAAAGTGCAGTGGAAACACTTCAGCCCAGATGAGGCTACTTGGGAGGACGGAAAATTTGTGCATGAGGCTTACCCAGAGCTCTTTTTTGAGCTAGAGTGAAACACCAAGCACGGTGGTACTTCCACGGGGGAAGTTGTGACAGTTGCATTTAATGATAACTAGTTAAAAGACATGTTATTATTTGTTTAAGGAAAAAGACTAGAATTGTTAATGTTTTGCTGAAAAATGCTATTTTCATTAGTGATTAATTATGAATAATAAAATAATTTATGGAAAATGAATCCATAAAAGGTAAAAGCTGATGGTAAATTTTTTCCAAGAACTGGAAGGTGGTTGGGACAGTTGGAAACAGTTACCTGCTCCTCTGGGGATAAGAGACTGATCCCAATGAGGAGTAGGGGTTTTGTTCGTGGACTAAGGAGAGAGTGTTGATTTTCCTAAGCTGGTAGAGACCAGTGGAAAACACTCAGCAATCCTGATTTTAAATTTCTGGCACTGACTGGACTAGGAATCCTGAGGTCATAGCATAAATTTCCACTGTCAACCCGTACCTTTCAGGAGCGGAGCACGGGGGCAAGAGGAAGACGTAATCACCTCTCTTGATGGTTGGGAGGACCATAGCTATAAACTGCATAATCAGATAAGTAATCTGTGTTATCTTTTTGATTAAGCACTACAATACTTTTACTCTATGTGTGCACAGGTATTTATATACTAGTGACAGAAACAGTAAATATTCTATAGACAGGTGTTGGGAAAGAATGGAGTTATTTATTTACTTTATTAATAACTCATTATGAATTTTTACAAGATCTATATGAGTGTTGTAAACTAGATGCAGGGAAATCTTTGTATTATAGTTCAAGTTTCTTTAAATTATATCAAGAAACACACACACACACACACACACACACATATATATATATATATTACAGTGAATCTCTTATACAGTAAATAACTATTTTCATAGACTGTAACATTGTGAAAATGAAAGAAGGTGTATTTATATAAACTTGTAAGCAGTGTTTTTGATGACTAAATAAAGTAGAGAGGACTGTCGGTCAAGGGTACTGGGTGAAACCCGACCCAAGACACATCGTCCCTCAATCACAGTTACACACGAACAATAAGTAAGGCGGTCTGGTCACCTAAATGAAAAATTACAGTCAGAAGATGTAACTAACAATATGGATATAGACTATCAAGAAAACAAGTAAAAAAATCGTAACTATTATTTAACTGCAAATACCATTTCTAAATAATTATGCAGGAGTTTATATATTGAATAAAAATAAACTCAGAACCAAGCATTTATTGCACAAATCATTACAATAATGAAAATTAGAGGTTGGCCGAGAACTTCAACTATAAACGAGAATTATACCATAAATAAATAGCCTTTAGAAATCCTGAAAGTGCTTATTACAAATACAACTACTCATAATGGCAAAAGAGAAATGCTCTATATCTTGAAATAGGGCAAGTCTGGGAAGGATTCCCAAGATATAAGACCCGAGGGTCTCAGAGCTTGTTTTAGAACGAAAATTTAAAGAAATAAATCATCTTACTCTTTTAAAAATAGAAATGAGGGAAAAAGCTACACCGTGCCAAATCTTGCTTTCCAACTCAAATCTGGGGCTATGAAGCTATATTCAACAAGGGTTTTAAACAAGAAATCTCAACTATCAGAGGTGAAAACGCAAACATTTGTCATATGTATAAGTACAAAACTAGAGAACCGGAAAAACGTATAAAGATTTAGTATTGACAGTTTCCATAAATTATGCATGTATTATAACTCAAAAACAGAGCCCGACGGGTTGTACAATTCATTACATAGACATAATAATCATGGGAAACGGAGTAAAAATATATATATAACTGTGTATTTCAAATCAAAACTAGAAACGAAGCTAAAACTCCAGAAAACTCGGATTAAGAAAGAATCCAAATCTTGAGAAATCTGAGGGTTACAATATACAAATTATATACTATAAAACTTGAAGACGACCACGTAAGAAATCTCCATAATCGATAAACAAGACTGTTAGGCATTAAGCCACAACAGTTTAAAAATCCATTATAACTGGAAGAAATTTCTCAGCGGAAAATGTATAACCAAGCTTAACACATAGAAGCAAGACTTTCTATGAAACTCCAGAAGGGGACAAGTAGTCTGTGTAGTTAGAATACCTGGAGGAAGAATTATGTTTTTTTGTTAAGCATGGAAATGACAAAACCTCAGCGTTCAAGGAGAAGCATAGAGCACCAGAGGGAAATGCACCTGTGTTAAAACATGAGGAGTTAATTTATGTGGAAAAAGAGGAATATTTAATGAAGAAACAAACCAACCCTCATACAAACACGGATGGGTAACAAGTAATTTTTTTTATTACCTGTCAAAGTGAAAATTGACCATCAAAAATTCGAGAGTTCCAAACTGAGAATCGAACATAGAAAACTGGGTTTAAACGAGAAGGCCATGGTACTAAAACATCTGAGAGAAAAACAGCTTTGATATGTTTATTAAGCAGAAAGTCTGATAAGTAGAGGATTTACCAATTCGTAACAACTGTGTATATCGCTCCTTGGAGGAAGCAGGAGTTTCACCATCAAACACATAAATATTCAAGGGCAATGCAAAAGGCGACCAACGAAACTTCATAGCAGTATCTCCAGCTAGAGAAGTCGGAATTGGGATAGTGCATGAGGAAATCGCTGAGAGTAGCTCGGCTCCGTCAAATGAGGATCCACGAGGAGACATTGGGGTTTTACCCATCTGTGGACTCCTGCCGAAAATAGATCCACCGTCGATTAGAAATGATCGAACGACAAGTAATGAGACAGGTGTGATAGAAATCTGAGTTCAATCCTGGGAAATACTCTATAGCTTGAGTCTCTTAAAAGCGCAGTACCAACACAGCTACCGTCGGTTAAACAATAATCAAGGTAATTAATGAGACTCGATACAAGTGCAAACCCCATAAAAAATGACAACTGTGCATAGTTTAATGCATAAATGGAATGGTCGGAGTTCTAGTTTAATTTTTATATATTGAATTAATATTCTAATAACAACCATATTACATTGCAGTTAGTGATCTTAGTTATTGAATTAAGACTTTAGGATTGCAATCGTAAGGTATAGTAATATGTGTATTGACATGTAAAAAAAAAGTTATGTTTGTATGTTACAATTAACATAGTTTTAGGACATTCAAGCTATATCGAAAGGACTATCTCAAAACATCAAAACCCTGAAGAAAAATTGCAGAGCCTCGCTCGTAGCTCAGACAGAGGAGAAATGGTTCGAGCAGTTAGGGTTGCGGGGTAACGCCTAGCAGTTCCTACCGAGAAACCTTAGCCGTAGATCACTGTCAGGATCAGACAGCAATTAAGGGTGGAAAGTGGCCATTGAAAACCCAAAGGAGATCTCAGAAAATTTGCACCACTGACATATTTAATGAATATGCCAGATCCAGTCACAGAATGCGGTACAGAACAGAAAATCAAGTAATGTATATTAATTGAACAAGTGAGTTGTCAAAATGAATATGAAAATATGGATGAGGCATATAATACATTTGGCTATAAAATTATAAAACCATAGTTAAATTAAAAATCGTGGCATTCGAAAAACGTCATTAAATATAGAATTCATAATAATGTTGTATTAATGACAATGTGCAAGTTTCACGTCATTAAATATAGAATTCATAATAATGTTGTATTAATGACAATGTGCAAGTTTCGCATGCGATGTTATTTTGATGATTATTTTACCATAAGGTAAGAATTTAATTTTTTTTTTAAATTGTGGTAGAGTGTGAGTTACATTTTCATACTTTCTCAATTATAAACACTTTATTTGTATGATTAAATTATAAACATTTTTTTTTCATTCTGGTCTTATTATTATTATTTTACATATTTTATGGGTAATATTTTTTTTTTAGTTCTTACCCCTTTTTATCAATAATATATTATTAATAAAATTAATAAATATATGTATAATATTAACGTAAATAATAAATTAAAAGTTAGTTATTCATATTTTATTCTTATAATATTTTTTATATCTATTATTATAATAAGTTTTAAATTTTTAATATGTAATCAAGATATTATAATTATATTAAATTAGATACATTTATAATTATATTATTCCATAACAATAAAATAATGTCAAATTGACATGAAAATAAATAATTGTATATTAATATTATTATTATTATTATTATTATTATTATTAATTGTATTTTATATTAAATAATTTTTATTAATGAAAATGAAATACATATTTATATATAAATAAAATGAATGTATTTACTATTACTGAAACAAATATTAATAATTTTTTTATATTAATTTTTTTTAAATAATTAATTATTATAACTTTATTCATGAATAAATTAATAACTAAGTGAATTTAATACGTTGATTAAATTTATTAATTTAGTTTCTTCAGTTCATTTTAAATTTAATTTATAATATATATAAAGTTATAAAAGGTGATACATGAAAATAAAATTAATTTAGTGTAAAAAATATTATTAGTAATAATTATGATATAGAATAAGTTTTTATATTATATTAATAATAATCCCAATTAATTTATATCAAGAAAATAATAAAATTAGTTCCATATTTTATCTTTTAATACTTGAAAATTAATTAGGTGAATTAATGTATTAAGTGATAGTGGACCAGTCTTAGTGTGACTTTTTGAAGTTTCAGGTGTCGAAATCTGGTGAAAAAATTTGAGGTAAAATCTTGGTTTTTGTTATTCAAACTGGTTTTTTGAATCTATATATGAATTCAGCACCTTCAAAAACCTCTAGGGCACTTCGATTGTGCAAAGTTAGTGATCAAACTTCTCTATTCAATAAATTCCAGAATTTAGAGAAATTACACCGTAAAAAGTTACCATAAAATCCTTCAAAAAATCGCACTAAAAACTACTCGTATATATATATATATATATATATATATATATATATATATATATATATATATATATATATATATATATATATCCAAGACATTGTAATATTTATCGAACTGGTCACCTTTCATAGAATCGATATTTTGACAACTGAGAAGTGAGTGAGGACCGCGGCCTCAGCCAGATTAATCCGAATGGAAGATAGACAAAACCTGACCTACGTTAAACTTCAGAGCAATAGAACCCTGTGTAGCCGTCTAAACTTCCTACCAGTAAAACTCTACCGACCACAGACCCAATCTAAACAGGGCCCTTCCCTTCCTCTGGTTTGCTTGTATTTTAGTTGATAACATTTTATTTTATTTGTACTTAAAGATATGAAAGTTATTCTAAATTTTTTGCTAAGTGAACAAAGAAATAATGAAGAGTGTGAATGTTCTCTATATTATTTATGGTGTATCTAAACTGAGAAATAATGATTAGTGTGAATGTTCTCTATATTATTCATGGTGTATCTGTTCTCTAGTGTTTTCTTTTTCCATATATATATATATATATTTTAAATGTTTCTAGAGTATCTATTAATGTATAGAGATTAGAGATTGTACAAAAGGCACTGTGAGCATCATATCTATGGAGATATATTCCCAAATTAATCTGCTGTTTTTTCTGAATATTCACATATTTATGGAGATATATTCCCAAAGTAACTTGCAGTTTTTTTCTGAATATCTTTTTATTTGTATTATCACATTTAGTAATATTTTGCAGTTCTTTCGTATCCTTTTACTTGTATCGTTATAGTTGATAATACTCAGGAAAAAGTTTTGTAATAAGAACATAGAGGAAATATTCTTACACAGAGTTAAAGGAGGAAAAATGAAAAATGAAAGGTCCTACCAAAATTACAAAAAAAATTATTCATTAACCTTTTCTTTTAAATATTCTTAATATATAAAAAATTAATTTTTAATAAATATTTTTAATAGATAAAAATTTATTTTTTAATAACTAACTAACTAACAACAAAAAATATTCATTAACTCCCCATTTTAAATATTGGTCGACCAAATCATTATGATGTGATTAATCCAAAAGACATTTATTTAGAAGAAATTTATGAGTAGTCATTTTTGAAGGCTTTTACGGTGACTTTTTACAGTGTAATTTCTCTAAATTCCGGCAGGAATTTATTGAAAAGAGAAGTTTGATTGCTAGCTTTGCACAATCGAAGTGCTCTAGAGGTTTTTGAGGGTGTTGAATCCATATATAGAGTCAAAAAACCAGTTTGAATAACAAAAACCAAGATTTTACCTCAAAAATTTTCACCAGATTCCGGCACCTGAAACTTCAAAAAGTCGCACTAAAGACAACTCCGAAATTTATGTTAGTTTTTAATAATTTAATATATCATGATAGAAGGAAGTTTTATTTATTTTTAATGAAATTATTAAACGTTGTAATTTTAAAGTGAAGATAATTATAAAAAAAAATAATCAAATAAGTTATTAATTAAAATTTTTTAATATATCAATTTAGATTTTGCATAAATTTTATTTCATGTGTACTATATTAATTCTCACTCTATATGTGTTTTTAGTTTATTTTTTAATTACTTTTTATATAATTATTTAATATTCATAAAATTCATTATTTATTGTCGGAATTTATAGGGTAAGTTCCTTAGGTCAAAAACCTAAGGTCACCGCTCACAAACAGATCACAAATCAGTACACCACTATATCACGTGGTTAAAATCCTCGAAGAGGGAAATAGTCTACGGATTGAGCCAACGCGGCCACTTCAGGAAATATATTAATATAAAAAGAAAGTTTACATATGTTTCTCTCATAAACGGTTACCGTACAAATGACCCTCCATGCTCTTTAAATAGAGATCATGGACCAATCGGGTGTTAAGCCACAGATCAAGTGTCGTTAATACTGAGGAGAGAGTGAACCGTCGGATCACTACAAATCATGACCATCGGATTATAAGTTACAAATGTACATAGTAAAGAAACACACTTTACCTAACCTACACTAGACCAATTTATACTTAACTATTTCCTATGTGTCGGAATATCCTAACATCCCCCCCTTAAGAACAACTTGGAATAGGATTGAAGTATTTACAATGGTGACACAAAAGGAGCCTATTTCCTATGTGTCGAAATATCCTAACATCCCCATTAAGAACAACTTGGGATAGCATTGAAGGATTTACAAAGGTGACACAATAGGAGAAGGAAGGAGGCATTAGAGCCTATCCCCCCTTAATGATAACTTTCATGAACTCCAAGCATGGATCGAATTTTGGTAAACTTCGTTTTTGTGAGAGCCTTTGTAAAGATATCGACTACTTGATCATTGGTTGGACAATATTTCACTTCAAGAACACGATCATGAATGAGCTTTCTGATGAAGCGTATGTGGAGCTCAATGTGTTTCATACGCTGATGTTGAACTAGATCTTTACATAGCTGAATGGCACTCTGATTATCACACCAAAGTGTAGTTGGATGTTGTTGATGAAGACCAAATTCAGACAAGATCTGACGAAGCCACATGGCTTCCTCGCTGGCTTCAACGGCACCACGATACTTTGCTTCTACAGAAGAAAGAGAGATGGAACTTTGTTTCTTACAAGACCAAGTAATAGGTCCTAAACCAGGAGGGAATACATATCCTGCATTAGACTTTCGATCATCAGGGTCACCAACCCAATCAGAATCAGTGAAACCAATCAACAATGGAGATTCTCTTGCACTGTAATGAATCCCGAACTAAATTGTACCTCGAATATATCGAAGTATTCTTTTAGCTGCTTTCCAGTGACTTTCAAGAGATTGGTGCATAAACCGAGTAACAATACCAATGGAAAAGGAAATGTCAGGACGGGTATGGGTTAGATACAAAAGTTTACCAACAAGTTGACAGTATAAGGTAGCATCAACTTCAGGGGTAGTACAAGTGACTGAAAGCTTGACTCCAGACTGAAAGGGAGAACGGGTTGGCTTACAGTCTTCCATGTGAAAGTAGTGTAGAAGATCACAGACATACTTGGACTGAGAAAGGGTAATACCTTCTTTGGATTGCAAGATTTGAAGACTAAGAAAATAATGCAAGTGCCCTAATTCTGTCATTTCAAACTTCTTTTTTAGGCTAGACTTCACATGGTTTATATGGTTGGGATCACTACCAGTAAGGATAATATCATCAACATAAAGAACAAGGATGGTGAAGGACTTACCCACTTTCTTGGTGTAGACAGTGTTGTCAGAATGACACCTAGAAAAGCCATTATCTAATAGAAATCTATCCATTTTGGCATACCAAGCACGAGGAGCTTGTTTAAGACCATAGAGAGACTTCCTAAGGCTACAAATAAGGCTAGAGTCATTTTGGATAAATCCAGGGGGTTGTTCCATGTAGATTTCCTCATGTGAATCTCCATGTAAGAAGGCGGATTTAACATCCATCTGATGAACTTCCCATTTAAAGGAGGCAGTAAGGGAAAGAACAAGGCAAATAGAATTCATTTTGGCAACAAGGGAGAAGGTTTCAGTATGTCAATTCCTTCAAATTGTAAAAATCCTTTAGCAAAAAGAGGAGCTTTATGTCTATCCACTTTTCCATCTAGTCCAAATTTTTTTTTGTAAACCCATCTACATCTAACAAGTTTTCTTCATTTTGGAAGAGGAACAAGATACCAAGTATCATTTTCCAACAAGGAACGATATTATTCATTCATAGCTTCATCCCAATCTAGATGACTGGAAGCTTCTTCAAAGGTGTCTGGATCAGGTTTTTCTAGAACTTGAGCCAATAAGGAAGAGGCTCTTTCGAACTGAGAACGTGTACGTCGTCGATTTGCAGGGTCACCTGCAAGAGAACCTGTTGCATCCTGAGTAGAGCGGACCCATCTTGGAAGCTGTGGAGTGAAAGGAATATGTTCAAGTGGTAGAGGAGGATTTTCATCCTTGTTGTCATCATCTGAACTATAAGGAATACTATAAAAAGTAGAAGAGATAGATAGAGGTGGCACATATGCCAAATCAGGCTCGCAGGCCAAAGGTGGCACACCCGCCGAACTAGGCTCGCAGGCCAATATATTTTGATAAAATTTTACATCTCTTCTAATGATTATATCTTTGGATTTTGGTTGAAGAAGTCTATATCCTTTGACATCTTCATAATATCCAACAAAAATGCATTTTCCACTCTTAGGTTCTAAGGCTCTATGTTTCGCATGTGGAATATGGGCCCAAGCATCACTTCAAGAAATGCAAAAGTGACTTACATCTGGTTTGATTGAGCTCCAGGCTTCTTATGGAGTGACATTCCTTAAAACCTTAGTAGGAGTGTTATTTACCATGTAATTCGCACAGTTAATTTCTTCTACCCAGAAATTGAGACTAAGTCCTTTAGATTGAAGCATACAATTAGCTATTTATTTTAAGGTGAGATTTTTCCTTTCAGTTACACCATTTTTTTGTGGAGTATATGGAATAGTATGTTGCAATTGAATGCCATGCTCAGTGAAAAAGTTGATAAATTTGTTTTTAACATATTCTCCTCCATTGTCTAAACTTAACTTAAGAATTTGATGTCCAAATTGTTTCTCAACAAAGGCCTTAAAGGCCAAGAACATGTTAAAAATTCACTCTTGAGGTTTAAGTAGTATACCCAAGTGCGTCTAGAAAAATCATCAATGAAAGTTAAGAAGTACTTGCAACCAGAGAAAGAAACAACAGGAGGTGGACCACATAAATCACTATGCACAAGCTACAAAGGGGCTGAAGCATGCCAAGAGGAACGTTTGTCAAAACTATCCCGATGATGTTTTCCGAGTACACATCCGAAGAAAACACCATCTCAGCAAGATACCATAGGAAGACCTATCACCGTATTTTCTTTACATAGATTTTGAATAGAGCGATAATTTAAGTGACCAAACCCCTCATGCCAAAGTTTTCTCACTTCATCATTATGAGCAACAAAAACGGAGGGAAGGCATGATGACCCAAAGTTGTCAAACTTATACAACCTTGTGGAATCATTAGCAATGCCAATAGCTAAAATATTTCTAGGATCTTTTAGGTCCTTGATTACAACATCATGAGGTGAGAATTCTACTATTTTCCCTTGACCTGAATGAATTATCTGATAAACAAATAGAAGGTTGCATGACAAGGTAGGAACACATAGTACATCATTAAACTTACCATTATCTAGATGAATGGTTCTAGATCCTACAACACTAAAACATTTAAACTCTATATGGCCATCACGATTACAAAATTTGCAATGTCTATTGGTTTTCTTCCCTTTGTTTTTAATAGCCTTATCAGTTTGGTGAGTTGATTTTTCATTTTGCAGTTGAAATTGCTTAGGACCCTTGTTTGGTTTAGGACCATACTTTTTAGGATATTACTTCACTTCTTGGGATTATTTTGATATGGTTGTTGTTGGGCTGTTAAGCCTTTCTTAGAAGAATTTCTAGAAGTGATAAGACCAAGGTGTAAGATTTTTTCTTGTTCTCTTATCAAAGAATCACAAAAGGCATCAAAAGAGGGGTTTTTGTAGGCTTTTCCTTGATAAATGAGGGTTTCTCTGGTGGAATGGAAGGTGGAAAAAAATACAGAGTATGCAGGGAAAATCTTAGCAAGAATGAAATAGATGAGGCTATCATCTTCCTTTTTGACCTTACAACCTTCTAAAAGAAGTCTAAGGGTATTGAATTTGGACAAAAAATCTTCAATAGAGGAGAAATTATTGGGGTCCAAAGTAAGTAACTCATTTTCAAGCTAGTGAACCCTGATTTGATTTTGAATGCCAAAAACAATATTTATCTTTTTCAGGGCTTCATCAGGGCTTTGTCTTGAGCAATGGACATTCCTATCAACCCTCATGCTTGATCTTGTTTATTTTCCCATTTAGCAGCTTTATCTCCATCGGTAGGTTTAGTTTCTTGTCCTGTGGCTATTCGATAAAGCCCTTTACTTCTAAGTAAATCTACCATGTGAGGTAGCCATTGGAAATAATTGGTGCTGTTAAGAATAACCGGGCAAGCACTTTCCATTTTTTTTTTAAAACTGAACTGAAAAAGTTCGAAACTAACTACTTCAATGGAAATATCTCGAAAAATTGGGTCTATTAAAAAAAATGGCTCGAAAAACGGCTTCCGGATAAAGAAGTTATGCCTTTTTGAAAAAATTGAGTTGTAGATGTCGAATAGTTACGGGAACGGTTGAAATTTGATGATGAAGTTCTACTTTAAAAAAAATCCCACCCTTTTAACAAAAACCTTTTTATAAAAAGAAGCTTGAGAAAGAGACTTGAACCCAAGACCTCTATTCTCATAAACTAACTTTACACCAAGTGAGCTAGTAAAAGGATTCTGTAATTGTTTGAAAGGAGGAATGGTTTTTTCTTTTTTACTCTTTGGTGTGCGCGCTTTTCCCTGAAAAAACACAAAATTTGAGCACAAAAATAACGAAAATACTTCCCTTATGGAAGAATGTTAGATTTTCGGTTAGCCTTACCGAAAACTATCCATTTTTTCTATTTATGATTTCCCGAGATCGCACAAAGACACGGAGAAAGGGCATATGTAGCAAAAAAAAATTTCGACTTCAAGATTCTAATTTTCCAAAATTGCATATAGCATAGAGCAAAGAGAATACACAAATAAGAGAGTATAGGTCCGAAAATTGATAAAATATAAACCGAAATAAACAGAGGTAACCGAAAAAACAAAATGATTAATAAATATAACTGCAAAACAAAGACTTTATACCTCCAGATCTAAAATGACATAACTTGGACAACGGGAAACCTTTTCGTATGAAATGAAAGGGGTTCTTCACTATAACAGATGCTTCAGACATAACAGAGTCGTTCTCCAACCCCAATAAGGTTCAGAAATAGTAGATCTAGAAAACAGCAGTCGCATGCATTCAAACCGGCTTCGGATTTGGATCAACAACAAATGCAGCACTCAAAATAGCTCTGATACCATGTAGGAATTTACAAGATAAGTTCCTTAGATAAAAAACTAAAGGCCATCGCTCACAAATAAATCACAAATAAGTACACCAGTATATCACGTGGTTAAAATCCTCAAAGAGGAAAACAGTCCACGGCTTGAGCCAACATGGCCACTTCAGGCAATTTATTAATATAAAAAAAAAAGTTTACATATGTTTCTCTCATAAACAGTTACCGGAAAAATGACCCTCTATGCTCTTTAAATAGAGATCATGGATCAATCGAGTGTTAAGCCGCGGATCAAGTGTCGTTAATACCGAGGAGAGAGTGAACCGTCGAATCACTACAAATCGTGACCGTCAGATTTAAGTTATAAGTGTACATAGTAAAGAAACACACTTTACCTAACTCTACACTAGACCAAGCTATACTTAACTATTTCCTATGTATTGGAATATCCTAACATTTATTAATTACTTTTTATATAATTATTTAATATTCATAAAATTCGTTATTGATTCTAGTTATTCAGAATAATAATATTTATAAAATAATTATAAATAATTATATTTACAAAAATAATTAAAAATAAGATACTAATAATAATTTTAAAATTAATAACATAGTATACTATTAAGTGAGTTCAAATAATTCTAATGAAATAAATTGAAAATGATAAAATTAAATCTATTCCAAAATGTATAGAAAAAACAAACAAAATTATTTGATTATGAATACAATAGCCATCTAGAACATATTTGGGCATTAAGTGAGTTCAAATAATTCTAATAAAATAAATTGAAAATGATAAACTTAAATCTATTCCAAAATGTATAAAAAAACAAACAAAATTTTTTTGATTATGAATATAATAGGCATCTAGAACCTATTTGGGCAAAGCATGCACAAACGAGGAAAGGATTTTTTTTAAATAGTTATTAACTAATGCACGGTGTGCGTAAGAGATTCACACTCACATCAATACGATGCGATCGTACTTAAGTATAAGCACTTTAAAAAGGCACCAGCGAAGCCCACAACATAACACCATAGTTTGAAATCCTCTAGTTTCAGATTCCAATGAAGCTATTGAAGCAACATTACTTGAATTACTTGTTTATTCATAACTAAAACATGTTAATAAAAGATGATAGAAAAAATATAAATTGAAAATAAAAAAATTTCATCAAATTGAAAACGAGATTTAATATAGAAAAATTATTAAACACCCAAAATTTTATTTTGGGGAAAAACTAGTTGAATAATTTTTTATTATTACAATGAAAGTCTTTTTACATTTCATTTATTTCATTCTTTGTCACCTACCATTAGTTTTTTACTCACATATTTATATATACAAATATTTCATTATAATATCATAAACACTAATAACTATGACTTGGTTTGGTCTGATGTCTAATAAAATATTGTAGCAAGAATTAGTGGTTGAACAACTAAGTCAGGAGGGATCTACGCCAACTGGACCCACAACTCCACAGTCATTTTCTGCTCAAAGGGTTTCTTCATAGTAGTGTTCGATCACAGCAAGGATTACCAAAGGGTCGTAACAGAAGGTCCGTGGTTTTGGGGAACGGCAAGGTTATTCCTCACCCCTTGGTTCAGAAATTTCGACCCCTCTATGGCAATCATTACCAAGATTTTACCTGCCTATTTATGGCACCTTTCTATCTTCCAAGGAATAGGAAACACCTTGGGTTGTTGTCCCTGAGGGAATGGGAAACACATAGCAAACGAAAGACTCATCCTCCCTTTTCCTTGAGGGACCTCCTGTCACAATGATCTCCTAGAAATGGACTCATGAGTCCTCCTCTTCTGACATGGATAAGGAGACTCCTCCCATAGTCTACAAGTGGTTCTAGCCCTTCCACACCAGGCTGGATGGGTCAAAGTCAACAAAAAGAAAGGAAAAAAAAATCGCATGGAGGATTTTTCCCATTCTAGGTAGAACCCAGTATCTATCTTCTTTTGTCTCTAATTCACGCTTCACTGCTCTCTTTTTTTGTTTCATGTTCAGTCTTTGGGACCGAGGTTGATAAGCTTATCATTTCTGGTTGACTCGTTTCTTGCCTCTCTTGATTATATTCTCATCTTGTACCATATGATCGCTTCATAGAATTAGTATTCAAAAAATAAATAAATAAAATAAAATAAACAATTAAGTCACTGGAGAACAGCATAGACAGGGGCAACAATTGAAGAGATAAAGGTGGTAGAAAGGGGAGAATTAATTGGTGTGGATTTTGTTGTTTGATTAATCGATCCATCAACCATTGATTCATTTGTCTGATTGGCATTCTAGTAAATATCCATGTTTGTACATTTTCACAATATTATTTTAGGTTCCAAGAGGCAAAAGCTACTACTATTGTTATTATTGTCTTTATGACTTAGTTTCAGTGTGACATTAACGTCCAAGAGCCAAAGAGCACGAGCATGACACAGGAAGTTCCTAAAAAACATCACAAAGGGAACATTCCTAAAGCAAAAGTATGTCATTCAAATTCCAAGAGCCAGAGAGCGCAAGAATGACACAAGAACACAAGAAGTTCCTAAATAAGATAACATAGGGAAAATTCCCAAATCAAGGGTATGGCATTCGATAGCTGAAGAAAATTAGCCAACACACTTTCCATTCCTCTTCTAATTGGATGGATGAGGTGACAAAAATTTTATTCCATGATATATGAGATCAACAACAATGGCCATGTCCAATTCTCTAGTTTTATTTTTAGTAACCTTTATTATTTCTAGACTTTTCGCGTTAATGGTGTTGGTTTATTTATTTCATGTTCCCAACCTTCTTTGAATATATAGAGAATTTTCATAGCACCCAATGCAAGCAGAAGAATAATATTCTACAAGATATCAAGTACATTGTGGCTCCTTTCTACCATCTTCGTGTTTGTGTTTATTTGTGGTGTTATTATCATTTGATTTTTTTTAATTAACTACAATTATAATTGGTAGATAGTTCATTAATTTGTTTCTAGATTTTTATGGGCTAATAGTGGTTGTTGTATTTATTTATTTTTGTTTCGAGGATCTAGGTTAACATATAGAGAGGATAAAGCATTGAGTGCAAAGCGCAGAGAGAACACTGATGTTATGGAGCAATGTACTATGCACTCCTCAATAACTTTTGGCTTGCTTGTGTTGTAGTTGATATAATTCATTTAGGGTTAAAAATACAAAAGTTATTCTAAATTTCTTGCTAAATGATTATAGAAGTAACTATGAGGATAAGGTTAGTGTGTGAATTCTCTCTAAATCAATCATAATGAAACATGGACTCAAAAGGGACTTTGGACAAACAAATTGTAACATGTGTTCCATGTTAAGGTGTTTATATAATCTCAAAATTCAAGAACAAACCCAACAATTCTCGTTGATACTAGTCCCACATCTTACATGTTTTCTATCCTCAAATAAAATATGTTCATGTAAATTATAACTGGGTTTATGAGAATTATATGTAATAGAGGGGAGTGTGGTGGAGCTTGGTTATTCTTATTGCAGATTACCTTGTATCATCCTTAGTCTTGAGTCTCCTAGGGTCATTTCCTCTATTCAATTAAGATATCTTAATAATTCGAGGTGAAGAACTAAATGGAAAATTAATTGATAGTTTATGTTCCCATTTATAAGAGTGATTATTTATGTTGGAATTTTTGGGCAGTGTGTATTCCTAGTACACAATGATGAAATCATTGAATAAATTGGAGCATATTCTTCTTAATTTAGAGTCTATGAATAAATAGTAGCATCATTCTTGATCAATGTAGTCACTTATCTTCTGCTTGTCAGCTACATTGGCCTCACGGTTACATTTTTTTGTTCATTATTATCCTTTTTTCAATTGTTCTTTCCACTAAATCTTGTCTTTCACTTTCTTAGCCATGGTTGCACTGTCATTCTCTACATATATTTGTATGCATATCTAGAACTTTATTATTTCCTCCCTCCATTAGAGTCATGGAAACAGGGGATTGAACTTGAAATCTATTTCTCTCAAAAACCACCCTCCTCAATTTGGTTTTTTTTTTTTTTTGATAAGTTGATCTCAAGGTCTTAAAGCCTTTCGAAAGGTTTATAAAGCATTGAGTGGGAAATATACTTGGGTGGATCCCATCTCTAAGGTTCATCTCCCATTTATCCAGGGGACAACGGACAAAATTACCCATGTCCTTAGAAGAAATAATGCCTCTGCCTCTTCCAAGCCTCTCTGCACTATTAGAAATTCTATTAGGTCTGTTAAGGACCATATCGACCCTAGGGACATGAAAGGGGTTTATATGATTCCTTGTTCATGTGGAATTCCTTATATTGGAGAAATAGGTCGATCCATTAGGTAGAGAATCCGAGAGCATGCTGTAGATATTAGGCACAATCAGTCCCGTACCTCAGCTCTTGCTGAGCATGTGGAAAGATCTTGTCACCATATTTGTATTGAATATTCCAAAGTTGTTTCCAAAGTAGATTACTTCCACCATAGGAAATTGAGGGAGGCGTTTGAAATCGAACGACATGCCAAGAATCTCAACCGGGATGATGGTTGGAAATCAAGTAAAAGTTGGATCCAAGCTCTTGCTAGGTAATTTTACTTTTTTTGGTTTAAAATTTTATTTATGTATTTTCAATTTTCTAATTATTTATTTAATTAATTAATTTATATTTTTATTAATTTAATTTATTTCATTTCCCTTTTTTATTTATTATGCTCCTCATTTGGGCTTCTTATAATAATTTACCCCTCCCTTTTTCTTTAAAAATTACTCCCCTTTTTAATTTATCCCTCTCTCCTAGGTTATTAAGTTTATTTTTATATTTATTGATATATTTATACATTTATTTTATTTTTATATATATTCAATTTCTAACTAATTAAATAAATAAATTATTATTATTATTATTTAATCTTATTAATCTATAAACTAATTGAGTCGCCTTTTTACTTTACTTTTATCTTTATTTATTAATTTATAATTCCTAACCCTCCCTATCTCTTTATATATTAACCCATTTTTAAAAATTTATTATTAATTTATCATTAAAATCTTACCCTCCCTAATCTTTGTTACTTTTTATTATTATATAATAACTTCTTAACCTTTTTTAATTAAATCATTAATTAATTTATTATTATTTTTAATAAAATATTTAATTAATTTAATTAATTAATTAATTGTATTTTAGTTTCTAACTAATTTTCTAATGGCTAGTTCTTAACAGCTGGTCCTAATGGTTAGTTTTTAACAACTAGTCCTTAACGACTATTTCTGAATAATGATGCATGTCTACTATTTATTCATCAAGATCGATTTGTTTCCCCACCTTGTCCTGAGGATGAACCACATTAGCTAGTTCAAAACGTCGACCAAATCCTTATTATGTGATTAACCTGAAAGACACTCATCTAAGTTGAATTTTATTTCCTTAAAAAAATATGGAGTTTACATCAAAAGTTTGAGCATTCTTTCGAGTCTCTCACTAGGGATACCAAAACATAACTAGAAAAGCACACTCCATAGAGAGGACAATGAGATTTGAAGCCAAAAGGAGATCATACTTCAAAATATAATCGTAGGATTGACCTAATATGCTTTGAAAAGTAGTATGTATAGCATCGAAGACACAAAACATAGACATGATCCAACTAATCTAAGGGGTTCGATTTAGAAACTGCAACCTTGATGGGCTCCTTTGGATTTGTAGGAGCTTTTCCTTCCGCAAGGGGGTTGTAATGTCCCCGATTAAATTAATTTTCTAAGAATAATTTCCATTTTTGCAATTTGGGTGTTGGGAAATATTTTGGCATGTAAACTTAGGAAAAGTGGGCGGAGGGAGTCTGGAGTCCCCACTTAATTTTTGGGAAGATGGAGGTCACCGAAATTAGAGAAAAGGAAATAATAAATTTGTTGTGGGATGTGGGGCCACCCAAAAATGGGAATTCAAACCCCTTAGTAAAATCGAGCTAGGGATAAGGTTGTCGAAATAGTGGCACCCACAAGGAGAGAAAGGAGGAAGCAAAGATAAATAGAAGAAAGAGACATCATTTCGGGGGCTTCTTGACAAATTGAATTTCTGAATTAGAGTACTCTTGAGATTCTTACTGCAGACTACCAATGTTTCTTAGAACAAAGGTATTTCCGAGTGGACTTAGAGTGCCACCCCAGGGGAGTCACTTGTCATTTTGGGCTTCATTCCGGAGCAAGGGATCAAAGGTTCCTTTCACTTTTGCGCAACACAAGGATATTGGAGGAAGAATTTGTGCCACTTGTGGGATCCATTCGTGAGCAACTCCTTTGCTAGGAATTTTGAGGTTGACTTGGATCTTATATTGCAGGAAATTTGGGGTGGGTTGGAGGTTGGGCATTGAGGGAGATTTCTGGCATTGTAGGGCTTACGCAGTATTCTAGCAGAGGCATTTGTGGAAAAAAGGATCAGCACAATTTATGGGCTTGGTGGCTGGAGAGATCTAGGTAGCTTTTGCGGGAAATTTTCACACATTTTTGGGGGGATTTTCTAGAGGATTGGAGGTGCAAAAACAACATATTTCTAGGTAGTGCGTTTAGCCAGTGGAGCTCAAAATTCACACCTTTGGTGAGTTTTCTAGTGGAAAGGTTTGGAACCAATTCCTTCCTAGTTCTGGAGGTGAAATAGTGGAGGTATCAACTACATTTTTAGACGAATTTCAGCTCTATTATAGCAGCTACTTTATGTAGTTTTCTAGCAACCATTTGGGGGGAGTGAGCTTAAAATTGGGGTTCTGGGTGGTCGGTAAAATTTTCCCAAACCCTTTCTTAGTTTTTGTGGGTTTGGTGAGAGTACGAGGGTAATTTCGCATAATTTTCAGGGTAATATTTCCAGTAGAAATCAGAGTTCCAGTCATAGGTCAGCAACATAAATTATTGGAGAAGGGCGAAGTTCACTCTAAGACCATTTCTGCCACTTGGTTCTGTGAGGCATTTTGGGGTTTGGTTGGTTTTATTGAGGAGAGGTGCCAACTAAAATTCTAGAATTGTCCGAGCACATCTGAGGCCAGTACATCCATTTCTCTTTAGCAGCAACGTCCATATTTTCCAGGGCATCGCAAATATTTCCAGGGTTGAGTCATTGCAATTTGTAGGCATCTTACTCCCACCAAGATTTGTCATTTCTTGGTATAGCAAGCTCAGGTTCCATTGTTCCACACATTTTGTACCGAATTTCTTCAGATTTATAAAAATGACTCAACTTCCAGTTATTTTTCCTTGTACAGAATTGGAATTTGTGGGTGTGTTAAATTTACTTGGTATTCATAGTGCATGCTTCTGTTTACACTTAATATTTCCATTTGTGAATATTACAGTGGTATCAGAGCATGATCTTGACTAGTTGTGGGGGAGCTTGCAAGATCATGGAGGTTTTTGCCATGCATTCATAGATATTGGTGAGTTTATGGACACTCTGATGACACCAGAAGGGAAAAATACACAAGGGATCATGGAGGAGCTAATGAGGAAGAACTGACTATTGAGGAGGAAAAACCAAAAATTCCTAGAGAGGATGCAACAAATGATGGTGATGTTGAGACATAACTAGCAGAGAAGCCACACTCATGCACAATTAGTTCAGCAAAATAATAACCATGGTCAACCCAATTGATCTACCATGCCTCAGTTTCTAGGTGAACCGGAGAAGGAGAGGAAACCAGAAACCTTTGCATATTTGATGAGACCCTTCGTGGATAATATTGATGAGTGTGAGGCGTTGGACCTTATGATCAGGAGGGGTTTCTCATTTTAGGACAATACAGGACAACAATTAGAGGATGAGACTGGGAGGAACTTTTGTTTGTGGGGACCTGTCTTTAAATATCAAGATCCTAAGGAGGAGATTGAGCAGGAGGTCTAGGGCACACAAGAGAGTGAGGAGAATGTAGACATACCCAATGTGACGCAAGTGTCACCCTTGTTGAGGGCCCATTTTTCAGCTTCAGTCAACATCTTAGTGGAGAGATTAGGGCATACACACAGAGAACCACCTATTGATGAGGTGTTTCCCATGGATGATGTGATGTTAGTTGATGAGATGCCCAGGACCGTGACTGAGTTTCCCAATGAAAACTATCCTCAACATAACCAAAAACTTAGTTCCAGCCTTATAGTGTTAGGAAAGAAGGCCAAGATAGTCTAGGGAGCCATTCTGCAACAGAATGAGGAGTTGGAGGGAATGAGAGTGGGTTGCGCTAAGTCAACAGCCAAACTAGCTCGCATTGGGGAGTGCTTGGATTCCCTAATGGTACAGCTAGAGCCCACATTGGAGCATCAGAGTAGCCCTCTTCGGACACACATGGATAGAGCTTGTAATGTTAGTGGATTGTCTTTGCACATTGGAGAGGGAAATCCAAAGTTACCTAGTCATATCTCATGTGTCGACCCGGATAGTGAGACGAGACGACATGAGTGGTGCAGGGCACGACATTCACATGATGAGGTTGTTGTGTGTGTTGGTACACATGTGCTCGATCCTACCTTTGGGGTTGTATGGCGAGAGATTCTCAGTTGGTACATGGTGGAGTGGACTGGATTTGTAGGGATGGTCGTAGTCAGGAGTGAATCCCAACAAGAGCTCCAAGACATTAGGGATACTAGAGGCCCGGGTTGGCATTAGGATCCAAGTGGATTTCTCCCACCACCTCATGGATTTGCTAGTGAGGGTATTGGCAGTGATACGGTCTTGATGATTGAACATCCACACACTTTCAGGTCACCATCAACATTAGTGATGGATTGGATTGACAAGGGAGCAGGAAAACTCTGCAAGTTGTTTGGGGATGTTTGTCGTGCATGGATTCATAGGATGACTAAAAAAATTTGACAGACACTTAATAGAGGAGGCAGCATTGGCAGGCCATCAGATAGGGCACTACATGGATACGATGCTCTCCCATTGATCTATTGGGCATGGGAGCCTTGGATGATCAACGCAACAATGATATTTCCCCTAGCATGTATGGAGTTAGGCCTCTCACATCTACCAGGACAGGTGTGGAGATATGTCACGCATCATGATGGGTCCACTAGAAAAGTCACATATGTGTTGGCATATGTGGGATGCTTTATGGTGTAGGGTAGTGTGACAGTAGGTATTGATATCCAGTTGGGCACAAAGGTGTTCGATTGGGTGCAGTTGTGTGCCAAGGGGCACGGAGGTACATGTTTGTATGCAGGGGAGCACATGGGTGCTTAGATGTATGTAGTGAGGTATGATGTTTTCCATGATGATTTTGGAGTGCTAACCCTATGGAGACCACCTAATGGGGACAACAGGCATGCCATTAGGTATAGTTCACCCAAGATCGATGAGGAGGTAGATGAGCATTGTTTCACGACATCCATAGGGTCTTGCACGCCTGCCTCACTTCCACATTGTTTTTAGGCACAAAGGAGTTGGATGTTGTCCCTTATTTCCTTCATCACAAGCAACAGAACGCAGGAGGCTCACTCGGGACAACTAGTTGGGTTATCAAATATTCATAGAGATACTTTTCAGTGGTGGAATTTGGTCAGGGCACGAGATGATAGATACGGGATTTGGGAATGTGTGGGTTGTTGCAGAGGTTGTGTATGCTCCATCCTTGATTTCACACTTAGGGAGGTAACTGAGAAAGAGTTGCATGGTACTCCTTCAGCTAGACAACTCGAGGCGTTAGGTGAGATGAGGTACGGGGGATGGTATTCCTTGTTGGAAGGATGATGTGTGGTGTCCAATTTTAATTCAATTTATGTAATTTCAATAACATATTCAAACAGTGAATCAGATATTAATTCGAAGAAGTATGTTCAAATAGTAAATAAAAGTATTTTTTCTAAATTAAACACACAATACCTACATGTATTTCGGGTCTAAAGTCGATCCCAGGATGTAGTTGCTCCAACTATGTTACAGTTACCAAATGGCCAATTCCTCCCTGCCAAACTGGGTACAATCTTGGGTACCCAGCCCAAAATACTTCACAATTGAAGCAGTTTCGCCCCCATGCCCAAAAGCTTCAAGAACAACACCTCAAATCTCCAAGCTCTCCAGTTCCTTCAACTTCACAACACAACATTTTCCACTTCCTTTCTTTTTCCCCGTGTTCCTCTCGGTTAGTTGTATATAAAATATACTCAAGCGGTCATGAATTTACCATTGCCTCCACCTTAGTTAAACAGTCATAGTAATACGTATAGCCTAATTCATGTACATGTAACCTCAGGTGACTTTACTTTATTCTTTTAAAGGTTTCTCATTATCTATTTTCTAATGTCATTTAATTTAATTCTATTTTCTTTTATATAAACTTTTATTAATATTTTAATAAAATGTTTTTAAAATATAAAAAAAAAATTAATATAATATTTTAATATAATTTTGATTTGGTTAATTTTATACTCAATTTAATTTAATTCATCATATTCTAGGTTTTTTTTATCATTAAATAATATATTAGCTATAATGGTGCTATATTAGGTACTGTGCTCACCATATTTTTCATACCTGATGAGTTAGGTATTTATTTCACAAATTAATTCATTGTCCCATACTTAGATAATTTCAATATCAACTAGTTTATATACTATTGTAGTACATGTGTTACATGCATATGTAGCTATCATATGCATCGTATGTATATTGATATTCATATCTTGTTTGTAACTGTAGGTGGGTCCTTACATAATGACTAGGCTTCCAACAATACTCGAGCACATCATCAAGCGTTGGGATAGTAGATCTTGTTGTGTGATTTGGCAGGTGAAGAGAAATTAGTCATTCACGAGACATGCTCTTGATGCTCGGTGCCTACCTATTAGATACATACAGGAGTCAGAGATGAGGCACAAAGGCATCCCAATAGCTAGCATCATATCATAGTGGAATGCAGTGAGGATTGGGAGTTTTGGACCACCAATATGGTTATGGGATCCAGTGATCTAGTGAGTTGGTGGGACACTCCACTTCTCAATGAGCATGGTCAAGATAATAGGTGATCTGGTTCATTCTCATGGCTGACATATGGGTGATCACCAAAGCCCTCACCATATGGCGGGGCAGATTGTTGATCAGGATTGGGGCCAACCATGGAGTGTTAGGCGCTCACATTGGTAGGTTGGACCTATCCTCAATCGTCGAGAGTTACATGAGAGGAGGCCCTGGTACGAGAAAGCTAGGCAGTCAGTGATGACCAAAGTGTTGTGGTTTCAACATGATAGTTTCTTGCTGCAATGGGAGTGGGACCCTAGCATCACAATACTTAGCAGTTTAGCTACCCATAGGGGTGAGATGGTTTCTACAGGGGAGGGTCATCTAAATCTTCCATCGGGTTTCAATTATTCTTTAATGGTGTGAGGACTGCCACAATGTGGTAGGGTGATCAAACAGAGGAGATCATGGGAGGCTCATGCAAACAAGGACTCAACCCCACGGGGTTTGGATTGCAACTTCAAGAGTTTACTCTTAAAATGCATGAGAGGGACTATTTAGTAGAGCAGTTTCACGAGGAGATGGCTAGGGTTTTGTACTACCACGATGCTCTACTTAGTGGTGATCTACAGAGGGCGTTTGGTGTCTATGCTAATTTTGACAGTGAGTGGAGCAAGGGATGGCTCACATTGATTAGGATGGCTTGAGATCTTGGCAGGACAAGGCAGAGATCAGGGATGGATGGGTTATACATTTGGGACCTTGGTATTATGTGTAGAGACTGTTGGGGTTAGCTGATCGAGAGGGTGCTTGCTTAGACATTGTTTGAGGAAAAATAATTTTTGGTGGGGAGGACTGTAATGTCCCCAATTAAATTAATTTGGTAAGAAGAATTTTCATTTTTGCAATTTAGGTGTTGGGAAATATTTTGGCATGTAAAATTAGGAAAAGTGGGTGGAGGAAGTCCCCACTTAATTTTTGGAAAGATGGAGGCCACCAACATTAGAGAAAAGGAAAAATCAAATCGGTAGTGGTATGTGGGGCCACCCAAAATGAGTAATTCGAACCCCTTAGGAAAAACGAGCTAGGGATAAGGAGGTCAAATTTGTGGGGCCCACAGGAAGAGAAAGGGGGAAATAAATATAAATAAAAGAAAGAGGCATCATTTTGGGGGGCTTTTTGACAAATTGAATTTATGAATTAGATTACTCTTGAGCTGCTTAGCCAAGACTACAAATACTGCTTAGCACAAAGAGATTTCCGAGTTCAAATCTCAGCTCTCAATTTTGTGGACTTAGAGTGCCTTTGGGCTTCATTCTAGAGTAGGGGATTGAAGGTTTCTTTCACTTCTACGCAACACAAGGATGCTGGTGGAGGAATTGGTGCCACTTGTGGGATCCATTTTTGAGTAACTCCTTTGTTGGGAATTTTGGGGCTGACTTGGAGCTTCAATTGTAGGAGATTTGGGGTGGTTTGGAGGTTGGGAATTGAGGGAGATTTCTGGCATTCTAGGGCCTGCATATTTTTCTGGTCGAGGCACTCGTGGGAAAAAGGAGAAACACAATTTGTGGGCTTGGTGGTTGGAGAGATCTAGGGAGATTTTGTGGGGAATTTGCTAGCAATTTTGGTGGATTTTTCTGGAGAATTCAAGTTGCAACATGTGAAAAATCCATTTATTGCAATAACTGAAAAAATATTCTTCTAACTGGAAAATTATTTTTGCAGTTTATTTTCTACAACGAATATCAAGTAAATTTACTATTGCAATTTTCACACTAAATTACTGCAGAAAATAAAATGTTTGAAATAGAGAAATTCTAGCATACACATAAATATATTGACACAGTTAATTTTGGACAATTGTCCTCGGAAAAACCCAATGCGAGAAAAATGGTGCAAAATATTAGGGTTTATTTATTAATCTTCAAAAATAATTCAAGTACAAGAATTCAAACAACCAAAATAGAGGAAAAATGCTAAGAGAAATGTAGTGACAAATTTCTCACTCTCCACAACAACTCCCTAACCCTGAGATGTACCCTATGCCCATACGGTGGTGCCTCTGCATCACCCTCTATGCAGAGCACTAGTGGACTATGTCTCTCCTCGTGTTGCATTTTCCTAAATTCATCCTGCACTTCTTAGACCACTACTAATACCCTCTCTCTCTCACTTGCAACTCACCCTATGGCTCTATCTCATCTTCTGAACTTCAACCACTGGAAAAATTGATCTGCCTAGGAAATTGAGTAACGACGCTTGTCTGTTCTCCATCTACCCATTGCCTTCTTCTTATAATATTTTGTTGGAGTACCAAAGACCAATATTAAAACATAATCGATGGCCCAGATTATTTCCGTATCAATCCATATGAGTTTCTAGAAAATTCACACCATGACTTAATTAATTCTGATTAATTATTCATATTTCCTAAGTTTAGACTTGGGAAATATTAAAAATGATTAATAAATCTAATTAAGTTGTCTCTAGATGGAATTTCCATAAACGATTTCTAAGGATTGGAGAATACATATATTATATCCTCTCCACCAAATCTCGTGTCTAGAATGTATCCGATGCTACAAAAACAAACACTCCCTCTTAGCGAGAAAAGTGTTCTAGTGTTGAAACTGTTGACACAACACATTGTCTCTGCACCACCTCTTTTCACGCTACTACTGCCCACCAACTACTGCGCAACTCTGATATGCGCTACATATGTGCTTCTGCTTACCCTATTGTACTGCTACCAACTACTGCACCTACACTGCAACTTCCTTTCATTTGCTGCTACTGAAACTAAGAATCCATCTATTTCTGCAACTGAAACAGGTTCTCCACCATACCTATATGTTCCGTGAACTCGATGAACTTAGCTCTCCCTAGACTTTAGTATGCTTGCTACTTGATCTCCTGTGGGAACATACATAGCCATGGTCTTCTAATACCACTATGGAAACACGATTATTCTTCATATGTAAGTTTGAGAGGGAAGCCATACTCCCTATGAAAGGTAATTGTACCTATGTCGGTCACGCTATACCTCCCATCGTCTCCAAACTTTATGTTCTGCTTGAGGTATTTCTCCTTCAATTCACTAAAGAGATCTATATTCCTTGTCATATGGAATGAGGAACCATTGTCGAGATACCACATGCATCCCATTACAATTTTGGCCATGCATGTAATGAGAGTAAAATCAAGCTTGAATTTTGAAGCTAAAACTTCACTTGTTGCTGCTACTGCAGGCTCCTTCTTGCTTGCCTTATGTGGATATTTTGTGGCATAGTGCCTGAAATCGTGACAATGAAAACACTTGATGTTGGACAAGTATTTCTCCTTACCCTCTTCGCCTCGGGACTACTTTCCCTTGGCTTTATTTCCTTTATTTACTAATGCAAAATCCTCTTCTTTGGAAGATGTCATGCCTTTGGTGTTTCTCCTATTCTCTTCCTGCACCAAGTCATACCACAATAGATCCCACTATGGTAGCTTCTCCCTCCTATTCACCGAATCCTGGTAGCTATGCTAGCTCTTGGGAAGGCATAAAAGTGATAGATTCACCAAATCATCCTAATCAACTGTCACACCAAAACTTCCAAGCTCATCTCAACATTGAGTGAACTTCGTCAAGTATTTTGTATTGTGTTGCCCTTCTCCATCTTGATCTTTCTGAGCTTTTCCTTCAGCACCAACTTCCTGTGTTCGTTGTATTATGAAACACATATGTTAAGGCCTTCCACATAGCAGATGGTTTTTTCTTTCCATGAAGGTTTGATACAATTTAATCTCGATCTCCTTCTAACAGAATCCTTCTCGCCTTTGCTACATTCTTTTTCCATGCATCAATATTTTGAGCATCTGTTGTTGTGGGCCTGGGAATATCAATGTATATGAATTCCTTTAATTCATTTTCCTCCAACACTTCCTCCATCCTGTCCTTCCAGGCTATGTAATTCAAATTACCCTCAAGGGCATATTCAAGTTTCAATCCAGAGAAAGATATCTTGATCTGTTGTTAGTCCTAAAGAATAAATCTTAAAATTTGATTCACCTGTTCAAAACAAACTCGGGTTCTTCACTTCTATAGTGATTCCTACTCTGATACCATGTAGAAAACCCAAATAGATTCAACTAATCTTGTAATATGTTAAAACAAAAGACTTGAATCTATTCTACAAATTACGGAAACCAATTATGATTGCACAATCACATGAACAAGAAAGATAAATAATTTCAATAGTGCAATACAAAGATGTATCTGGGGAAAGCCTGAGCTAAAAAAACTCACTATTTGTATGTTGCATTAAGTCAAGAATATGAAACAGTACAATGCTTCTCTCAGTTTTGAGATCTCCCTCCATTATCTCTAACTGTCTCACTTTGATCCCAACAAGTTTGGTCCAATACTTAACCAAAAACTTGCCTCTAGGTTGCTCAACCTTTCTTACGCATTCCTGAGGGAATTGAGCCCCTATTAATTAGGAACTTCCCATCAATTTATTGTGCAATACATCCAAGGCATAGTGTTGACTCCATGCACCACCTGTACAATTTTCTATTTATACAACTGATAGTACACTTCCCTTTAACTCCAATATCAATTGGGTCTTCCTTAGAACTGACATGAAACAAATATTTATAGCGAATTATCAGTTATCTGATTGATCATTGCATGTGAATTAAATCAGATTTAATTCACTAGACCTCTCACTAGCTCATCCATCAGTTAGAACTAGTTAAACTGATTTTAACTCAAATACAACTCAAAATAAACTCAACTAGGGCTCCTATAATGTAGGATACACTCTGCATGCCTCTAGTTTTACCCTCAACTCAAATTGACTGAGTTAAATAAGTCTTCTCAACTTAGTTAACTCATACAAGTTGTCGTGTGATGTGGAATTAGAATTTCCTTTTCATAATCAAGGGAAAATTAAATTAGAATCTCTTTTGATATCATTTTCAATATTTCTTGTTGTCATTTTCAACAACAACTCAAACACTTGCAAATTAATGGTAAGTTATGAGACTCTTGTGCTTATATACCACCAACTCTACTTTTGCATCTTTTTATTTTGCCTCCCTTTAGAAATTTGGATTGTTGTGGGATTTTGGCATTTAATTTTGATGGGTGTAGGGAATTTATACATATCTTAAGCTAGGTAAATGTTGTTATTTGATTTCTTCCATTCTACAATTTTCTTCTTTTTGCTCAAGACTTTCAAGGTGAGCCAACTCCCTGGTGGAGAACTTAGTTGTCATATTTTAGGAGGGACTCAGGCTAATTCAGTGCATATTGGGCATGATTTGAATTGAGACATTGAGATGTGCCTTTCATTCCCTCTTTAACGTCGAGGAAGGCACTGAGGTTTGTCAAAGTATTGGAACATGGAGATTCTTGTTCACAAGCCTCGCAATTTATTAGTAGCAGACAATTCTTCTTTAGGGAAACATATGGATTCAAAATATCTCCAAGAATATCAAAGAGATACAAAGACAAAAAGAGCATATCCATTGCAACAAAGTGTCTCTCTTTAATTAAATAGAAAAAAAAAACATGAAATTTAAAGAATAACTACAACACAAGTAGTAGAAATCATTGGGATCTTTAGTGATCTTAAAGAAACACCTAACAGTGGTAGAAGTCAAAGGTATTGCCTTTGGAATATGACACTAATTGTTTGAAAGGGTGACTAGTCAATGGCTTCAAATCTAAGACTCTCAACAACCTTGCCCAGAGATGGGTTCAAAGAGGAAGAAATTGTGCAATAGTTCAATGAAGAAATGAAGCTAGTGAACTAGGAGGTTGATACCAGAAAGTGTAGGTTTGGAGGATGTTATGAAAATTGTTGAATTAAATGTTTTTTAAAGACTTAAATATACTACATATTTACTATAAAATATATATAGTATAAAGAGGTATTGAACAATCCATGAGGTCTTGGATAGACGGTGATTAAGCGTGTTATTAAGGCACTCCTAGATGTTAAGTCACGAGTTCAATTATATGCCCTATTTGGGTGTTATTCTTGGACATGACCATGATGTAGCCTCACCATTGCTGAACTTACAAAAAAAGTAGTATTGGACAATTTGGCATTATGTAATCGATAATTTGGACATATAGGACTTTTATCAAAATGTAATCTTTGTTGTAGTCTTTTATTAATACAAATTTGTTGAATTATTCTTAGTTATGATAAAATTAATCGATTAAAAATTAATAGTCACTAATTAACTTAAGACAATAACATTAAAATCTAATGTGTAATAAGTAAAGATAACTCAATACACAATGATTTATTCATGGATATATTTAGTAGCTTAAAATCAATATCATCAATGATATGCTTGTTAAATGATGCTAGAATAAATGAGACTTAAATGAATTTTTGTAAGTGTTGATGGTACATTTATGATGTAAATCTCAACTTTAAGTGTAATTTTCATGAGAAAATTTCAGTAAAGTAATTATGTTCACAAGTAATCAATAAAGCTACATAAATAACATTTAAAAATCATTACAATAAAAATTCAATATTAATTATGATATTTGTGACAAAAATTTAAAACTAACGTATTTATTGAGCATCAAAGAAATATAAAAAATTAACAAATTTTAACCTATCATCAATATTATACATTTAAACCTCAAACCCCAAAGTATAATGATAAGAAACATCAAAATTCATAATCATAAAAAACAACAGATATAATTAGCCTAACTTTAAATGCTACTGCAATGATTTGGAATCTTAAAGGGCATATATATATATTAACCTCACCTCAAGTTGGATAATGATTTGGAACATCATAAAGTACACGAGGTTAGAATAAAGTTTTTTTTATAATATCTTATAAAACACTTTATTAAATTATTTTGTGGTATGGTATAATTTTTTTTATTAATATTATTATTATTAGTTCAAAATGATATTATATATTTATTTTTATTTTTTTGAATGAAACACTTAATGAATTGTTTTACAAGCGAGTGTCATAACTGGTGAAAAAAAGAGACTTTAATGCACATTGGCTATCGATTTATGGAGACCCTGAAAAAAGGAGACTTTTAATGCACATTGGCTATCGATTTATGGAGACCCTGGACAACAAATCTCATGATCATTTATTGAATAATTACGAGAAAGCTCAAAAAAATAAAAACAAGAACCGAACCACAAAGTGGTTTTCACCCAGCTATATAACAGTTGTTTCGAATCAATTGCAAACAGGACACCTTTTACAATTAATTTGAATTTTGAATTCATTTTCGGAAACTTGACGCTTAAGATTTCAGAAAAGCAAAGCTATCCGTTAACCAAAGCATGAAAAGATGAGGACATGTTTCACTATAACTAATTCATGTCCCAATTTCATTAATGTTTATTTCGCTTTTCTCTGATCTTCTCTCTCTCGGGCGTTGGTAGTCTGGCTTTGAATGTGTGGAGCGCTTCTATTTTTCTTTTTCTGTGTTTGTCTTTTTTTGGTGGGGAATGCCTGTTTGTTTGCTCCTGTTTGTCATTGTTAATATTGTTGTGTACTATGTGAGAGAAATTAATGTTTGTGAGTGAGAACCAGAGCCAGAGACAAGGAAGAGTAGAGAACAATTTCTTGAAGAAGGGTAGAGAGGGAAAGATCCCGAGGCACAGGTATTTCCGGGAAAGATCTTCGCTGAACCAAACTCCATTACTCTTCTGGCTGGATGAACGAGGTGAGAGATATCTGGCTCTGTTTTATTTGAATTTGAGTGTGTATTTTAAATAAAATGTGAATTTTAAATTGTACATATTTTATAATTTGTATTGTGATTTTAATATTATACATTATAATGTTTGATGTGTCATTTTTAAATAAAAATAATATATATAATTTGTATTGTGATTTTAATACTATATATTATAATGTTTGATGTTTATTTTTAATAAAAATAATATATATATTAGTAAATTAGTCATTTGGGTATGAAAAAAAAATGAAAAATTATTTGATAATTTAATTTTTATTTATAAATTGAAATATCTCTCACATATATATAATAAATTTTTATTAATTATTAATAATAATTTTTTTACTATTTAATTATTAAATTAAATTCATATCAAAGTTGTTTGGACATTATGATCTAATTTCTTTACTTTCTTAATTATAAATATATTTGGACATCATGATTAACTTTATTTATTTTTTCAATTATAAACACATCACATTTATGTTCCAATTATAAACACTCTAATTTTTGTTTTATTTTTAAGATAGCTTTGTTTTCTTATGTTTTCTTATTTTGGTTGTTGGAGGCATAGTTGCAATTTTTTTTTTTAAGCTTTTCTATATAAAATGTTCCTTTCAGATATCTTCCGATAATATTATGATGGTGTTTTAATATTATACATTTGCAATCAATGATTTCACATCTTCCTCTTTCAAAACCAATAAACTAATAATAATATATTATTAATAAAATAAAATTAATATAAATTGCTACACAACTTCCTGAAAAACCTAGCTGCGCCGCCATCGCCCTTGCGTTGCTGCCCCTGCGCTGTTGCCCCTGCGGCTGCGCCTGCTCCTGCTGTTCCTGCTCCCTTCTGCTTCGCATCCCGCTGTGTCTGTTGCGCCCAGCTGCTCGCGCCCAGGTTCTTTCCTGCTTCTCTTCGGCTCTGAGATGCTACGTCTTCCGCTTTTGTTTTGTGCAGCTTGGGAGTGTTGCTGTTGATCTGCTCTTCACGGCCATGGAGAACCAGGGCTCGCCCCTCGGTCCTTCGCTTTCTTCTCCCCCTGATGCTGAAGCTCCTTTCTCCTCTTTGTTAGCTTCGTTGCCCAAGAAGAAGAAGTCTGAAGCTGCCAAGTTTGTCAAAAAACTTGCTGATGTTCCTGAGGTCATCCTTCCTCCTGAGGGCCCGATCCAGGTCGCTTTGTCCCTGGCAGATCGTGCCCTGGTGGGTCAGTTCACGGGCCTTTGGCCCTCGCCAAAATCAACGGAAAATTGGGTTGTTAAGAACTGGATCCCGCTGATCAAGAACAAAGTCACTTTATATTTCCTGGGAAGAGGCTACTTCCTGTTTGAGTTCAACTCTAATGAGGACAAAGACTTGATCTTCAGGAATGGGCCCTATTTCATGGGCCCTCAGGGTCTCTACCTCAATAAATGGACCCCAGACTTCGATCCGGCCGTGGATGTCCCGACGGCAGTCCCTGTCTGGGTTCAGCTCCCAAATCTTCCTGTCCATTGTTGGAACTGGGATTCCCTCAAGCACATAGGCAATACGTTGGGAAAGTTCATTGACAGAGCAAACAACAACGATCAGTATGATTGCACCCGAATCTGTGTCGAGGTGGACTTAGAAGTGGGGCTTCCGGAGGCTATCAAAATAAAGTTTGGCAGTTGGACGCGTGTGCAAGTGCTGGAATATGAACAGCTCCCTTTCAAATGCCGTAAATGTCACATCTACGGTCATTTTGCAAGAGGGTGTCCGAACAAAGGGGAAGCAGAGAAAGGAAAGGAAGATGGTTGGAATCAAGTTAAGCGGTCAAAGACCTCACACAAGAAATCTGGGGCCCCAAATGACCAAGGCCCCCAGCCTGCATCCGCCCAAAATGTACCTCAGCCATCAAGTCAAAAAAACAGGTATGAGCTCTTAAGCTTTGAAGAAGAGGTTCCTCAGGAAGAGGATAGGCAAGATAAACCCTCAGAAAAAATGGCCTCAGCAGGATCAAGACCTGAGGAAAGTGCCACAGCAAGAAATAAGGATAAGCAAATAGAAGCCTCCGAGGAGGAACATGATTTAGAAGAGTCAGAGGAGTAAGGAGAAATAGGAGATACGCAAACATCGGTCAGAAGATCAGCAAGGGGCCGCAAATCTGCCAGAGAAAAGAGAGACCAGGAAACTTACAAAGACAAGCTTCAGGGTTGCTAGCCCACTCTGGAGAAACTTCTAGGCAAAAATCCGAAGATACCTAAAAATCAAGCGCAGGGCTCCAAGGGAGCCCACCATCATAAAAATAAATGATGAAGATCGTCTCCTGGAATTGCAGAGGAATGGGGAGTAAAGTGAAAGAAGAAGAAATGAGAAGTCTTATTAGAAGAGAAGCCACAGATATTCTTCTGATCCAGGAGACCAAAATGGAGGGCAATGAGTTCCTCCAAACCAGTAAAAATTTTTGGAATGGAAGCAAAGGCCAAGCAGTTTCAGCACGGGGAGCCTCTGGGGGGCTGGGCTCTCTCTGGAATCCTCTCAAGTATAGGTTGGTCTCTAAGACTCTCAATACCCACTGGCTGTTTTTGAAGCTTCAATCGGTGGACTCGAGGGAGACTTTCTGCCTATTTAATGTCTACGTCCCAGTAAATATAGGGGAGAAAAGGGAGTGTTGGGACTCTGTCAGACATCTGTTGGAGTCAGAGAACTTGGAAAACATCATTATTGTGGGTGATCTAAATCTCACTCTGCACATGGAGGAAAAGCGAGGAGGCACAATCGTAAGGGACCCAGCAAGGGAGTGGGTGGAGGATCTCATGCAGGACTGGGATCTGCTCGATATCCCCTCTGAAAATGGTAAGTATACCTGGTCCAATAAAAGAATAGGCCCCGGTCACATTGCTGCTAGACTTGATAGATGTTTGGTGCAGAGTTCTTTTCTTTTGTTGGGTTTAGAATCCAGATTGCAGATCCTCCCTTACAGTGTTTCAGATCATAAGCCTATTATGCTTGAGATGTTGGATCACATGGATCTTGGTCCAATACCTTTCAGATTCAATCCTCTTTGGGTCAAGGATCCTGAGTTCCTGAATTTAGTTCAGGACAGCTGGAAAGTGCCAGTGAAGGGTTCACCTTTCTTCATCTGGGAAGAAAAACTTAGAAGACTGAAAGTTGTTCTTAAAACATGGGCCAAATCTCTCCCCTCCCCTTCAAATGAGAGAAAGCAGGCCCAAGACAGACTTTCTCAGCATCACGCTCAAAATGAAGATGTAGAAATCACTAAAGAAGTATTAGATAAGGAAGCTGAGCTTCAACAAACCTTTCATAAAGTCTGCCTTTCGGAGGAAGAGCATTGGAGACAAAAGTCTAGGAGTTTATGGCTTAAAGCGAGAGACAGAAACTCTGCCTTCTTTCATAAACAAGCTCAAGCTAGAAAGAGCTTCAATTCTATTGCAGAAATCAAAGAAGGAAACTCGACTCACAAAGACTTTGGGAGCATAAAGAGAGCAGCTTTCAGCCACTTTAAAAAGCTGTACAGAGAAGAGGGAGTGACTGACCCAAACTCTAAATTTTTGGAGGCGGTTCCTTCTATGATCTCCCCTCTAATGAATCAACATCTAGAAGCTAAGATCTCTATAAAAGAAATAAAAGATGCTCTCTCCGACATGGAGCCCGACAAAGCCCCGGGCCCGGATGGCTTCACTGCCAGATTCCTTCAAACCTGTTGGCCAATTGTGGAGAAAGATCTCTGCAAAATGATCTTGAAATCTCAAAATTACCAGAAAATAGGGGGCAGCACTAATTCTGCCTTCCTTGCCCTCATACCCAAGGAAAAGGGCGCTAAAGATTTTAATCGGTTCCGCCCCATCTCTCTTTGTAATATTGGATATAAAATAATCACAAAGGTGATTGCAAATAGGCTAAAAGGCATCCTCCCTGCCATCATTCCGGAAAATCAAGGCGGGTTTGTTCAGGGGAGACAGCTTGCTGACAATTTCATTCTTGTGCAAGAGGCGATACATTCGAGCCAACTCCGCAAAGAGAAAGGTATGGTAATTAAACTAGACTTGGCAAATGCTTTTGATCGTGTCAGACTCAGTTTTCTTTGGGAAGTCCTACATAAATTTGGCTTTGGAATGGGCTTTATCAATTGGATCCGCGCTTGTATTGTCGATCCTTGGATCGCTCCTTTGGTGAACGGGAGAGCAGCTGGATTTTTCAAAGCCTCTAGAGGGCTTAGGCAGGGCTGCCCCCTCTCTCTGCTTCTCTTTGTCCTCCATGTTTCTGTCCCGAGCTTCTATCTTGACCAGAAATTGGTTGATCAAGAGATCCTGGGGCTCAACATAGCCAGAGGAGTTAAAAATGTTAATCATACTTTGTTCGCTAATGATACCCTCTTGTTAGGGGCTACCTCTGTCAGATCAGCCTTAATGTTCAAGGAGGTTCTGGATGATTACAGCGAAGCTACAGGCAGCAGTTTGAACAAAGGTAAATGCAAAGTTTTTTGTTGGAATATCTATGCCTCCATTCTTTCGGCCATCACCATAATCCTTGGCTTTTCTGCCTCCCTCAGTTGGACCTCTTTTACCTACCTGGGCCTCCCTATCTTCCGAAAACTAGCTTACAGCAGAGATTGGATTCCTCTTCTGGATAAATTCAAGGCTAAAATTCAAGCATGGGGATTCTCATGGTTAAACCTTGCCGGCAAAACTGTCCTCATCAAATCTGTTCTCAGTAGTCTCCCCATCTTTCAATTATCTGTGATCCTTGCTCCCATTGGCATCATCAAAAAAATGGAAGCCTTCATCCACAATTTCTTCTGGAAAGGCGACAAACACAATGACAAGAAAATCCCCTTGGTAAGTTGGGAGAAAATCTGTAAGCCTCAAAATGAAGGAGGCCTAAACTTTAAAGATCTCAGCCTCCAAAACACAGCCATGGGAGCTAAGATTTTCTGGAGAATCATTGGTCCACACCCTGGGTGGGCGCAAAGAGCTTTATGGAGGAAGTATTTCATGGGGAAACGAAAAAGATGCCTGGAAACCTCTCTGCCCGCCTCAGGTTCGCAACTGATCAAACTCTGTCTCAAAGCAGCTCCTTTAATCAGAGACAGAGCGTATTGGATTCCTGGCAACGGCAAAGAAATCAGAATATGGGACGACATCATCATGATGCATCCTCCATTATCGAGCTATAGTTCTCTGCAAGCGCTGCGACCGTGGCTGGACCGAGCAGGTTGCGTTTCTCTATGGGACATTTCGCTGTGGGCTGGCAGCAACTGGCTGCGATGGAGACTCCCGCCTGTTACTCCAGAGCTGACTCAAGAACGTGACCTCCTTCTCACTCTGCTGCACGGTAAGGCGCCTCTATGCGTTGGTAGGAAGGACGCCCGCGGTTGGGGAGCCGCCCCGGGGCTATATACCGTTGCGCAGGGGTATAAAAGCCTCCAAGATCGTCCACACGTCCCTCCCGACCCTGCTGTGTGGAAGGGGCTCTGGACTTACAAATCCATGCCAAAAGTTGACTCATTCTGCTGGCTGTTATGCCACAAAGGAATTTTAACTGAAGACAGATTGAAGAAGAAAGGGTTCCAAGGTCCCTCACGATGCCATTTGTGTTGTGACAGTGAAGAGAACGCCCAACACATTATCTTGGACTGCAAATTCTCAAAATAAATCTGGCATAACCTCTTGAGCCATTGGAAAACAGAGTTCATCTTACCAACGTCTATCCCTGACTTATTTGCAAACTGGCAAAACTTCTACCCAGAAACGCTCCCAAAAAACGAAAGTTTTAAAGCCACTTGGCTCTCCTTGCCGAAATTTATCTGCTGGCAAATCTGGCTGAAGAGAAACAGAAGAGTCTTCAGAGATGAAAGCCTAAATCCGCAGTTCACTATCATCAAAATAAAAAGTCTTTGGAAAGAAAGTCTGGGGGAGCATTTGTCGGACTCGAATCTAAGTCAGCAAGACCTTGACTGGGGTGCCTCGTTGGATCTCCAATTCTCTGGAGAAACAAGGCATCACAAGGATACAAAAGAGTGGCAATTCAGAGGGAAGGAGAATGAACTATCTGATTTGCTCATCAGGCAATCCAGATACTCTCTGTTCTTCGACGGGGCAGCGAAAGGCAATCCCGGATTGGCTGGGGCTGGAGGAGTTATAAAGAATAAGGAGGGCAGAATTGTGACTAAGTTCGCGTGGGGTTTAGGTCATTCCACCAGCATTCAAGCAGAAGCCTTGGCTCTTCTTCAAGGTCTCAAGCAAGCTAAGGCCTTTGGTCTCTCAGAGGTTAATATTATAGGAGATTCTCAGTCCATTATTAAAGTTTTATTGGAGGTCTCTTCTCCTGCAGATCTTAGATTGGCAAGAGTGATTTCAAGAATCAGAATTCTGGTGAAATCTTTTCAGACAGCTAACTTCCTTCATGTTTTGAGGGGGAACAATAAAGATGCCTATCCCAGCCGCGCGTGCTGCGGCCACTTCCCCGCCGGCTCTCGAGAAGATTAGAGAGAGATGGGAGGACCATCCCTTAATTTAGAGTTAAAAGTGATGTAGATTATTTTTGTGCCACTTGTTTGTAATAATAAGATAGGAAAATTAATTCGAGATAGATTCTCTAGTCTCGAGGAAAAAACATGATTCCAAATTTTGTAATGTAATTGCCATTTTAAGTAAGCTAAGGCCAGAAATAATTATTAGAACCATGGAAAGACTTACCATTACTCCATAACCACATCCGTTTTAAAAAAAAAAAAAAAATTAATATAAATAATTATGATATTAATATAAATAATACTTAATAATTTATTTATATAATTAATTATTCATAATATACTATTATAATAATTTTTATATTCATTAAAATGTAATTATTAATTAAATTCATAATATATTATTATAATAATTTTATATTCATTACCATGCACTTAAAAGGTTATGATTACACTAAATATATTTATTATGGTAAAGATATTATTACATATGTTATTGTGAGATATAAAAAGTGCTATGTAATAATAACATAAATATCAAATTTATACATAAATAGATATCAAATTTATATATAAATAAATAAAATAAATTTAATATATTGATTAAGTTTATTTTAAATAGTTTAAGAGAAAAATATTGATGTTAGATCTAAGACTTTTGTGATCCATAATTTAAATAAATAATAATGTCTTTTTATCTTTCAAGTTTCTCTGTACTATTAGAACTTCTCTTAGTTCTGTAAACCCTATTTGACCTTAAGGACATGAAGGGTATTTATTTGGTTCCTTGTTCTTGTGGTAGTCCCTATATTGGGGAAACATATCCGTCAGTCTATTACACAAAGAATCTGGGAGCATAATGAAAACCCTATTTGACCTTAATGACATGAAGGGTGTTTATTTGGTTCCTTGCTCTTGTGGTACTCCCTATATTGGGGAAATAGGTCACTCTATTAGACATAAGGACATGAAGGGTGTTTATTTGGTTCCTTGCTCTTGTGGTACTCCCTATATTGGGGAAATAGGTCAGTCTATTAGACATGAGGACATGAAAGGTGTTTATTTGATTCATTGCTCTTGTGGTACTCCCTATATTGGGGAAACAGGTCATTCTATTAGACAATCTCAATCTCGCTCTTTCTAAATGATTTTCTAAATGATTTGGCCCTCCTGTGTTTTTTTTTGTGAGTTTGGTAGTACCTTTAATTTTTTTTCTCTTTTTTTACCCCTTTTTTTTTTCTTTTTTGCTCCATTTTCATCAATATGTCCATATACATCACTCTGATAGGGAAAGGAAATTGAACCTATGATGAGTGGTATAACAGCCAGCTTCATCACTCTTTAACCAAGACCCCATGAATGGAGTGTTTTTTATTTGGTCCTTGCATTTATTTTCCTTTATTCTTCTTTTTAGTTTTTCTTTGTCTTATTTTTGTCCTGCCTTATTTCCTCTTAGTTTCAGTACTTTTTTTTTCTTATGATTTATATTCTCAATATATAAATAAAAGTTTGTTATAAACTTTTGTTAAAATAAAATATATATTATGAATACCATATTATAATAATTTATATTAACATATTATAATATTAAAACACCCTATTTTATTTAAATATTTTTATTAAATAGGGTTTTACATTTCAAAACAATTTACTATCAACCCTATTATAATTTCTATAAAGATTTTTAATTAATAAAAAAACATATATTATTAATTTTTTGAATTGCAATGGCTAGTTTCAAAGGTATTTCAGGGCAATGATGCATCATCACTATTTATTCAATAAGATCGATCATCTTTTTGACCTTATCCTCACGATGAACCATATTAAATGGTTCGAAAGGTCAACCAAATCTTAACGATGTGATTAATCCCAAAAACATTTATCTAGAAAAAATTTAAGTTTTTATATATTCTTATACATTATAATAAAATAAATCTATATGAATAATATTATCAATAATAATTATAAATATAAAATAAATTTTATATATTTTATTGAGATTTATGTTAAAAAATAAATTTAAGATAATAAAAATAATTATAAAATTAATAATTCCAAAAGGACTAAGTTGGTTAAGCACAAATAGTAAATGCATTAAGTGATAGTGGAAAAATCCTCAAAAATTTTAATATATTGAATCATTAAAGATGGCCAAACCAAAGAAGGCAAAGATTCAGACATGATGTCACGTGCCACTTACTTTTATTCATGCCAATAGGATCGGAATGCTTTATATACTTAGGATCAAAACCAAAAACCAAGAAAGGACTAGATCCTCGGAAGAATAGAGAACCTAAGTTGGCAGTTGTCAACCAACATACTTAACTGAAACAATGCTCCCCTCCTTAATACTAGTTCAATATTTTAAAATAGTTATTAAATATATATATATATGATTTATTAATATTTAAATAATTATTACAAAAATTAATTTATATTGAAAATAAATAATAATTTTAAGATAATTAAATTATAGTTAAGTTTTATTAGCACAATTGGTTGACAATGAGTTTTTTAGCAAGATCTAAGATCAAATCTCTTGAGGATGGGCTTCTTTAGCAAGATGACCTAAGATCAGACCTCGTGGTTGTTGCGCCCTTGTTATGGGAGGAGACATGGTAAAAAAATACAATCAACTTAGGAATGGTGTGGCTCAGAGAGTGTGCGATCACCAGGGGAATGCCCTTGAGTTGAGATTTCTTAAGCCACGGGTCAAGCCTAGTCGAACACATACAACTTGACAAAAAAAAAATTTATAATATTCATAAAAAATAATAAAGGTTATAAGAGTTTGATTTCTTATATTAAAAATATGTTAGGGTAGAAAACATTCTAAAAAATCTAGTAAGCTTAGGGACGGTGTGGCCCACACAAGGTGCGATCTCTAGATGACTTTGATGGATTAGATGCTCCTGGTTCAAGGTTTCTCAAACCACAAATCAAGTCTAATAAATCACATACAACTTGACAAACAAAACAAAACAAAAAATTTAAATTATAATATTCATAAAATAATAATAATAATAATAATAATAATAAAAGTTATCAAAATTTGATATTTTATATTAAAAAAAAATTATATTAATTGGAAATTATTTAACATTTGAATTCTAGAATAAGTTTCATCAACATGAAATAAATTAATAAATTAATAAATAAAAAAATTAATTTCAAATACATGTGTTTAGTATATAAGTATGTTACTTGCCTCAAAAGAGAAAAATTAGATTTTACATATTTCATTTCAATTCTCACTCATAATACTAACACACTTATTTTTTATTTTTGTTTTTAATGTGTGAACTCAACTTTCATATGTATTTATTAAAAAAAATATTTCTAATTTATAATATAACAATTAATAACAAAATAAAATTATAACATTAAATAAATTTAAATAATTATAATAAAATGAATTTTATTAAAAAGTACTTTGACATGCGATATCCTAAAGGGCGAGCCTTATTTCAGCTGCCACAGGCCCATTAATGCGGCCAGGCAGCTGATGCCCGCCGCACGATGATCTACACCTTTAATCCGACGGCGGGCATCAGCTGCCTGGCCGCATTAATGGGCCTATGGCAGCTGAAATAAGGCTCGCATCTCCTAAAGTATTCATGGTCAGATGAATGTTGTTTTACCAAAGCAAAGCCCGCAGCATAACATAATTCATGAAACTCTACTGTGAAAAATCTATCTTGAATGCATTTTTTTTTTAAAGAAACTATTTCTCCAAATGAATAAAATAAAAAACCCTGCGGCATGACGCCATAGTTGAGATCATTTAGTTTCAGACTCCAATGAAGGGATGAAAGCAGTATTACCTTTTTATTAAGACCCTTCGGAGTAGTAACAATTAGAACACGAAAACCATAGGTAGTGGAAACAATTAAAGAAGATAGAGGTGGCAGTAAAGGGGAATAAGTTGGAGTGGATTTTGTCAATATCAATAATTTTTATAACTTTTTTTTTTCATGTTATTTGGCAAATTCTCAGAATATTGTTTTAGGTTGTCAGAGGCAAAAGTTTCTATTATTGGGCAAAAAGAATTCCACAAAACCTAAACATTGTAGTCAAATCATCGTATTTATAGAGAAAATCATCGGTAGATTTGTCACAATCACATGAGTATCATAATTTTCACATGGGATTTTGGGGATCTCTTGAATATGGCTGGAGTGGAAGAGGTCTTCGATGGTGGAAAACCCTAAAAATGGAGGCATTTTCTGGTAGGTTTAGCCTGGGTATGGGCTTCAGAGCCTACACGCGTGGAGATTCCAAATGTGACAAGCGTCTGGGTTGGTCAAATCTTAGCGGCCACCTGGGTTTTCTGTAGGAGGACTTGGATCGTACGGGCATCGCCAGGACCGCATCCAGTTAACTCGAGGAAAGGATGGTGGTTTTCGTTGCAAACCCTAACCCTTTTTCTGGACGGCGTTGTGTGCAAAGGAGCTCTAAGCAGGTGTGGTTTATGCGCTGTCGGGGAGGTGGTTTAAGACCTAAAACTTGTTTTAGCGGTGGGGTTTGAACGGGATAACGTGGATGTGGAGCCGGCACCGGAAGACCTGTTGACTTGCTGGGGGCATGAGGTTTCGGAAAAGAACCTGGAATTATACTTTACGGCCATTGCTGAGAAAAAGTCGAGGTGCAAAGGTATGGGAAGCGCTCGGGGTTTAAAAAACAAGGCTGCATTGTTGGAAGAAAGCATGCAAAGTACCTTCAACTGTGTGTGGAAGGCTGGAGGCGCAACTAGGTCAGATTCTCCAGCGGTTTCTCAGGTGCGATTCAGAGGTGTCCATCAACAGGCGAACCTGCACACCCCTACAAACCTTTCCTTACCAGGTATTTCTTCTTTACCAGTTTTTACTGGGGGTCTAGAAGATATTGTATCAAGATGTGGTATCCAGGGTGCTGTGGGTTTAAAAGGTTTTGCAGAAGCGAGTAACAGAAGCCAGGAGTTGAACTAACAAAGATCTGGGGAAGACTCACTGCTTCATAGGAACCCTATTCCGTGTTAGGGTTTCAGTTTTTTGGAAAAATTCCTGCTCTCGCAAGGAAGCGAAGTGGCCAGTACGGGACCGGTTTTGGCAGAGGGTTTGTCGTGGGTTTCTCCTGGATTGAATCAGTCAGTCAGAAGACAAGAGGGGGCTATTTTTTCCTCGACCACAGGAGGAGTAGCAGGAAGCTCTTTGGATAAGACCAAAGGGGCTAGTCAGGAAGAGGAAGAGGGCCCTGCAGCTAGGTAGGCAGTAGCGGGGGACTCAGATCGGGAAGGACCTCATTCTGCTGAAGGAATACCAGGGTCGCCTTCGTTAGGGGAACTAGATGCGCTCAAAAGGACTATGGAAGCTGAGGAAGGAGGAAGAAGTGGGTCTGCAGGAACGAAAATGAAAAAGAACAAGTCAATCATGAAAAAAGATGAGCGCCCGTGCTGTGTTTTTGAAGTAAATATATGCATCAACGAAGTTATGGAAGCTACAAAGACCATACTCATAGGCAAGGTTCAAGGGAGGAAATTCTCGACCAATTATATTACAGAATGGGTAAATTTGGAATGGTCGTAAGCTCCAAGAAAACCATTGGAAATCCAAACCCTTGCCAGGGGATGGTTTAGCATCAAGTTTGAGCAGAAAGAGCATCTGGATTGGGTTCTTGAGAGGAACTGGTGTTTCGAGAAGAGGCCTATTTTATTCAGAAGATGGACACCACTTTTCGATGCACAACGAGAGAAAATGGAAGAGTCACCGGTCTAGGTAAAACTCCTGGGTCTCCCGCTACCTTTCTGGACAGACTCACCCTTTCGCTCTATCGGGAATACCCTAAGTCAATTCCTTGAAGTAGACACGTCCTATCAACAAACCAGGGATCTGAGTGCGGCCAAAATCCTTGTAAATTTAAACCCTAAGGAAGGATTGGTAGATGAAATGTGTCTGAAATATAAGGATTACGAATTCAATCAGATCTTGGATTACGAACACCTGCCTTTTCGTTGTCATCGATGCCACAAATATGGTCACATTGTGAAGGAATGTCCCCTTGGGCACCGCAGAAGGAGAAAGAAGAAGAGAATCATCCGGGAGTCAAATCCAGCGGGAGGCACAGGAGAGAACAGAGATCCGGAGGAGGACCTGATGGAAGGGGTAGAGGGCCCGGGTGCATCTATGAAAGTTCCCTTGTCTATGGATCCCGAGTCAACCCATCATTTTCAGCCAGCTAAGGATCATGATCAAGAGATCCCTCAGGCGCTGGATCTTCCATCTAAAGTTGGGCCAGTGGAAACAACCTTGGAGGGTATGCCTCTTATCTCTTCCCCCTCTCATTTCATATCCTTTTTCTCATCTGCTTTTGCTTTCTCTGAGCCTAGTCCCTCCAGGCCTTCTCATCTGGAACATATGCATATGCATGAAGTCATTAAATCTCTTGATAGTATCATTACTTCCATTCCATCATCTCCTGTGGTATCCCTTCCTGAAGCTATGATTGATCCTGCTCCTTCCCTGCCTGTCATCCCTGAAAAACCTCCCTATAATCTTAGATCCCTAGTGCGAAATCACGGTAAAGGAGTAGCTATAGGAGGTCTGGAGGTCAGTCACATCCCAGTTGGGCCATGGAAGTTGAGGGGAAGGAAATCGAACCTCTCAAAGGCCCAAATAAAGAAAAAATTATACATTGCTGATGGAAATCAGAGGTCTCTCTTTGGGGTGCTTAGAGCAGCGCAGTCATCCTCCTGGGGTTATCGATGATCGTTATTTCTTTCAATTGTAGGGGTTTAGCTAGTCAGCCCCAAAAACTAGCTCTTAGGGAGCTAATGAAGTCCCACGACCCTGATATACTAATGCTCCAAGAAACTTTGGGTCACAGAGAGGAGGTGAAAGGTATCTTGGCAAGAATGTTCTCGGGATGGGTGTTTTAGGCTTTAGATGCTCATGGCAGGTCAGGGGGGTTGGCAATGGGTTTCAACCCTGGAAGAATGAAGGATTTGTCTTCCTGGGGATTTGAGAACTCCTTGTATATAGAAGTATATTCAAACAAGTTCTGTCATCCTATTCTCCTCCTTGATGTCTATGGTCCTTGTGTGGATAGAGTATTGTTTTGGAACACCTTCTTTGCAAAATCTTTCCTGAAAGACTCCAATCTTATATTGGTAGGTGATCTCAATTTTTCATTGGGTATCTCTGAATCTTGGGGTGCCTCTGCGAGGGCAGACCCGCTTAGTGATTTCTTCATCAATAAGTTGGCCTTTTCTTAGCTCGTGGATGCAAATTTGATAAAACCCAGACCCACATGGAGGAATAGGAGAATGGGAGAGGAATGGGTGGCAAAGAAGCTGGATCGTTTTGGGAGAGGAATGGGCGGCAAATAAGCTGGATCGTTTCCTTCTGAGCGAAGACTTGTTGTCAATATCCTCTATTTTTAGGCATTAGGTTGGGGAAGGCAGGAAATCTGACCACCTGCCCACCCTTCTAGAGATTAAAGGTAATCAGAAAAAACCTGGAGCTCCGTTCAAATTCAACTCCTCATGGATAAAAGAAGAGTCTTTCAACTCTCTGTTCCATGCAACATGGGGAAAGGATAGGCCAAGGGAACCTGGAAATATGAGTAGGTTTTTAATGGAGAACCTTAAGAAAATGAAGAAAGCTACTCAGGAATGGGCAAAAGACAAAAAATTAAAGGAGGAGGAGGAACTAAGGAGGGTCAATGAGGAACTTGATTTTCTTGAGAGCTCGTAAGGGGCAGGGTATTCCACTATTGAATCAAGAGACAAAATTAGGAGTTTGGAAGCTACCCGAAAGAAAATTTTGCTGGAAAGAGAGGAAAGTTGGAGACTGAAAAGTAGGGCCATCTGGCTCCTAGCAGGAGATGAAAATACCAAGTTCTTTCAGAACTATGCAAAAGGCCGGAAAAGCACAAATACCATATGGGAGATGCAGACAGAGGATGGTGGTATGGTGCGATATTTTGAAGACCTCTCCTCCCTTGGATTTAATCACTTCAAATCTTTGTTTAGAGCCCCATCAGAAGTATCCATTGCTGAAGTAATTAGGGTGGCCCAGTTCTTCCCTAGTTACATTGATGAGGAAGGAAATGACAACATAATGGAACCTATGACAAAAGAGGAAGTGGAAGGAATCCTAAAATCAATGCAGAAGGATAAAAGTCCTGGGCCTGATGGATGGACGGTGGAATTCTTTCAACACTTCTTCGAATTCTTGGGGGAAGATCTGCTGGAAGTAGTGGAAGAGTCACGCAGAACTGGCTCGGACATCTATCAGCGTTTCAATGCTACTTTCTTAGCCCTTATCCCTAAAAAATATCATCTAGAATCCTTTGATGACTTTCGCCCCATATCCCTCTATACCTTAATCTATAAGATCATTGCAAAAGTAATTGCCTCCCACCTAAAACCTTTCCTCTCAAAAAATATCTCTTTGGAACAATTTGGTTTCTTGGACGGAAGGAAAATTCACGAGGCAGTAGGGGTTGCCCAAGAAACTCTTCATAGTTTAAAGAGAAGCAGGAAAAAAGGTGCAATTGTTAAAATTGACTTATCTAAGGCTTACGACAGAATTAGTTGGATGTACCTAAGGCTCCTAATGACCCATCTCGGCTTCAGGATTGATTTCATAAATTGGGTGATGGGGTGCATCTCCTCGTCCAGTATTGCAATTTTAAAAAATGGGGCAGCTACAATTTTTTTTTATGTTCAAAGAGGCCTTCGCCAAGGATGCCCCCTCTCCCCCCTTCTCTTCCTATTGGCAGTAGAAGGCTTGATTTTGATGATTCACGAAGCCAAAAGACGAGGGGAGCTAAAGGGTATTGAATTGGTGGTGAATTTATTTGTCACACATCTGCTATTTATGGATGATATCCTGTTGTTCAATAATGGAATCTTGGAATAATGTTGTCGCGTTAAGGAGGTGTTGGATCTCTTCCTGAAGGCAACAGGCCTGAACATAAATTGTCAAAAATCCACTTTGACAACAGCAGGTCTTTCTAGAGCAGAAGTGGACAGAATAGTAGAAGTTCTTCATTTCGAAGCAAAAACACTTCAGGACACTTTCAAGTATCTGGGGTTCTATCTAAGGCCAGAATCCTATCTCATTCAAGATTGGAAATGGCCAATTGCAAAGATTGAAGCTAGGATGAAGCATTGGAGCTTCAAATGGCTATCTCGAGCAGGTAGGCTTGTGCTGAGAAAATCGGTGTCAATGGCCATCCCGATTTATTGGGCCGGACTATCTTGGGTCCCGAAAAGCATACTGTCCTCTATCAATAAAGTATGTAGCAGGTTCTTATGGGTAGGCTCAAAGGTGGAGCATGTGACACCCTAGGTGGCTTGGGAGAAAACCATGAGGCCAAAATCTTGGGGAGGATGGGGTATAAAGGAACTCCCTTCTTTTTCGAGGTCCTTGGCTGCAAAAATAGCATGGAGCTGCAAAAATAGAATGGATACTGGTTACTCTTGACAACCTTTGGACGAGGGTTACCAAAAGAAAATATATAGATCCAATGCCAATACTGGATTGGCTGAGAATGTCGGGGAAAAAATAAAAGAATGCTTTGATCGTATGGAAGGCAACTATAGCTTCGGTCCACCTCATTGAACAAGGGCTAGCTTGGCATGTGGGGGATGGTACTCAGGTAAGACTGGGTTGTGACCCATGGGTGGGTTGTTCCGAGAGATATGCTTTATCAAGAGAATTAATAGAGCAGCTGAACCATAGGGGTTTTAGCTCTTTGAGTCATATAGCTGATCATGAGTGGTCTACAATGTGGAGACAAGCTTGGTTGTCTGAGGAAGAGATCTAGCTGGAAAACAGATGGCTGGAGGAATGGCAGGGCTACATATTGAACCTCCAAAATTCCAATGTAAGGATTCAGGAAAAGAAGTATGAGTTAAGGTGGGTCCATTCCCTGACTGGTTTGTACTCTCCAAAGTAAGGATATAAATGGCTCATGTCTAATAAAGGCTGGGGGGAGCCGGAGTGGTGGTTCAAACCTTTCTGGGAATGGAAAGGGCTGGCAAAAACGAGACTGTTCTTTTGGTGCATTCTTCAGAATAAATTCCCCTCTTGGGACTTTCTTCAGCGCAGGGGAAAGATAGGTCCGGGTTGGCGCCCGTTATGCAAGGATAGTCTCGAAATAGTTCAACATTTGTTCCTCACATGCCCCTATAACATCAGTCTTTGGAACGAGTCCCTGAGGCTTCTCAAAGTCCCTCATAGGTGGGAAGGCAGGGATGTGCAGGAAGCCTGGCAAAGGTGGTGGCTAGAAGCTCCAAACAACAGGGTCAAAAATATCCCCCTTTTAATAGCATGGGGAACCTGGATAGCAAGGAACCAGGTTATATTCAAAGATTCACTCTTTCTGATCAGCATCCTGGAGGTCGAAGGGGTCTCCATTTATGACTATATTCCTATTCCAGAACATCCTCAACATCTTCATGTCATCCAACGAGAAAATATTAGGGGGGACATCCCATGGGCCTATTTTGATGGAGCCTCTAATCCTCAAAACAGGTGTGGTGCTGGTATCATCATTCACGTCCCTTCCGGGCAAACACTAAAAGCATCGGTTGGGTTGGGTCAGGGAACAAATAATTTTGCAGAATTAAAAGCTTTACATCTTCTGTTATGTTGGCTTTCCTTCCTGAGAATTAGAGAAGTTCAGATCTTCTGGGATTCAATGAATATCATCAAGTGGTTTAGTGGGACTCAAAGATGTCTTAACTACGTTTTTCTTCCTTTGCTTAATGAGGTGTCCCATCTTAAAATCTTTTTTAACGAGATATATGCTTGCCACATTTACAGGGAATGAAATCATGAAGCATGCCTCCTATCTAAGGAGGGCATTCGACATGATTTGGGGCACTGGATAGATGTTGAGGTCGAAGGTGGGTTGATTCGAAATATCGAACAACCTCCCTTTATCTGATGATTCCTTTTCCTTATGTTTATTTTTCTTGCTTTTTCTCAAAACAATTATCAAGATGTAATTTTGTATTTATCAAATAATTTTAATCCCTGCGTCTGTTTCGGACTATGAGGAGGTCTAGGAGATAGTAGTAACTCTTATCTTACAGTTTTTTTGGACTAAAAGATATACAAACTGGATCGGGGCCTACCACCCAGTTTTTTGGTTTTTTTTTTTTTAATCATAATCAATTCCAGTCTCTTCTCACCTCTGTTTCGGGCGATACTTTTCCTGAGAAGGAAAGCTCGGGGGGTGGGAACACATGTTGCAGACCTTGCTAATATGAAAAGGCTGAGAGGATTGAGGTATCTCAATTCATCTCAATAGTAGCTCCATTTTTCTCTTTCAAAACAAGAGGAAAATGCAGATTTCTAGAATGCTTACGCATGTACTATGAAACTCTCTATGTTTTTAATAGATGGTTTGATTTTTTCTTTGGAAAAAAAAAAGTTTCTATTATTGTTATTGTTATTATTCTGTTTGTATCTGGTGTAGGTGTGAGAAGCTCCTAAACAAGAGCACATGTATTTATTTACGAACAATAGAAGAGGTAATTATTTCTAGGTTGTTGGATACCTTAAGCAAACTGGCCAAAACAATATCCGTTCCTCTTTTGATTGGGTGGATGAGGTAAGAAAATTCTATGCAATTGTACTATCTAATTCTCTGATTTTCATTTTAGTGACCATAATTGTTTATAGAATTTTTGCATTGATGTAATTGATTCCCTGTTTCCAGATTTCCTTCCACTTTATAGAAAACTTGCATAGCACTGTCTACAGAAGGTGGAATAATATTCTACAAGGTATATAGGGTACCTTATAGCTACTTCCCACCTCTTTGATTTCTTTAAATTAACAAAATTTCAATTTGTAAGCATTTCCTTTTTTATTTCTAATTTTTAATGAGCTAATAGTTGTTCGTAATTCCTTTGCTTCTTTGATTCCAACTTCTCTGTTAGCATAAAGATAGGATAGAGTACTGAGTGCAAAGGGCAGAGTGAGCACTGCAGCAAAAGGAGTGAGCACAACTGTTATGGAGCAATGCTTTTCAGGTACTCTTCAGTGCTACTCGGTATCTTCTGGCTTGCTTGTGTTGTTGTTGATAGCATTTATTTGTGGCTAAAAATACAAAAGCTATTCTAAATTTCTTGCTAAATGATCAAAGAAATAGCCATGAGGGTTACCTTTGCTTGTGAATGTTCCTTTTTCTTTTTAAATTCTAGAGTATATGTTTGCAAAGGACAATATGAGCATTACTGTTATGGGTATCTGTTAGCAAAAGGCAATGTGAGCATTACTGTTATGGAGCAATATTATTAATGTAACACGCAGTTATTTTTGAACACTTTGAATATCTCTTACTTGTGTTTTTTTAGAATTAACAACATTTATCATATTAATTTGTTTTGTAAATTTACAAATTTGCAGTCAACAAAATACAGAAATTATTCTAAATTTCTTCCTAATCATTATTAAAAAAGCGATGTGGATCAGGTTAACATGTGATTCCTCCCCCAAAATCAATCGTAATGAAAGATAATCTGAAGACTCCGGGCGTGTGCGTGTTTGGCATGTTCCTTTTTAGGGTATCTGGGTAACCTTGAAGAAGCCCCAACAATTCTGATTGATTCTAAAAACCCCAATGATGTTGCATTTTGGATACATCTTAAAATAAAATCTCTTCACGTAAATTGGAGTGAACCGGAGTCTTACCTCTTTCGAAGTCATTTCCTTTGAATAATGAGGGTTGATGTATTGGAAAGAGAAAATGCAAATTGTAAAGCCAAAACCTAGAATGTAGCCGGCTTAGAAATCCAGTTTTAAATCAATGAATAAATTAGAGAATTAACATCCTCAAATTTCCCTCATTAACATTTCTTTTCTTTTCTGCTTAATTTTCTCAATTTTATTTCTGAATCTTTGGCTTCGTAGTGAGGGTTACACCGCCATTGTGTACACATTTTTATATCTTGCTTCCGTCGACGTGGTGGCGGCTGGGAATTGAACTGGAGACCTTTCACTTTCTCAAAAACCACACTCCTCGATTCGTCGATACTCGAAACCACTTTCCTTCCGATTTTTTGTTTTAACTGACGTGTACTGTAAACATACGTGGTATGGGCGCGTATGGTACGGTTTATTTTTATTTGAGTCAACATGGGACCCTCTTGGGACCCATGTGCTCAACAAACGAACTTTCTCTGACATGTATGATGGGACCCAGTCACGACCCCATGGTCAATCGGCATGATGGAAAATGGTGTCGCTACTCGCGTACAGCTTCACGTTTCCAGTAGCAGCTTAAAAATACAAGAAGCGATATCCTTCAGAGGTGATTTCCGATTAATCAAATCCGAATGATTACGAGTGCATTAATATTGTACTGTATCGTTTTCATAGAATTTACTTTGTTATTGAAAATGGAGGTGTCTACCTAGGCAACGAAATACCTTGGATGGCAGTTTTTTTTCTGAATCTGGGCAAGTAAAATTCAAGAAATCAGGTAGTTGGAGTGTTTGGAATCCATTTTTGACAGTGGAAATGGATTCAGCACTACCAAAAACCCTTAGGGCACTCAAAATACTAAAGTTTAACAACTGTAAACATGATTCTGATAAAATCTTTGCCGGATTTTTAAAAAATTTTGCCGAATTCTGGGCCAAAACGTTGTCTGGAAAGACTACGGCATTGAAAATTAATCGTCGGTTGCTCTAGGATGAGAAATTTCATTCCTATTAATATATAGGAAATTGAATAATATTGATGAAGCCGATCAATATATTACAAATTTTTGTATATATTGATTTTAGGAATATGAGATAGCAATTAAAATTAATATAAAATAGAGAAATGAGTAATATATTATATTGAATATGAGTGATAAGGTGTTTTATTAAAGTATTATGTGGTGTAAAGGTTATTGGTTTGAAATTAATAAGGTGAAAATCTAGCCATATTAAAGGTTGGTGTAGTTAAGGAGACATGATGTACAGTTTAAATGCTCCTTATTCTAACCACATTTTAGACTTGCTAGTCATTTGAAGACTTACTTTACGTAACACATAAAAATAATAAATAAAAATTACACTTATATATATGTGTGTATTAATAATTTATTTTATATTAGATTTTTTTGGGGACAATGTTATGAAAAACCACCATTTAAATAAATTAATAATTCAATTAATTTAAATTGTTAATTAAGTTTGGACAAATTTATCACACTCATTTCATTGAATTGAAAAAGAAAAAAATGTTCAATCATTTTCTTTATGTATATGATATAACTTTCCACAAAGTTTTTTGTGAAATTTTATAAGAAAAAGACAAAATATAAAAATCAGATAGTGAAACAATATATTTTATAGACTATGTTCAATCTCATAAACATTAAAATAACTTTTTTTCTTTCTTTTTCTTCCACACCCGTATTGTATAACTATTCATAATAAATTTACGAAGTTCCATTTGGGTTACCAACTCACAACATTCATTGACCGTTTCTAGCGAGCACACAAGCAAGTACGTCACCGCTAGTGGCTATCGCTGCATTAAGAGGAGTTATTATTTTTTTCACTTTACTAATTTGATTGTAGGACTAGTGCATCAGACATATTTATCATGCTACCGGGAAAGGTCTCATATTTCATTCCATTTTAATTTTCTCCCGTAACATATATATTGAATGTATTATCATTCTACGACTCAATTTTTATATAATAAATTATTGAACACAAATTGAAATCAGTACATATTAAAAATTTTAATAATTAAAAATATTTAATAGTTTAATGTATATTTAAAAAATAACTTTAAAAAGTATTAAGAGTAATTTTTTTAAGGTTAGATTTAAGATTTTTGTGATTAATAAAATAGATAAATATATTTCGAATTAATTATATTATTTTGAATTGGTAGAGGTTTCTAATCATCTAATGTAGTTTATTCTTAGAACAAGGTGAAAAAAAATTTAATAAATCATCAAAATAAATAGTAAAGACGCCCCGCTAAAAAATAGTTGTTATTTAGTTAGTTAATTAATTAGTTATTAGAAATGTTATTAATAATTGATAAAAAGTTAAGAATGAATATAATAAATATTTTAATTATTAAAAATATTCTAGTAAATATAAATAATTTATTAAATATCAATATTTTAATAAACATGAATATTCAAATTATTCAAATAAATATTTTAATTAAAAAGGATTTAAAAATGCTTTTAGAAATAGAAGAAGAGAGAATTTTATATTATAATAATATAATAATATAAATAAAGGGTAAAGTTAAGACCAAGAATATAAATAATAAAGATAGGGGAGAAAAGAAAAAGGGAGGAAAATTAAAAGGAAACTGGAAAATTAAAAGGAAACAAGAGGGAAAAAGAGAGATAAATCAAAGAAAAAACCTAAAATAAAACAGAGAAAAAATTCATATTTATATCAAGAGTGTTGCGGTCCAATTTTTTAATTATTTTATGTAACATTTGAAAAAAAATATTATTAATATTTCAAAATTATAATGTTAAATAGTATTTAAAAAATGGATACTACATTTAAGATAATAAAATCAATCTTGTGATGAAAGTTAATAGTTTATATAAAAATATAAAAAATTATTTATAAAAATATAAAAATTATTTAAAAAAATAAATAATATGAAAAAAAAATTTTAAAATTTTAAAATCGGAAAATAAAATTATGATATCTTTTTATTAATTTTTAAATAATTATTATAATAAAATTATTTTATATTGAACATAAATAGTAATAATTAAATTATTTTTTTCTATTAAAAATAGGTTAATAACAAATTATATAAGAGTTTAATTCCTATAATATATCTTCAATGAAGGCAGAGTGAAAGAAAGAAATCATGGATAAGAGAAAATAACAAATGGATGCAAAAATGGAATATTTACCTCAATGCATGTCCCACAAATAGTAAGGAGTTAAAGAATTTTGTTATGGAAAATTTCTCTAAGTGTATATAGGGAAAAGAGTTGGGTAAAAATAAGTACTTGTGATCTCCAACAAAAAGAGTACATTGGAGCTAGCATTCTGTGGAGAGCAAAGATTCTTATTTGCTCAATTAAGAACTAACTCACATAAACTTTCGTGTAAAATTGGATGGTGGAAGAGACCTAAAGAAGGTTGGGAATAACGGGTGTGTACTTTTTTCACTTCTGGGCAACGAAATCCTAAGATCATTTCAATCTGGAATGTGATGCCTTCAAAGACACCAGGGATAGTTATGGCAATGTGCTAGCATTCTCTTTTCAGTGAGGGGACTCTTAGAAGGTTGGGTCAGCTCATCATTAGTTTGAGTAAGAAGTTGATTGAATTGCATAAGGAAAAAAACAAGGAGGTTGGTAGTCCCATAGACTATTTTTTAGTCTCGTGAACGTTAAAATATCATTCATTGTATTATGATAGAAGGAGGTTATGTTAGTTTTTAATAATTTAATGTATTATGATAGAAAGAGGTTATGTTAGTTTTTAATAATTGAATGTATTACTTCTTTCGCTCTGGTACTCCATTCTGCTGAGGGTTATATGGAGCTTTCAATTCTATTTTGATGTCTTCCTTCGTGCAGAATTCATTGATGTCTTTATAAATGTATTCTCCACCATTATATGAACGTAGAACCTTGATCTTTTTCCCTGTCACATTCTCTACAAGAGCCTTGAACTCTTTGAATTGATCAAAGACCTCACCTTTGGTCTTTAAGAAATAGATCCAGGTCTTCCTGGAATGGTCATCAATAAAAGTGACGAAATATTTGCCACTGCTAAGAGCTCTAGTGGACATAGGGACACAAATATCTTAGTGTATCAATCCCAACATGCCATTTTCTTTGCTGCCACTTCTCAGAAATGCTACCTTTTCGTACTTCCCAAGTACACATCCTCTACACACATCATCGTGCTCTATGCTGAAAACAAGAACTCCTGTTACAGTTTCTCTGATCATCCTAAGTGCCCCATGGTGTAAATTTCCCATCCTCTTGTGTCATAGCTCGTTCAACCTCTTTTCACTTCTATTATTACTACCTATCAGTGCCATGGAGAATCGAGTTGCAACTATTATAACCTGTTGCTCCGAGATCCAATCTATCTCACCTTCTTCTAGCTAGAGTGTTTAACATACACTTTCTTCCCTATGAAGTGTACATCGTACCCCTTGTCTTGTAACTGGGACACTAAAATTAAGTTCATACCAAATCCTGGCACATGCAGTACATTAGTAGCACTAGTGCTGGTTTCTGTTTGCATCTGAAACTCTATGGTGCCTCTCCCATAGTGATATGGAAGTCCATATGCTCCTCTTGATAGCTAGATAAATATTCTCTAATTCCTGTCATATAAATTGAAGCTCCACTATCAATATACCAGACACCAGATGATGTTGAACTTGACAAGCACATAAACTTATCTTCCAACCTAGAAGATAATTATGAGGCATCCTAACTGTTGGTTTTGTCTATAATTTTGTTTGTTATTTATCTTTTCCTCCCAACGTTTATTTTGTTGCTACAAAAATGTTGCATTCAACAAGAGATCTACTCTGAAAAATAAATGGTTGCTCCCTCTACCTCTGATAATTCTCGAACTGGAGAAATCGGATTTCTTTGTTGCTCTCTCATAGAAATCAAATTTCCTCAAGAATATTGACCCTCCTGGCCAAGGTACTACGTTGCGCTTGAAGAAATCAAACTGTTGCTTTCATAAAATAATGACCCTTGTTCTCTTCTTGCTACTAAGATCTCTAACTGATCATGCAAGTTTTGATACCATGTGAAAAATCCATCTATTGCAATAACTGAAAAATATTCCTCTAACTTTAAAGTTAATTTTGCAGTTTATTTGCTACGACAAACATCAAATAAGTTTACTATTGAAATTTTCACACTAAATTAATGCAGAAAATAAAATGCTAGAAATAGAGAAATTCTAGCACACGCATAAATATATTGACACATTTATTTTTAGACAATTATCCCCGAAAAAACCCAATGCAGGAAAACCAGTGCAAGAGATGAGGGTTTCTTTATTAATCTTCAGCGGAAATTCAAGTACAAGAATTTAGACAACCAAAACAGTGGAAAAATACTAAGAGAAATTTAGTGACAAATTTCTCACTCTCCACAGCGACTCCCTGACCCCAAGATGGACCCTCTACCCATACGCTAGTGCCCCTGTGTCTCCCTTTGCGCAGTGACTACAGAGAGCACTAGTGATATGCGTCTCTCCTCACACTGCCTCTTCCTGAATTCGTATTACACTTCCTGGACCACTGCGGCTACCCTCTCTCTCTCACTTGCTACTCACCCTTTGGCTCTATCTCCTCTGTTGAACTTTAGCCACTGGGCAACTGAGTAACTGCACTGGTGTGTTCTCCATCTACCCATCAACTTCTTCTTATAATCTTTTGTTGGAGCACCAACGAACAATATTAAGACATAATTGATGAACCAGATTATTTCCCTATCGATCCGTGTGAGTTTCTAGAACATTCACACCATGACTTAATTAATTTTGATTAATTAATCATATTTCCTAAGTTTAGACTTACAAAATATTAAAAATTGATTAATAAATCGACTTATTCTTATAATCTTTTGTTGGAGCTCCAACGACCAAGATTAAGACATAATCGATGGACCAGATAATTCCCTGTCGATCTGTGTGTGTTTCTAGAACATTCACACCATGACTTAATTAATTCTGATTAATTAATCATATTTCCTAAGTTTAGACTTATGAAATATTAAAAATTGATTAATAAATCTAATTAAGTCGTCTCTAGGTGGAATTTCCAAAAACGATTTCTGGGTATTGGAGAAGACATATATTCTAGCCTCTCCACCAAATCTTGTGGCTAGAACATATCTGATGCTACAAAAACTAACACAACCATAGTTTTAAAACTCTGACTCAGATTCGAGAATCGAAACTGGCCAAGGTTCGACTCTGACTCTGAATCAGTATCAACTCGACCTAGTTGATTTCAATGATTTGGTCGTTGTAAAAATACATTAAATAATTTATTTTTTTATGAAAAAACACATTTTTAAATATTTTCATTCATGTTTCCAAACTCAAAGTATTAGAATATAGAGAGAAGCCAGCATATGATCAAAGTATACTCATGAATATATCTATTATATCAAAATGGCACCCAATGCATTTTCCAATACATGTAATATATAGAGATCAAAACAAAAACACAACTAAGGTGGCTCTAAATGGTCTATACAACAAAACATCACTAGTCACTACTACTAAACAAGGCAAGACCATCTGGCTCAAACTCTGAATCCAAGTCAGATGGGGAAACCCATGGGTCCTCCTCACTACTGCTCCAAAAACCAACTCCAACTCTTCAAAAAATCCTCACAAATGCTAACATAAATGCAATGAGATAGTGAGAGGAGTACAAGGTTAATTTTGAAGAATTTTTTGGGAAGTATTTCTAGCAGAACTTAGTGTTCCAGTCATTAGTCAACAACCAAAACTATTGGAGAAGCGTGCAGTTCACTCTGAGACCATTTCCGCCACTTGGGTCCGTGAGGCGTAGAGGGGTTTGGTTGGGTTTATTGACGAGAGGTGCTAGCTAAAATTTCAGAATTTTCCAAACACATCTGAGGCCAGCACATCCATTTCCCTTTAGCAGTAGCGTCCAGATTTTCCAAGGCAGCGCAGAGATTTCATGTGTTGAGTCAATGCAGTTTGTGGGCATCTTACTCCAACCTGGGTTTGTCATTGCTTGCTATAGAAATCTCAAGTGTCATTTTTCCACTCATTTTTTACCCAATTTCTTCATATTTAATAAAAATGACCCGGTTTCCAGTTATTTTTCCTTATATCAAATTATAATATGTGGATGTGTGTTAAATTTACTTGTTGTTCATAGTGCATTCTTTTGTTTACACTTAATATTTCCATTTTGGAATATTACAGGGGGTATGCCAAGATGTTTCTCTATTATGTCCATTTTGTAGTCCAAGTCACTCAAATGGAAATGTAAGTTCCTCAAGGATAGAAGGATGTCCTCTCGATGCTCCTGGAAATCCACAAGTGTGCACCTAAGTTGCGCTAAAATGGATACGGGGTTTGAAATGAATATGACGAATTTTCAAAAAAATTGGATATGATACAGAAAGGAAACAACACACACACACATATAACAAAATAATTATTTTGTATTACCATTCATCTTTTATAATCTAGATTCTATATCTAAAAATACATAATCATCATCATGAATTCAACATAAACAAATCATCATCATCAATTCAGCATAAATATTGTCGTCATCACTAATGATTATTATAACATTCATGATTCAACATATCATCAAGTTTATGTTTCAAATTTCAATCATCAACATGACAACATCATCACCAAAATTAATAATATACACTACATAGTACAAAATACAAAATGAATAGTGAACTATGACTGGCAATCTCCTATCTTATGGCATATTATTGTATTCAATGTTCATTGTTAAAAAGTGTAAAACACCATCATAAATCACATTTACAAATTACATATCATCAAATATGTCTTCATCCATGTCATTAAGAACCACATCCTCTCCAGAAGTGGGAGCATTACTGCCATGTCCACTTGAAGATCCAAATATTGGTTCCTCGTCATCAAACAAAGTCATATGATACCTACCATTCAATTTCATATCCAAGTCGGGCAACTCTAGTCCACATCCTAGAGTTGGGGAGCCCAAATTTGTATTCTTTACTCTTTTGTGATAAAAGGCGAAGGTTTGAATGAACATACACTAGTTCGTCAACCTTCTTGGAGCCCAATCTGTTTTTCTTCATTGAATGGATGAAGCCATATGTACTCTGGTTCCTTTCTGCTGAAGAGGAGCTAGCAACCTATGACAAGATCTTGACGGTCAATTTTTGGATATGTGGAAGTTCCCCACCATAATAGTTCCACCAATCAATTGGACTTAATTTGGTCGTGTCCTGCATACAATCAATATCAACACCCAAACCCTCTGATCCCACAAACTGAGCAAACTCTGAATGAAACTGAATCCCAATTTTAGGATCTACAAAAAGATTTCTTAAAGCTTTTTAAATTCCCTGTGAGGCTTATGGGTCTTTGTTTGGTGTGGTTCTTTTTGGATCAATTAACAACTCTACAGAATAATATTTTGGATTCACTGCATAGCCCAAAAGGTGCAACGGGGTGGTCATCTTGTTCCAACTTTTGGTCGATATATCTTTTACTTCTCTGTAAAAGGCTTCATTTGGGTCCTTCTCCTTGGAATTTATAACCACCCTTATCTTCTCTACCATGAAATCAATGCCCTCATACACCTCTCCCAAATTAGGCATACCTGTGTCAAACTTGCGGAGAAAATCTATAACTGGCTTAGTAAATTCCAAGAGGTACTCCACCCTATCCCACCATTCATCATCAACAACCAACCTTTTCACTGATTGTGCTCTTTCAAATTGGGATTGCCTCCATTGATTCCAAATAAAACTGCATATCATTGATTGTAATGCTTCTTTCACCTGCATAAGCCTTTTTAAGACTATGATATGAGAATCAAAACGAGTTTCGGCAACCTGCAAATGATAATGTTTCAATAAATTAAAAAACGTAATTGATTGAATACCTATTATGATTCATGAATCATGACATTTGAAAATCCAATTTACATATTTGAATTTAGAGTCATATAAACTAGAATTTATGAAATAAACTTAAAGTTTAGATACCCTAAGGAGCTCTGACTTCGCAGATTCCCTATAGATGCCTTGCTACATGTGGTGGTTTGTGATGAAGCTTGAATTCTTTTGCCTCTTCAAAAATAATTCTAATCCACTCAATTTTCTTCCCCAACTTGCTCAACATGAGTTTCAACGAATGCACAACACAATAGATCCAGAAGATGTGTTGATGTTTGTCTTCAATAATTAAGTCTGCTGCTCTACAGACTGTTTCATTGTCAGTTATTACTTGGACAAAAAAATTGGCCCCACCAATCCAATTTCTTAAATCAAGATGTCATCAATGAATTGGGAATATTTCAGTTTCCCCTCACAATCCATTGCCTTCAAGAACATTGCCTCCTTTTGGCTTTGAGAAATCACATTGATTAAAGGCCTATTCCTTTGATCTTTCCATCCATTAGAAATGATCGACAACCTTGAAATGCACCATGAATTACGAATGGGGCTTAATTGAACCTCCAAATATAATGTCTCAACACTCAACATTGTAGTGTGGACCTTCTCATATATAGGGCTCTTGTACCCTTTTCGGGATTCAGTCACTGCTTTGATCATCTTTTCCTAGTAAGGAGATCGCACAAGGTTAAAGGGAAGTCCATTTGTATATTTTCATTGACCTATAACTGCATCTGCTATCTCTCAAACATCATTATTAAAAATTTTTAAGGTGCCCAAAATTAGACTGCTTTGAACTAGGGTTGCCAATTCCATAAGAGGGAAGTGGAGGATTTGATGAAGATGATCCCAACCTTGTTGGTTGTTTGAATTGAGAGAAGGGATTTGCCTCATTTTCTTTAGCATATGCCTCATCTTGTTCTTTCTGGAATTTTACAAGTTTTTCCTTGCTTAAAGTTTTTCCTTCTATCCCATTCTCTTTAGGTGGGCCAGTGCATATTCAAATCCCATTGCATCTTAACCTAAGTGCATGTGCTTTAACCCGGGTGTATGATCCCTTAAACTCCTTTTGACATTCACTGCAAACCCATGCCAACTATCCCCCTCCTTGGATCTTCCCTACGACAGTAATATATTTCCAAAGTGGTGACTTTGGATCAAATTTAGAGACAGATTCAATTTCTTGTTCCTCTACCTCACGAATGGTTGAACTTGAAGTTGCCATGATGATGATGTAAATGAAAATACAAAATAAAATTGACAATTATAAATTTATCTAGTTAAAACTTACCGTCTTATGGTTAAATATAGATTCAACCTTGTTGAAATTGAAATTGAAATTGTATTAATCTATACTAATGATCAAAATAATTGTCATTTGCACAAATAGATAGTTTTGCAAAATTGAAAGTATGTTTCTTTAAAGTTTAACCTAGGGATTGCGAAATGCATGACTCAAGAAAGAAATATAACTAAAGCTTTCCTGGTATTGTGGAATGTAGTGTGTCTTAGCCTCTCTACAAAATCTTGAGGCTAGAGAACATCCGATGCTACAAAAATCAATATATGAGTCAGAATACCGAAGAAACAATGGATGACATAGCATAGCTCCAACTGCAGCCCAAAATCATATTATAATCGAGATGGCATTCTACGACTTCAATCTCCACCATTACAGTTTTCCCACCTAGAGTGACGGGATAGCTTCCAAGGTACCCTTTCAGGATGAAAGTGTGACCATCGAAATCTTTAAGGGAATTCAACGACGGTGAAAGCGTGGGAGAACTGAGGGTCTACCTTTCGATATGACTTGCATCTGAAACGCAAGTTGGTGGAAAAGGTGAGCCTTAGTATTTTCCATGTCAAAAATTGCGCGAGTGGAGTCGTGAAGGTAAATTCCACTAATAGCAAAAAGCAAGGCTTTCCTTTGTGTTGGACAGGTTTGTAATACTTCGAGGGTAGACATGGCAGACGATGCTTGCGCCAAATATTCTGCAATATTGTAGTTTTGGGTAGCACGTGTAGAGGTATTATGTGTCGTGTAGAGGTATTATGTGTCGTGCAATGAAGTGTCCCTTTGGGGGGACAAATCACAAGTTCAGTGACAGGCCTGTCGATATGAAAATCGTAAGGCGGTGGTGGATTCGAACTCGAGGTAGTGTCCAAGGCATTAATGATTGGATTTCCATAATTTTTGGCTCGCATTAAAAAATCAACCATTTCAAAAGCATAAAAAAATGATGATCCTTCACTAGTGTAAGGGGAATGTGAACTGTTGTTGCCCCCTCGTGTGGGTTGTGATGGGTTCATGATATGGTGTTGCTATTGCTGAGTAGGGAATGGGTTGTTTAGGACTGCAGGGGTCCGACCAATGTCCTTCTGTGGAAGAAGGTTCATGCATTATTGAAGACGAGGACATTTGTAAGTCATGTGGTCCTCAATACAGATCTTGCAAGGGAAATTGATAGTTTTTTCCTTCCCTTTTTTAGATTTGGAAGCAACTTTCTTATTGGATTTTCAGGCGTAACAGGCTGCTCCTCATAAGGAGAGGTATTTTTCTTGTTCTTCTTGTTCTTATCGATGAGTTTTGGTGCATAATGCACAAATTTTATCACAATAGTTGGAAGAGCAGTCGATGAGGAATTAGAGGTGGTATCGACAAAAAAACATAGCTGGAAATATTTCCCGCTGAGTTGTTTTACAACAGCCCCAGAGGTTGCATCGACGAGGCCGTCAGCGTGCGCTCTAGGTTGTTGAGTAGCTAGAGCATTGGAATTTGGAGGGATATGGGGGAGTAGTTCATAACGCATTCCATATTGTGAGTAGATGAAGTCTAGATGTTAGGAATGACGAATGGATTGGTCTTCCATAACCAAACCAGATAAGGCAACATCCTTGGCAATAGGGGGAAGAAGTGACTTTTAGAACTAATCTTCTAACAAGTGATCCAGAATCGTGGTCTTGACAAGCCTCCGCCTAAGTCTCCATTCATGGATATGATTAGATATGTGGGTGGTAGTGTCTTGGTGCAAAGTGGTAAAGAGTTCTATTTCGGTCTCATAGCAGATAGGAAGCAGGAAGTGTTTTAATAATTCCATTGCCAGGGCACCAAAGGTATTAAATGACACACATGGTAACTCAATGTACCACTTGGAAGCATTTCCTAAGGGTGCGGGGGAAGATTATGAGCCGGATGATGTCATAAACCATGGAATTCAATACACACCATAAATGGCAGGTGCAGACATGTGTATTCGGGTCACCGTCATGTTTCCCTTCAAATTTCAGAACATCTATAGGTATATTTTGTGGTATGGGAGGCTAGTGAAAGTTGTGATTGATGGGGTCATTAGTCAGCTTATATAGATCTGGGATATCTATCATTTCCAAAAATGGCAGAGGCATTGGTCTCCCAAATCTGACTAAGGTTGTGTTGGGTGACCTGAAGGACCTGGGAGTCCCCCCATCAAATTGTTTCCAACAGGATACATGGGAATCATCAGATAGTAACTTCTTGGTTGTGGTGATGCAGGCATATAAGATGGCGATTCATATGGGATATTAGGTTGGGGGGGGAAATGTTTGGTTTAGCCCTAGGATATTAATTTTCCCCTTGACCCAACTGAATTTGGGGAGGGGGTGCCAAATGGATGCAGTAAGACTTGGTTGCGGGATGTTGCTGGCCACATAGTTGGAAATTGGCACATGAATGACACCGAGATAGTGACCACTAGGAGGAAAAAATTCAATCAATGACGAACCAGGTTTTCCTATAGACTGTAGGGGCACAAAAATTCCCCCTACTAGTATATGCATGTTGGGAACATTTCCCTCAAGCATTTGAGCTTGGGGGTTCGAACTTAGCAATGGGTTCAAACCAAAATGGTTGTTGAAAGGGGCTGGGCTAACAACGCTACTAGGACCTCCCGAATCTAACCAAGGTGGTGTTGGGTGACCTGAAGGACCTGCGAGTCCCCCCATCAAGTTGTTTCCAATAGGATACATGGGATTCATCGGATAGTAACTTCTTGGTTGTGGTGATGCAGGCATATAATATGGCGATTCATATGGGATATTAGGCTGGGGGGTAAAAGTTTGGTTTACCCCTAGGATATTAATTTTCCCCTTGACCCAACTGAATTTGGGGAGGGGGTGCCAAATGGATGCAGCAGGACTTGGTTGCGGGATGTTGTTGACCACATAGTTGGAAATTGGCACATGACTCACACCGAGATAGTGACCACTATGAGGAAGAAATCCTAATCAATGACGAACCAGGTTATCCTATATACTGTAGGGGCACATAAATTCCCCCTACTAGTATATGCATGTTGGGAACATTTCCCTCAGGCATTTGAGCTTGCGGGTTTGGACTTAGCAATGGGTTCAAACCAAAATGGTTGTTGAAAGGGGCCAAGCTAGCAGCGCTACTAGGAGTGACAATTGGAGGTCCAGGAGCAGACATGAAAGGGGTGGGGACCAGGACGTACCGGACTCCACTCATAGCTGGTGTAACTAAGTTTCCTGGACTAGGCATAGTCTGACTAGTTGGATGATCGAGCAACGATGTAGAACTGACAATAGGTGGGGGAAGTTATGGTGGAGACAAATTATTCACAAAATACCACGACCCACTAGTTTCCATGGGGATATTGGATGTGGGAATAGACATGACAGGTAGAGGTGCTACCTGAAGCAACATTGGTCCAAGAGGATCGGTGAGGGGAGGGTTATAAGGAGGCACTACTCCTTCGTTAAACAAGTTCTCAAGAAGTATGGTTTCTTGGGAAGTGTTTTGTGATTCAGTGTTAAACACTCGAGACTGATTTCTTGAAGAGTGTGAATCTAGATCACCAAGGCTTGACAGATCCTCTAGGGTCAATGGAGGAATACCTTTTTGTCATCTAGATAGACGACGAGGGCCGAATGTAGTCACGATGACAGATATATTTTATCAAAAAAAAATTAAAGTGATATTTATTATAGTCTCAGTGATAACAAAAAAACACCTAAAAATAAAAAAATACTCTAAAAGACAATCAACAAGCAGCCAGGGGATATAAATCTATCTGATAACCACCACTCGCTGGAGATGAAACCTAGTATCACAGTGGCTAAAAGAGAGACTCGACCAAATTTCCAATTAAGATTAATCATGCGCTTCACCTGAACCTCATATTAATGGGCCAAGTACTCTCGTGAAGACAAGCACCCTCCAAAAAACCAAAGACAGAGTAGGTTCGTCAGTTTAGGTACCATGGCAGCCCACCCCAGTCACCTTGTGTTCATTCGTAGAAAGTCTAGCCACTAAGGTTACGTTAAATCATAGACACTAGCGGGGGGGTCATAGTCATGGACAGTACGTTGTATGGGCAGGACACTTGAGTCCCCGACTCAGCTCCGATATCCCCGATGGGATCCCCAATATATAGAATACCCATTGGAAATGCAATCGAAGGTGGGATACCTTCTCTCACACTCCAATGTTATCTCACGTTTAACTCCTTTGTAAGGGAAGAGGTCCCAGATGATATGAGTGAAGCAGGATTTTACTCTCGTTAATGACACTAGTCTCAGTTTTGAAATATTGGGTTGTTTACTCACCACTTCCTAGCCCAGGATCCTAGCCTAAACTAATATGTGTGTATGCTAAAAAGAGATTTGCTGAATACTTTTTTTAAGCAATTGATTTTATGTGAACTTGTATTAAATTCTTCGGAGGGGTGTTGACGTATGGATTTCAGTGTAACTCTAACACAAACCATGAAAGAAAAATGATTTTAGATTTTCATTCGATGAAAAATAGCTCTTACAAGGAGAGATAGCTATACATCATATCTGTAACACACATCCAAAATGAGGTCCAAACACATATAGAAGAAACAGACATACAATTCTCTCTAATAACTAACTCAATATATACATAATCAAACTAGCTAGTACAAAAATCTAAACAAATTTTTCATTTTCCTTTTCTGAACAATAAATGCACTTAAGCTCTTTTCCTAAAAATAAAAATGATCATGCAAACAACCAACCAGACACAGTGCACAATTTCATATCCCAAGGACAGATTACAGGCAACCTATCAACCCAGGAATCCACAGGACTAGGTGGATGTCCATATATTGGTTGAATAATGCTTATCATAAGGAAAAACATAGTGTTAGTAGCAAGACTAATGCTATGTCCAAGAAATTGGGAGAATTATAATGCCACATATTGCACAGTCAGGGTGTGTTACAAAGACAGAGGTTGAAAAAAGGGTCAGTCAGGGTTTGATCAAAAGTTGTGAACAACAAAGGAGGTTGGGAAACATACTGAGTTGTCAGAATGGGAACCAAGAAGAATAGGAAGGCCTCGAGATAAACCACTAGGGATTACCATTTAGTTCCCGGTTATGATCTTTCAGTTCCAAAATCTCTCTATCTCTCCAGGCCTTCGGGTTTTTCTTGGTTCCCATTCGGACCACTCAGTATGATTCCCAACCTCCTCTGTTGTTCACAAATTTTGATCAGACCCTGACTGACCCTTTTTGCAACCTATGTCTATGTAATGCACCCCAACTGTGAAATCCATGGAGTTATAACCCTCCCCTATCTCTTCGACAGAGCATTAATCTTGCTACTAACACTATGCTTTTCCTTCTGAGAAGCATTATTCAGGAAATATCTTGACATCCACCCAGTTCTATGGATTCTTGGGTTTATAGGTTGCTTGTAGTCTTTCCTTGGGATCTGCAACTGTGCACTGTGTTTGGTTGGTTGTTTGCATGATCATTTTTCTTTTTCAGAAAATAGTGTCACTGCATTTTTTTTCAAAAAAGGAATGAAAAATTTGTTTAGCTTTATGTTTTAGATGGTTTGATTATATATGTATTGGTTTAGTTTTTAGAGAGCATTGTATGTCTGCATTTTTTGTTTGTTTTTGGACTACATTTTGGATGTGTGTTACTGATATGATTTATAGCTACCTCTCCTTATAATAGCTCTTTTTCATCAAATGAAAATCTGAAAGCATTTTTCTTACATGGTTTGTGTCAGATTCACACTGAACTCCATACGTCAACACCCCTCCGAAGGCTTTAATACAAATTCACATAAAATCAATCGCTTAATAAAAGTGATCAACAACTCTCTTTTTAGCATACACATATATTAGTTTGGGCTAGGATCTTGGGCTAGGCTGTGGTGAGTGCCCAAGATTTCGAAACTGAGACTAGTGTCATTAACGAGATTAAAATCTTGTTGCACTCATATCATCTGGGGACCGCTCCCCTTACAAAGGAGTTAAGCGTGAGACAACATTGGAATGTGAGAGAAGGTATCTTGCCTTCAATTTCATTTCTAGTGGGTATTCTGTATATTGGGGATCCACTCAGGAATATCGGAGCTGAGTCGGGGACTCAACTGTCTTTCCCATACAACGTATTTTCCACGACCGTGAACCCCTCGGTGGTGTCTGGGATTTGAGGTAACCTTAGTGGCCAGAATTTCTAGGGATAAACATAAGGTGACTGCAGTGGGATGCCCTGGTAACTAAACATACAAACCTACTCCGACTTTAGTTTTTGTTAGGGTGCTCGTCTTCATGAGAGTACTTGGCCCCTTAATCTAAGGTTCGGGCGAAGCTCTGGAGTAATCGTAACTTTACATTTAGTCAGCTCTCCTTTTTAGCCACATTGATACTGGATTTCATCTCTAGTGAGTGGTGGTTATCAGACAGACTTATATCCCCTGACTTCTTAATGATTGTCTTTTAGAGTATTTTTTTATTTTTAGGTGTTGGTTTATTATCACTAAGACTATAATAAATATCACATTATTTTTTTATTATAAAATATATCTATCACCGTGACTACATTTGGCACTTGTCGTCTACCTTAATGAAAAAGAGGTCTTCCTCCACTGACCCTAGATGATCTGTCGAGCCTTGGTGATCCATATTCTCCCTCTTTGGGAAATCAGTATCCTGTGTCTAACACTAAATCACATAACACTTTCGAAGAAACCATACTACTTGAGGAATTATTTAACGAAGGAGTAGTACCTACTTATAATCCTCCCCTTGCTGATCCTCTTGGACCAATTTTGCTTCAGGTAGCAATTGTACCTGTCTTGTCTTCATCTATTCCCACATCCAATATCCCCATAGCGACTAGTGGGTCATGGTATTTTGTGGACAAATTTTCTCCACCATCACTTCCCTCTTCTATTGTCAATTCTACATCATTGATTGGTCACCCTTCTAGTAAAACTATTCCAAGTCCAAGAAACTTAGTTACAATAGCTATGAGTGGATTCCATTACCTCCCGGTCCCCACCCATTTTGTGTATTTTCATGGACCTACGGTTGTCGCTCCTAGTAGCGTTGCTATCTCGACCCCTTTCAGCAACCCTTTTGGTTGGAACCCCTTGCTAAGTTCAAACCCCTAGGCTCAAATGCCTAGGGGCAATGTTCCCAACATGCATACACCAGTAGGGGGGGTTTCTGTGGCCCTTCCATCTATAGGACAATCTGGTTCGTCGCTGATTGACTTACTTCCTCCTAGTGGTCACTATCCCAGTGTCAGTCATGTGTCAATTGCCAACTATGTGGCCAACAACATCCCGTAGCCAATTTATGCTGCATCCATTTGGGCACCCCCTCCCCAACTTCAGTTGGGTCAAGGGGGAAATTACTATCTGGGGGAAACCAATATTTTTCCGCCCAACATGATATCCCATATGGATTTCCACCTTATATTCCTGCACCACCACAGCCATGAAGTTACTATCCGATGAATCCCATGTATCATGTTGGAAACAATTTGATGGGGGGATTCCCAGGTCCTTCAGGTCACCCATCACTACCTTGGTTAGATTCATGGGTACCCATGCCTCTACCATTTTTGGCAACGCTAGATATCTCATATATATATAAGCTAACTAATGACCCCATAAATCACAACTTTCACTAGCCTTCTATACCACACAAGATACTCGCAGATATTCTGAAATTCGAAGGGAAACAAGGGGATAACCCAGCCACACATGTCACCACCTACCATTTATGGTGTGTATCGAATTCTATGGTCGATGACAACATCTGTATTAGACTCTTACCCCACACCCTCATAGGAAATGCTTCCAAGTGGTAGATTGAGTTACCATGTGCATTAGTCAATACCTTTGGTGCCTTGGAAATGGAATTCTTAAAATACTTCCAGCTTCCTATCCTCTACGAAACTAGAATGGAACTCCTTACCACTTTGTGCCAAGACACCGCCACCCACATCTCTGATCATATACATGAATGGAGATGTAGGCAGAGGTTTTTCAAGGCTCCAATTCCAGATCACCCGTTAGCAAATTGGTTCTGCAAGTCACTTCTTCCCCCTATTTCCAAGGATGTTGCCTTAGCTGGTGCGGTCATGGAAGACCAATCCATTCATCGTGCCCAGCATCTAGAATCGATCTACTCGCAATTTTGGCACACTTTACTATCTACTCCCCCATTCCCCTTCAAATTCCAATGCTCCCGCTACAAAGCAACCCGGAGCGCACACGAACGGCCTTGTCTGCGCAAACTCTAACATTGTTGTAAAACAACTCAGCGAGCAAGTTGCCCAACTATATGTTGTTGTCGATACTGCCTCTAATACCCAATCGGCTTCTCTTCCAACTGTTGCAATAAACTCTATGAAGTCTACACAAAAACCCAGTGGTAAGAACAAAAAGAACAAGAAAAATACCTCTACTTCTGAGGAGTAGCCTATTATGCAGAACAATCCAATCATAAAGTTATTGCCATGTCTGAAAAAGGGTAGGAAAAATTTGTCAATTTCCCAATGTGTGTTGAGGACCACATCACTTACAAATTTCGTCATCTTCAAGAACCTTGCACAAAGGGACACTTTGCGGACCCCTGCAGTCCTAGACAACCCATTCCCTACTCAACAACAACAACACCTTATCTCGAACCCACCGCAACCCTTGCAAGGGGGCATTGACAATTCACATCCCCCCTCCATTGGTGAAGGATCGTTAATTGTTTATGATTTTGACAATGTTGATCTTCAAATGCTAAAAAAAAATTATGGAACTCCAGTCACTAACGCTCAAGAAGCTGCCTGGAGTTCAAATCCACCATCATCTAACGATTTTTATATTGAAAGGCCCATTTCTAACCTTGTGATTTGTCCCCCCAAAGGGACACTTCGTCGCATGACACACAATACCTTTGCACGCCCTGCCCAAAACTATAGTATTTTATAAGATTTTGCGTAATCACCATCGGCCATGTATTCCCTCGAAGTGTTAAAAACTTGTCCAACCTTAGTAATATTATGTTCAGCAATATAGGGAGTCAAATAATCCTTAACAGAATCCAATATGATGCTTCTTTGCAAAATATCATCTTCGTGAAACTTCTCTTTTCTTATTTCATCAAATCGTTCAATAACTTTACTTGTGACAATTCCCAAAACCTTGTTACTTGCAAGACTGATTTCAATCCTAGCCTTCCATGATCTATAGTTAGTAGCTCTTTCAAGCTTGATTTTAGTCTTCATGAATGATTTCATGATGAATATTGTTGTACATAACAAAAAAATATTTAAATTCCCTTTTAGATTCCCTTTAAGTGCTCTTCAAGATGATCTCTCTACTCTTACTCCTTCACCAAAGCTCAGATACCATGTTGAAATTCTAGTGTAGCAATGACTAGAATATTTTTTCACAATTATGAAATACTTATAATGATGCAATCAATTCTTTCTTTATACTTAAATCATAAAGTATCTATACATGAAAAAATTCAACCATTCAATTCTTCAAAAAGAGCAGTAAATATAGATCACAATAGAGAGTGAATAATAAGAAATAGATAAGAGACATCAAGATTAGGCTCACGGCCAGGGAGAAACTCACAAGGGGAAATCCCAACCAAAATTCTTTCCTTATAAGAGAGATTATGTTCATCAAAATTACATCAAGAATATTACAATAAATAAAAATTTGGCATCCACAAAGAACCATTCAAAATTGGTCAATAGAGATAAAAGTCAATTGTAATAGTCTACAAAAAGTGGACGGAATTCGGTCCTCAGTTGACTTTAATAATAGGCCAAATTTATGTCTTGAATTCACGGCCAAAATTATGTCTTTAATTCACTACAAAAAGGTCAATGCACCAATAAAAGAAACTCATTCAAACACACAGTCAAATAATGCAGTCAACTCAGGTCAATGTCCAATGTCAGAGAAAATATGTTGACTCAGAAAATCAACGAGCTTCAGGAGTACTTAGCCTTCCATAATAGTTTGAATAGAGTTATAAAAAATGCCAAAATTCCCAAGTCAAAATAAAATCAACGTAGCTTCAAGGAGAAATTCAACGCAGTTGAAAAGGTCTTCTTGTCCTTCGCATGTGTGGAGATGCTCTTTGAAATTTCAGACAAACTTGGTGAGGTCTGATGACCAAATGAGTGTGAACGATGCCCTTTTTATATGTAATATTACTAATAGAAATTTACAGTGATAACAAAAGACATGCAATAGTTTCAACACGGAAAATTATTCAATGAACACACACAAAAACATAAATTCTACCCAGAACAACAAATTAGCCAATTTTTATTATATGTAATTGTTGGAGTACAATGGGAAATGGAATGAGTGCACTTTGGCTTGCACAAGGCAAGCTACAAGCCTCAAGTGATCAGTACAAAAGTTCTCAACTGCTGTAGAAGTGTTACTCTCCATAAAACTGTGCTGGCCCAAATGTATGCACTGTTACCTGACTTGAGACCCTGATTTTCGCCCTCAAAATTTCCCAAAAAATTATGTAAAATTAGGGCTGAAATCATTGCCAAAAACCCAAAAAAGGTTTACCCTAGTTTTGACCCTCCAAATTCATCCTCCCAAAGCTTGACCGTTCTCCACAACCAGAAATCTACACCTGTACCTCAATATAATAATTTATGCTCCCAAAATGATAGAAATCCCCTCCACATAAACTTCCAACCAAAATCCCAACAACCCAACTCCTCAAATCCCCAGCCAATATTTTCTCTTAAAAACCCACAGAAAAGATTCTGTAGTCCCTAAGCCCAGAAATTCATTCTGAAGGATGTGCTCTCTTCAGTGCTAAAAATCCACCTCTCAAATCTATAAATTGGCCAAGGAACACCCTGACTACATTGTTTTCTCAAATTCTGACACCACTTCTCCTCTAAGACGGTGTGGCCTCACCTTTTGTGGTCGTGCTGAACCAAAATAGCGTAATTCCTGTAGGATATGTCTCTATCAGTCTCCAAATGAAGATGAAATCCTTCCTAGGGTGGAACTCAAGGTCCACCGAAGAAAGGATGAGCTTCACTCTTTGGGAATCTCTTGCGCTAAACAACACTTTGTAGCTCAGTTGAACAACAAAAGCAACAATGAGTTATCAAAATTTCAAAAGCCCCAAATGATGCTTCTTCCCTCTTATTTATGCTTATTGGCATCGAGTCTCATGTGGGTCCCTCCTATGACTTTGACCTCACTTAGGAAAATCGAATTCCTTACAAAGTGGTTCATATTAGTTGTGGGTGAGTGGCCCCCAGATTCCACTAAAAGGCTCTTTGACCCACTTTTCCTATGTTCCTCCACCAAAATTTGCCTTAGACCAAAAATGACAAAATCTACAAAATTGGTTCTATCACCTTAGGAAAAGTTTTAGGTAGAGATATTACATTATATGAGTTACATGTGACCTAATTAACCCTAATGAGGTCGACTTGTAAGGTGATAAAAAAAAATTCCTTCAATTTTTCCAATGAAAAATGCTGATCGTGGCTACATAAATTTTCAACATGATCCTCGATGATGGAGTCTAGAGGGAGATCTACTTATGGGAAAATCAAGCACTAGAATGGAGTAAGGGATATTGAAAAACCCTAGCTATAATTTTATGAGGGAATAAAATCATTGATATCTTATCATGGAGTATCACTCAAGGGTTTGTCACACAATCTTAAGAGTAATTTGTACGCCAATATTTCATAGTAAAATATTTAATAAAGACTACCACATATAAGCCCTAACAATAATTATTCCATGTAGTAGTCATAAAGATATTCAACAATATAGAATACTTACAAGAAAATGTATGAGCCAATCCTTTATTATTCCAAAATGATGTATCCAAATCAAGATAACATCTCCACAATCAAATACTCCACAAAAGATCAAATCTTTTCAAGCTATGTGTTTATTTCAGCTAGGTTGAATTCTCTTAGAGAGGTCGAATTGATCCACAAGAGATTATAAAAAGACAAATGAGGTGACCTCTATTTATGAGTACTTCCTCAAAAAATTTATGACTAATGAAGCCCTTAAATCAAGTCTGACATAAAATAACCTTGGGCTACAAATGAACCCATTGGCTAAATGAAAAAATAAGCCATAAATTCCCACTTGTGTGAGTCGTAGCCTCTAAAATTGTTGACGTTGTTCCCTTTTAGGGCTCCAACTGCCATGTCAAGCTGCAATGAGGTGTGAAATGTGTTATAGTGATAGAATCATCTCACATTTGAGGAATTTCCCTCAAATCCTCCTCTGGGTCCCAAGTCCAACTAGGGTATCATCATGTTAGCCCCATGGGTCTCCAACTATCAAAATAAGGCCTTCTCTATCCAACATTAGGGCCTCTTCAAGTGCTACAAGCCCTCCCTAGTATCCCAATAGGAGGCCATCCTCATCTAGGCTCTAAATCAAGTCCTTCCCATAAAGTTTTTTCAAGTCTAGCCTGAGGGTATGCTAGGTCTAGTGGTGTCATCCTGAAGAATCCTCTATGCTAGGTCAAAGTAGACCAATGTCCTAGATCCTGGGGGTACTTTAGGACATGTAACATCTGATCAAGTCATCAGGAGGCCTAACTCTCTCAATGATGCATCTGCTAAGCCATCTATCTCTCTAAAGAGGCCTAAGTACCTGTGGAGTGGGTGCCCTCAAATCCTAGGCTGCTATGGACCACCTAACAAAAAAACATGAAATCAAGTGAAAGAAATCATCCATCAGAGACTAAGATCATATATGCATCTAAATGGACCAAAATTGAATGTTAAGGGCATATTAATACTTCAAACAATGATATCCTCCTGATATCTAACTAGATCAAGTCCATGAAGGTGTTCCCTACCTTGATAGAGGTGGCTAATGGTAAACCCTATTAGGTGCTTCCAACTATCAAGAGTAGTGATAATTCTAATTTCAACCACTCAATCAATAGGTATTAGTGTAAGTATGTGATGATGGAGGGAAAAGAGCTTCATGGCCAAGTTTCATGGTCAAGGGGACTGACTGATGGGGAGCCCTCCTCCTTAGTGTATGAATGTAAAGGAGGAAAAAATCATGGAGGCATGAGTTACCTTCTTCATCCTACTTTTCCCACCCCTCTTGTGCATATTTTACTTCTTGATAATTTTTCGTATTAACGCATATAGCTCCAGGGTTAGAGATTTCTCTTTATGATGTAACATTTATATTACCCCTTAAGATGATACAATTCATCACTCATTAGCGTTGGGACATGCAAAGGTTCCTTTTGATGTGAAGAAGAACCGTGTGCTCAGGAACTGAGTGATGGCAAAGAGGAAAGTAGAGCTCATGCTAGGCTTTTTCCTAGGTACTGATTTATATCCGTAGACATATTTTTCATTGTGATTTTATTCTTTTTATTTTTTTGTGGCCATGATATGCTTTTTTTTTCTTTTTGTTGCAACAACCTCCAAGGCAATATTTTCCAGCCCTACTCAAGCAGTGTGAACATGCGGGTGCCAAATTCCAATAAACCAATGACAAGTTATACTTGAAGAATGGAGGTGTTATATGGGGCTTGTAATGTGGGATGGAAAGTATTAAGTATGGTATAAGGGATAATGAACATGCTATCTCAATTCAAGTTTTCCAAGTAATGCCTCTCTTATAACCATAAGGCCTCAGGGGAGGTCCCACTAGACTAGGGCTAAATATTAACCTCCCTAGTAAGTTGAGAAAACATATTTACAGTCAAGATTAGTTAATATTCCATATCACCCCTTTATCCATACTAAATTCCAAATACAAACAAGTATAAGAACCCAATTGCAAAATGATTAAAGTAGCTTTTGAATAGTAGCCCACCTTCATCCAAGTTGTAATGTTGGATGGTGAGAGGCACATGGTTGATGCAAATGGTGGAGGAAAATGGCATATCATCATCAAATAATGGTTTTCAGGGGTTGGTTACTAGCTAGCTATCCAGCTGGTGTAATGTTCCTTTTTTTGGTATTCCTTATGACATGGTTAGGATGGACTTTCAGAATTGGGGGTAGACAGGTCACAGGTGCAGGTTGGCATCATCGGCGAGCTCTGGGAGCTTTTGGAGGGATTTTGAGGAGTTCTTATGAGGTTTGATGAAATTCACTTGGTATATTCCACCATCCACACAATTTTCCTTTCGTTCTGTTGCATTCCGACAACTTTTAGAAAATTGAGTTATTAATGGGCCTACTCAATTAATTATGCCTAAGGTGGCATTTCAGGAGGAATTCTTGGAAAAACACCTTAGTGTAATAGCTTGTTGGAACCGGAACGAGAATATCTACAGGATGGGTTGACTAGGTGTGATTTTCAATGACCTGAGGCGGCATGGTGGCCAATTGACCATTTTACCACATTAAAAAGAATATTTTAATCAAGGGAAATGTGCTCAGTGATTAAAATAATAATAAAATAGGATCTTATAGAGAATTCAATCATATCTATAAAAAGAGTAGGAAGGGCCATTAGAGAGCATCTTGGGTTTGGTATTCCTTCTTGTATGTGAGATTGAGAACCTGGTTATCTACTCCATTGATAGCCCTAGGATGGAAACCCCTGGGTGATTTAGAGAGATTGGGTGAGTACCCATCTCCCCTTGGTGAATTCATCCATAATTCATAGGAGAGCTTAGCACTGGTAGTTTATTTCAGTTGGAGGGCCAGCGTAGCAGTGTAGCAGATTATCTGGGAGACCAGCTTCATCTCAGCTATTTTGGTTGTATGTGCATGTAACCCCAGTTATATATGATAATAAAAGTTGAGACTATTTTTTGCATTATCATGTTATGTAATTGCATGTACTTTATATGCTTTATTTTACATGGAAATCTTCTGTTAAATGGATGATAATTTAATGGTGGAATTTGGGTTGAGATCTATTTCTGAAATTTTAGAAAAAATACTATGTTTGGGATATTACAGCTGGCTATCAAATGTAGGAGAGAAGTATTTTTGTATGGGGTTACCCATTTTGGTGGGTGATAGGATCAATATATCCACATATCTGATCTGAATCCAACAAGGTTTTGAGCCTATGAAATGGATCCCATGGATCATGAAAGTTTTAAATAGTTCCTGAAACTTCTAGTGCATTTGTGACCCACTTATCCCCCAAAAAAATTGATTTTTTAATGAAAAAACTTCACAAATGCTAGATACCTAAATGCTAAAAAGCATAAACCTATGTTGCAGGAAACACCTCCCTTGGCATTGTACCAATACTCGAAATGTACGAAAACATAAAAACTTGGCAAAAACAGCTATGAAATACCATCGTTCGTACCCTACAATGTTTTGCGATTCCAAAACATTGTACAATATGGTTGACAAAAATTCGAGGTCGTTTCAGGTGAAAGTCACCGTGTTTTGGCAAGTCAAGTCGTTGTTTTGGGCCATCTCAAATGGCAAAGAAGGGAATGGGTCCTTGCTATGGCCCTAAAACACTCAATTAATCATTCTTTGTAAACTTTATTTCACTCATAAGCTAATTTCATTAAAAAAAATAGAATTGGAATTCTTTAGAAAAAAATAAAATTATAATTCTCTAGAAACCCTACAACCTGTCCCTTAAGAACTTCATTCACTATTTTCTCACACATTCTTTAGCAAGAGGAGCCTCCTATAGTAGAACAAGCATTTTAGTTGTGTTTTGGAGCATTGAGAGTAAGACTTTGTGCATTTCTAACAAGAATAAGGGAAAATGCAAGAAGAATGTCATGGATAACAATAACAAGGGTGTGGGCAGCAGTTGTTTGTTGTATGATTTATATTTTTGTTTTGCAACATTCATGGCTTCTCAAAAGTGGTCTTTCTAGTGCTCAAATGAGCTGGGGTCCTAAAAGGGGATCCTTGAAGGGCTACTACTAGGCTAAGGGAAACAATGGAGAAATAACCCACTGCCACCTTGGCTAAGGCTCCCTACTCTTTACGTACTTTCACCTATGGGAGGAGACCCTTTATTGTAAGGATCACGAAAAAGATGGACCAATGATAGGGTGAGGGGTGATCCTGGAAGCCTATTCACAAGATAGGCTCAAATATGTGGCTTGCTTGCTTTGGAAGGCAGGGTTGAAAGCTATCAAGGAAGGGTTTAAGGAGAATTTCAAGGTTTAGGTTTAGGGGGTATATATCTTATAATGGAGGTACCCGAGCCTTAAAATTCTTGTGAAATCTTGGACTCCAAATGATCCTTGAATTATTGTCCTTAATAGTGTATGGGACCACACAGGACTAAGTGGACCCGGTATTAGGTCAACATGATAGGATTTAGCAACCAAGGATATGTTTGACCTTTTACAGAGGGAGAAAGGGACCAAAGGAAGAATTTTTAATGCAAGTCAATGTGAAGATCCCAGTGAGGTTTCTAGCCTAAAGAAACCAATGAAAATATTCAATCTCAGGGCTAGGACTTGAGATATCTCAAAATCCGATCATCAGAATTTCTTCAAAATTGGAGGGAACCTAAGAGACACACCAGAGCAAAGGATCCCAAAAGATAATGTTTACCAGTGGGTGGTTTGCAAGATAAATGATTCCCTAGGAGACCTAGAGGGCTAGACCTAGAGGAGAAGAAATGGGAGAAGGAAAATAGGTTTAAGGTGATCACCTTATGGTGGACCAGTGCCTAATCCTTTGGGGAAGATTTGGAGTCAAGATTAATTATGACTATGGATGTTAGATTTTCTATGCCAAGGAGGCCTCAAAGACAGCTTCACATGGCAACAGGGCAGCAGCAAAAGAAAATTCAAGAAATTTATACTTCGTTTTGAAAAGTAGATGGCTTTTCAAGATGATTTTCGACACTGAAGCATCCCTAGGAAAATTCACTCATGATACATGGCCAATACATGAAGCATTACTATCTAGAAACAAATTTTCAACAACTTCGCATGAATGGATGCAGTAAATTAGCCCTAGTATAGCAAAAATCCAGCAACAATGTATGTGACATATAGAAAGAAAGAATAGCATTAAATTCGCACTTACATGTATTAGGAGTATATCCAACCATCAAAACTTTGCAAATCAAGAAGCTCCAAGACAAGATATAATGATCCAAACATCAAAATTCATTCCATGCTCCAAAAATTCGTTCTCTAGGAAGGATAGTGAAAATCTCTAAAGAGATACAAGTCTGAATCCAAGTGATGATGCTAAAATGAATTTACATTATTTGTATACACTCCTAATGAGTTCGATTTAGCTAATTAGGCCTAATTAGCCCCTAAAATAAAAGAATCTGCAAAATAACTAACTTTTGGTGAGAAGCCCACCAAACCAGCTTGTAAGCAAAAGAATAAGCCTCTCAAGAGGTCGAATGATCAATAATTGTAATTTCCCTTCCTAAATATTTTTCTAAGGTGAGAGAACCCAATTGTTTAAATTACTAAATTTTGTCAGTTTTGGTCTAAAGGAAAATTTTGGAGGGAAAGACTTAGGAAAAGTGGGTCGAAAATATTTTTCATGGAACGTGGGGGCCACTATCCCACAAATAATACGCACCACTTAGTAGAGAGTCAAATTTCCTAAGGGAGGTTGAAATCATAGGAGGGAACTACATGAGACTAAGGACCATCAAGTATAAATAAGAGGGAAGAAGCATCATTTGGTTCCTTTTGACATTTTAACAATAAATTGTTACTCTAGTTGTTCAGCTGAGTTACAAGTGTTGCTTATCACAAGAGCTTCCCAAGGAGTGAAGCTCAACCTTTCTCCGGCGAACCTTGAGTGCCACCCTAGGAAGGATTTTACCTTTGTTTGGAGGTTAGGAGAGAGACATCACACAGGTACCACGCTATTCTAGCTCTGTTGGGACGCAGAAAGAAGATTCAAACAGTAATTGAGAGAGATTGGTGTTGGAGCTGGAAATTACATTGTTGCTGGGGTGTTTCTTGGAGAATTTCCAAGTAAAGGAGAAGGATTTTGCAGGAGAAGAGAGATTTCCTCATGCAGTACAGATTTTTGGGCATAGAGATTTTGTCATCATCTACATGCCTACATAGTCATTTGTGGGTGGCAAGTGAGGGGAGACTTGGGTGGAGGTTTGAGAAGTTGGGTTGCTTAGATTTTGGTTGGAGGGTGATTGTGTGGAGTTTTCTAGCAAATTGGGAGCAACAAACATCACTCTTTGCTTCAGGTGATATTTTCTGGTTGTGGAGAAGGGCCAAACTATCTGGGGTCAAATTTTTAGGGTCAAAACTAGAGCAAAACCTTTCTGGGTTTTTTTGGGTTTTTGGCACGGATTTTAGCCCTAATTTTAAAGAATTTTTTGGGCATATTTCAGGGTGGAATCGGGATCTCAAGACATCCAACACTACATAAAAACTCGGCTAGCACAAATTTCTAGAGGATGAATTTCTACAACAATCGGGCACTGATATCTTGACCTCCTAAGGCTTGTAGCTTCCCTTGTACAAGCCCAGGTGCACTCCTTCAATTTTCCTATTGTACTCTAGCAATTTATATGAGTAAAAATTGCCCATTTTGGTTTTCTGGGAGCAATTTTTGTTTTATGTGTGTGTTCACTGAAAAATTGTGTTAAAATTATTGAATTTCTTTGGTTATCACTGTAAAATTTCCATTAGGAACATTAAAATGGTATCAGAGTATGTTCTTGACGAGGGTGGGGAAAAGGAGCGGGTGATGCCACCTAGACATCAAGGATTGGTTTTCCAGAGAGGTCGTGGTAGAGGTAGAGGCAGGGGTCGAGGTAGAGAAGGAGGCCCATATCCATTTTCAGACATCGAAGTGGAGGATATTAGACGCAGGATGGAAAACCAAGAGGACAATGAGGAACCTAAGAAAATGGGCCAAAATCATATTTTGGAGGAGCTGCTAAGAACCAATCAGCAGATTTTAAGACCAGAGCAGCTCATGATGGAAATGATGCAGTAGGTGATGGTGTTGTATATGGGTGGAAGGCCGGAGGGAGAGCCTCATGGTGATGGAGGTTCCCGATCAGGAGTGGGCAACTTTAATTATCAGCCCCCACATACTCCCCAGCATGGGTAGGTTGGTCGCCCTACTGTGCCTCACTTTGTGGATGAGCCAGAGCCGGCGAGGGATCCATACCTGGTTGCAGACTTGGTTAACTCAGTTGTGTCTGGTATTGATGAGTATGAGGGGTTGGATACCCAGATTAAGCGGGTGATGTATTTTGGGGAGTACATACACCTCAAGGAGAGATGTACTATAGGGGCTGGAGCACACTGCCGAGGGGGACCATCCAACCAGGGTGTGCAGAAGATAGCAGGGAAGTTTACACTCCCTAACTTTGATGGGTCAACCAATAGTTAATCCAAGGCCTAGATTCATAATGTATACACATATTACTACTTGAACCCCATGCGGTAAGTCGATGTTATACGGTTTGCTACTCTTCATTTGGATGGGGATGCCCAAGAGTGGTGGTATCATGGGATAATCACGTTGGAACACATCCATATCACCTATTACACATAGTTCACCTGTAGGTGGTTGGAGAGATTTGAGAGGACGGACCCAGGGTTGCATATCAGGGAGTTAACCCATCTGAGGCAAACTGGTAGCGCAGAGGCTTACATTACAGAGTTCAGATACTGCCAGTAATGGTGACAAACATCTTAAAGGCCCAACAGATCATGCTATTTGTGGAGGAGCTTGTTGAGGCTTTGCGTGGATGGGAGAGGGATTACAAACCCATATCACTTACGGATGTTATCTCCAAGACCATGGATATGATTGACACAGTGCCCAATGTTTATTTAGGGTAGCATCGAATGTGATCTAAGTCTCAAACTTTTTGGAGAGGCTTAGACACATGTAGTCCACATAACCTAGAAATTTTGTTAGGAAATTCCACTAGGAAATAGTTTTATTTGGTAAATTAATTATTTTTAATGAGGACCCTAAGTCTAACTTAGGAAATTAAAATAATTAATAGATATTAATTTAAACTGTGGTTGAAACTTCTAGAAAAGTCAAATCAAGTCTAAATGTAATCTTAGTCGTTCATTGGAGATCTAATCTCGGTCGTTGAAGTCTCAACAAGAAGACTATAAAGGAAGGCTTGAGGGTCATTTGGAAAACACACCAAAAGGATCAAGTGATCGAATTTTCTGAAGTGAGAAATGCTCAAGAGGAAAACCAAATCTAAGAGATTCTTCAGCACAGTTGAGGTGCAGAGGCAGTTTTGGCAGTAGGATCTTCTCCAAGGCCAAGGATCATAAGCAGAGAGATAGAGAAAGACGCATAGGGAGCCGTGCAGTGCCCAGAGAGGGTGATGCAGGGCCACGCAGGCCACATGCAAAGGAAACGCAATATTTCCGAGTTTCAGTACAAATTCAGCTGGGAAATTGAGATTTTGAGCCGGGATGGCTGGATCAAGCTTCCTGAGAGCTAAAATATCACACAAAAGGGGTGATGTATTCCTTCAAAAATCCCCACTAAGGGCTACACAACGAATGTACAGAGGAAATGCAAAGGATGTTGGGGTTTCGTCATTTCAGTTACTGGATCTGCCAAGACTTTCAGAGTGAGGTAAAATCACTATTTTTCTCTGTTAGTATTCTATTTAACTGATTTCTCTGGTGGGACAATCAGAGATGTATTCAGATATAATTGTTGCTTAATAATAAAACCCTCAGATCTATTGCATCGATTTTCTCGCATTGGGTTTTTCTGGGGATATTTATCCAAAAATAACGGTGTCCTATGTGTGTTATTTATTTTTCTCAGTTTCTTGTATTCACATATAAATTAAGTGAAGGTTTCTTCAGTAATTGCTTCAATGTTTTCAGAAGTAATCTGAAAAATAAATTGTTAAATCTAATTTACAAGTAGAAGTAATTCAATTTGCTGCAGTAGGATTCCAAATCTAGGAGACAGAGTTCGAAGAGCTACAGAAAATAGAAAATCGAAGCCCAGAGGAATTACGCAGTCCAGGCCAGAAGGGCTGAAATTTTTGGGAAAGTCTCTAAGTGAGTTGACAGAGAGGAAGGGCTTCTAGATCATAATTTTTCCAAGCCAGAGGAAGCAGCATAGAGCTAGTGGGACGCAGTTTTCTGCAGGCAGATTTTGTTTTGTTGGGCGGAAATTCGTTGGAAAAGGAAGAAGCAGTTTAGTGAGGGAATTTCCTTCCTGAGGAAGTTCCTAGATGGGGAATTTCATTTTTCCAAGATCTGAGAAGCAGATCTAGGCAGCAGATCTACAAAATCGAGAAGGAGTGTGTAAGTATGTCCAGTGTTGCGCAGAGGGGGAGAAGAGGAGCATATTCGACATTATTGACGACCATGGAAACTCACGGGCTTAGAGATCAGGACCGGTTAGAGAGAGCCTCCAACTAAGTGATCTGGAAGGAAATAATCACATTTCTTCTTGATGAGTACAATCTCAATCTTTTCGTGAATAATATGGTAGTTTTCCCTTCAGATCCAAATCCGCTGAATAAGTACACGATTGATATGGTGAAGGCCAAAAATTTTCTCCTTGATGGAAACAAAGATCATATTGTGTCCCACATAGTTGGTAAGGACACAACCAGGAAGTTTTGGGAAGCCTTGGAAGCGTTGTATGAAGACTTTTCTGAAAAATGGAAGATGTACTTAGGGTAGAAACTTAGGATGATGCAGATGCAGAAAGCGGAGCGTATTTTTCCGTTCTTGCCGAAACTTCAGGAAATCCATGATTAGCTAGTAGTAGTAGGGGCCACCCCTTCTCCTACATCCATGGTGAAACTGGCTCTTAATGCAGCCTCTGAAGAATGGAAGGTGTTTTTCTAGAGCATCCTGGGCAGAGCCACCTTGTCGGGCTGGGAAGAGATGTGGGCTACTCTTCAACAAGAAGAGCTAAGGAGGGACCTGGTCAAGTATAAACTTGACGACAAAAATGGCAGTGGATCGAAGATGAATCAGGAGGAGGAAGAAAATGTATCCCTCACATCCAAAGAGAAGCAGGAACAATAGAGACATAAGAAATACGTATCAAATATAAAGTGCTTTAGGTGTGGTTAACTTGGTCACTACGCTACCTAGTTTTCTTTGAAGAAAAAGTACAAGGACGAGAATCATGATCTGAAGGTTGTGACCGAAAAGATCGAGGAGGATGAGTATGCCATGAGTGCCCACACATCTCTAGAAGGGAGATGGGGTGACATTGAGTTGTAATTTCAAAATAACTTTAGTTGGGCAGGATCCTTGAGGAGTCGACCTATTGGATCATAACCCTGCTAAGGGTGCCCGAGGTCAGCAATAGCAGGTTCGAGGATTTTTCAGTCAGTGCAGAGGAGTTCAGAAACGATAGATGCAGTAGTTAGCAATGCTAAATCTGAGCAACATAGAGGAGAGTTGTAGTAGCATAGAAGGATGTAGTGTAGAGAAGCAACAACGCAGTGTTTCAGAGGGATAGCGTGGGTCTAGTAGCAGTAAGAGTTTCAGCATCAAGATGCATCCTGAACACTTGTTCAGATTCATGAATGTTTTTTAGTTGCTTCTCTCGGCAGCTGAGTTGCAGTGGTAGTGCTAGCAGCAGATGCAACATTTGAGAGGGATTTCCAATACTAATGCAGTTTTGATCGTGGCATGATCAGCAGCAGTTAAGTTACAACAACAGCACATTTATTGAGCAACATGTCAGACATCAGCAGCGCAGAGGGAGATGTTGATTTTTGTGTAGCATCATATGTGCTCTAGCTCCGAAACTTTGTGGAGGGGCTAGAACACATGAGATCTCCAAGATCCAGAAATTGTTTGGATAAATTCCACCCAGAACTTAAGTTATTCCAATAATTATTTATTTTAATGGAGACCCTAATTCTAACTTAGGGAAATTAAATAATTAAAGGGAATTAATTTAAACATGTGGGTGAGAATGTTCTAAGTGACGAGGATCGAGTCTTTTTCTAATATTAGTTGTTGATTAGAGATTAGATCATGACCGTTGATTGTTCAACGAGAAAATTATTAAAGGAAGGCTTGGGTTCAGTTGGAGAACACACACATAACAGTATCACTTGAGCTAAATCGAAATTCCGAGGTGCGGTTTGCTGAGAATTTTCGAGTGAGCTTGTAGTGCAATGAGGGGCAAATCGGTAGAGGGATTTCATATCCAAGGCTGAGAATACAATTTTAGAGAGGAGGATCCGTACCAGAGAGGTTGATGCAGTCATAGAGGGTTGAAGCGGGCCAAGAGGGGCTGACGCAGAGCCGGGAAGGGTGGAGCTGCGATTTCAGTGGGCCGGAAAGAGCTCGTATTTAGTAGATCCAGAAGGGGTGACACAACCACACTGAAGGGTGATGCAGTGACTGCATAGGAATATGTGGGGTTCTTCATCCTCAGTTGAATCAACCATATTTTCTATCTCTGGTGATAGAGGTACATCTGCCGATATTTTCTCTACTGGGAAAACCACTACTAGTGCCCTTGTTTGTATTTAGAATTCTGCATAATAATAAAACCCTCAAGAGTTGTTGCACTGGTTTTCCTGCATTAGGTTTTTCCAGGGACATTTGTCCGAAAAATATTGTGTACTTTGTCATATGAGCTTAATTATTCGATACTTTATCTATATGTATGTGTAGATCTACACTGTGTTTACTTTGTTGTTTTCTGAATATTTCTGAAAATAAATTTTAAATTTAAAAACACAAGTAGGATAAGTAAACCAGACTTATGTAGTAGAAATTTCTATTGAGTAGATTCAGAAATTTTCACATGGTATCAGAGCTATTGCAGATCAGGGGGAGTTGAAGCCATCAGCGAAGTGACGAAGTTTTTTTTGCAGGAAGGCGACTAAGATAGCACAGATCTAGAAAGAGGCAGTGCAACACCAAAGGGACAGTGCAGGCCCAAGAGGGTGATGCGGTCCAAGAGGGGGTGTCACTGTGCCAGTTATTGCGGTTGGAGGTGTAGTTTTTCTCTTCAAAGTTGCTGGTGGGGCATTGTTTCTGTCAGTTCAGATCAGTGTCTAGCAAGCTTGAAAAAGTAAGGGGAAACAATTCCTCAGCAGACTTTATAGCCAAGAAGTCTGAGATCCGATCAGCGAAGTGATGAGTGATTGAAGAGCATTGATTCGACAGACTTGGTGGAGGATTTCCGATAAGGAAATAACTGGTCAGAGGGAGCGTATTCTCTAGAGGGTTTCTATCGCCAATAAATCCAGAGCCGGTCTCTTGCTAAGAGCAGCAACAGAATAAGGGAGAAGAGAATCTCTTTTGACATTTTGAGTAGAGTTGGCCTCGCATGGATTGAGGGATCGAGACAGATTAGATGGTGCATCTAGCTTTGTCATCTGGAAAGACAGAATCCTGACAGTCCTTAATGAATATCGTAAAAAAGATCATGTTGATAGGGTTTTAGCCATTCCTGTCAATTTTGATCCATTAAAGAAGTATGAGGAAAATCAAGCATGGGCTAAGCGCTTGATTATGTATGGGGTGAAGGATCATGTGGTCCCATATATTGCATTAAAGAACACGACAAATGAGATGTGGAAAATGTTGAACAAGCTATATCAAGGCACCTCTGTCCAAAGGAAGATGATTTTGTAGAATAAGTTGTGACTATTTCAGATGCAAAAAGGAGAGGAAATCGACCCCTTCCTCATTAGATTGAAGGAAATCCAAGATCAATTGATTTCTATGGGGGGAATTCCTGATGAGGGTCTCATGGTGAGGATTTCCCTGAATGCAATCACCGATGATTGGGAGACCTTTGTCCAAAGCATTTTGGGTAGAGCACAACTTCCAAACTAGGACGACATGTGAGCAACTCTTCGTCAAGAGGAGAGCAGGAGAATGTCCAAGATGGGCAGCAGCAATGGAGGAGCCAAGATCAAGAAGGAGGAGGTGGAATATGCAGCTCTTGCATCTAAGGGACAAGGACAACAGCAAGGGAAGAAGAAGAAGGACCTCTCAAAGGTCTAGTGCTTCAGATGTGGCGAATTAGGAAATTTCGCCAATACTTGTCCTCAGAAGAAGAAGGTCAAGGAAGATTTGAATTCTAAGGCTACAACAATGAAGGGTGATGATGGGAGTGATGATGATGTGGCTATGAGTGCTCATTTGCCTTGAGAGAAGAGATGGAATGACATAGATCTGTATATTTATCTATAAACTGAGGGGAAAGATCCTTGAGGTGCCCAAACTCTTGGATCACATACAAGCTACGGGAGCCCTTAATGATAGTAGCAGTATGACTGGAATCAGTTTGTGCATAGGATTGTGGAGGCACATTGGCAGTGCTAGGATGATGAAGACTAGAGCAGCGCAGAGCAGAGACAGCATCAGCCTATAAGTAGCAGCTCAGAGGCTGATGGGATTTCAACAGCGCAAAGGTAGTGCTTACGCAGTGTAGAGTAGCAACAGCGTAGAGGCACTAGAGGGTCAGCGTAGATTAGTAGCAAAGGGTGTTTCAGATTGATATGTAGCCATACTAACTTGTCTGTTAGTATTTTTGGGCGATTCCCTTCAGTTGCTTACTTCTCAACAACTGAGTTGTAGTGCTAGGGGAAACATGATGCAAGATTTTGGGAGGGAGCTGCAGTACAGATGAGGCAGTGATTGTGGCAGAGTCATGGGCAGCATTACAAAAAGAAGCAGCACTATGGATGAAGGGCAACATGCCGAGCATCAGCAGCGCAGGGGACCGATGCCATGAATCAAGGTGATGCTTTAGATTGAAGTGTTGCTAGAGCATATTCCTTGCTAAGAGGGAGTGTTTATTTTTGGGTATTATCGGATGTGCTCTAACTCTGAAAATTTCTGGAGGGGCTAGAACACATGAGATCTCCAAGACCCAAAAATTGTTTGGATAAATTCCACCTGGAAATTAAGTTATTCCAATAATTAATTATTTTAATGGAGACCCTAAGTCTAACTTACGAAAATTAAATAACTAAAGGGAATTAATTTAAACATGTGGGTGAGAATTTTCTAAGTGACGAGGATCAAGACTTTTCTAATCTTAGCCGTTGATTAGAGATTAGATCACGGTAGTTTATTGTTCAATGAGAAAAGTATTAAAAGAAGGCTTGGGCTCAATTGGAGAACACACACATAACGGTAGCACTTGAGCTAAGTCGAAATTTTGGGGCGCGTTTTGCTGAGAATTTTTGAGTGAGCTTTCTGTGCTGGTAGTCATTGTAGAATAAATCCTCTCCCCTGCCTGTTATGAAATTCTATTTGATCCAGAGGATGAATATCCTGGATTGGGACTTCAAACTCTATCTTTTTGTAATCAGAGGATGATTTAGGAGTTTGAACTGTGGGCTGAAGAACTGTCATCAACATATTTTTGTTCTTGTATTCAAAGGCTGAAAGTATCCTATTCTGAATGCTAGGATTTTGCTTTAGATACTAAAAATATATTTCATTTTTAATTTCTTCATTTTTGGCCTTAATTTATATGTATCTTTCCTTTATATCCATGTCATTTTATGTTGTTTTCTTGGATGAAGAAACTTCTATACTGTGTTGTTTCAGAATTAACTGTTGGAGTGTAAAACTCTGGTAAACTTTATAAGTATATATTATTATTGATAAAAGATGAAAGATGATTACAATGGGGAATCGACAAGGCTTTAAATATATCCTGATGGTATCCCTTGGCGAACAGGCATGATCTTTGATCATGCCCTTTCACTTAATAAAACCTAAGATAACTATATCTAACTAATAATTAATAAAATATACATAACATTTCCCCTCTCTTAAAGATGCTTTGTCCTCAAAGCATATGTAACGATGGAAAATGTTGACGAACGCCTGGGTTTCTTGAGCGGCGAGCTCTTGCTTCCCACATTTTAAAAAGATCATGGAGCATCTTCTCGAGTTCAATCTTTTGGTGATGTGGATAGTGACAAGATTTGATATTGACAGGGTCAGGTCCTATTCCTGGTATTGCTGGTGATTCTTCGTTGTTCCTTTTTAGATTTAGAGGTAAGTTACCAACAATTATCGTCTGATGTAACTTCTCCTCATCATCAACAGCTTCTGGCGCTGTATCAGTGGCTTTGGATGTGTTTGTCTCTTCACATTTTTCTTTCAAATCTGGGGATGAAACATTTTGCTGTTTATAAGCATCTGTATTTTCATGCTTTCTTTCATTTTCAATGACTATGTCTGTTGTTGCATCTGTGATAGCAGTCATGTTGAATACCAACATTGTTTCTTTTTTTGCCATTGGATTTTCATTTATATAAACGTTCTCAATAACTTCTGTTGCTGCATTACTGGCTTTATTAGTGGATTGAGTTGCATTTTCTTCTCTTGGTTTCTCAGCTCTATAATTTTCATGGTTGATCTCAAAGTATCTACTTCTAGGTGGTTCAACACTATAGCCTTCATGTGAGCTGATTTCCAATTCAACCTCATTTAATTTCTCTTTTTCAAACATGTTATATTCATGATGATGATCTAAATTAGCTGAATTTTTCAGTTGATTATGTTCGACATTTGGGAATATTGGAGGTTGTGTCTGACTTAACTTATCTATCTTATCATTTAGCTTATTGAAGAGTTCTGTCATCTTGTTCATTGCTTCGCTATGCTCTGTCATATTTTCTGTGGTCTCATGATGATTTAGCCACATTTGTCTTTCTATTCGATTTGTCGTGTCATGAACCTTTTTGATGTCGTCGGAGTGTCCTGCAACTGTACCTTCAAGATCGACTAATCTTTTTCCGAATTCTTCGAAATTATTATTGATTTGTTTCTCGAGATCCACCAATTTCTTCTGGAATTCGGCCATCGACATCGATGAAGACATTGAACGTGTATGAGGTGGGGAATATTTTTCTGCCAATTTTTCCCTTCTTCTTTTTTTAAATTAATTAATTATTTAATTTTTTTTTTTTTTGAAATAATAATAATAATTTTTATTATATATATATATATATAATTATGGGGAAAAAATTTTGTTGACTTTGAAAAGTCACGTTGTTTTTAAAAGTCACGTTATTTTGAAAAGGGTGAATGGGTTTTAATACCATGGGCAATTACCATGGGCTCCAAAACCACGAGCTTGTAAACCACGAGCAATTACTCTTCCTTATTTCTTTTTACTTCTTTATATATATCTCTTTTTTCTTTTTCTTTTTTTCTTCTTTTTAATTTATTTCCCCCTTTATGTTGACTTTCCTTCTCTCTTTTGATTTTTTTTATTAATATATATTTCTTCTTTCTTCTTTTTTAAACAAATGTTGTTGCCCACAAGCACTTGGTTTTAAAAAAATATGCAATTCTGGAATTTTCTTGTAATTCCTTAATTCTGGGTGATCACACAAATCCCGAAGAGTGATGGCTCTGATACCAATGGAGTGTAAAACTCTGGTAAACTTTACAAGTATATATTATTATTGATAAAATATGAAAGATGATTACAATGGGGAATCACCAAGGCTTTAAATATAGCCTTATGGTGTCCCTTGGCGAAGAGGCATGATCTTTGATCATGCCCTTTCACTTAATAAAACCTAAGATAACTATATCTAACTAATAATTAATAAAATATACATAACAACTGTCTTAGAAGTTGTGGGTTGTTGTTCCTCTTCAATTCTTGTAGAAGGTGCATTATCTTTTTCTGCAATTTATGTATCAATCACCTCTACTGTTTCCTTTTCTTTATTGGCAGGATTTAGTTTTGGCTTTTTACTATATCTTAATTTGAATTTTGTCTCTGTTGTAGTCTCAACTGTATAAGATCCTTCCTCCCTGTTTCTTTTCACATTTATGTCTTCCTGGGCTGGAGTTTGCAAAGTTTGACTAGTATCACTTTGCTTCTTTGCCTCTACTAGTGTATTCTCTAACCATTCAGATTGGTTTGAGAATTTCTCAATATCTGGCTTCTTTTCATGTACATATGGAGTTAATTTACATTTAACTCTCATTTTACTAATAACACCAAGGGGATCATAATAACAAATGAAACTAGGACTGAACTTGAACTCTTGTAATTGTTTTTCAGCCTTTGGACTTGCCTCTCTATTATTACAGATAAAAGGGCCAACTTGGTTCTTCAACTTGAACTGTTTTTTCTTCTTTGCTATTAAGAAATTGATTGCATCTGAATTTAGAATCTGCCTTATGTTTTCCAAGGAAAATAACCTCATATGGAGGTATTTGGGTAGTTTATAAGGGATAAGGCTTGATCCATAAACTCTTATTTCAGTGTGATTTTGGTACAAGTACCAATCACCTATCCTGTTGTGCTCAGATAATTGCAAAACCTTCTTGATTTCATTGCTAATTCTGGGTTGTACACTGTTGTTCAGTAAATTGACTATGGGATGAATGAATGAATCTGTAAAATCTGCATAGGTGAACTCATTTGAATCTTTCCTTATTAAGGAAGTCCAAAAGATGACTGATTGTCGATTTCCTTCCACATCAAGCTTCTGAAGGTTTATATTAAACTTCTCAGACTGAAAATATAGGAACATGTGAAATAGGAATGACGAGTATTTGAAAACACCTTCAGAATGCATTTTGATCAATTTCTCATGGATATTGTCAGCAATATATTGGGCAAGGTTAATGATGGTAGCAGGAGGTTGACCAGGTCTAAAAGTATACAAGAAACCAAGCACTGCAACATCAACATGTTCATCTATAAAGTAGCCAAGAATGAAAGACAACATGAAAATAATATGTCTTCTCCTTTCAGAGAATTTAGCAAAAGAGTATGGAGGATTTAGCTTAGGAATTTCCACATAAGAAGGCATGAAGGTTTGAAAAATATAGAACCTCTTGGGGAAGTCCAGATCCAAGTATAACTTAGTGAGGGCTTCAATAGACAAAGGAACTTCATTTGGCCCAGGTTGTATCTGAAACATCTGGTTGATAGATTCAGTTGTAATGGTAAACAAGATCTCTTTTTCAGGATTTATGATGGCTCTTTGATCTGAAAAATAGCATGACTGACAGAGTCTGATTACTTCTGGCATTGGTAAGTATGAGGAACAACATATTTTGGTAGATTTGATTCCCAGATAAACACTTCATCAGCCTGATCTAGGGATTTTTCTTGGCTCCAGCAGTGGAGCTCAAGAAGGTTGAACTCTGTCACTGTATTAGTAATCTTGAAGTCTACATCTGCTATTGGAATGTGCTCTACATGTACAACAGGGGGTTGTAGTGGATTGACTGCCAGGAATTTTTTTAGAAGCCATTGATTTGTTTGATTTATCAGTTTTTATACTCTTGACCTTAAAATCACTTATTTAAGCCTGTAAAAACACCTTTGAAAGTTTATGGCTATTTGCAGAAGGATTTGGATAAAACAGGGGTTATCTATTATCTACAAAAAGGGTTTTAAAATCATTCAATTAAGCCAAGTTGTAATCTCTGTAAAAAGGGAAATATTAAGACCTTTAAGCTTTTGCAAATGATATCTAGGGTTTATAGTTCACTTTCTGTGATAAAAACAATTTCAAGACATCAATTTTATGCAAAAAGGATGCCTAAGTATTGTAGGAAAGGTTTGAAGTTCACAGAAGGCTTTCTCAGGTCTGTAGATGACTTAAAATTCTAGAATCTATGATTTTTAATAGTCCAGGGATTCAGAATCTGTAAAAGGATTTACAGGGTTTACATAATAAATTATTTAGGAAGCAAATGGGGTTTTCTTTAGTTTCAGAGGCTCCTAAATGATTCGATTAACTGTAATACTCTTTTAAATCGATGAATAAGTCTGTTCTTCTGAAGAATACATGGGAAAATTGAACTTTTGTTGTGCATGAGGGTTTCTGTGGTTGTAGAAAGCTATCAGAAGCTTTTACTAGTCTTTATAGGCACTCAGATAACTTCTGCACTGTTTGTAGCAGTCAAATTGGTGAATTCTGTTTTAATTAAGCTTAAAAACAGAGTCGATAGTGGTCTTTGTGGTCTGAAAATGCTTCTTTTGTGTGAAAGCGCATATAAACCACCCAAATACACTCTTTATCCTTCGGCGGTCAATTCAAATGGATGAATGGTTTAGGCGCGAGGGAGGAAAAAACCGAGAGCAGTTTTCGCAAAGTTCAAAGGTGGTAAACGGATTTGGTTCGATTGATGCGATACAATGTAATTAGGACACGTAGTGGGGAGAGAAAGTCTGCAAACCACGCTTATCGTAAGCTTTGGGTTTGTTTAACCATTGCGTAATGAAATGTGCGACAATGGATAATGATGATCAGATCTAGCAGATGGAGTTCGGACGAAGCGGATTGTGCGATAGAGATGCACGGTAAGATGGTGTTGGGCCCGAGATTTCAATGAAGTGGGAGGTTAAATATATATTTAAAGTAAGGTTTAATACATATAAACGGGGTTTAAATACATTATAACCAATGTGATGTGGGAAGGTGTAAGTTTATAACTAGCAAGGATTTTTTATATATAGCGAGACTATGGATTAATAATTTAACCTATGGGATGAGCGGGTTTATATAACATGCGAGGGAAATAAAACATATATTAAACTAGAAATATGGGTTGGGATATATTATAAATGAATTATATTAATACGGGCTAAGAAGGTATATATAGGGAGTTAATACATAAGTTAACGTTAATAAAGAAATGTATTGTGGTATGTAAGAATACACTAAGTATAATGTAAAACTAATGTTGGAATTAGATTTGTTCATAATGGGTCCCAACATAATATTTTAGCATAAAAGCATTTTTTGGGTTTTTGGGTATTTTTTTGGGTAAAAGGGGAATTAGTTAAAGGGTTTTACTTTTCTTAAGTAAAATGTGTTTTAAACTTAGGAAAAGGGGATTTTTTCAAAGGAAAATGCATGATAATGGGAAAAAAAGGGAAAAATGAAGGGGAAAGAATTAAAATGGAGGGGATGAAGTATTTCTACAAGGGGATGATTTTTGAAGGAAGTTAGTGACTAAAATGACCAATTTTCTTCTTATCCATGATTGTAAAAACTTCTTGTACCTACCAATTTGCTACCCTAACATTTTTTCTTCATTTACCTAGGTGCATTTGAGTTTGCAAAGCCTTGTTCATTTTTCTTTTAAAACAGCAAACTAACTAATTCTATCCTTATTTCTTCCAAGGGCTTAGATTAAGATGTTGAGCTCCTTATTATTCTCTACCCAACTATTGATTTGCCAAGATTAAACTGTTTGACTAGATCTTTATTCTCTATCTAATAACATGAAATTTAAAGCATGAGAGGTTAAGATTAAGCTATTTTAACCTTCATGGATTGTGGCATTCTAAAAAGCTGCACACAATCTTTATTTTGCAGTAAAAGAAAATAGTAGTGGAATTTGGATTTGCATCACTTTCATGTTTTATTTTTTTATTTTTTTGTTTGTGGTCCATTTTTCTATTCTTTTTTATATTTTTTCTTTCAAGTCCTTTGATTTTTCTTTTAGGTTTTTTACCCTCTTTACATTTTTTTATTTTTCTGATATGGGAAAATAATTTGCAGAAAGCAAAGTATGTACATATTATAAGACTTAATCAAAGTCAATTTCAAAATTATGAATCCTATTATTATAGGACCCTAACACTAAGTACCATAACATTGTGTCTCGACGTCATAATAAAATTCAATTTATATCATTAGAACCAGTTCAACAAGTAGAAGACAATGGTGGCATTAGCAAGGAGGCTTGAGATGGACAAAAGAAGTAGAAAATTAAATAACCTCACTTCCTTAAGGTGACTTAGGAGGTCAGGATTAGATACCCCATACCCTCAAAGAGACCTGTAGGGGACTAGGTATGTTACACTCCCTCACACCAATGCAGTATGAAATGTAAATGGCGATGTTAAACCCTTCTTGTTGGATTAATTGGCTTACTAGCCTTGTTGGATGGAGGACTTATTCTTGGCATACAATATAAGAGATTCTATGAGGGTGTAGCCATACCACATTTCCGCTATCACAATTAGTGTTACATTCTCTAGAACATCATGGAATCATAGAAGGGGCTAAAGCAGTGTGAGAAAATTTGGTAGAAATGCATGGAAATGGAACATATTAGACAATATGGAAGGGTTTGAGTGCCGAATTTTTTAGAATAATAGGATTCATGGTCGATATTCAATTGATAATGGGAAACTCATTACTAGTTTGAGAGACTAGGAGGTGGAATCCCACACTTTCATGACCGTCTAGAAAGGGAAACATGTGGATATGTCCTCCACACTAGCATCATTTCAATCTCTAATAGGGTACAATATGGCTTACCTCAACCTCTATAAAATATGGATTCCCCTCTAGCTTATATTGTGGACATTTTTATCACTCTCCCCAACTTCCCAAGGCTGAAAATGGGATTGAAGAAAGGTAACCACAGACCAAGATTTAGGTTAGGTAGTAAGCCTTACCAGGACCAGAGAGGGCTCTCTCATTGTCACTTTTGCAATCAAAGGAATGACTAGGTATCTAATGATCTTAGGCTAGGTATATAAGCTTAGTAAATAGGATTTGTTTGATGTTTTTAGTGCTGGATAGAAAAGTCAGTGAGAAGGCTAGGTCAAGGGTTTTTAAGTCTGAATTCCAAGTTCAATTTGCAGAGAATATGTAGCTTGAAAGCATGTTTAATTGGTCATTGATTATAGGATGAAGTGAGAGAGATTTTTAATGAGCACTGAGGTGAATTCATTCATTTAGAAGTAAAAAGACATATCATGTAAACCTTCCTAAAACAAAGCATGAACAGACATGATTTCTACTTATAAATTTACAAGATAAACATATGGAAATATGTATCTAAAAGAAGAATATATATCATTTAGCATGAATAAATAAACATACATAAGAATAAAAAACACTCTAATGCAGACCACAAGATTCTCAACACAAGTTCTATAAATATGTCTCTGATTTCATTCCAAAATGTTGATTACAAAAGCTTCATTGTAAAATAAGACTATCCAACCCAAAAAAAGACTAAAGAGAGTCTATGTATATAAAATATGGACTATGACACCTCATTAGGTCTAAATCTCATCCAAAATGAATCATAAATACACAAGATGTGTCATTTCCTAGATTCTAGGGAGGTTAGAAACCATTCCCTGAATTTCAACTATGAACTAGGAGTGTTTGTCCCTTACATTAAATTACATGTTCCCTCATGATAGGAGGAAAAAACCAACTCAATAATTCTAATGCCATCTCATGTGATAGAAAAACCTCGAATTTGTGATAATTTCTGAGCTTGACAAGTGTCCTGAGGAATCCAATGTTGATTTGTAACATTTCTGACAGAAGGGTAACAAACATTTGTAGAAGTGTAACAGAAGTTTGCAGGCATTTTGAGACACTTTTAGGAGTCCAAATCCTCTTTTGAAAGAACGCTCAATTAGCCCTGTGTGTCTAGTTTCCATAACATCTTGAATTTTGTAAAATGACCCACGGGAAGGCCTCCAAAAATCCATCCTCCCAAGGTTACTCCAAAATCATAACAAAGGCTCCAAAAAGGTGGCAAAAATATTGAAAAATGAGTGGTTTTTTGGATTTTTATTCAAAATTAAAGATTTTCATGCCAAGGGGGTTCCTGATCTGTGATGTACTCATCAAAATACATCCATCCATGTAAATAAATCATCACTTGGATGTCCCCAAAATAAGCGTAACAAAATTTTGTTACCCTTCTGCAATGAGGAATTTCCAGAATTGTGCAAAAATCACAAAAAATACCAAAATTGTTTAAAGCTTCTCAAAATTGGTTCTGTAACACCTATGAGTGATGGGATAAACATCCAAGGAGGCTTCAGCCAACAATTACAAGTTATCCATCTCTGTAAGCTTCATTTGTGCTTCTTTAAGCCTTTTCTTCAATTGTTTTAGTATTCTTTGAGAAATTGTGTTCTTGGTTCGATAATGATTGACCATGTGTCTTTGAAACTTATTGTCCCTCTTAGCCCTCTTAAAAAGCTTCTCCAAATTCTCATTTACCCTTGACAACCAAAGCTCTATGTCTTCATTAATTTCCATGGCTATAAGCTCATCAAAGGTCAACTCTTCAGGTGGATGAGTTGATTGTATTTCTAGCTCCAACGCCCTTTTCGGGCCTCTTGTTTTTGGCCTCCTTAGTTGTGTTTCAGCCTCCATGTCCTACATTTGATCTTTCCCATGCTGAAGCTTGTGGCAAATAAGCTTTTCAGTTGATGATGATACCCCTCTTCCATGAGCTTTTCACAAAATCTCAAACACTCGGCCCTCTCAAAGCATCTTCTAGCCAATGGCAAGGCATTGAGTTCATGCATTGTGAAGGGTTGTAACTTGAGGTGGTGACCTCCCTTGAATCTCTTCTTCTCACTTTCCATCTTTTTTGTCACTGGAATGATGAAAACCCTAGTGTGTTGGTGGAATGAGTATATGTAGTGAAATCTGGAAAAACGGAGTGTAGGAATAGTGCAAGTTTAGAGGATGAGATGAAGGATCATGGAGCTAAGGAGAATTCTAGAAAAAATTAAATATATTGGGTTGCATGTAAGCTCCAATTTGTGGGTGGAATGAAGTAAAATGGGTGTGAGGAAGGTGGCGAAACGATGAAAACACAGGAAATGTCCAATTTCAACACTATGAAAATAACTAGTGTAGAGGTGGGGTAAGTTTAGAAGGTCAAATGGAGGGTTATGGAGCTAGGGAAAATTGTAGAAAAAATTCATTGAATAGGGTGGCATGTTAGCTCCATACTGTAAGTGGAATTAGGAGAAATGGATGTGTGGAGGGTGGAAAAATCTAGCAAACACAGGAAATTTCCAATTTTTTCATTGTGAAATGGCTAGAATCTAGGGTTTGGGTGAAGTTGACATGTTAGGGATGGTGTGGATGATAGGAAATGTGGGTATAATGTATATGAGAGGTGTAGGATAGTGTTTAGGTACTAGAGTTAGGGTTTATTTAGCTAGAGTAGGTTAGAGTTTATCAAATGAAGTCTTTCTATGTCATGGATAAGTGATAATATGGAGAAATATAGAGTAAGCATGAAAATGATTTGAAAACTCAATAATTTGACCAAATGAGGGTATGAGAATAGTGACTTATTGTTTGTGAGAGGTCCAAGGAGTAATAGTCACAAGCCTTAAGCTTGTTTGAAGAGATTTGAAGCCAAAAACCTAATTTTGGACCCTTTTCGGAGGTGTAATACCAAATTACAGAAGTGTAACAACACTTCCCAGAGGCATAAAAACACTTCTCATAAGCGTAACAACACTTCCTAGAAGTGTAACAACTCATTCCATAAACATAACAAAGGAATTGCCAAAAATCTGCAAAAATAGGGCTTAAAGATGGAACAATATCTCTCTAACCATAATGTTTTTTTGTAAAACTAAGAGGTTTTGTTATTTGGCATGTTATGAACAAAAAAATCCTCCATTTATCCAAAATACTTTCCCATTTTCTCAAAATCGAAGTGTTGAGATTCAACAAGAAGATCCTAGTGAAAATTATGCACCTAAACTAGGATGGAGGCTCAGGCTATGTTTAGGTGGATGTCTAATTATAGATGCATGTTAAATTTTATTTATAGATGAGGTCTATTTATAGATGTATGTGCAAGTTCTATTTATAGATTGCATGTCAACAATTATTGTCCCTTAATATTAGTTGGACAATAAACAATAATATATTCTCAATGAGCACTTGGAAATAGTTAACTAAAGTGGAAAAGCAGTTAGCTATAGGAATTTCGAGTTGAGTGGTTGCTTTGTGGGACATGCAAGTGGACTTAGTTGTAACTGAGTGATTCGAAGTTGTAATAGAGTTGGAAGTGAGAGTTGTAAAGTAGATTAACTCAGTTAAGTGATTTAAACTCAGTTGAGCTAGTTGTAACTGAAGATACACTAGTGAGAGATCAAGTGAATTAATTATTAATTAATTCATAATCAGTGGCCTCACATGCAACTAAATATTTACTACTATTAACTACATGCATGTCAGATCCAGTGGAGACCCAGTTGAGATGTAGGTGAAAGGGACAATTGACTATCAGTTGTGACATTATTAGTTGCACACATGCAACCACACACACATTGGATGTGCCCATGAGGATTGTGCAATTAAGGCCAGTAGGATTCCATTCATTCAGGGATTGTGCAGTGGAGGCAGTTTGCCTGGAGACGGTAAATTGGCTAAGGAACTTGCCAATTTTTGTATGACAATGTGAGACAGTTAGCTATTGTACTAAGAGCTCTTGGATTGGAGCTTTGTATGTAATTTTTTCATGATCCATGATATAATACATAATAGAAGATAGTGGGGTTTTAAGCTATATGCTTTCCCTGGGTAAATATCTGTGTTATGTGTGATTGATCTTTCTTCATGATATTGTGATTGCCGATTGTGTTTCAAATTCCGCAAAGATTTTGTAGAAGTGATTATGTATTTAATAGTAGCATATTATTGTTAGATCAGGAGAATCCAAGAAATACATATTTTGTATTAAATTTCTACATGGTATCAGAGCACAGAAAATTGCAATTTTGAAGCAGTAGCTGAGTTTGTTGGTGGAAAGAATTTGAATTTGCAGAAAGGCTTTCTTGGCATTACAGCTGAATCAAGATCGAAATGGATTTCAATGGCTTGAGGTTAGAGTATGCACTCGAGGGAAACTCAAACTACATTTCTTAGAAGGACAGGATGGAGGCAGTACTTGAAGATAATGGCTTGAAGAAATTCATTGAAAAAGATGTTCCTAAGTCAGATGCTGCAAATGTTGCAAATCTTAATGCATGGTGAAAGAAAGTGGCAAAGGCGAGGAGGATCATGTTGGAGGGAGTACGAGACCACATTTTATCAAGACTCCATGGGAAAGCCACACCATATGCTATGTGGAAGGATTTTATGGATCTATTCCAAAGTAGCAGCGACCATTGGAAATTGGCGCTCAAAGATAAACTCATAAAGATCAAGATGGAAAAGGGCGACAACATTCCAAAGTATCTCACGAAGTTTTTCCAATGTTGGGATGAACTGGGGAGCATGGGAATAATTATTTCTGATGGTTATTTGGTGAGCTTGGCTCTCGTGCGACTTCCTAAGAGTTGGCACAGTTATGAAGACTCTGTCAACAGACGAGAAAAATTGTTGGATTGGGAACGACTGTAGTCGAATCTGGTGTAAGAGGAGTTCAGGCAGAACACCAGAGATGGCTCTTCATCAAAGCATGATGATGAAGAGGATTTTTCTTTGGCTGCCAAGGTGAAGAAGCGGAAGGGGAAGAAATTCCATTCTAAATCTGAGTCTAAAGGCAAGAAGCTAGATATGTCCAAGGTTAAGTGTTTTCACTGTCACGAACATGGGCATCTTGCGACTAATTGTCCGCAAAAGAATAAGAATAAGAAGGTTGCTAGAGCTGCAGTTAGTGAGGCCCTTGCCTCGCAATTTGAACTTGACTTCTCTTTGATCGCATGCATGGTGTCAAGTGCATTGGGATTGGTGTGGTATATGGATAGTGGCTCTTCCTTTCACATGACGGGAGATAAGGAAATTTTCAGTGACTTGGAGGAGAAAGATCTCCAGATGCATATAGAGATGGGGGATGATGGACGATACAGTGTGATCGGAATTTTTACCATTACCCAGAGGGAATCAGGTAAACCATTTCAATTGAAATATGTTATGCATCTTCCAGGTCTGAAGAAAAATTTGGTCTCAGTCACAATGTTGGAGGACAGAGGCTATGACGTTGTTTTTAGCGATGGAAAAGCTTTCCTGCGACATAAAACAATGGGTCAAGCCAAGAGCATAAGGATTAAAGTTAATAATATCTAAAATTTGGAGGTAGATGGTTGTGCTTCCATGATGGGCAAGGAAGAAAAAGTAGTGAGTCGGGATGAGGGCAAATTATGGCACAGGCGATTGGGCCATCTTCATCATGGAGCCTTGAAAGTCATGCAACAAATATCTACTGAACTTCCAATGGGAACACTTGCTCAGTTAGATCAGTGCAAGGGTTGCACCAAGGGAAGTATGTAAATTCCACCTTTCATGAGAAGGAGAACCATGTTTCGAGGATCCTTGAGAGAGTTGACATAAACGTATGTGGACCGTTCTCGGTTTCTTCAACAGAAAAACATAAATACTATGTTATTTTTGTTGATGAATTTTCTCGTAAATTTTGGATCTTCTTCATGTAGAAGAAGGATAAAACATTCTCAAAGTTTTGTGAGTTTAAGGCATTGGTGGAGAAATATTCGGGGAAGCAACTGAAGGCTTTGAGGAGTGATAATGGTGGAGAATACATCTCTAACGAATTCAAGAACTTCTGCAGCAAAGAAGGAATTCGAAGAGAACTCATAGCGGTGCAGAACGAGCAATGTTGGATGATCAGGGCCTACCAATTCATTTTTGGGTGGAAGCATGCAACACTACGGTTTATGTGCAAAATCATTGAAGAAGCTTTCACTGGTAAGAAACCGGATGTTTCACACTTCAAGATTTTTGGCTCATTTGTTTATGTGCATGTGACCAAGGACGCCAGAAAGAAGCTAGAGCCGACTACTGAAGTTGGGATAATTTTAGGGTACACAGAAACACCCCATAATTATCATGTGTATTTTCCAAACAATCGAATGACTATGGTGCGATAGGATATAAAATTTGATGAGGGGAAAGCCATGCGATTGTCGCTTGAGAGGGAGCTGGACTTGCATGCGGAGGAGGAACTGTTGGTTCCCAAAGATGAGTCTCTAAATGTGGATCAGCCACAGGAGGAGGTTCATGGAGTGGAGGAGTCCACTCACACAGAGCCAAACATCAGAACTGGCAGAAGGCGTACCACAGAAGCTGATAGGCTAAGACTTGATGTTGCACAAAATGTAGGAGTCCCTACTTCACAGCGCAGACAAAGACAATCTCCTTACTGATTCACTGGATACATGGCTCTCATGAGCAAATGTATTGTGACTGAACCATCTTCCTTTCAGGAAGCAGTGCAGGAGCCCACATGGGTAGATGAAATGGTGGAGTATGACTCCATTGTTAAAAACAGTTCTTGGGAAATTGTTCCAAGGTCGGTTGATAAATCAGTGGTAGGTTTGAGATGGATCTACAAGGTAAAGCAAGCTATTGATGGGAGTTTTGAGAAATACAAGGCCAGATTTGTGGCCCGGGGCTTTTCACAGATCGTCAGGATAGATTATGAAGAAACCTTTACATTTGTCGCAAGGTATTCTTCCATAAAGACCATCCTTTCTCTCTCAACGCGGGTTGGCGCATTCATTAGATGGATATGAAGATTGTGTTTCTCAATGGGATCATTGAGGAAGAGGTGTACATAGAGAAGCATGAAGGATTTGAGATCTTCAATAGCGATTCGGATGTGTGCCGACTCAAAAGAGCGTTGTATGGGCTGAAGCAAGCACCCCGTGCTTTGTACACTCGGATAGACAACTATTTCACCGGACTGGGCTTCACCAAAAGTGAAGCAGATGCAAACCTATACCAAATTTTGGTGGAGGGTAAGCTTTTAATCATTTTTCTTTATGTTGATGATTTAATATTGACTAGTGATAAGCAATTGATACACTCATTCAAGGAGTATCTTGCAAAGGAGTTCCAGATGAAGGATATCGACCTCCTTCATTATTTCCTTGGATTGGAAATATGGCAGCGAGATGGTGAAATTTTTGTGTCTCAAGGCAAGTATGCAAGGGAGATACTAGATAAGTTTCACATGGAGGGCTGCAAACCCATGGATACTCCTCTTCCAGGAAACTGGAGGAAAGAGGATGCTGCTTCTGGAGAGGAAGTGAATGCTATTGTCTTTCGACAGTTAGTGGGTTCGTTAATGTATCTACTGAACACAAGACTAGACATTGGATATGCGGTTAACTAGCTGAGTCAAGCTATGGTTAAGCCTACCAAGCTCTTTTGGAAGGCGGGAAAGCATGTCCTAAGATACCTGAGGGGCACATCAGAGTATGGCTTATGGTATAGACATATGGATGAGGTGAAGTTGCATGGCTTCACGGATGCAGATTGGGCAGGCAGCCCATCGGACAGAAAGAGCACATCAGGGGGGATCATTAGCATTAGATCTACAATTGTTTCTTGGTATAGCAGGAAGCAGATATCCCTGGCACTCAGTTCAATGGAAGTGGAATACATGGCAGTGAGTAAAGCTGCATGTGAGGCTATCTGGATGAGAAAGATCTTGGTTGGTTTGTTTGGTTCTCATGTAGATCCGATAGTGATTCATTGTGATAATCAGAGGTGCATTAAACTCTCGATTAATATTGTGTTTCATGATCGATCTTGTTGATATTCAACAAGATAATGAGCTTAGTGAAAATTAAGCACCTTCACTAAGTGGGACCCGCAGGCTATTTTTAGGTGTATGTCTATTTTTAGACATGGTGAGCATATTCTATAAGTTTCATGATGATATTTGTAGATGGTTGATCAAGTTGGAAAAATATATGAGATTCTATTTTTAGAATATTGGGCAAAGTCTATTTATAGATCGCTAATCTAAAAATATATGCATGTCGATTATTATTATCCCTTAATAATAATCCGACAATAAATATCAACTTATTCTCTTGGAGCACTTTATTTCAGTGAACAGATTTGGAAAATTAGTGGGCTGAAGGAATTACGCAATTCCTAGGGTGGTTGGTGACTCATGCATGGAGGACTCAGGTTATAGTGATAGTGACGAGTTAGCTATAAATCATGAGTAGTTATGGGAGTTGTTATTTATTTTAACTTAGTTAAGTGAGTTAAACTCAGTTGTGCTAGTTGTATCTAGTTCTAACTGAAGATACACTAGTGAGAGTTTAGTGAATTAATTATTTAATTAATTCACAACTAGAGACTCACTTGCAACTGAACAAATACAGCAGTTAACTACTTGCATGTCAGTTTCAGTAGAGACCCAGTGGAGAGATAGGTGAAAGGGTGAGATGGACTATCTGTTGTGACTATAGTGATGCATTCAATGCATCTGGCACACATTGGAGATGAAAATGAGGATTGCGTAGTCAAGGCAAGGCCAATTCGAATTCATTCAGGGGTCTTCTTCAGCAGGGATTGCGCAGTGGAAGCAGGCTATCAAGAGGCAAGAAATTGGTGCATAGATATGCAAATTTCTGCATGATAGTGTGTAATGATTGTTGATTGTACTGAGAGCTTGATGTACTAAGATTTGTATGATATTGTTACATGTTCCATTGATATACATAATATATGATAGTTTGGGTTTTTAGCTTTAAGCTTTCTCGTTAAACAACTGTGTTTATGTGCGATTGATTTTGCTTCATATGTGTTTTGCAACTGGCGATTAAGTGGAAGGATTCCGTAAATAATTAAGTGGAAGGATTCTGTATTTGACATAAGATTAATTTATTAGATCGGGGGAGTCCAGTAATATACATGCATCTTGTATAATTTCTACATGGTATCGAAGGAGTGTTAATCACTGAAGATTGCAATCTTGAAGCGGTGTTGAGTTTTGTGCTGGTGGACAATTCGAATTTGCTGCAGAAATTTCTTGGTGTGACAGTTGAGTATTCATTGAAATGGCTTTCAATGGGTTGCGGTTGGAGTATGCCCTTGAGGGTAGCTCGAACTACATAGTCTGGAAGGACAGGATGGAGGCGGTGCTTGAATATAATGGTCTAAATGAGTTCATAGATAGCGATGTTCCTAAGCCTACTTCTAGCGATGTTGCATTACTTGACGCATGGCAAAAGAAGGTAGTGAAGACAAGAAGAATGCAATTGGAAGGTGTGAAGGACCATATTGTGTCAAGCCTTCATGGGAAAGCCACTCCATTTGCAATGTGGAAGGCTTTGACATATCTTTTCCAAAGAAGCAGTGACCATTGGAAGTTGGTGCTGAAAGATAAGCTCAAAAAAATAAAAATGGAGAAGGGCGATAGTATTCTAAAATATCTCACGAAGTTTGTCCAATGTAGGGATGAACTGGGGAGTGTGGGAATCACAGTTGCGGATGATGACTTGGTGAGCTTGGCTCTCCTTGGGATACTGAAGAGTTGGCACAGTTATCAGGACTCTATCAATGGATGGGAGAAACTGCTGGATTGGGAGCGACTTTGGTCGGATCTAGTGCAGGAGGAGATAAGGTGAAGTGTTAGGTCCCTATATTACTAGTATAGTCCCTTATTGTTATTAGTGTAACCCCCTTATTGTTATTATTGCACCCTTGTAACCCCCATATTTTTATTATTGTGCCCTTAAATTATTATTGTTAGGTTGGTTAGGATTACATTGTGGCCCCACTATGATTACATTGTGGCCCCATGGACTCCTATATATAGAAAGGACGTTTTGTAATTTGAATCATCCAAGAATTGTTAATTCATGTAATGTATTGGAGGTTTCCCCCTCGAAGTGGATTATTTCTAAGGCGTTGATATCTCTTTTCTTCTCTTTTTGGAGTTGGTTTCACAACATTTGGTATCAGAGCTTTGAGATTCTGGGGTTTCGCTGCTCCAAACAGGTCAGCGTGGCATTTTTGCTATAAATTTTTTTCTACGAAGGTCCAGAATCTAAAATTTTTAGAGTGCAAAGCCAAAATCCTAAGGAACATATTCAAAAACTTTTAGATCTTGGTTCGCAATATTTTCGGAGATATGATCTGTGCAAGTTAGGTCATTTTGTAGGCTCCTGAATTTATCCTAAACAGGTCATCGTGGTAATTTCGTAATAACGTTTTTTCTACGAAGGTTCAAAAGCTGAAATTTTTAGAGTGTGAAGCCACAATCCTAAGGAACATTGTCAAAAAATTTCAGATATTGGTTCGCAATATTTTTGGAGATATGAGCTGTGGAAGTTAGGGATTTTTTAGGCTTCTGAATTTCATCTCAAAGAAGTGATCGTGGGAAAATCTTCATAGCTCTCTCTCTGAGCATCGGATTGGAATGTTGTAAATAGTGGCCGCAAGTGCACGGACTTTAATTTTCAGTCTATCAATTTCAGAGCCAAAGGAGGAAACAGTGACACGTGGCAAGTCGTACAAGTTCGCTCTATTGAATCAGTCCAAAATTGGGTCATTGTGGGAGATTGGACATAACTTTGCCTTGAAGAATCCAAATCAGATCAGACCTGTGGCATTTGAAATAAGCTTCAGAGGGCTACTATAGGGCTGAATTTCAGATATTGAGGATCCACAATCATAGAGACAATTCAATTTCAATATCGAGCTCCTCAAAAGCAAGTAAAAGGTGTGTATTTTTTTTTCCAAATTGCATAAGTCTTGTTTGAAGAATCAAGTTGAATTGATTCCAAGGGCATATTGTAGAATAGATATCAGTATTGGATTCTAAAATGGCCCTTAAAAATAATTCAACACCCATTAAGCCTTTAGAAGGCTCTACTATGACTCATGAAGATGAAGAATGGCAACATGACATATCAAAATTACAAGAGCAAGTGCAACAAATTTCGCTCTCGCAAAGAGCAACAAAAAATGACATGGAAGTTTTGAAGAAAGGCGTGGAAACTAAGATGGATGGTTTGAAGAAAGGCATGGAATCTAAGATGGATGGTTTGAAGAATGGCATGGAATCTAAGATAGATGGCATGGAAGCGCAGCATGGAAGCTAAAATGGGCAACATGAAGAATGATCTAAAAGCAGACATAGAAGGTTTGACAAAGTTGATACGAGAAATGTTTCGTAATGGTGAAAAGATAGTAGAGGAAACTCATGATGAGAACAAAATAAATGTTAATCGTGATTTCATAAACTCTAATGTTGGCGAGAAGAACCACCATATTCCGAAAATGGATATGAGGAAGTTTGATGGAAAGGATCCTGTAACATGGATACTACAGATGGAGCAATATTTTGATCTCCATAATGTGCAAAACACAAAAAAGGTACGCATTGCAACTTTACATTTAGAACAAAATACATTTGTATGGTATCGATGGCTTTGCTCCCGTAAAAAAATTGTCACTTGGTCAATTTTTATGGAGGAAATGATAGCACATTATGAGGATACAAAGAGAAACACCTTCTTTAGCCAATTGATAAATCTCAAACAAAAGGGTTTAATGAGGGAGCACATTGAGGACTTCCAAAAATTGAATATAAGGGTAACTGATATTCCAGAGGAACACAGGATTGATCTCTTCATAGGTACTTTAAAGGATAAAATCCAACATGAAGTTCGCGTTTTGGAACCTGATTCATTGGAGAAGGCATTCAGGTTGGCAAGAAAAATTGAATGTAAAATTATGGTGACAAGGAAGCCTACCACTCACTTCTATAAAAAGGGAAGTGTTGCTACTCCTAGATTTCCACAACCTACAAGGTTGACACCACAACAATTGGAAGAAAAAAGAGCAAAAGGGCTTTGCTACAGTTGTGATAGAAAATACACTAAAGGTCATAAGTGTGCTTAGAAGAAATTATTTTACATAGATTGTGAAGAGGAAGAAGAAAATGAACAAGAAGAGGATATACACCTGGAACTAGCCCTAGAAGAGGAAGAAATGAATCTGACCATATCGTGTAATGTGTTGGTAGCAATTACCACTCCTCAAACTCTTAAGATACAAGGAAAAATCAAGAAGAAAAAGGTAATAGTGTTGATTGATTCAGGTAGCACCCATAATTTTATTCATTGTAAGGTAGCCAAGGAATTAAATTGTTTCCTATACCCAGCACCAGAATGTCAAGTGATGGTTGCAAATGGAGGAACTATAAATTGCTCTGGAAAATGCCATAATATCAAGCTAACTATGGGGGAATATGTATTGAATATTCCAATGTTTTCCATTCCTATGGGAGGTGTTGATGTTGTACTAGGAGTACAATGGTTACAATCTTTGGGGACGATAGCTTTTAATTTTCAAGAACTTTTCTTGAAATTTGTTTCACAAGGAAAGGAAGTCGAATTACGGGGTATTGCAGGGAAGCCTGGAAATATAATAAGCTCTAATGTCATGACAAATCTTCTAAAGAAAGAAAAACAAGGCATAATTTCACAATTATGCTCACTAGAAGTTCCAACATCAAATTCATCTATTTATGCATATCTCCAAAAAGTCTTGGACAATCATTCCAAGGTTTTTGAAACTCCAAAAGGACTCCCACCTATTCGTGATCATGATCATGCTATTCATTTGATTCCAGGAAGTTTTCCTCCAAACATCATGCCTTATAGATATCCTTATGTCCAAAAGAGCGAAATTGAATGTATGATTGCAGAAATGTTAGAGCCAGGTATAATTCAACCTAGTCAAAGTTCTTTCTCTACTCATGTAGTATTGGTACACAAGAAGGATGGATCATGGCGCATGTGTCCGGATTATAGGGAGCTCAATAAGCTCACCATTAAAGATAAATTTCCCATTCTGTGATTGATGAATTATTGGATGAATTACATGGAGAAATTTATTTTACCAAATTGGATCTTCGTTCAGGGTATCATCAAATTAGAATGAAGACTGAAGATATTCTGAAAACAACATTTCGAATTCATGAGGGTCATTATGAATTTTTGGTCATGCCTTTTGGCCTTACCAATGCACCTTCTACATTTCAAGGGTTGATGAATTCCATTTTCAGACCCTTCCTTAGAAAATTTGTGCTAGTATTTTTTGATGATATACTAATCTACAGCAGGTCTTGGAAGGATCATGTTGAACATGTTGACAGGGTGCTCAAACTATTGCAGGAGAAACAATTATATGCAAAAAACATCCAAATGTTTCTTTGGAGTACAAGAGGTGGAATATCTGGGTCATATTGTATCTCACGAGGGTGTTAAAGTAGACCCTAACAAAATTAAAGCCATTAAGAAATGGAAAGTCCCCACAACCATAAAGCAGTTGCGAGGATTTCTCGGGTTAACAGGGTATTATCGCAAGTTTGTTAAGAATTATGGGAGAATAGCAGCACCTCTAAAAACATTATTGAAGAAAGATGCATTTTCATGGACTCCAGAAGCAACTAAGGCCTTTGAACATCTTAAAGAGGCAATGTGCCTAGCACCGGTCTTAGCTACGCCAGACTTCACAAAAACCTTTATTGTGGAATGTGATGCCTCAGGAAATGGAATTGGTGTTGTTTTAATGCAAGAAGGAAGACCTATTGCTTTTGAAAGTCTCCCAATCAAAGGAAAGTATTTACAGAAACCTATTTATGAGAAGGAAATGTTAGCAATACTACATGCACTAAAGAAATGGAGAAATTACCTAATGGGAAGACACTTCAAGGTAAAAAATGATCATGATAGTCTTAAACACTTTTTGGAACAAAGACTATCTTCAGAAGAGCAGCAAAAATGGGTCATAAAGATGTTTGGTTATGACTTTGAAATAATCTACAAAAAAGGAAAGCTTAATGTTGTTGCAGATGCACTCTCAAGAAAGAATGAAGAGGTGGAAGCATTGCTTTGTGCCATTTCTATTATCCAACCAGATTGGATAACCGAAGCAAAAGATGAATGGAAGAAGGAAAAAGATGTATGGACACTCATTCAAAAGTTGCAGCAAGATCCTAGTACATCTGATACATTTAGTTGGAAAAATGATTCCTTATGGTACAAATATCGCTTATATCTTTGTAAGAATTCCCAACTAAAACAAAATATTCTTCTGGAATTGCACACTTCTCCTTTAGGAGGACACTCGGGATTTTTAAAAACTTACCACAGGGTGAAGAAAGAATATTTTTGGGATGGCCTTAAATCTGATATTCAAAAGTTTGTGGCGAATGTTTGGTTTGCCAGCAGAATAAAGTTGAGACAATTAAGACCCCAGGACTTCTACAACCTTTATCCATTCCAAGTCAACGTTGGGAGGAGATTTCAATGGATTTTATCACAGGTTTACCTAAGTCCGAAGGAAAGGGTGTCATCATGGTGGTAGTTGATAGACTTACCAAGTATGCACACTTTTGTGCATTATCTCATCCATTTAAAGCAAGTACAGTTGCTACTACATTTATGGACAGAATTTCAAAAGCTACATGGAAGCCCAAGGGTTATTGTGAGCGACAGAGATCTCATTTTTACTGGAAATTTTTGGACGGAGTTATTTTCTTGTTTGGTTACTCAATTAGCTCATAGCTCATCTTATCATCCTCAATCTGATGGTCAAACTGAGATAGTAAATAAATGTTTGGAAGGATATCTTCGTTGTTTTGTATCTGATAAACAAACACAATGGGTCAAGTGGTTACCTCTAGCTTAATGGTGGTATAACACTTCCTTCCATACTGCAGCAAAAATGACCCCATTTATGGCACTTTATGGATATCATCCACCATCCATCACATCATCTTTAAGGGAAAATTCGAAGGTTCAAGCAGTGGAAGATCACATCGAGCATCAGCAAGAAGTTCTCCAACTCTTAAAGGATAACCTGAATTTGGCACAAAATCGAATGAAACAACAGGCAGATCAACATCGCAACGAAAGAAGTTTTGATGTAGGAGATTGGGTATTTTTACGGCTACAACCATACAAACAAATGTCCCTCAAGCAAGCTAAGAAGGATAATAAATTATCGCCAAAGTACTATGGTCCTTACAAGGTGTTGCAAAAGATTGGTACTGTGGCATACAAATTGGAGCTTCCTGCTTCTTCACGAGTGCATCCAGTTTTCCATGTTTCATGCTTAAAGAAGGTTATAGGTGAAAATATTCCAGTTCAAACAATATTTCCAGAACTTGATGAGGAAGGAAAAATCATATTGGAACCTGAAGCGATCACGGAAACAAGAACTCGACAGCTACGGAATCGATCAATTTCAGAGTATCTCATCAAGTGGAAGAACTTACCCACTGAAGATTCTACATGGGAGGATGAGAATTTTATACGGAAGCACCCAAAGCTACTCAAGTGTTGAGGACAACACTTTTTTGAAGGAGAGGGGCATGTTAGGTCCCTATATTACTAGTATAGTCCCTTATTGTTGTTAGTGTAACCCCCTTATTGTTATTATTGTACCCTTGTAACCCCCATATTGTTATTATTGTGCCCTTAAATGATTATTGTTAGGTCGGTTAGGATTACATTGTGGCCCCATGGACTCCTATATATAGAAAGGAGGTTTTGTAATTTGAATCATCCAAGAATTATTCATGCATGTAATGTATTGGAGGTTTCCCCCTCGAAGTGGCTTATTTCTAAGGTGTTGATATCTCTGTTCTTCTCCTTTTGGAGCTGGTTTCACAACATTTGGTATCAGAGCTTTGAGATTCTAGGGTTTCGCTGCTCCAAACAGGTCAGCGTGGCATTTTCGCTATAAATTGTTTTCTACAAAGGTTTAGAATCTGAAATTTTTAGAGTCCGAAGCCAAAAATCTTGGGGAACATCGTCAAAAAATTTCAAAGCTTGGTTTGCAATATTTTCGGAGATATGATCTGTGCAAGTTAGGTCATTTTGCAGGATCCTGAATTTAACTTAAACAGGTCATCGTGGTAATTTCATAATAACTTTTTTTCTACGAAGGTTTAACAGCTGAAATTTTTAGAGTGTGAAGGGCCAATCCCCAGGAAAACATTGTCAAAAATCTGATGATGGTTCGCAGTATTTTCGGAGATATGATCTGTGGAAGTTAGGGCTTTTTGAGGATTCTGAATTTCATCTCAAAGAGGTGATCGTGGGAAAATCTTCATAGCTCTCTCTCTGAGCATCGGATTGGAATGATGTAAAAATTGGCCACAATTAAACGGAATGTAGTTTTTGGTCTATCAATTTTAGAGCCAAAGGAAGAAACAGTGAAACATGGAAAGTCGTACAAGTTCACTCTACTGAACCAGTCCAAAATTAGGTCATTGTGGGAGATTAGACATAACTTTTCCTTGAAGAATCCAAATCAGATCAGAATTGTGGCATTTGAAAGAAGCTTCAGAGGGCTACTACAGGGCTGAATTTTAGATATTGAGGATCCACAATTATAGATATAATTCAATTTCAATATCGAGCTCCTCAAAAGCAAGTAAAAGGTGTGTATTTTTTTTTTTTTTTTCCGAATTGCATACGTCTTGTTTGAAGAATCAAGTTGAATTGATTCCAAGGGCATATTGTAGAATATATATTAGTATTGGATTCTAAAATGACTCCTAAAAATAATTCAACACCCATTAAGCCTTTAGAAGACTCTACTATTACTCATGAAGATGAATAATGACAACATGATATATCAAAATTACAAGAGAAAGTGCAACAAATTTCGCTCTCGCAAAGAGTAATAAAAAATGACAAGGAATTTTTGAAGAAAGGTGTGGAAACTAAGATGGATGATTTGAAGAAATGCGTGGAATCTAATATAGATGGCATGGAAGATTGCATGGAATCTAATATGGATGACATGGAAGCTAAGATCGATGAAAAAATGGAAAACATGAAGAATGATCTAAAAGCAGACATGGAAGGTTTGACAAAGTTGATACAAGAAATGTTTTCTAATGGTGAAAAGGTAGTAGAGGAAACTCATAATGAGAACAAAATAAATGTTAATTGTGATTTCATAAACACTAATGTTGGTGGGAAGAACCACCATCTTCCGAAAATGGATATGAGGAAGTTTTATGGAAAGGATCTTGTAACATGGATACTACGAATGGAGCAATATTTTGATCTCCATAATGTGAAAAACACACAAAAGGTATGCATTGAAACTTTACATTTATAAAAAAATACATTTGTATGGTATCAATGGCTTTTCTCCCGTAAAAAAATTGTCACTTGGTCAATTTTTACGGAGGAAATGATAGCACAGTATGAGGATACAAAGAGCAACACCTTCTTTAGCCAATTGATAAATATCAAACAAAAGTGTTTAGTGGGGGAGCACATTGAGGACTTCCAAAACTGAATATAGCAGAATTGATATTCCGTAGTAAATATAGGAATGATCTCTTCATAGGTATTTAAAGGATAACATCCAACATGAAGTTCGCGTTTTAGGACCCCGATTCATTGGAGAAGGCATTCGTGTTGGCAAGAAAAATTGAATGTAAAATTATGGCGACAAGGAAGCTCTACCACTCACTTCTATAAAGAGGGAAGTGTTGCTATCTATATTTCCACAACCTACAAGGTTGACACCACAACAATTGGAAGAAAAAAGAGAAAAAGGGATTTGCTACAGTTGTGATAGAAAATACACTAAAGGTCATAAGTGCGCTGAGAAGAAATTATTTTACATAGATTGTGAAGAGGAAGAAAAAAATGAACAAGAAGAGGATATACACCAGGAACCAAACCAAGAAGAGGAAGAAATGAGTTCGACCATATCGTGTAATGCATTTGCAAGATTTACCACTCCTCAAACTCTCAAGATAGAAGGACATATCAAGAAGAAAAAGGTAATAGTGTTGATTGATTCAGGTAGTACCCATAATTTTATTCATTGTAAGGTAGCTAAGGAATTGAATTGTTTCCTATACCCAGCACCAGAATGTCAAGTGATGGTTGCAAATGGAGGAACTATAAATTTCTCTGGAAAATGCCATAATATCAAGCTAACCATGGGGAAATATGGATTGAATAGTCTAATGCTTTCCATCCCAATGGGAGGTTCTGAAGTTGTACTAGGAGTACAATGGTTACAATATTTGGGGACGGTAGCTTTTAATTTTCAAAAACTTTTCTTGAAATTTTTTTTTGAAGGAAAGGAAATTGAATTACGGGGTATCGCAGGGATGTCGGGAGAGATAATAAGCTCTAACGTCATGACAAAGCTTCTGAAGAAATAACAACGAGGAGTAATTACACAATTATGCTCACTATAAGCTCCAAAATCAAAATCATCTATTTCTCCACATCTCCAAAAAGTCTTGGCAAATCATTCCGAGGTGTTTGAAACTCCCAAAGGACTCCCACCTATTCTTGATCATGATCATGCTATTCATTTGATTCTAGGAAGTGTTCCTCCAAACATCGTGCCCAGTAGATATCCTTATGTCCAAAAGAGCGAAATTGAATCAGATGATTGCAAAAATGTTAGAGGTGGGTATAATTCAACCTAGTCAAAGTTCTTTCTCTTCTCCTCGTAGTATTGGTACACAAGAAGGATGCAATCATGGCACATGTGTCCGAATTATAGGGAGCTCAATAAGCTCACCATTAAAGATAAATTTCCGATTCTTGTGATTGATGAATTATTGGATGAATTACATGGAGAAATTTATTTTACCAAGTTGGATCTTCGTTCAGGATATCATCAAATTAGAATGAAGACTGAAGATATTCCGAAAAAAACATTTTGAACTCATGAGGGTCATTATGAATTTTTGGTCATGCCTTTTGGCCTTACCAGTGCACCTTCTGCATTTCAAGGGTCGATGAATTCCATTTTCAAACCCTTCCTTAGAAAATTTGTGCTAGTATTTTTTGATGATATACTAATCTACAATAGGTATTGGAAGCATCATGTTCAACATGTTGACAGGGTGCTCAAAATATTGCAGGAGAAACAATTATATGAAAAATCATCCAAATATTTCTTTGGAGTACAAGAGGTGGAATATTTGGGTCATATTGTATCTCACGAGGGTGTTAAGGTAGACCCTAAAAAAATTAAAGCCATTAAGGAATGGAAAGTCCCCACAACTATAAAGCAGTTACGAGGATTTCTCGGTTTAACAGTGTATTATTGCAAGTTTGTTAAGAATTATAGGAGAATAGCAGCACCTCTAACAACATTATTGAAGAATGATGATGAAGAGAATTGCGCTTTGGCTGCCAAAGCAAAGAAAGGGAAGGGGAAGAAATCCCATCCAAAATCCGAGGCTAAAGGCAAGAAGCTGGATTTGTCCAAGGTGAAGTGTTTTCACTGTCACGAACATAAGTACTTGCCACACCCCATAGAAAAAGAAGAACAAGAAGGTTGCTAGATATGTAGTTGGCGAGGCCCTTGCCTCGCAATTTGAACTTGATTTCTCCTTGATCGCATGCTTGGTTTCAAGCACAATGGGATCGGTGTGGTATCTTGATAATGGTGCTTCCTTCCACATGATGGGCGATGATGGTAGATACAGTGCGACCGGCATTGGAACCATTACCTTTGAGAGGGAGTTAGGTAAACCATTTCTGGTTAAAGATGTTATGCATGTTCCAGGTCTAAATAAGAACTTGGTCTCGGTTGCGATGTTGGAGGACAGAGGTTATGACGTTGCTTTCAGTGAGGGAAAATCTTTCCTGCGAAATAAAACAATGGGTCAAACCAAGAGGATAGGGATTCGATTCAAGAATCTCTACAAGCTAGAGGTAGATGGTTGTGCTGCAATGATGAGAAAAGCAGAAGAAGTGGTGAGCCAGGATGAAGGCGAATTATGGCACAGGATATTGGGCCATCTTCACCATGGCGCCTTGAAGATTTTGCAGCATATTTCTACTGGACTTCCCAAGGGTAATCTTGTGCAGTAATATTAGTGCAAGGGATGTACTATGGGTAATTTTTTGAAGACCACCTTTCATGAGAAGGAGAACTGTGCTTCAGTGATCCTGGAGAGAATTCACACAAATGTGTGTGGACCTTTCTTGGTTGCTTCAACAACAAAACACAGGTATTATGTTATATTTGTTGATGAATATTCTCGTAGATGTTGAATCCTCTTCATGCAGAAGAAGAGTGTGTAATATCCCAAATTGGGACTACTAGCAAGGCATGTCTAAAAAACGCATTTTTCAGGAATGTATACTACAACACTAGAAATCAGCCCTTGGATCCCTTAGATATGATAATCTAAGACCCAAATCCAAGAGTAGATCTGAAACAAATAAAACTAGGTGGGTTAAACAGATCTCCCACACCTAGTAAGGCTTGAAAACTGCCCAAAGAAGGGACTGCAGCAACACAAAGTAACACTGCCCAGAAAATAACACAGTTTTAATGAAAAACAGTAGAAGACCAATATGGTAGCTCAAAAATAGCTTATACAATAGTAAATCAGATTTACAATGTGGCCCATTCAATGTACAAGAGAAAAATGAAGATGGAGACTTTTATGAAGAAAAATCCTCTAAAAGAGGTGCTGCAACAATATATTTCATTGCAAAGCCTTGACAGCGTTATTTTTATGAGTAAACAGTAGCTGTAGGTTACAAATCAGATCTAAGACAGATCTGTGTACAAAATATTAGATCTATATCAGATCTATACACTAGAGTGTCTCTATTTTACATACCCCTTGGGTTTTCAGCAAAACATGAAGCATATGGAGTAGATCTGAGATCTCATGCAACAGATCTCCAAATTTCTGCATAATTCCTGAAGCTTACACATGAGTATTCAGATCAGATCTGAATATGACATGGATAAGAACAGAAATCCATGGATCACCACAGTGAGAGACAAATTCTCATCACTAGAGATCACTCCTCAAATGTTGCCAAAACTCCCTGCAACTTTCCTCTTGTAGATAACGCAGTCCAGAAAAATATACTGCGTTGTAGACTTGATGAACAGTTTGGCCTGATGCCAATGTATGGAAATGAAGCTCTGATTATCCAATACACTCTTGCCAGGGGGATAGAAGGCTTTCCCACTAAAAATAGGCACTAGAATGGCTTAGATCTGAACAGATCTAGCCTCCACCTGCTGCAGCTTACAAAGACAACCAAACCCTCAACAGGATCTGCATTGTAGTTGGAAGTAGAAGCTTGGCCAAATTCCTGATAGTGGACAAGAAATGCAAGACTCTTCCAAGAGGCCTCTCAAGGAAAGAGGTGGGATTCCTGATCAGGAACACCCAAGTGCTAAACAGCACTATTCTCAGCTAAACAGCTAGAGAATGAGAAGTGTCTAAATAGAAAAATCCTTCAGAAATAATATCTTCAACAACCTCTCTTCTGTTGCTCTCCTCTTTCATTTATAGGATGAAAGCCTTGCAAAACCCTAAACCATATCAAAGGTTTAGCTCCTTTCACATGTGTAGCCTCCAACTAGATCTTCATTCTGCATCTAGGAGGTACATTGTGACTGATAAATACTATGGATTTGGTCCTATTGGACCTCAAATGACTATCACACAATCCATTTCACACATAAGGGAGTTTTATTAAGGCAGCCCAGATTTAGCCTTGTTCACATGGGGCATTGATTTATTTTGATGTTTTAAGAGTTTATTGGTCCTCATTTACAATTGTATTCATGCAACAAGAAAAATGAAACAAAATTGCACATTCCCATTAGCTTGGGCTAATTGAGAATATTACAGATTGAAACAATCTCAAAGTTCTGTGAGTTTAAAGCATTGGTGGAGGAGTCGAGGAAGCAAGTGAAGGCTTTGCGGAGCAATAATGGTTGTGAATATATCTCGAACGAATTCAAAGACTTCTGTAGCAAAGAAGGAATTCGAAGATAACTCATAGCGCCTCATAACCCACAGCAGAATGGGGTTGTAGAGAGGAAGAACAAAATGATTGTGGGTGTTGCACGAGCGATGCTGCATGACTAGGGCTTACCGATGCACTTGTGGCCGAAAGCATGAAAAAATATGGTTTATGTGCAAAACCATTGTCCTCATAGAGTACTTGGCATGAGTACACCTGAAGAAGCTTTTACTGGTAAGAAGCCTGATATTTCTCATTTGAAGATTTTTGGCTCATCTATTTACATTCATGTGACAAAGGACACCAGGAAGAAGCTGGAGCTGACTGCAAAAGTTGGGATATTTGTGGGGTACACAGAAACACCCCATAATTATTGTGTGTATTTTCCAAATAGTTAAATGAGTGTGGTGCGACGGGATATAAAATTCAATGAGGTGAAAGCCATGAAGTTGTCGCTTGAGAGGGAGCTACACTTGCATGCAGAGGAGGAACTTCTTATTCCCAAAGATGAGCCTCTAGATGTGGATCAGCCACAGGAGGAGATTCATGGAGTGGAGGAGTCCACTCATGCAGAGCCAAACATCAGAACAGGCAGAAGGCGTACCATAGAAGCTGAGAGGATAAAGTTTGATGCGGCACAGAATGTATGAGTCCCTACATCACAGTGCAGACAGAGACAGTCACATGACCGATTCATTGGATACATGGCTCTCATGAGCAGTGTATCGTGATAGAGCCATCTTCCTTTGAGGAAGCAGCACAGGAGCCCCATGGGTAGATGCCAAGGTGGAGGAGTATGACTCCATTGTCAGAAACAATGCATGGGAGATTGTTCCAAGGCCGGTTAGTAAATCAGTGGTAGGTTCAAGATGGATCTACAAGGTAAAGCAAGTTGTTAATGGGAGCATCGAGAAGTATAAGGCAAGATTTGTTTCCCGAGGCTTCTCATAGATTGAGGGGATTGATTATGAAGAAACATTTTCACTTGTCGCACAGTATTCTTCCATAAGGATCATCCTTGCTCTCTCAGTGCAAATGGGTTGCCACATTCATCAGATGGATGTGAAGACTGCGTTCCTTAATGGGATCATTGAGGAAGAAGTGTACATTGAGCAGCCTGAAGGATTTGATATCTTCAGTGGCGAGTCGCATGTGTGGAGACTTAAAAGAGCGTTGTATGGGCTGAAGCAAGCACCCCATGCTTGGTACACATAGATCGACAGCTATTTCACTGGACTTGGCTTCACCAAGAGTGAGGTGGATGAAAACCTATATCAAATTGTGGTGGAGGGTAAGATTTTAATCATTGTTCTTTATGTTGATGATTTAATACTAAAGGGTGATGAGTTGTTGATACACTCATGCAAGGAAGATCTTGCAAAGGAGTTTGAAATGAAGGATTTGGGCCTCCTTCATTATTTCCTTGGATTGGAAATATAACAGCGAGAAGGTGAACTGTTTGTGTCTCAAGGCAAGTATGTTCGAGATACTTGGTAAGTTTCACATGAAGGATCGCAAGCCCATGGATACTCCTCTTCCAAAGAAATTGGAGAAAAGAGGATGCTACATCTACAGAGGTAGTATTATTGTCTATCAGTAACTTGGTGGGTCTTCATGTATTTAGTTAATACAAGACCGGGGACATATGCTATGCGGTGAACCAACTTAGTCAAGCGATGGTTAAGCCTACCAAGCTCTTTTGGAAGACAGGCAAGCATGTCCCGAGATATCTCAAGGGCACATCTAAGTATGGCTTATGGTATAGAAAGACGGATGAGGTGAAGTTGCATGGCTTCATGGATGCAGATGGGGCAGGCAACCCAACGGATAGAAAGAGCACATCAGGAGGGGTTTTCAGTATCAGATCTACAGCAGTTTCTTGGTATAGCAGGAAACAAAGATCTGTGGCACTCAATTCAGCAGAAGCAAAATACATGGCAGCAATTCAAGCTTCATCTGAGGCTATCTGGATGAGGAAGATCCTGGTCAGTTTGTTCAGTTCTCATTTAGATCCTACAAAGGATACATTGTGATAATTAGAGTTGCATTAAACTCTCGATTAATCATATGTTTCATGATAGATCTAAGCATATAGATATTCGCCGTATCATCAGGTCGGGAGACAGTGCCAAGATCATGTTGCTTCAGTACATTCCTACGGAGGATCAGGATGCAGATATTCTGACGAAGGTGCTCACCAAGAGAAAATTCGAATACCATAGAGGCAGGATCGGGGTGAAGGATAATCCCTATCTTGTTGAGAGGGAGTGTTGAGATTCAACAAGATGATGAGCTTAGTGAAAAGAGTCGCCTTCACTAAGTGGGGCAACACTACATATTTTTAGGTGTATGTCTATTTTTAGGACATGAGTTATATTATATAAGCGTGTGATGTTATTTGTGTATCTGCCGATTAAGTTGGAAAAATATATGAGATTCTATTTTTAAAAAATTGGGTGAAGTCTATTTATAGATCTAAAAATAGATGCATGTCAATTATTATTAGCCCTTAATAATAATCCGACAATAAATATCAACTTATTCTCTTGGAGCACTTACGTTTAGTGAAATCGCATTTGGGTTGGCAAATTAGTGGGCCGAAGGAATTACACAATTACTAGGGTGGTTGTAGCTGATGCATGGAGGACTTAGTTATAACTGATAGTGGCAAGTTGTGACAGAGTTGGAAGAGTAGTTATGTGAGCTATTATTTAGTTTAACTCAGCGAAGTGAGTTAAACTCGCTTGTGCGCAAGGTATCCGTTCTAACCGAAGATACACTAGTGAGAGTTTAGTGAATTAATTATTTAATTAATTCACGGAGGTCAGCTCACTTGCACCGAACAAATCCAAGAGTTAACTACTTGCATGTCAGATCCAGTGGAGAGCCAGTGGAGAGATAGGTGAAAGGGTGAGATGGACTATCTGTTTTGACTATAGTGATGCATTCAATGCATCTGACACACATTGGAGATGCCAATGAGGATTGTGTAGTTAAGGCAAGGCCAATTCGAATTCATTCAGGGGTTTTCATCAGCAGGGATTGCGCCGTGGAGGGAGGCTGTTAGGAGGCAAGAAATTGGTGCATAGATATGAAAATTTCTACATGACAGTGTGTAATGATTGTTGATTGTACTGAGAGCTTGATGTACTAAGCTTTGTATGAGATTATTACATGATCCATTGATATACATAATATATGATAGTTGGATTTTTTAGCTTTACGCTTTTCCGTTAAAAAACTGTGTTTATGTGCGATTGATTTTGCTTCATATGTGTTTTGTAATTGGCAATTTAATTTCCGCAAAGAATTAAGTGGAAGGATTATGTATTTAACATAAGATAACTTGTTAGATCAGGGGAGTCCGGTATTATACATGCATCTTGTATAGTTTCTACAAGATTCTAAGCATATAGATATCTGGTGTCATCATATCAGAGTTTGTGTGCAGCGAAAGATCATGTTGCTTCAATACATTCCTACGGAAGATCAGGATGCAGATATTTTGATGAAGGCGCTCACCAGGAGAAAATTTGAATACCATAGAGACAGGATCGAGGTGAAGGATAATCCCTTTCTTGTTGAGAGGGAGTGTTGATATTCAACAAGATGATGATCCTAGTGAAAATTAAGCACCTTGTTGTCTATGGAGCATCGGGCTATTTTTAGGTGGATGTCTATTTATAGATGCATGAGAAAATTATATTTATAGATGAGGTCTATTTATAAATGTATGTGCAAGTTCTTTTTATAGATTGCATGTCTATTTATAGGTGCATGTCGACTATTATTATCCCTTAATATTAGTTGGACAATAAACAATAATCTACTCTCAATGAGCACTTGGAAATAGTTAACTGAAGTGGCAAATAAGTTAGCTATAGGAATTTCGAGTTGAGTGGTTGGTTGGTGGGACATGCAAGTGAACTTAGTTGTAACTAAGTGATTCGAAGTTGTAACAGAGTTGGAAGTGCAATTATGTTAGTTGTAACTAGTCCTAGTTTAACTCGAGTTATGTGTTAAACTCGCCTGTGCTAGTTGTAACTGAAGATACACTAGTGAGAGATCAAGTGAATTAATTATTAATTAATTCACAATCAGTGGCCTCACATGCAACTGAAGATTTACTACTATTAACTGCATGCATGTCAGATCTAGTGGAAACCTAGTTGAGATGTAGGTGAAAGGGACATTTGACTATCAGTTGTGACACTATCGGTTGCACACATACAACCACACACACACATTGGATGTGCCCATGAGGATTGCGCAGTCAAGGCAAGCAGGATTCCATTCATTCAGGGATTGCATAGTGGAGGCACGTTGTCTAGAGAGAGTATTTGTATGATAGTGTGAGACAGTTAGCTATTGTACTGAGAGCTCTTGGATTGGAGATTTGTATTCAATTGTTTCATGATCCATGATATAATAAATAATAGAAGATAGTGGGGTTTTTAGCTATATGCTTTCCCTAGGTAAATTATCTGTGTTATGTGTGATTGATCTTTCTTCATGATATTGTGATTGGTGATTGTGTTTCAAATTCCGAAAAGATTTTGTAGAATCAATTATGTATTTAATAGTAGCATATTATTGTTATATCAAGAGAATCCAGGAAATACATATTTTGTATTAAATTTCAACACCAAGTTTGAAGTTTATCACTCAAAATTTGCAAAAGTGTAGCGCACTCTGAGCAGAAACATAGCAACTACTTTGAGAGGGATTTTAGAGGCCTTCCCAGAGGAGTTTTGGGATGAAAGTGGTATGATTGGAAAGCTTAGGATGTCTGATAAAAAATTGAGTCATCAAGAACTGCACAACCTTGCTCCAAACCCCTAAAAATTTGATTTGACGACAACTTGTCCAAAAGTGTAGAAAATGACCTGAAGCAACTGTATTTGGAGCATTTATCTCAAACCATAACACATGTGCATAAACTGAAGGAGTTTTTTGTTCTTTGGCCTATGATTGACAAAAACCTCTTTCACTTTTGTAAAATTCATCTCCATTACTTCAGAAGCTGATTTTGAAGCCAAATTATCCCTATGTGCAATGTAAACTCTAGCTTGATCATGAAGCTCTAAAAATGATGCCATGGGTCTGAGTTGGTTCAAACCTGGAATGGTGACCTCCCTTATACACTTTCTTCTCATCCTTCATGATGTTTTCAACAAGGAAAGCCCTAGCTTGATGTAGTGGATAGGGAAGGTGGAAAATTAGGAAAACAAGGGATAGTGGTTGCGGTTTAAGGACAAAAATGAAGTGGAAGGAAGTTAGGGAAAAATCCCTAAAAATTTGGGGAGGTAGGGTGATGAGTTGGCTACAGGATACAAGTGGAATTTTTGGGAATGGGCATGTGAAAGGTGCCCAAAAGGTCAAAACACAGGGATTCACTAGTTTTTCTGCCAAAATGTAGATAAAATTAGCGTTTTAATGAAATTGATGGAAAAGAGGGTTGTGAGTGATAGGAGATGTTAGGGTATGGTGTATGAAGGTTATATGAAGGTTGTATATGGTTATATTAGGGTTTTATCAGCTGAAGCAAACAAAATATGAAAAACACCAAAAATGTAGTGGAGGTAACCTAATGAAGGAAACCACTCATTTAGTGATGAATTTTGATTTGAGAGAGGTATGGAGGGTGTCCACTTACTGTTTAGGAAGTGCATGAACCTTTGCGCACTGGTTTTGAACCTTGGATAATTGATTTGGAGCTTCAAACACCAAAAGCGCAGCACACCCAGAAGCGTAGCAAAAGTAGTGTTGGCATAAATTTGCTTATTTGTCTTCAACCCGTGGCAGATGTGGAGTATGATGGTGAGAAGACATGAGCTCTTTACTTGTTTCCCTATCTTTTCTAACTCCCTATGCAAATGACTTGTATGGTGAAAATGAGAGTTTGTTCGCTTTCTTTTATGACCTATTTTACTCTTATGGTGGCGAAACAAATGAGACCTAGACTCTGACCTAAATGAAGGTGTGGTGAATGACCTCAGACCCTAGATGATTGATGGATGACATGACCTTTGAAATGATGATGGCTATGAATGGAGTGAAGAGAGTATCATTTCAGACCTAGACATATTCAATGAACAAAATTTTATTTGAAAACTGACTTGAAACATGAAATTTTGACCTAGGACCACTACTAAGTAAACCTGAAAGAGTACATTTGATCACTGAACATTTGGACACTAACAGACACCTCCATGGATTCTACCTCCTCTGGCTATCTTGTAGCATCCATGGACCATATTGTTACCTATCAAGTTCATTATTTTAGAGCCTCTTTGGACCATCATGGTGTTTCTCTTGGCATTCTTTTATGGATCAACGACAATAATATTATATTTACGGAATTGTGAGCAACAATTTGCATAAGAGTAAATTTTGGCTCTAAAATGGGTTTCAAAAGAAAAATGTGTTGATAAGTTGAAATTCAAAACCCATTAGAATTACAAAAAAATGGGTCAACATTATTGTTGAGTTGGATCTATACAAGTCAAAAATACTTGTGTTATATTTCTATTTGGAAATATATAAATCAGTTAATATCTTGGTAGTGTCAGCTCAATATATGATAAATATTTTTGAAATAATAAATATACAATATTTTGTATAGTCACTTCTTTGAATCCTTAGAAAAATAAATCGCATATTATTTAAAATCATAATAATATCACCTTAAATTATTAATTATAAGAACTTTATATATAAATTCAATCGGAGATGGCTCAAGTAGGTGGGAAAAATGTTGTTAAACTCTCTACCAGAGTTCAATTCCCACATAACATGTTGAGCTCATAGTGAGTATATATTTGTAATGACTTAGAGACTTATTGTCTAGGAGTCCCTCGAAAACGAAAACATGTATATTCCTCATATAAAATATAAAGATATTTCTTTGAATATATATATATATATATATATATATATATATATATATATATATAATTTATTGTGCACACACTAGAATGAAAACCTTTATTACATAACACCTTTAACTTTATATGACATGGTATATGATTTTACTATTTTTATATTTTCTTCATGAGGTTCATTTTAAACCTAAAATCTATTCTAATGACACTATAGGTGGCCTTGTCTGCGGGTGGTAGCACAGTTGGAAAAAAGCAAGTTGGAAAGCCCTTGTGTATCCAAGTGATTGAAAATTCAATCTCCCCCGGGATATGTCTCACCAATCAAACAAAAACAAAAGAAGAAGAAAAAAAAAAGACAATAGAGGTGGCCTTAAGTACTTAACCCATTTTGAGTATTCAATTTCAAGTTTTTTCAACGCTATATCACATTTTGACCTTTTTTAATATTAGGCCAATAGGTGAGGTAGTACACCTGTGAACTACTCTCAAATAATAATGGACGAACACTTTTGTGTATCCTTCTAGAAAAGCTATCCATACTTGTCACTTTTCAAATAAGGAATTAGACTTGCTAGTTTTTTTTTTGTATATCACAATTTAATCAATTGATATGACCCAAATAAATAAATAAATAAATAAATAAATCAGCTAAAAATTCAGTGTCATTTTTATCTTTAGATTGTCCTTGTGAGCCAAAAAAAAACCATGAATTCTTTATTGCACATATTGGAAAATTCATTCAACGTGGGCTTATAAATGCCAATTCCTTCGGTTAGCACGATCGCTTTATTTTATTTTCATATGGCAGCTCGTTTTTGTTCTTGTGGGTATAAAAAACCTTAAATTATTTATTGCAAAAATTGGATAATTCATTCAACATGAGCTTCTAAATGACATTCCCTAAATTAGCATCATTGTCCTTTGATGTTAAGATAATTACAAAAACTCTAATAAAACTAACTCTTGTAGATATCTCACCAAAGTGGCAAAATGGAGAAAAAAAACACAAAACTAGCCAATGGTGTTAGCAATAAAGACTACAAATAGTGGCTTACAATGAATCCTATTTTATGTTGCACTTAGTAACTTACAATAGATTTTATTTAAATTGTTTTAGCAGCTATACTCATTTTGATCTAATGATTTTTTATTATATCTTATTTGAATTTATTGCATCGAGAGGTGGTTCAATAGCCCAATGTGAGAGAGATGTGATATGGGTAATGTTTACCTCATAACATGTTGCCTTTAAAAAATGTAACACTTAGTAACAAATAATAGTAATGCATATATTATCCAAACATAAATACTCTATTGACTCTATATTTACACATAAAAAGAAATAATCTATATATAATACATGCATAGAAATATTGTTATAATGCAAATATAAATATCTCGTATCACCGTAAGCTGAGTTCTGAGTTCTACAAAGCTGAGCGGCTACAACCAACTTAATCTGTTTTAAATGATTAAAAAAAAAATACAACTCAAAGGATTCGATCCTCTCCATAGTTGAGAGATCCAGATCAAAATCAATTTTATTCAATTAAAGAACCATTAAAAACTTAAGGTAAATCTGATATTTAGTAACAAATAATAGTAATGCATATATTATCCAAACATAAATACTCTATTGACTCTATATTTACACATAAAAAGAAATAATCTATATATAATACTTGCATAGAAATATTGTTATAATGCAAATATAAATATCTCGTATCACCGTACGCTGAGTTCTGAGTTCTACAAAGCTGAGCGGCTACAACCAACTTAATCTGTTTTAAATGATTAAAAAAAAAATACAACTCAAAGGATTCGATCCTCTCCATAGTTGAGAGATCCGGATCAAAATCAATTTTATTCAATTAAAGAACCATTAAAAACTTAAGGTAGATCTGATATTTTACATTCCAAATCTAAACCAGAAGTCAAATGAATAAACAACCCTCTTACACCTCGTGGGCATTAGGCACCATGTGACTATACATTTTCTTAGTAATATAATTTCATTCTCTATGTAATGCAACAACAATGTGAACAAAATTACACAGCAAACCTCCACCCTCAAAAACTTCTCCCTTCATTAATATTCTCTATTAATTTTTTGGGCAATCTAGGGCCATCTTTCCTTGATATCCTCTTCAAAAAATCCAATTTCTGCTGAAATGTCTCTCTACCCATTAATCTGATGCTTCACAAATATCAACCTAATGCCATAATCTTCTCAATTCCTTTTGTTTGCCAACAATAGATTTTGAATCCACATCTACCATGTAAATAATATTAATAAATGAACTATAAAATCAGCTAAAAATTGAGATCCCTCATCAAGATCTGCATTCCAATAAAGAAGGCGTTCTTATCACATATCTCAAGAATCTTCGACCAAAAGAATGTATCAAAATGCAACACTATGTAGAAGCTACTGTGGCATCTCAATAAAACACTTTAACATGTTTTGCCTTGTGAAACAAACAGATTCTAATTATATAGATCCATGTGAGGAATGTTGGAATAGGGGTTTTGAATACCTTGAGTACATAAATATGGTCAAAGCTAAATTGTCAATAGTGGTATTCAGAAAGAGATCATCCATCATTGTAGGAACCACATGTGACAAGCGCACTCAGATATTTGAACAAACTAGATGGACAGCAATATAGGATGGACAGTCCACGTAGCACAAGATGTCCTCTACAAAAATCGATCATAAGGATTGCATCACAAGTCTATATCCTACATAGGACACCAAAAAAACACATAATCAGCATGATTAGGGACATTGAAGTAGTCAAGGATAGATATCACTTATAAACCTTCTACATACATGTGCTTTCTATGCGCAAAGCATATGTTGCATACAAAATGTGGCTTTGCTTCACAACTACTAGTACCACAACATCATGTCAAATGCAGATTATCCATGCATGTGAATTGGTGTTATAAAGCTTCCACATGGCTAGATACATAATAGCGTTACGATCCCAATCTTATTAGTTAAACTGCGTTTTGCTTAGGCATGTGATGAATGATATTAGTCCTTGTCCCATCATTGTCATGTAACTCTCAAAGGATTTGTCAAATGAATCAATAAGCAAAAGTAGCATTTCTCTACTAACAAAAAATAGTTCTAGGAACAATGGTGATCATTCATTAGGATCAGAGTTAAAATGTATAAAACAACTCACATTAATATACAGTTTCGTCTTTACCATTTATTAAAAGAAATTGACTACCAGTTTGAAACAATAATGTTTGTGACCTGAACTTTCATTTTTTCAAGTGACTTTTTCAAGATTAACTTTTCAAATTTCAATAAAACCTTATTTTTTAAAATTAATGCCTTTCTTGATTAATTCATTTTTTAAACTATTTGCATATCTTCAATAGTTCAATATCATATTTTCCAATCTAAAATGTAAATGATTTAATGTTTTTAAGAATTATATTTTATAATTCTATTGAACCAAAACATTGAATCATATATATATATATATATAGTGATCAATTTCACGAATCCTCTGCCCATGCCTTTTGATCCCAAACCCCGCCGAAAATCAGAGCAAAGCTCAAACTTTCCAAGGTTGATGCTTGTGTGGAACACAATTGTATCTCGGATGAGGAAATAGATGAGAAATTCAGCCAATGGATCCCAGACACGATCAATGCCCATATTAGAAATATAGAAAATATCAAAGTTGAAAGGAATGAGGCATATAATGAGAACCTGCTCTACCTAGATGCATTGCAAATCAGATTCAGCATGTACAACATCTTGTTGCAGCAATTGCCAAGAGGATTCCAGGACTGGATCAGCGAGACAACCAAACCCTGGGCCTACCTGTCTTGCAGAAGATGTTTCACCCACTCCTTGACATGCACAGGTAGTTAGATTTTTTGACTGACTTAGTATCATAGATATTTCTCAGTATAGCCCGAGGCATATAGGTGATCCTTACTGCAAAGGCAATCTGGTTTTGAAAGACATTTCCATTGAAAATCTTCTCTCAAACTCTATGGACAAAGAAACTGTAATACTACGACTCATTAGTTTCACATGCAACAGGCCATTGGTAGTTGTATATGTATAGTGTATAGTTTTTTGGTAGTTGTATATGTATAGTTTTTAACCATGATTAATGCAAATTAGTTAACTAACTTGATTGGAAAATTGTAAACACTAAAAACAATTTAGAATTGTTTAGCCACTTGTATAGGAAGGGGCATGCAAAACAATAAAAAATTTCAAAACACTGAACTTGTTCGCTTTAATGTACCTTTTAATTAAATTATAGTATTTATTAGAGATTGGAGCATTGATCAGATACATGACTGACATCATGCTACATTAATAATAGCGTAGTCTAAAAAACCCACAAATGAGCCCAGAAAATAATGGAAATTCCAGCAAGATTATGACCAAATCCGGCAGCATTTTTTAAAATCTGGGTTACAACTGTCAAACTTCAGGATTTTGGGTGCCCCAGGGGTTCTTGATGGTGCTGAATCTATTTCCACCATCAAAAAACGATTCAAACACTTCAGCGTTATGATTTTTCGAAGAAAAAAAAATTACCAGATTCTGGCAAGAAAACTGCTGTCCGGGCGAATTTGTGGCATCAGTAGACAATGCCCGTTAATAATTGGCGTGGCAGGGATTGCAACTGTTTTACCTATTGAGACAATATTTGTACATCCCATAGGGAATATTCTCTATAAAAACGGGCCTGCTATGCACATATTGATCACTTTTTGACACGCTTTTTTTTATTGATGTGCACCTTTGGGGCTCTGTTAAAGGTCTTTGGGAAATTGAACTGTGAGGATGTGATCCTCTTGAGCTTTTCATTCACTGAATTGTCAAATGACAGCAGATAATATTATTTTGAAATCACATTAGAAAATGATATGCATATCCCCTATAAAAATAAAATTGAGGATCTCCAATCAGATTCACTCACTTTACTTACATTCTTTGTGATGCGTATGACACATTATTGTGGGTGTCCACTTTAATCCCATACAAAGATCTTGTCCAGAAAACTAATCATTTGAAATGCAAGGAAAATTCTGCCCTAGTTTTCGTCTTTCTTGTTGGCTACATCAGCAAAATGCATGAAAGTAGTCATTCAAGGCTAACCCGTCGAATCTGATTTTCTAATTATCACTTCATATCAATTTTCCTTGGAATGGTTTCTGTAAATATACTTACCTCTTTTTTAGTTTACACTGGGTGCAAGACATGCCATCTAAAAGAGTGGTTATTTTGTGCATTTTAATTTATGTCCTAAATGTTCATTGCTTTTGGGGAACAAAAATGGATGTATCTGATTTTGATTTCCTAACAAAGAATGAAGCTGTCTTGATTCATGTTTGAGAGTGAGTTCTGGTTCTCTACAAGCCTTAGCAGGGCATAAGGGAGTGACCATGAATTGGCTTGAATCTTCTCTTGAGGCCATACTTATGAATCTCAGGTGGTGTAATGGTGTTATTTGTTATGACGTGAAAATTGTTTCACAATGATAACTTATTTCTGTGATGCCCTTGGGAAACCACCACCCCATTACCATTGTTGTTTCTCTCAGAGATTTGTATTTTGTATAATGGTTCCTTCACTCCTATCCCTGGGATGGTCTTGTGGACTCAATGATGACATGGTATTTTGATATTGGAATCTGAAATGAATTGTGGTATCTTAATCCCTAGTGCCCTTTGGTCTTTCGGATTTTCGCTGGACTCTTCAGCTTTATTGGATACTCCTGCATTCTTGGATACCCTTGTTTAGTTTTTATTGGTTTTTTCCTTAGAGTCTTCCGTGAGTTGTCATAGTGTGCCTACAAGGTGAATGAATATGACATGTACCCCATTTGCTTTTGGCATCCCCTCAGTGCACTGGGTGAGACTGACTGGCCTCCAGAAAGAAGGATCTCAGCAGAGGGGGGAGCTCAAGAAACTGAGCTCTACGGTAGAATAAAACATGGTTCATACAACACAGGTTTGGTTTTTATAAACAGATAGTACACCTATATCAAAACGCTTACAAGGTTCTTGTAGGATTTATGCTTCATGCATCACTAAGCCGTGACTCTGGGGACATGCCTTATTAGTTATTGCTAGCAAGTCATCTAGCATCATAAGAGAATCAGTCAGCTAATTTGGATGAAGAATAATATCATGATATCTTCATATATGACCCATTGGAAGTTAAGGCAATCTAATATGTAATCTATCAAATGGGGCATTCGCTCCTCTAGGTTAACATAACTCTGTGCAGAAAATTTCAGCACAAGGGAAGATTACTCCAAGGCAAATTTGTGAACTCTACAATTTGGCATGGGAGAGGTGCAAGGCTCAAATCTGGATTTTCCACATTAAAGTATCTATGCTTTATTAACGCATCATTGAAGTTCATTGCTGATAACAGTAAAAAGGTAAAGCTGCAACTGTAATTCCTAGTGAAGATATTACATCTTTTTCCTGTTTATTATCATCCACTCATTATATCATCGAGATAAGTATTTTCTTCAATAATAATGCTTTCTTACTCTGCTTTATCAGTGATCTTTATTAATTATGTCCATACATGCATGCGAGAAGAGGGATGTCCATATGATCAGATAGATATGTGTGTAAATTTTGGTTATAAAAAATATACACATCTGGGCAGAAGCAACAAACAAACAAACACGCGCGGGGGCGTGTTTCTGTGACATGAATGTCAATCCATCACCATTGAAATTAATTTAAATGCCATGGAGAAAATCAACAAACCGATAAACAGTTTCAATCCAATCATAATGCCCCCTCGTAATACAAATTCATGGCTACATGGTGGCCTTCCTACTTTAACTTCATTCTGTATGTATTTGATTATTTCATCATTGTCTTTACCCATGGCTCTTATTTTTTCAGAACATGCGATTAAAGACCTCTATTTCAAAAGTGACCTTCAACTCTCCAATTATACCTTTCCCAACATAAAGGACATACAACTGCTATCACCAAGAAAGTCACAGTGGAAAGCCAACCACAAATCCAATAGTGATTCAGAAATTATCATGAAAGTGTTTCACAACATACTTTCTTTCAAGTTTCATTGGGTGATTTTCACTACAACCTTTCGATATAGGCACTCTTTGGATGGTCTCTCCCGGACACCAATCAAGTTTTGGCATGAACCATTTGCCAAAGGGAAAGATCAGAAGTGACAAAAAGAGCAGGGGCCCTCTTCAGGGAGTAGCATGAGACAAAGTCCCAAAACAAAATGTATTAGCAACCATATTGAGCATAAACAGTACTTTTGTTGTACAAGACATACAAACACATGTTAAAAATCCCTCATATTCAGTTACTTACCATGAGAAGAAACCTCTGATCCTGTACTTCATTTGCGAAAAAACCATTTCAGGAAAGAATTTGGATTAAATGCTAGAAATGATCGACTTTTGAGCTATACCTCGCAGAAGAATGAAAGTGAAACATAAAAGCAATACACATGAAATCAACTGTATGTATCACCATAAGAAACTCAAAACCCCATTGCAAGCAACAAGTGGATGTGAATTAGTAACAACTAACTCCTCACCATCACATGAAAGCCCTAAAGCAATTTTGCAGCTGGACATGCCTCAAATGAATTCGACATGATCAGTAAGTTAGCCAGAATAATATCTTCTGGAATTCAGTCATGCCCTTCTTGGGTTAAAATCAGACAAACCTTTTCCAGCTAATGTTGGTTGACCAGACTCCAAATGTGACACATCATATGGCTGGGAAAAAACATTTGTAGGATCAAGAAGCAGAGAAGACTTCATGGATTCCGGATCCTTGACAGTCTTCTGCCCATCCACCGCAATACGAGGGCTTGCACCATCTGAAGAAGACACCCCTAACGCATATGGATAATCTGTTCTGCCAGTCCCAAACATTTGTTTCTGCTTCCGTACAGTGTCCATCTCCTGGCCAGTTGGGACAAAAGTGCGTGCACGATATTTCCTTGTCCCTTCTTCACCTTCATTGTTGTAAAGGATATAATCATGATATGTCGGGGCAAACTGAAGCATCATAAGTGAACACGTATTAGAAATCCTAGTCAGCAGTACAATCTATGCAGAAACATTAGAAAAAAATGTTGACATCTTCACTTGATATTATGCCTACTGAGAAATGACAAGGGCAACACAACATAAATATTTAAACCATATAACACAGAAATTTGACAAGCAATTAAAAATTCATTTCTACAAGCATGGTAGCATTATTCCCAAATGTCTAATTTGTTGCAAAGGCTAGCCGCTAGTGAATTGCGAGCTGGAACTTGCAGGTTATTTGGCCCAGACCAGGTGGAGTTGAGAACAGTTTGCTGAGGGCTGCAGAGCTCTATTTCTCCCAATGTTAAAATTGGAAACTAGGGCCAAAATTCACTTTGGACAGCTCATTTGATGGAGATGATTATTGCATTGAATTACTCTTTTCAAGAGGACCAAAATTGACCTAAAGATCATCAAATTTGGATAAGGAGAAATGTGTTTTTGAATTTATGCCCACTCATATGCAATTTGTCAAAGTCGGCCTCACCTCCATGTAGGCTCATAAAGCCCAAACGTCATGTGAATTTGAGAGGTGTGATCTATTCATTATAACTACCAAATCTCAATTACAACTGCTATTCCACGATATAGATAGGGCCACCTTGCTCAATAAGAATATACTTCCAAGTTAAAGCGATACAGGTGTTTTTCCCTAAGTGAATAAATTGAGGTCAAACTAAAACAAAACAAAAAAGCATTTCCACTCAGGTAAATATTCACTTTTGGGGTTAATCTGAAAGTGTTTACACTATGCAGATGCTTCATGAATTTGGGATACATTGTATGATTAGCCCCTGGATCATCCATTGATGGATTTGCACATCAGATGATTGCATGACTCAGTTGAATACTTGCTTAACATTCTACCTTGGAGTGTTGAAGATCTTCAAACAGCTTGGAACATTCTTGATGCTGGCCATATGTAGATTGGCTGCTTGCTTGAGAGGAAACCCTACATTGGAGGAGTGTTTGCCATTCAAGAGGAAGGCTTGAGAGCATGAAATAGCTTGAATGCATGCATAGAGGCATGAAGTCGACTTGGGACATCTAGGTTGCGACAGTGTTCATGTAAGGGGGAGTGGACCCAACTGAGCACATGGCTTAAAAGGAGTGTTGAAATCCCTAGAGGCTTCTAGGAGGACCGTTCAACACATCTCATGGAGCACCCTTACATTGGACCCTTGCTTGTGTGTGACATCAACTTGGAGATTGACATGTGTACCCTTAGAGTGTAGCAATTCACATCTGTGAACCTACTTGTATTTCTGTAGGTTGTTTCTAATGGTTTGGGCCAATATATGTATTGTTGACCATCATTACCTCTCATATATATATAGAGGAGGGAGAGAGTAGAGTCATCATCATCGTACTAGGGATGCGGGGAGAACAGTGCACTATTCGCTCTCCATACTACCTCTTTGTACTTTACCACTCTAGTAGTCTTGGAGTCACTAGGGTTTCTTGGAGCTTTTGGAACATCTTGAATACCAAGGTTAAGGTTTCATCCTTTGGAGACATTAACGGTACAGTTCTTTGATTAAACCCTAGGTTGTAATAGTTGAAGTGAAGAAGAAGACGAGGCATCTTGCCAAGAAGGCTTGCTAATGTTGATGCGAGCTTGTGGAGAATCAATGGAAGGGCTAGGGTGTTGATGTTTGTAGCTCGGTGCACAGCCCTAAGTGTCTAGGCTTGCAGAAGTCCTCCATAGTCTCATTAGACACTTGTTGTAGTGTGAGCAAGTTGTTTTTGTAAGTTGGCCTAAGTTAGACCTAGGAAAAGCACATAATTATTATGTTGCTTATTGAAGTAAAGTAAACTTAGAAAAAGTAAATTATTTACTTTAGTGATTATGTTTTAATCTCAACCCTTGATCTCAAGTGAGGCTTGATCTAATCTCGATTGTCAATCACTTTAGAGATTGGGGTTAAGGATTTGGCTCAATGTAAAGTTATAAAAGCAAGGCTGAAGAGAAGGAGAAGAAAAACCATACAACAGCACAAAATTGAGAGAGGCATCTCAGTGAATGTGTTGGGTATGAGGAAGAGGGCAGCAAGGAGATCCAGATTAGCCAAGGAGGGTTTGATCAGTTGGTTCAGATTTAGTTGTTACATGTATTTTCTAAGCTGGGCCATTTTCCCAGAAAGGGAGACCAAGTACTAAAGAATTTAATGAAGCACTGTGACTGGGTAGAATCTGTTGTGTCATTTTTCGTGATTGAGATTGGTAATTTTGCTTCTGCTGAAGTTTTTGTGTCAATGAACCTAGCTGTGCATTTAACTAGTAGATCATTAATCTGCTAGGAATTAAATGCCGGGTGCTAGGCTTGCAGGAATTCTAACATAGGGTTTTCCTGGTTTTCCCTACTTGGGGTATTGTAAAACTAGAGGATTTTACTAGCCTTCGGAAATGGGATGAGGCTATGGTATGTACATGAATTTTTCAGCTGAAGTTTTCAGCTGCCCAGAATTCTCTTATTTTAAATTTGATTTTCAGCTATCTTTACTTTCATGGTTTGGTAATTTCCAACGCCTGTATGTCTTGCTGATTGGCATAAGGCTGAAATTGTCAAGGGTTTTATCATCAATATTGAAAAAGATGGAGGTATATTTACCGCTATAATTTCTGCTGTCACAAAGTGATTTTCAGATCTGGTCTATGCATCATAAGATTGCCCTATACTGCTGAAACTTGTTGTCACGTAGTGTTTTTTTCTTGGATTTCCTTATTGATTGTAGTTGTTAGGAGGTGAAATATTGTCCTCTGTTGGTGATATTTTATCATATTTCATAACAGCACTAAGGCTGTACATTCACAGGGTTAAGATCCAGGAAACCTATAGGAAAGAGGTGAAATTTCTGAAGTTGCATTAATTGCTTTAGGTCAAAAAATTCTACACTTAATGTAATGGTACAGCTAGAAAATGCAAACTAGCATCCCTAAAACACTGCAGAGAATGAAGTAGTTCAAAAGGCTATCCAGCTTCTTAAACACAGTTCAAAACTTCCCCAGTTTGAGAAGTGTGATCGATTCAATATGACAACTAATCTCAATTGTAACTGCTATTCCATGCTATAGATAGGATCACCTTGCTCTATAACACTATACTTCCAAGTTAAGCTAGTACAAAGGTTTTTCCACAAGTGAATATATTCAGGTCAAATTAAAGCAAAACAAAGAGAAACATTTCAACTCGGGTTAACACAATGGTACAGCCAAAAATATCTAAACTAGCATCCCCAGAACACTGAGTGAGAACATAACTTTCTAGAAGGAAATCACACTATATGTTCTACAAGTTCATGAGGCAGTTCAAATGGCTTGATTCCTGCTTCTTAAACACACTTCAAAACTTCCTCAATTTGAGAGGTGTGATCTATTTCACAACAAATCTCAACTACAACTGTTATTCCAAAATATAAATGGGGTCACCTTGCTTAACAAGACCATACTTTCAAGTTAAGCTAGTACAACTGTTTTGCCATACTGAATAAATTCAGGTCAAATTAAAACAAAGCAAAAAGAAAATTTCAACTCAGGTTAACAGGATCATTTTAACTCAGGCTAACAGGATGGTACAGCTAGAAAATGCAAACTAACATCCTCAGAAAATTGCATGAAAACATTTATTTCCAAAAGACAATCACGGTATTTGTGGCAATCCACTAGGAACAGACAGTAAGTTTAAATTATGGAAAGAAGAACATCTCTTACTGACCACCTACTCTACATATTTGAAGAATACTAACAAGTGAACATAATGATTGCTTATAAAATAACCATACAACACAAATAAAAATTAAATCATCTATGCTTTACCTGATGTACTGTGTCATGGTAAAAATCATTGAACTTCAAAGCATGGCCAAGACTCCCAGTTAAACCACTAGATGCACCTATATTAGCTTCAGCATACACTTTATAAGGGAATGCATACAAATGTCCCACTGCAGCAATAGCCATCTCGAGACAAATAACAAAGTTCTGAATATCAGCAGCATCTTCTGCACTTTTAATCATGCCAGACTTTGCTGCAAGAAAAACTAGCACTCCCTGCAAACAAGATTAATGTGTCAAACTTGTTCATTCAATGTATCAAGCAAACAATTATTCCAAATGCAATTCTCTAAACCACTTATAAAGGATGACTTTAATAATCATCAGCTAAGACACATGACATGGGGCACAAAAATATAATTCTGACACAAGATATGGCGACCCCAGAAACTGGACATACAAAAATGAAATATCGACAAAGATTCAATTTTTTTTAGAATTTAGAGACTAAAACATTTAAAATTTTACAAGATGATGAAGCAAATTCAATCATACAACTTTTTCTCTTGAGCATGCTGTCTTGTTAAAACAGTGTTTTTTCCAGCGTTTAAAACCACTCATGCAGCCCCACTTTCAGCAAATGGAACACTAGCAGACCCTGAATGAAATGGAAGGGGGACAATATCCGTGCAGACATTCCTCCCTTTCCTTTAACCTTTTCCAGCCTCCCTGAATGATTGATCCATGATTTCTGCGAAATGAGGAAGACAATGCACTGCTGTAAAAAAAATCTTGAAGATTGGTGGACAAATCCACTTGCTCGGCACTTGGAATCTACACAATAACCCTCAGCTGCACTCCAAAACATCTCACACCTCCAACCTGTTGAGTGAAGTGAGCTCAAATGACGTGAAAAACATGTTTATATGGGCCGCTGGCCTCTTTTACAGGGGGCACAGTAAGGGCATGTGTCAGACATGTTGCTGCAAAATCTCTTGGAGAGGAGTACCCTACAAGGCTAAAACTAGACCAAGTGACACTAATGGAGTGATGGCCCACTGTCACCACAGCGAAAAACCCCTGCTCTTTATGGATTTTCACCAATGGGAGGAATCCCAGTATGTGAGGTGGTCACCTAATGGATATTCTAGGGTTAGGGTAACAGGTGACTTAATGAGACCTACAAGAAAGGCACAATTTAGACTTAGGGCTCCCATTGGAGGCAGTTTTCTTTACTTATAGAGGCCTAGGGTTAAGAGCACAAGACCTATGACTTAATTGATTGATTGAGTGTTGGGATGGCCAAACGTCAATGCAAGGAGAAAGGGTTTCCAACAGATTTTCAACAAGACAAAGGCTCATGAAACCCTCAAACAAGCCCCTAAGTTGAAGCAAGACCTGACTTGGGTTTGACCTTAGGGAAAACAACTACGGCAAAGAAATTTATGGACAAGATTGAAGTGGAAGCCCACCAAAAGGATAGATCTTGTGGCAAATGCAATCCTCTTGATGTTTAGGCTCTCCAATTCCACAAATGTGTCGTGCTTAATGTTGAGTTTTCTTGAGTGATGGGGTAGCATCGGATGTGCTCTAGCTCCCAAAATTTGTGGAGGGATAGAGTACATGAGATCTCCAATACCCAGAAAGGGATTTGGGAAATTTCATCCGATTTGGGAGATAATTAATTAATTAATAATTTTAATTATGTACCCTAATTCTAACTTAGGAAAATTAAATTATTCAAGGTAATTGATTAAAACATGTGATGAAATTGTCTTAAGTCACACGGATCAAGTTTTCTTTTAATCTTAGCCATTGATTCAAGATCTTATCATGGTCGTTGGTTTCCCAACAAGAAAAGTATAAAAGAAAGGCTTGGGGCCATTTGGAGAAGATACACAGAGGCAGAGCATTGAAGCTACGCTGTAATTCTAGGGCGTGGTTTGCTAAGAATTTTTATAAGTGCTTCAGCTGCAGAGAGGGGTAGTTAGGCAAAGGGGATGGTCTGATCCCAGTGCCTATAATCAGCAAGAGGCAGAGAGCAACTTCCAGAGGTAGCGCAGAGAAGCAGAGGCAGCAGCAGCAAAGAGGCCAGCTGCTGCGCATCGCAGGGGCAGCTTCAGCTACGCAGTGCCTCCTAGGGCAGCATTGGGCACCCGGAGACCCTCAGGGGTTACGCAGAGACCCTCAGGGGCAGCGTAGAGTCTGTGTCACCCATTCTGGGGTTACACAACCCTCTCCAAGCCAGCGCAGAGGCACGCAAAGGTTGACGCAGGGGCAGCGCTGGGGTTTCTAGGGCCAAGATCTGGCTGAGTCTTGTAAATCCCGCTTGAGGGTGTGGATCAGTCAACGTTTTGGCTTCAGAACAACAGGAACCACAAATCTATATTTTTCTCTGTCGAGTTAACCAGTGTGGTGCCCAAATTTGTTGTATTCAAAAAACTACTTAATAATACAAACCCTCCAGCAGTCGGAAGACTGGTTTCCCTACATTGGGTTTTTCCAGGAACTATTGTCTAGAAAATCTTGTGTCACTTTGTCTATGTGTGCATGTACCTTTTGTTTTAGATCTAAATTGGTGAAATTCTGTTATGTGTTTGCTTCAATGTTAATCTGAAGATTTCAGCATTAATAACTTTTTAAGTAGGAGAAGCATAACCAGATCTAACTGTAGATTTCTGCATAAGTAACATTCAGAAATTTTCACACCTAGGGTTTTGCACCAAGCCCTAGTTAGCAAGCTTGGCCTCGAAGGGGTCGAATTTGGAGAAGAAGAATTTATGGATGAAAGTAAATTTTGATCACCAACAAAATGGACCAATGCCTTGTTCCTTGGGAGTATGGAGTCTATGATTTGATAGATCAGCCAATAAGTTTCTAAGGAGGTCGAAATCTTGATGCCCTAGCACCAAAACTCAAGCAATTATCTCTGGACTGGATAATGGAATTTTCATGGGAGAGCTAATCAAAGTTCACCACTAGACATTCAATCACATGTTATGTATGAGTAGTGCATGCAATAGATCATCTAGATAGCATTCAATCATTTTTCAACAAATTAGGGCACAATAGCAAGACTTAGATTCAACAGTACTCCATTCATTAGACATGTAAAAAGATAAATATTCAACAATAGGTATGCTTACAAGATAACATACAAAATATCCCATCCATTGATCCAAAGAATAGCTCGAAAGACAACAATTTAGCTCCAAATGTCAAAATGCATTCATAGATCCCAAATTCTTCATAAGAAAAGAAGTCGAATTGCTTAAGAAGGCCGAAATTCCAAGTGATGTGATGATGATTTACAAGAATGAATGCCCCCTCTACATATATGAGGAGTTCAATTCCTAATTTTATCCTAATGCCCCTAAAAATCATAAAATAATGTGTCGATCACAAGCTAGGTCACAAGCCACCTAATAGCTGAGAAAATGATGACATTATGCATGCATGAGCCCTTTTAGGGCTAGCATTGAGGCTCCTTGGTGCCAAGATGTGAGTAGAAGTCCTCTAAAATCATCTCCTGAGGGTTGGCCCTTAGGTTTCTATCAATGCTCCATGGTGGACCCCAATTTTCATCTTGGGGCACAAAAGTGGTCTCATAGGTCTCCAAGTCGTCAAAATGCTTGTCTCTACTCCAACATTGGGGGCTCTCACGCTGGTGCTAGCTCTCCCATGTCTCAAGGTGTGATACCATCCTCCTCTAGGCTTTGGATCAACTGCCCTCCCTCTAAGAGTGTTAAGTCAGTTGGGGGCATGTTGAATCCAGGTGCATCATCCCATAAAAGTCATCAATGTAGGGAAAAGTGTTGGAACCTTGTGGATGTTGTAGGTTCCCATGGCTATGTATGATGCTTTGCTAAATTGCCCAAGCCATGGTTGTGGAACCACCTAACAATCAAACACAATATCCAGTGCTAGAAACTACATCATCAGGTACATTTAATCATTTTTGCATTTAAGTGAACCAAGCTTGAAAGTAATTAGCAATTTGACACTTCAAATAAGGCTTTCCTTCCAGAATTAAGGCTTTGAACTCGCAATGTTGTTACCTCCCTAGGTAAGAATGGCTAATAGACCACTCTTTTAGGTGTTTCTAGAACCCAAGGGGAAGTGAAATGTCCTTGGTCCACCCTTCAATTAATAGGTGTCATGTGAGTAATGATGGAATGGGAGGAGAAGACTTCATGGCCATGTGCCATGGTAAAAGGAACTAACTATTATGGGCTCCTCATCGTAAGTGTATATATGTGGGGAGGGAGCAATCGTGGATGCATGAGTTACCAACTCAGCCTTGTTTTTTTACCCCTCTTGTGAACCTTTTACTTTTTCTTGATTTTTATTTGTATTATTGCTCGTAGCTCAAAGGGTTAGAGCTTCATTTGTATGATGTATAGCAGTTATTACCCCCCTTAATGGTTAGGCAACTCATTTCCCACTAAGGGTTGGGACATGCAATGATACCTTCTCATAATATGAAGAGCAAAATTTGCTCAGGAACCGAATGATAGCCATAATGAGTGAGGTAGAGCTCATGTTAGGCATTTTCCCACATGTTAATGCGTATGTCCCAACCATCTTTTGCATTTTGATCTTCTTTGGTTTTTTCTTGTGCCATCATGTGCTTTTTCTTTTTCTTTTAGCTACATCAACCTCCCTACTTAGGTATAAGAATGTAAAGTGCCAAACCACAGAGAACCGATGGTCAGTTGAACCCGAAGAAAGGAGGTGGAATATAGAGCTTGTAATGTAAGATGGAAAGTGGTAAGTATCAAATAGGGAGAGATGGGACTATAATATCTCAATCGGGGTTTCCCAAGTAGTGCCCCTCCTAGACGGATTGGGCCATTAGGGGAGGTCCCACTGGACTAGGATGAAAGACTAACCCCCCATTTAAGGTGAGGGAACATGATCATGGTCAAAAACCCTCTTCCTTCAAGTATAATCCATGTCAGATGCATAAAATGGAATCAAGCATAAGCACCCGATTGCAACATAAATAAAGTACCTTATGATCAAAACCCACCTTCCAACGTGCTCTTGCCAAATGGGCAAGGAAACATATGACTAATGTAGGTGGCAGAGTTATGAATGGCACATTATCATCGACTAATAGTGGTTGTCAGGGGTTGTTGGCTATCAGCTAGAAGAGATGATAGGATAAAAATTTCTCCTATGGCGTCACCCACTTTTGGTGGATAATAGGACACATGTTTGGCAAGTAACCTGCGTTAAATTTTTCAATGCCACTTTTATTTAACATTCTCATTAATTTATTTTATAACTAGAAATTAAATTCACCCTAGTAAATTATTTTTCATAAAAACTAATGAATAAAAAATACATTAGCATTTAACTTAAATAATTGCAACAGAAATTCAATCACAAAACGTAGCAGAAAATTGGCCAGCAAATTCTCCTTCAATCTTCTATTACATGGGAAATGTAGAGCTCCACTAACATGTGAAAAATCTATAATGGAGAATTCTACTGCAGCTACTTATTGAATTTCTTTATTGCATTGTCAAACACAATTATTTAACATTTCTCGTGTTAAATAACAAAATAAAATATGCCGCAGACTTCACGATTAACAAATCACATATAAAAAATAGCACAAGTAATCACACATAGACACCGTTATTTTTGGACAATTGTCCCCGGAAAAACCCAATGTGGGAAAACCAGTGCAGCAGACCTGAGGGTTTCTTTATTATGCAAAAATTCTGAGTACAAATGTGTGATTGTAAATGTCAATCAATCACCTGAAGAATTCTGATGAGAAAAGGTTGGGTGACAATTCTCACATCACCACGAAGTTTCGGCACTAACTTGAACCCACACTAACTGGCTCTGCGTGATTTCTGCGCAGTGACTACGTCACTGTTGTTGTTGCTTGTCGTCGCTGCTTCTGTGCTTGTTGCTGTGTGAGACTAGAGTGTTCCTTCCTTCCAGAATTGTCCTCCTGAAACCGGATGAACCGTTAGTTGCCCCTCCAACAGAAATCGAAACTCTCTTTGCTTCTCTGTGTTGGCCTAGCGTAACTATTGCTAGGGTAACTCTGTGTTGATGCTTTGGCTCCTCTCTCACTCCTCTTCTTGCACTCTCTATGCTTCAGAAATTCTGCCCCCTGGAGATTTCACCTTCCCCTCTCTGCAAATGAGAATCACTTCGATTCTTCCTTTCACTAAAGAAATCGAACTCTTGATTCTTTCTCTATCTGATGTGTTTTTCCATAGGCCCCTCACCCTCCTTCTTATATTCTTCTTTTAAACCTTCAAAGGCCAAGATTAAAACATAATCAAGGGCTAAGATTAACTTAGAGGTGATCCATGACTTTTTCTAGAAGATTCACACTAAGTTTAAATAATACCCTTTAATTAATCAGTTTTCCTAAGTTTACACTTAGGAAAACATTAAAAAATGATTAATTATTTTAATTAAACCATCTCTAAGTGGAATCTTCCAAAATCCTTTCTGGGTATTATGGAATACATGTGTCTTAGCCCATATATAAAATTACAAGGCTAGGGCACATCCGATGCTACCATAAATCAACACTCCCTCTTAGCAAGGAAAGTGCTCTAGCAAAAAAACACTCAATGTGTTGCTCTGACTTATGTACCATCTGTTGTTGTGTTGTAGGTGTTGCTCACCAACACTGCACTAATGTTGCACCTGTACTGCTGCTGACTCTACGTGCTGCTGCCAACTACTACTGTACTGCAACTCCCTCCTTCAACTGTGCTGAGGATCCATTTCTTATTGAAATGGATTTTCAGTCATACCCAGTTGTTCCCTGAACTGAGTGAACTTAATTCTCCCCAGAGCCTTAGTAAGTATATCTGCTGTTTGTTCACCTGTGGGAATGTACTGGAATTGCACTGCCCCACGCTGAACACAGTCTGATAAAATAACATCTGACGTCAATATGTTTGGACCGATCATGAAATACTTGATTTTCAAAGAGTTTGATACAACTCTGATTGTCACAGTAAACGCAAGTTGGCTCCATCTTGCTTCTAAATAGACTCACAAGAAGTTTCCGAAGCCAGATTGCTTCACATGTAGCTGTACTAGTCGTCGTGTACTCTGCTTCGAGTGTGCTCAATGCTATTGACTTCTGTTTCCTGCTGCACCAGGACACCATTCCTGATCCAACGCTAAAACAGTACCCAGTGATACTTTTCCTGTCCACTGAGCTTCCTGCCCAATCTGCGTCTCTGTGAATCCACTGAGTCTGACATCCTCTCCTCTGCCATATCTGATACCAAATCTCACTGTTCCTCGTACATACCTAAGGACGTGCCTTGCTGCGGCCCGTGCACTCTTTTGGGTTCCACCATGAACTGACTAAGAGTGTTGACAGCAAAGCAAATGTTTGGTCTGGTGTTAACCAGATACATCAGTGACCCGATGAGCTCTCTGCATAAGGTGGGGTCTATTGAAAATGTTGTCATTGATGGCAAAGAAGGCAGCAGATGCAGAGACAGGCAAAGGACAGCAGCAGAGGCAGAGATGAAACGGTCGAACAGTAGAGGCAAAGGTCGAGCAGCAGAGGCACAGCGAAAGCAGAGGCAGAGACAGAGAAAGGAGACAGAGCATCAGAAAAGGCAGAGCAGCAGAAGCAAAGCCGTTATCAAAGCAGTGAAATGTTTACAGAGGATTGGGAATAAACCTGTGTTAGTGGAAGTGTGCCTTATAATAAGCGGAAGTGCCATGTTGAGGCATATAACGAAAACAAGACGGGTTTATATATAACATAGTTTGAACCAAGATTATATACAACGAAAACGTGACTATCTTTATGAAACAGAATGGAATTGTGAGCAGAAGCGGAACCACGAGCGGAGTGAACAGTAAAGGCGGGTTTCCGGTTTTCATCGCACCGCCTTCGTCGGGCAAGCGGTATTCAAGATTTCGAAGCGATTCCATACGCCGTCTAACACGTGGCCTCAAGTGATTTCGGAAAACCACTCTCATCGCGCATTATTGTTCGTGCATTTAAGGCAAGCGATATCTGTCGGATCAGCTGAAGCAGCGCGATGGGCTTATAACCGTTGGATCGTGATCGAAGTTACACAGAGGTATGTTAAATGCTAGGGCCCGAACATTATAAAGGTTAGTGTTGGGACTTAATCTACGCCAAGGTTTATTTATAGGCTTTAACATTTGAGTTAGGAAGGATGTATATATATATATGTGTGTGGATACATTACGCCTAATGAAAAGGTCGAGGTTATTATCGCTGGAAGTTGGGTTTAATCAAAGTCGAAGTTTATATTCCAAGGCATGGATCATTATAATAAACCGAATGGGCAGAAGAGGTTATTAACCTTTGTGGGACCCCCCTATATATTATTCCGAGAATCATAACCCAAGCCGGAAGATATATATAAAACTTATTCTGAGAATCATTACCTCAGCTGGAGGATATATTAAAGCGGAAGCAGACGCCTATATATATGCAGCGCCTTATTCATGTTGTGCCTTATATGCAAAGGTCCAAACCATATATATATTTATACGGTGCGCAATATATAAAGGTAGGGTGCAATGCAGCGTGGGCCCGACGAGCAACGTTGGCTTTAAACCATTGGCAAACGCATACTTTATGATAAATAGAATGGACAGAAGAGCTTTTATTAACCTTGTGGGACCCGTATGAATCGCATCGGAGAAAAACTTGGCAGCGGAGCATGACAATAGAAGTTGCGATTGTGATCGAGTTCCGGACCCGATGGGCGTATAAACTGTGACTTGATAGGTTTGAGTTCCGGCCTAATCGCATCGGCACATTTAAATGAACAGTGGTCAATTGCATCGGAAAGAAGCAGATCGTCAGAGCACTATATTAAAAGATTGCGATTACGATTAATCGCAATCGGAAGAACTCGAAAAGCGATTCATCGCATCGACGGAAATCAAAAGACCAAATCGCAGGAGTATTATGAATGTTGCGATTTCGATTGAAATACACGAGTGGAGTATAGCTGGAATGTGGGGTCCATCCAAAGATAAGACTAAGAACAGTTTTGCTCCAAGTTAATTAATCCAAAGTTAAAGAGGAAAGGAAAGCACCGTGGCACATATATGTATATACAAAACAATACATACATATTTCCAATATGTTGGACAGTAATGCATCGCATCGGATGATAGAACAAGTTCAGCAAGTAGGACAGTAAGGGAACAAATTAAAACATTTTATTTGTATAATGCCGAGAATCAATTAGCATGATATTAAAAAAAACACAATTACATATGTATGGCATATGGCCATTACCCTGCAACAAAGAACAAGGAAACAAACAGAGCCGAAAGGGACAAAGACACAGTCAAAGAAAAGACAAATGCGCAGCAAGCCAAGAGGCTGAATGAGTGAGCTGGAGTTTTCATTGTAATTGAATGTAAATGATTTTGATTTTTATTGTTTGTGATGCATTGGCAAGTCTCCGAAAGAGAATAAATTTCCCACTATAATATTAAAGTTAGTACCTACAGTTATATTTTCTGAGTGAGCTGAAAAGAACTGAGAAGGTAGAAAATCAAGAGGTATGACTATCCATTTCGAATTCCTAGAGGAAAACAAATAGTCATCAGGAAATCTCTATAAGTAATATCACCTTGATATGCATAGAGAGGTTAGAGAGAGTAAAGATAGAGAATGCAGAGTATAGAAGATTGAGGCGGAGAAGATAAGGAAGAGAAGAGCAGAAAGAGATGCTACAAAACAGAGCTGATATCTGAGGTAAATCAGCAAACATTCCGTTTGATAAATTGAAGAAGTTGGAGCTTCCCTATCAAGTTGAAGCTTGACAGCTGTCAGTTGTAGCTGACTGAGGTTGGAGCCTCCTGTAGGTTGGTGTCTACAGAAAATTAAAGGGAGTTGGAGCTTCCTTGCAAGTTGTAGCTTGCAGAATTGAGGTTGGTGCCTCCTGTAGGTCGGTGCTTGCAGAAAAATAGTGGTGAGAGGGAGTTGGAGCTTGCCTTTGCATCACAACAATAATTAGATGTGGTTTTCTCCCTTTATGGGTTTCCACTTACATCTGTTGTCTCTATCTGTGTTGTCTATATGCTGAAATGATTTACCAAATCTGCTTAATGCTTGTTGTTCTCATAATAAGTTTGATGTCACATTAATTTAATACTTGCTGCAACTTATTAAGATACTAAGGTTGGCTATAAAAGTAAGTTGCAAATAAGCTGATGAAAAATTTAAAAAGCTCATGTATGTGTTAAACTGATTCACCCCACCCCCCCTTCTCAGTTTAACTAAGAATTCAACAATTGGTATCAGAGCGGGTTCCTTTGTACCAGTTTAACAACTGAAAGGAGATCCTAGGTTCTCAGGATGGCTAGTAAGGAAGGATGCTCAACCAATAAAGCCCCTTTCTTTACGGGTGCAAATTATGCTCTCTGGAAAATCAGAATGAGGACATACATAATGTCTCTAGGAATAGATGTTTGGGCTACTGTGGAATTAGGATATGCCCCAAAGGCAACTGACACAGAGAAAGAAACCAAACAAGATTTTGTAGCTAACGCAAAAGCCATGAATGCCATCTTAAATGGATTGTGTGAAGCAGAGTTTATCAAAGTAATGCACAAAGACACTGCCAAAGAAATGTGGGATACTCTGGAGAACATCCATGAAGGAGACAAGAAGGTTAAGACTGCCAAACTTCAAGTCTATAGAGCCCAGTTTGAGAACATAAAAATGAATGATGATGAAGACATTGCTAGCTTCTTTCTAAAGGTTGCAGAAATAGTAAATAACATGAAGGCTCTAGGTGAAACCATAAAAGAAGTTGTAATTGTTCAAAAGATTCTAAGATCTCTTCCACCCAGATTTAATCCCAAGGTGTCTGCAATAGAAGAAACAGCTGATTGGGAGACCTTGACCATGAACCAGCTACTTGGAAATCTAACGGCATATGTGATCCAGGTGGATATTGGTGGCCACCCGCCTATTCCTCTTGGGCCCCCACCATTGTCTCTTTCAGTTTTTCAGTTTCGGCATAACTTACTATTTTTAGCAGTTTTTTCGGGAACTGAACTTCCGGAGCCGTTTTGAGGCCCTAAACGACGTTTTTTGGGTATCGTTTTACCAGCGAATTTGATCATCAAATTCGTCCCGAAAGTTGTAGTCCTCGGATAGAACTTTCTAATGATGTATCATGTGCGTCAAACGGAGATAGTATGCCAAAGTTACGTCCCTGGGAAGTTGAAACACCAATTTACCCAAACGGGGCCCATAGTTTTGGCGCTTCATCTCCTAGGGTTAGGTTTTTGGGATGTTTGGGGTTCTCCATTGTTTCTCAATAATAAATAGGCCCTCGCGCCTCATTGTAAAGCAGTTCAGAGGTCTGTAGCCACCACATCTCTTCTCAGAGATAGCAACCAGTACCCTAGCTAGTTTTATTTCCATTGTCTGTAAGCAAATTTCGGTTCTTTGATATTAATGAAATGAAGTGTTATTTCCGCTGCATCTCTGTATTTATGGTTATGTGTTTATTCTGTTGCGTTCCTGCATAAATCCGGATCAGTGGTATCAGAGCGGTCTCCTTTTTCTCGATCCTTCTTTGCATGTCCCCAACGAGGTCGGCGTATAAGGAGCTAGGGCTTGATCTGGTGGAACCTTTACAAGATCAGCCTCGCAAACCTCGACGGACGCCCATGGGGGACGAAAAGAAAGATGAGGGAGCGGGAGATCCTATCAAAATATTGCTCGAGGAGGCCCTCGAAAAACAAAGGAACGCGATGATGGATAGCTTTGCTCAGATCCTTCAACGGCTACCCACCGGCGGCGCATCTGCATCCAGTAGCCACTCTGGAGTTGCGACTCCCTTTAAGGTACAAGTAGATTTTGACATTCCCATATTTGAGGGTCAAATAGACGCAGATGTCGTAGATAGATGGTTGAATCTATTAGAAGGATATTTCTCTGTTCATGACTTTTCAGACCGGGAGAAGATTATTTTTGCACTCTTCAAAGCTACCCCCCATGTTAAGGACTGGTGGGAAACCTACTGTGAGAACAAGGACCAGACATAACCCTCTCTGTTCTCGGCCGTACCAACTTGGAATTCTTTCCGAGACGCCGTCAAGGAACGGTACTATCCTGTGGGGAGCTATGAGGACAAGTACATACAATGGACCACGCTGCGACAACAAAGGGATCAAGATGTGCACGAGCTGACGAATCTGTTCCATACCCTGCGCACAAAGTTGGGTATCAGAGATTCAGAGAAACATTTGGTGCTAAAGTATCGCAGCTATCTGCACAGATACATTCAGGAGGAAATGGAGTTCCTCGACATCTCCTCGCTTGGTACGGCATACCGGTATGCTGCCAAGATTGAGCAGAAATTCAAACAGAAGAAGCGAGACTTTGGATATGCGAATCAAAAGCAAGGGAAAGGTGCTTCCAAACCGCAGAACAAAGGATAGAGCCAAGGCATGGCGGCTAAAGACAACCCGTCAAAGCCACAAGAAAATAACAAGACCGCAAAGCCAAAGAAGGACACGGGAAAGTGGTGTGAGTTCCATAAGAGCTCCACTCACAACACAAGTGAGTGTCGGGCCAAGCAGTCGCTAGTGGCCGAGATGAGGGCTTATGAGTCAGATGCATGCTCCGACTCCGAATCAGAACCTGAAAAGGGGAATGAAAAAGGGAAACAGATTATTGATGCGGAGCCCAACGCCACTGTTGCCACTACAAAGGTCGAGAAGGAGGAACCGGAAGATCCAGAGGAGGAGGAACGTCTCTTCCACTCCCAGATGTGGGTAAAGGGCTCCCCTGTACAGTTCATTGTCGACAATGGGAGCCAAAAGAACCTCATTTCAGCAGACGCCGTGAAGCGGTTGGGCTTGCCAACCACGGCTCACCCACATCCATACACCATCGGGTGGCTTCACCAAGGACGAGATCTCCGCGTCAGCCAGCAGTGCCGCCTTCCCTATAGCATCAAGCCCTTCACGAATGAGGTATTATGTGACGTTGCTCCTATTGATGTTTATGATGTATTATTAGGACAACCATACTTGTGGAAGCGTCATGCTGTGTATGAGTCTCGACCTCGTGCTGTTATTATTACTTTGGGAAATAAGTTGTACGGGATACCAGAGGTACCACCTCCTACGACTATCTCTTTGGTTACTGCAAAACAATGTAGTAAGCTCATTTCCCAAACCAGGAAATTCGTTTTCCTGATGATCCGCCCCCAGGGCAAGAAGAAGACTGTGGCCACGACCTCCAGACAGGGCCCCTCTGCACGACGACAACAAATGGATAAGGTCGTGGAGGAGTACGGGGACATCTTCACCTCACCCACAGGGGTTCCTCTGCACTGCCAGGTCAAGCACCCGATTGATCTGACCCCAGGTGCGCCGCTACCCAATGGACCAATCTATCGACGCTCTGTTCTGGAAAATGATGAAATCAAGAGGCAGATTCAGGAGCTGTTGCAGAAAGGTCACATCAGACCAAGTTCATCGCCCTGTGGGAGCCCGATCGTGTTGGTACGGAAGAAGGATGGGACGTGGAGACTCTGTATTGACTATCGGGCGCTGAACAAGATCACTGTCCGGAATAGGTACCCAATCCCACGGATTGATGACCTTCTGGACCAACTCCAAGGTGCAAAATATTTCAGTAAGATCGACCTGAAGTCTGGGTATCACCGGGTACCAATTGAACCCTCTGATGTGTGGAAGACTGCCTTCAAAGCTAAGGAAGGCCTTTTTGAATGGCTGGTCATGCCTTTCGGGTTGACGAATGCTCCCGCAACCTTCATGAGGATGATGGGCGACATCTTGCGGCCATTCACCAACTCATTCGTAGTGGTGTACTTGGATGACATTCTGATCTTCAGCAAGACTTGGGAAGAGCACCTTCATCACATCTGACAAGTCCTCCAAACACTGCGGCAACACAAGTTGTGTGCCAATTTGGAGAAGTGCACGTTTGGCATGACCCAGGTTCAATATCTGGGGTACATTATTGATGAAACGGGGGTGCATGTGGATCCAGCCAAGATCCAAGTCATTCGGGATTGGCCAGCCCCGACCACTATAACAGAGCTTCGCAGCTTTCTGGGTCTTGCTAATTTCTACCGTAGATTCGTGTTGGGATTCTCTCATATCACTTGGCCCTTGAGTCAAGTCACCAAAGGAGGAGCGAGAGCAAAATTCTTTTGGTCGGAACCTCAGCAGAAGGCGTTCAAAGAATTGAAAAATCGCCTCTGTTCTGCCCCAGTGCTCACCTTACCAGACTTGCAGCAGCCATTTGAGATCGAGACAGATGCCTCTGACTATGCTATTGGGGCGGTTCTTACTCAACAGGGACATCCAGTGGCATATCACAGTGAGACATTGTCTGAGACAGTTCGCAAGTATCCCACCTATGACAAAGAAATGTATTCCATGGTGCAAGCCTGTCGACAATGGAAGCATTACATTTTGGGGAAGGAAACAATCATCCACACAGACCACCGGCCCCTGCAGTTCATACAGACACAAGGGAAGTTGCAGAATGATCGCCATCAGAAGTGGTCCACATATCTGCAACAGTTTCATTTGAACATCAAGTACAAGAAGGGTAGCACCAATAATGTTGCGGACTGCCTCAGCCGACCACCGATCGTGGCGCTCACCACCGTGCTCAACTCTTGTGGGCACGAGACTTCTGATTGGCCGCTTCTCTATGAGAGTGACCCAGAATTCGGCCACACTCACAAGGCACTCTTGGGGGGCACGCAAGTTCCAAATTTTCACCTCCAAGATGCACTTTTATGTCACCTGGGACACCTTTGTGTTCCTTCAAGCGAGCGTGCCAAGATGATATGGGAAGCACACTACAGTCGAGTCGCTGGGCATTTCGGGGTCGAGAAAACGGTAGCAATACTACAGAAGTATTTCTATTGGCCGAACCTTCGAAAGGATGTCGAGAAGCACATCAGATCCTGCACTGCTTGTGCCATTGCCAAACCGACCATCAAGAAGCAAGGCCTATATACTCCCCTACCTACCCCTAGTCGACCTTGGGAATCCATCTCCATGGATTACATGTCGGGCCTGCCCTCTACTAAGAATGGCAATGACTGTGTTTTCGTGGTCGTTGACAGATTCTCGAAGATGGCCATTATGGCGGCTTGTAAGAAGAATATCACAGCAGAAGCTACTGCTAAACTCTTCTTTGAACGAGTATGGGTGCACTTTGGGATCCCACAGTCTATCATATCAGATCGAGATAGCAGGTTCCTCGGCACATTTTGGTCCAGCCTCTGGTCAATGATGGACACAAAGCTCACCAAGTCCACAGCTTTCCATCCCCAAACAGATGGCCAGACAGAGGTCGTCAACAGAATGATTGTACACATTATGCGCATGTACAACTCAAAGCATCCACGCACATGGAACGAGAGCCTCCCCTATGTACAACACAGTTATAACCGGGCTCTCCACAGTTCAATTGGCCATAGCCCCTTTCAGGTGGGCTTGGGATTCCAACCACTATGTCCCATTGACATAGCCATGCCGTTTGCAGCTGCTCAGGCCGATTCAGCTCATGTCCAGTCCGAAGTTGACAAAGCAAGTAGCTTCATCGAGCGCATTCAACACATCCGCCAACAGGTTCATGATATATTGGACAGAGCCAATGCGAAGTACAAGCAGCGCCATGATCAACACCGGGTGGTTTTATATAAAAAATTCGCCCTAATAAAATTTAAAATCCCTTAAAATTCGCCTTTGGGCTAAAATTCGCCCCTAAAATTTTCCCTGAGGTCGGTGCTTGCAGAAAAATAGTGGTGAGAGGGAGTTGGAGCTTGCCTTTGCATCACAACAATAATAAGATGTGGTTTTATCCCTTTATGGGTTTCCACTTATATCTGCTATCTCTATCTGTGTTGTCTATGTGCTGAAATGATTTACCAAATCTGCTTAATGTTTGTTGTTCTCATAATAAGTTTGATGTCACATTAATTTAATACTTGCTGCAACTTATTAAGACTGTTCATATACTAAGGTTGGTTATAAAAGTAAGCTGCAAATAAGCTGATGAAAATTTTAAAAAACTCATGTATGTGTTAAACTGATTCACCCCCCCTCTCAGTTTAACTAAGAATTCAACAATTGGTATCAGAGCAGGTTCCTTTGTACTAGTTTAACAACTGAAAGGAGATTCTAGGTTCTCAGGATGGCTAGTAAAGAAGGATGCTCAACCAATAAAGCCCCTTTCTTTATAGGTGGAAATTATGCCTTCTGGAAAATCAAGATGAGGACATACATAATGTCTCTAGGAATAGAATTTTGGGGTGCTGTGGAATTAGGATATGCCCCAAAGGCAACTGACTCAGAAAAGGAAACCAAAAAAGATTTTGTAGCTAACGAAAAAGCCATGAATGCCATATTAAATGGATTGTGTGAAGCAGAATTTATCAAATTAATGGACAAAGACACTGCCAAAGAGATGTGGGATACTCTAGAGAACATCCATGAGGGAGATAAAAAGGTAAAGACTGCCAAACTTCAAGTATATAGAGCCCAGTTTGAAAATTTAAAAATGAATGATGATGAAGATGTTGGCAGTTTCTTCTTAAAAGTTGAAGAAATTGTAAAAAATATGAAAGCTCTTGGAGAGAGCATACCAGAAGGTATAATTGTGCAAAAGATTCTAAGATCTCTTCCATCCAAGTTTAATCCCAAGGTGTCTGCAATAGAAGAAACAACTGATTGGGATACCTTGACCATGAACCAACTACTTGGAAATCTAACAGCATATGAGATGAGGCTCCCACAGAAAAATCCAAGTATGAGGGAGGCAACCTTTAAAATAGAAAAGAAGAAAGAAGAAGAGGAAGACATATGCCCTTGCTCGGATGAAGAAGAGGAAATTTTTTTCAAGAAATTGGATAGAGGCTCAGGTAAATGCAATGGTAAACTTCCTTTCAAATTCTTTAATTGTGGAAGAGTGGGACACTATGGTGCTAAGTGTCCTCACAAGAAAGTAAGGAATCAGGCTCAAGAAACAAAGAAAAATGCATCAAAAAACTGGCAGAAAGGAAAGAAGTTCAGCAGAAAATCCTTCTATGCTCAACAAGACAGCAATGCATTTGAGGACTCAGATGAACCTTCAAGTGAAGAAGGAACCTCTAAATTTTTATTGATGGCCATAGAATAACTTGAAGGTCTCCTGCTAGAAGATGAAGAAGAAGAAGGTGAAGTCGACCTTGAGGGGGAGCTAAGAAGTGCTCTGGAAGAGATTGATAGACTCAAGCTGAAATGCAGAAAGCAAAAGGACATTCTCCTCAATTATGTATGAGAAGAACAAAATTCAGAAGTCCTGATGCAGCTAAAGATAGAGCTTGAAGAAGCCAAGAAGATAGAGGACATGTTACTTAAGCAAATCAAGGAGAAAACTCAGGAACAAGAGAAGTTGGAAGAAGAAGTAGTATGTCTCAGGAAGAAATTAGAAAATGCTCAAAGGAAAGTGGCTATAAATTCTTCTCAAACAACAAGCTCTAGTAAGTTGAATGAAATTCTGGTAGCTCAAAGATCTCCTATGATAAAAACTGGAATAGGATATGAAGGAGAATCAAGTAAAAGCAAAGAAAAGGAAAACAGAGAGATTATTTTTGTAAAAGCACAGAAGGATGATGAAGTAGCTCAAATAATTCCTACAAAAGAAGAAACTTGTAAGGAGGGAGACAGAACCTAGAAAAATCCTCTAATAACAAAGAATGAAAGAAATACTCAAACAATAGAAAAATATTCATACACCCATGAGTATGTCAAATTTGGAAGCAATCAAAAGAGATTCTTCCCTCCTATGAAAAATGCCACCTGTTATGTCTGCCACAAGCTGGGACAAATTTCTGCATTGTTAGTATGAATCCTTTGTCGAAGTGTATGAAAAAGGACCACTTTAGCTACGCATAACTAATAGCCCTAACAACAAAAGTGGCTGCCAATATCTTCAGATCTGCGATTAGTTAGACAAGAAAACAGCTGCAAAACACCAGATCTATGTATGGAAAGACATTAAGCAGTAAAATAAAGGGTTTGCTCCATGCATCCAACAGACAAGACAAGAACACAATTTTTTGAAATAATTTTTATATTACAGGGCACCTGGGAGGAAAACAAGAAGTGTATCCAGCTTTCCTCAATGGGATGGGTTCTTTGTAGTCCTCAGCACTTCAGATCTAAGCTTTCTCTCTCTTGTAGATGTAGAAAACCCAATGCAAAAATGAAGCTCAATGGGAGAAAATGATGAAAAAATGAGACCAAGTGTATAGATCCAGAGTGATCTAGTAGGCAACAAAAGGTGAGGAATGATGGGAAGAACCCTCCTATTTATAACAAAATATTGGGTCATTCTAGATCTTGGTGCATGATTAAAATAATGTTAACCAAATCTAGATCCACCTTTTATGGAATATTTTATTATATTTGTTGGAGGGAAAGGGTATTTGACTTGGGTCAACACCCTTGATTAGTGAAAAATGAATAAATAAATGATTTATTTATCTTTTTAAGGAAGCGGTTAAAAGATAATCAAATAAATAATGATTTATTTAATTATTTGTGGGTGATTTGGTCATATTTAACAAGGAATATTATCTAAATAAGATTTAAATAATTATTCCTAGAAAATAATAAGATAAATAAAGGTTTATCTAATTAATTTCTTTAATTTTGGGTTAAACATGACTGGGAATAATAATTAAATTATGGTTTAATTAATTATTCCATGAGGAAAATCAAACAAATAGGGGTTTGTTTAATACTTCCTTTTGGGGTTTCCTGTTTTAACATAGTGAAAGCAGTTTTACTTAGGGTAAAACTGGTCTTACATGGTGTACTTGGGTCCATCTAATGATAATAGGTTAGATGACCAAAAAATGGTGTAACAGATTGCCCCCCAGCGTGCGAGTGTCAGGAGAAAATCGTATGACCGAAGTACGTTGTAAGAACACAATCACTAGACAACAAAAAGGGATGTCAGAGAGAGAAATGTGAGGTAGATAGTGTGCTGAAGGACTAGACCCTGAGGAGACGAGACTCGCAGGTGCAACAAGTCTCTTTTTATGAGAGGGTACTTGTGCTGAAGGCGGCGGGGGAGGCATACCTATGCCCGCCGAGACAAAGTACAAAAGAATAGTGTGTCCGGTAAACAAGGGACCGAACCATAAAGTACAGCTGGCGTAATCATGAGCCAGATAAAAATACAATGAGGAATCCCACATACATGCTGTGCCTGGGATAACAGCCAGGACTTGTACAATAATATCTGAGTACATGAGATACAAATACAACCCAAGTTGCCCCCTGCAAATGGGGAAGGGCTCATAAAATCTGACTGATACATGCAAATCGAAGAGGCGCTGCAAGTGGCTATGGCCAACATCATCAAATATCTAGAGCTGCATCGGAGGCTGCAAAGAAGAGGTCATCTGGGCATGTGGGGGGCTACCTGCAGGGCCACCCCCTCATGAGGGTTGAAACATCTCACACACACCCGGGAATCATCAAGAGCTGCTGCTGGATCACTGGACCATCAAGTATACGAATCTCGATCATGCTGAAGGAGCTGGAGAAACAATCAAGCTAAAGGGAAAGGAGATATCCCTTTGCCTGATCCGAGGCACCGAACAAGAATGGAAGCTGGAACCAAGGTACACCGCCCTCTAGACCTGGCTTGTGGAATAAATGAGCTGATGTCGACAGAAGGAGGTCCGCCATAGTTGAGGAAATGAGAGACCCTCAACTAAGGCACGAAAGAAAAGAGTAGAGTGATGGATAGAATGACACTAATGATGATGGTGAAATGGAAAGGACTGAGTAGAGAATGGACGACTTCCCTTGTTAGAGCATAAAGGGAATGAATGACATGGCAGCGACTGACACAATATCGGAAGGGATAGGGGACAGTGGGACTGAAGGTCATAATGTGCAACATAAGAGAGAGACCAAGCAATGAAGGATGGAGAGCTATAGTGGGGTACAAAGGGACTCGGGATAGACTCCATGAATGCGATGATGACTCAACTTGGATGCTCTAAACAAGGGCGACTTGATGGTGCTGCCACACAGGAAAGGCCCAAATGGGGGACCGTGGAGACATGAGTACAAGGTGGGAACTCATGATGAAAATCGACACGAACATGGACGAGTATGGAGGCGAAGTGATGCCCCAAATACAAGTGTTGTAAGTGAGGAAATTCGATTTAAAGAGTAGGTGAAGTGGCCCTTCGTGGACAAAATGGGTCCGGGTGAAGGAGAAAATAAAAATGAAAAGACAGATGCTGGCTATCTAAAAGAAAATAAAACATGCATTCCAGAAGGGAAATGCTAAGGGTAATATTTCTTAAGATAGAGTGCATTGCGCGGATTAGGAAGGGGGTGGCCTTCGAAATCCTCTAAGAGGTATGCCCCCTTACCGAGGTCCTTACTAATGATGTAAGGACCTAGCCATAATGAGTCGAACTTCCCATGACCAAGGACATCATGGGCCTGGTCATATACTAGAACAAGGTCGCCTTCGTGAAAAGTGCGAGGCTGGACTTTTCGGTCATACTGAGCTTTGGTGCGCTTTTTGGCCACCTCCATGGTTTGTAAGGCAACACGATGGTCTTCGGAAGTGCGCTCAAGCATGATAAGTCATTGTTCGAGAGGTTGGGTGTCAGGGAGAAGTTCAACGGCTAGATGTAGAGAAGGAATTTCACACTCGATCGGTAAGACTGCCTCCTCTCCAAAAACGAGGTGGAAAGGAGAAAACCCGGTGGCGGTTTTAACAGAAGTTCGATAGGCCCACAAGGCAGGGAAGAGCATGAGATGCCAGTTGGTTTTGTGCTTATTCACCGTGCGTTGAAGCATAGTTTTGAGGATTTTGTTGACTGCTTCAACTTGACCATTACCTTGGGGGTAATAGGAGGAGGAATATTGGTGCTCAAAACCCAACAGTGAGGATAGCTCACGCCATAGCTCATCTTCAAAATGTTTGCCATGGTCTGAGACCAGTTGTTTGGGAACCCCGAATCGAGCGATAACATGGTTAAAGAAAAAGAGGGCTGCGGTAGCTGCCGTGTTGTTGAACGTTGGCATGGCCTCAGCCCATTTGGTGAAATAGTCGACCGCCACGATGATATACTTATGGTTACCAGCGGATGGTGGGAGACACTCCATAAAGTCGATGGCCCATTTACAGAAGGGGCCGGTTGAGACGACCGGATGGAGGGGAGCTGGTGGAGCTCGCGCCTTAGGGGCGAAATGTTGGCAATTGGGACAGTGTTTGACTGCCTCAATGCAATCAGTAAAGAGAGAAGGCCAAAAATACCCAGCGCGCATGACTTTCTGGGCAGTAGCGAGACCGGAGAGGTGGCCACCACAAGCGCCGCTATGGCAGGCATTAAGGACTTGTTCAGTTTAGCGTGTGTGAGGCAACGACGAAGGACGGTGTCAACCCCACGACGATAGAGGTCGTCGCCGGTAAGGAGGTATCGGGGGGCTTGGTGTCGGATGCGTCGGCGAGCCTCACGATCAAGGTGAAGGACGAACTTTTGGGTTCGCAAGTAAGTAAGAATGTCGCCATACCATGGGTTGTCGGCAGTAATGGCAAATAAGTGTTCATCAGGAAAGTCATCATTAACTGGGGTATCTGGCGCTCCGGTAGGTAATTCAGAAATGAGCTCAGCGAGGGCTAAGCCTTTCTTACTCTTTGGTGTGATGAATTCGAGGTCGAATTCTTGGAGAATAACGACCCAACGGGCATATTTCCCAGTGAGGATACGACGACTCAATAGGAAAGCCAAGGGGTTGGAATTAGTCACAACCTTGGTGGAGTGCATGAGGATATAATGACGAAGTTTTTGGACTGAAAACACTACAGCTAGCGCTAATTTTTCTTCGAGTGAGTAGGAAATAGGAGGTCCTACAAGGTTCTTACTGACATAGTAGATCACATGCTCGATACCATTGTCATCTTCCTGGATGAGGACTCCAGCGACCGAATAGGTGGAAGCGGAGATATACAGGATGAAGTCCCGATCAAAGTCGGGAGGGCGGATCAAGGGAACGGATGTGAGAGCCTGCTTGAGGGCATCGAAAGACTCGTGAGCATAGGAATCCCAAACAAAAGGGATAGAAGATCGGAGGAGTCTAAGGAACCCATGTGCAGTGGTGGCGTAGTCAGGGACGAACCGTCGAAGAAAATTAGCTTTGCCTTGGAGACTTTGGAGTTGGCGGAGTGTACGTGGGATGGGAAGTTCAAGAATGGCTTGAACTTTCAAAGGGTCAAGAGTGATACCATCTTTAGACACGATGAAGCCTAAGAGACGGCCGGCAGGAACGCAAAAGACGCATTTCAATGGGTTAAGGCGGATATTATACTTGCGACATCGGAGGAAAATGGTACGCAGATCGTGGAGGTGCTGCGCCCGATGCTTAGAACGTGCGGTGAGGTCGTCCAAATAAGCAAGGATAATGTGAGCTAAGTCATGGAAACAATAAGACATGGCCCGTTGAAAAGTGGCACCGGCGTTTTTGAGGCCGAAAGGCATGACCCGGTAAGCAAAAGTTCCCCACGGACTAATGAACGTGGTTTTGAGTTGATCGACAGGACGGATAGAAATTTGGTTGTATCCGGAGAAACCATCCATAAAGGATAGAACCTCATGCCCCGCACACTCGTCAATGATTTGGTCAATGAACGGTGTGGGGAAGTTGTCTTTGGGACAAGCTTGGTTCAAGTCACGAAATTTCGTGCAGACATGGATGGTGCCTTGTTTCTTAAGAACGGGAACTGGGTTGGACACCCAAGTGGTGTATTCAATGGGGTAAATGAAACCAGCCTGCTTAAGCTTGTCGATTTCGGCTTTGATAGCGTCACGTCTGGAAGGAGGAATGGGTCTCAACTTTTGACGGACTGGTTTGGCGTCCGGCCATGTATCGATGTGGTGTTCGACAATGGCGGGATCGAGTCCGGGCATTTCAGAATAGGACCAGGTGAAAATATCGCGGAATTCTTTGAAAAGCTTGGTGTAAGCTTCGATTTCTTCCGGGGTGCATTGAGCACCTAAGGTGATATATTCCTAGATGCCTGGGGTGACTGAAATGTCAATTTTGATGGTAGGAGAGATGTTTGCCATGTTTCCTTCTTCGAAAGCATCAGGGGCAGGGATGGGATTTTTGAACCAATCGACAGCATTGGGGATGAAGTCTTTGGTTTCCACAGCAAATTGGTCATGGGACTGCTGAGGGAGGAAGTATGCGCGATGGTGCATATCATCCCATGGAAAGTCCGGGGTGGTCATGGCTTCCATAATGTCTTCATCGGACTAGAAGATGGGAAGACTGGAGGAAGAAAGGTTACCCGAGGAAGTAGTGACATGAGACGGGTCATCAGGAGGAGAAGGGCTCAGATGCGCGATATCAACAGATCCAAGGTCGGCTGAGGGGTCGAGAGTATCTGCAGGTTGAAGGGCAGGTGAAGGATCTCGCAAGGATGATGACAAGTATAAAATGGTGGTTGATGGCTGTGTTGGTTCGATAGTGGGAGGAGGAATGTGAATGGGGGTAGGAGGATCCTCAGGTTCTATCGAAATAGCCTTGAATCGGCGGTACATTTCCAAGGAGGAACGATACTCGTCAAGGCGAGGACAGAGGTGGGTGTAATGGCCGTGGAAATCGCACAAGGCACAAGGGTGATTGGTGCGCAAGTTTTTGAGTTTCAGGATAGAGTCCGGGATAGTGACGTAGACTTCGGGAATGTCTGAGTCGGGAAACGTCTCGTTGACCAGGATCTTGAGGTGTGGCAACTCAGGACACAAATGGGTGGCGTGACCGACGATATCGCACAAAGCGCATTGGATAGCGGGTTTCGGCGGTTGTGGAGGGGTAGGGGTTGTCGGGGTGGCCTGGTCCTGGTGGGTTGCCCCCTTACGAGCTTTGCCTTTCTTTCCGGGGGCTGACACCACCGGAGTAGGGTCTTGTGGAGGTGCTGGAGGCCCGGAGGAAGCGATGGGGACCGGTTGAACCGGTGTCAAAGCAAGGTAAGGTTTGGGGTGACCGGGAGAAGTAGCATCAGGAGGGTCAATGTACCAGACGAGTATACTAAGGGTCAGGTTAGGGAGAGAGAGGGTGGCCATGACGGGGACGGAAAATACTCCGAGAGGGGGAGCCAGGAAAGGTATCTGCCCAGCAGGGTAATGACCAGGGGGGACGGCTCCGAGATGGCTAAGGCCTGGGGGAACTGATCCTGGAGGGTAAAGGGGATCAGGGATACTAGCTGTAGGGGGAGGGCCAGAAGGAGGAGGTCCGGCTGGCTGAGATGAATGGCTAGGAGCGGGTTGCGGAGGGCGAGGGGGAGGTTGCTGACTAGCCGAGGCAGGCGGCGTACGGGCAGCCTGGGACGATTGCATCATGCAAACATTCGATAAGCTGGGATCAGTGATAGGGGGAGGGGGGAGGTGAGGCAAAGTTCCAAGGAGGGAGGAATCTTTGTAAACGCCGGGGGAGACACTAGTTAAGGAATCAACGGTTTTCTTGTTGGCTACAGAAGAGATAGTCGTCTCAGGGAAGGTCTGAGATTTTGGCTCATGATACGTAAACTGGTCAATGGTGACTATCTTTTCGTTATGGGGGAAAGACATCTTGCGAAAGACCGCGGATGGGATAGCAGACATAACATAGGTGTAGCTTCGCCCCAATAGAATGTTGTAATCTAGCGGGGCGTCGATGACTTCGACGTCAACGCAAACAGTCTTACCGGCGAGGGTGATAGGACAATTACGAAACAGGCCAATGGGCTGGGAGGCATGGCCGTCCCACGCTCGAAGGGTGATCGTGGAAAGGGCCAGTTCAGGAGATCCGAGTTGCTTCCAAACCGAAGCGGACATCATGCAGGTGGATGCCCCCTCATCAATGATACACCGGGACACGTTGGCGTTTCGGATTTTGACTGGGATTTGGAAGGCGACGGAAGGAGGGAGAGGAGGATGGTCCGATTGAGTGGCGTCGAAAATAATCATTTGGTCATCAGCAGGATCTACAACGCCCACGGCAGATAGTAGAGCCTTCTTTTGGGAAGGGCACGACTGGAGGAGTTCCAGTGTGGAAATGGCAGCAGGGGATTGCGCCAAATCGTCTACTATACTATACGAATGAGCAGCTCGACCAGAAGCAGCATTTCGATGTAATGGTCCCTTAGGAATCTTGGTATGGACCTCAAATTTGGGTTGAGGGATATGTAAGGGGCCACTGGATGTCGAAAGAGGCTTTGTAGAACCTGAAGAAGGAGGCTCGGGGGCAGACTGAGAAGGAGGCTTGGGGTACTGACGAGACCGAGTTTGAAGGTGAAGATCGACGGGCGGGTTAGGATCAGAGTGTATCATGAGGATTTGGTAATCGGAGGAACCAGAAATGGAAGGGGGAGTGGCGGCCTGGGTATCAGGCGGTTGGGTAGCCATGAATCCTTGCTGAGGGAAGGGATCGGTAAACACAGCTGGTTGAGTAGTGGCCACATTAGGAGGAGCATGAGGGGAGGCGTGTTGTCCGCACAATGTGGCTTGAGACTCCCACATCTGCCGTATCTGGGGTAAAAGGGGACAATCGTGGGTGTAATGACCATAAACACCACAACACGAACAGGGCTTGTTTGTGTGAAGCGGCCTGTTCGGCTTGGGCTGAATGCCCTGTTGCTGGTTGCCAGTGTTAGAGTCCACAACGGAATTGGGTCCACGGGTACCAGGGGTAGATTGGTTTTGGTTGCCTCTCCACCTTCTTTGAGAAGAAGGGGGATTAGTCGCGCCCTGCTGTGCAAATACTTGCCCTGGAGGGGGCTGTAAGTGCTGGTGCTGGGGTTGAGGAGGAAAGGGAGGAGGAAGCGTATATGCTGGAGGAGCTGGCGCACCAGGCTGCGGATAAGGGTAATGGGTAGGTTGGGCAACATTGGGGTAAGCAGGAGGTTGGGCAAAAGGAGGAGGCATGCCGTATCCTGGGTACATGCTACCGGGAGGGGGGAGAGTGCTGGAGGAGCTGGCCCTTCCCTGAGGGAGACCATAGCCCATAGGAGGTTGAGCGTATGGGTGGGAAAGGGCTCCAACGATACCGTCGGCAAAATGAGATGCCCTCGGGGCATTAGCGCCACCGGGCCTGGGGAGGTCAGGAAGAATGGTATAAACATAACCAGATTGAGCGTAGATCAGGTCATATTTCAAGGCTATTTGGAGGGCGACTTCTTCAGTTTGAGGAAAATGAGAGGCGACATCTTTGCCGATGGGAGCGGGAAGGGTGCGAAGGAACCAGTCCATGTAAACCCGATCTTCGAAGGGAGGGGTTCGACATAAGCTCCGTCTTCTCCGCCATTCCTGAACGTGGGCAGAAAGGCGTGTTGAAGAGGATTGCTTGAAGGAAGTCAAGAGCTCCGTGCCAGTATCGTATCGGAGAGGGAGCTGGAAGTATGACAAAAAGGCTTGGGCAAGAGTCTCAAAGGTGGTATGGGTAGAGGTGGCTTGTTCGACATACCATTTAGAAGCTTCGCCGGTAAGTCTGCGTTGGAACAAACGAAGACGGATGGAGTCATCGGTAATGGAATTGGAGGAACACCACATGTGGAAGGATCGGACATGATTGGATGGATCTTCTCCAGCTTGGCCTTCGAATTTAGGAATGTCAGAAGGGAGCTTGGTTGGCATGGCGGGCCAACCAACATTGTGGCGGATAGGGTCGTTGATCAACTGATTGAAATCGGGGAGGCTGAGGCCTGCAATGTACGGCAGCAAAGGGGTGGCCGGGGTTGTTCCTGTGGCGGTTCCGCTAGTAGTAGGGCCGGCATTAGGGCCGGGAGAACCGCTAGCGTTAGGCCCTGGACCAGACATAGTGAAGGTGACAGGGGGAGAACCGGGAGGAGAAGGAGGACCCGATGAATCAGGAGAGGAGTCGGAGTGCGGACTCGAAGGTGGACTGGCTCGATGACGGCGGGGCGGAGCAGGTCGATCGACCGGAAACTGAGGATGAAGGCCAAGAAGTCTCCGAGAAAGGCGCCTTGGGGGCGCAATGATGACAGGAAGAAGGAAACCGACAGGGGCAGAAAGGGACAGAATCAATTACGGTCAAGGGCAGAAAAGGTGCAGTGACAATTGATTTTAGAGTCTTTGCCAGGCGATGTTAACTAGGCGCTTCTTCGCTTAGGGTCAGTGTGTGGCGTGCGTTAATTTTAATTTTTAAACCCTTTCCGTTTTGAGAGTAAGAAAAAAGTGTACTGCATAGCTGAAAATAAACCTACAGAGAACAGAATATAATACTGAAATAACAGAAAAATAACAACTACTTATGCATCTATCTAACCCAAGAAGGTGGGTCTCTCAAAACTATGCTGAAAAGAAAGGGAAAAACTATGTAAAACACACGGAAAAGGGGCCAATAGATCTAAGGTCAAAGGGGACAGGGATCTAGAGGACAAAGCTGCTGAAAAGAGGTGCAGATCACAGCCAAGAGACAGAGGCAAGGTGGCTGGAAAAAGGAAGGAAATCAGCAAAAAACTGGAGGGGCAAGGCGGAGGCCTTCTTAGGAGGTCCAAACAAAATGACAAGAGGTGATTTGAAAGGAAGAAAGGCTGATTTCAAAGGATCTGAAGGGGAGGTAACATATCTGGAAAAAAGGAGGCTGAAGCTCTGAAAAACAGACGGCTGAAACAGCTTAAAACTCTTCCACAAAAAGTGGAGGGTACTAAAGCCCTAAGGGGCTAGGTTCCCACTTAGATGAGTAAAAACAGATCAGAACTTGGTCAAAACAGGCGGAGACAGAGGCTGGAGAACCCTGACAGAAGCTGCAGCAAAACCCAGAAAAATTGCAGAAAAGTTGCTGAAAAAATGGCAGGTCGCAGTTTCTGACCTGATTGCAGTGCAGGTCGCAGGAAACAGGATGAAAAGTGCGACCTGGAGGTCCAGGTCGTAGGTTTAGGGCCAAAAAGTGCGACCCCCAGTTCCGGTTGTCTCGGCGGCAGATTTTCAGAAAAGTTGCCGTCTCAGTTGCGGCTGGTGTCGCTTACCTGTGCAATAGGGCCAGAAACACACATAAGTTAGAAATTTTAGTGTTTTAGGGTTTTATGTGAGAAAAACACCATAAAAATAGGAAAAACAAATAGCTGAAAAGAAACCCTAGGGTCTGAAGTAGCTGGATATGCAGGAATATGAAAAACGACAGCGGTCGTAATTTAAAACCCGTGTGGAGTTGCCATTTGTTAGTATGAATCCTTTGTCGAAGTGTACGAAAAAGGACCACTTTAGCTACACATAACTAATAGCCCTAACAACAAAAGTGGCTGCCAATATCTTCAGATCTGCGATTAGTTAGACAAGAAAATAGCTGCAAAACACCAGATCTATGTATGGAAAGACATTAAGCAGTAAAATAAAGGGTTTGCTCCATGCATCCAACAGATAAGACAAGAACACAATTTTTGAAAGAATTTTTATATTACAGGGCACCTGGGAGGAAAACAAGAAGGTGTATCCAGCTCTCCTCAATGGGATGGGTTCTTTGTAGTCCTCAACACTTCAGATCTAAGCTTTCTCTCTCTTGTAGGTGTAGAAAACCCAATGCAAAAATGAAGCTCAATGGGAGAAAATGATGAAAAATGAGACCAAGTGTATAGATCCAGAGTGATCTAGTAGGCAAAAGAAGGTGAGGAATGATGGGGAAGAACCCTCCTATTTATAACAAAATATTTGGTCATTCTAGATCTTGGTGCATGATTAAAATAATGTTAACCAAATCTAGATCCACCTTTATGGAATATTTTATTATATTTGTTGGAGGGAAAGGGTGTTTGACTTGGGTCAAATCCCTTGATTAGTGAAAAATAAATAAACAAATGATTTATTTATCTTTTAAGGAAGTTAAGAAAGATAATTAAATAAATAGTGATTTATTTAATTATTTGTGGGTGATTTGGTCATATTTAACAAGGAATATCATCTAAATAAGGTTTAAATGATTATTCCTGGAAAATAATAAGATAAATAAAGGTTTATCTAATTAATTTATTTGATTTTGGGTTAAACATGACTGGGAATACTAATTAAATTATGGTTTAATTAATTATTCCAGGAGGAAAATCAAACAAATATGGGTTTGTTTAATACTTCCTTTTGGGGTTTCCTGTTTTAACATAAAGGAAAGGGCTTACTTAGGGTAAAACTGGTCTTACATGGTGTACTTGGGTCCATCTAATGATAATAGGTTAGATGACCAAAAAATGGTAATATGTATACTCATTAAGTGGAAGGAAGAGTGGGATTCAAACCAGCAAAAGATGCAAACAGTGAAGAGACTGTCTCAAACAAACAAATGGAGAAGACAACCTTACATCAGGTATGCAAATAATTTCTATGGTTACTGTTTTTATTGTAAGGAATTTGGCCATAAAATTATTGAATGTAGAAAGTATGGACAAAGATTGATGTTCAACACCTCAAGGAGGTTTATGAATCAAATAAATTTTGTTCATACTCACAATTATGAAAAAATTATGATCAAATGCTGTGTATGCAATCAAGTAGGACATATGCCTTCCAAATTTCCTCTTAAAGGATGTGACTCATCATCTCTCAAAAGATACTAAACAAAAGGATGCCTCCAGTTGAAAAAGAAGGTGAATAAGTGTGACCTGGCTCTAACTGCTCAAGATCTGAAAAGCCAATGGTATCTGGACAGTGGCTGCTCAAAACATATGACTGGAGACATAAGAAAATTTATAAATTTTGATGAAAAGAAAACTGGTAATTTTACTTTTGGAAATGATAAATCAGGAAAAATCAAGGGAAAGGGCTCAGTCAGCTTAGATAATGGCAGAGGTGAGGCCCAAGATGTACTATTTTTAGATGGGCTGAAAGCAAATTTGCTGTGTGTCAGTCAAATGTGTGATAAAGGCTGTGAAGTTCTATTCAGAGCACAAGACTGTGAAGTCATATCAAGCACCACAAGTAAGACTCTGCTCAAAGGTGTTCGAAAAGAGAGCAATGTTTACATCGTGAAAGAGGAAGATGAAGCATGCCATCTTAGCAAACTTGAGGAGTCATGGTTATGGCATTGGAGATTGGGACATCTCAACTTCAATCATATCATCAGACTGAGCAAGAAGAAAGCGGTCAAAGACATGCCAGAAATAAAAAGGCCTTCTAATACCATATGGAATCTTGTCAATTGGGTAAATAGACCCGCACATCCTTTAAGGCCAAAGATGAGTTATCAACAAGAAGACCACTCCAGCTTGTGCACATGGATCTGTGTGGACCTGCAAGAACTAAAACACCAAGTGGAGAATCCTACTTCATGCTGATATTAGATGATTTCTCCAGAATGACATGGTTTGCATTTCTCAAGAATAAATCGGAAGCTCTGTACAAATTCAAAATATTCAAAGAATTAGCAGAAAATCAGATAGGATGCAAGCTAAAATGCATCAGATCGGACAGAGGAGGTGAATTCACAGATTATGACTTTGCAGATCTATGCAATGAATATGGCATAAAACAACAATTTACTATTGCAGGGGAACCTCAGTAGAATGGAGTAGTAGAGAGACAAAACAGATCTGTTCAACAAATTGCCAGAGCAATGATGCAAGAGAGTAATATTCCTCAAACCTTCTGGGCATAAGTAATACACACAGTGGTGCATATCCTTAATAAATCCCACTTAAGGCCAAGCAGTGACAAGACTCCCTATGAACTATGGCATGGAAAGTCAGCTTCAATCAAACATTTTAGAATTTTTGGAAGCAAGTGTTATATAAAGAATAATGATGAAAATCTTGGGAAATTTGATGCAAGAGAAGATGAAGGGATTTTTCTAGGATATGATTCCAAAAGTAAAGGGTACAGGTGCTACAACAAGACTCTTCGAAAAATAGTAGAAAGTATTGATGTGAGATTTGATGAAGAACTTCCAAACAATACAAGAGATACAGACTGCTGCAGTCCATCAAACAACCATGAATAAGAAAACCAAAATGATGATGAAACAAGCAAGACAACAGAAGATGCAAAGCTGAGCTCGAAAACCCCCTCAAGATACACTCAGAAGAATCATCCTGAAGATCAGATCATAGGAGACAAGAAAGTAGGGGTCCAGACAAGAAGGCAACTAACTGAACAGATAGAAGAGGTATACATAGCCATGTTATCACAAATAGAGCCAAAGAGATTTGAAGAAGCCAACAAGGACAAGTATTGGGTGAATGCTATGAATGAAGAATTAGACCAAATTGAGAAAAACAATACCTGGGAACTAGTTCCTAGATCCACTGGGAAAAATGTCATAGGCTCAAAATGGGTATTCAAAAATAAAATGAATGAGGAAGGACAGGTAATAAGGAATAAAGCCAGACTTGTCTGCAAAGGATATTCACAAATCGAAGGACTTGATTTCGATGAAATTTTTTCCCCTGTAGCCAGAAAGGAAGCCATCAGAATGTTTCTGGCCTTTGCATGCTATCAAGACTTCAAGGTATATCAAATGGATGTAAAATCTGCTTTTCTGAATGGAGATCTAGAAGAAGAAGTCTACATGGAACAACCAAAAGGTTTCTCTTTAACAGACAAAGAAGACTATGTGTGCAGACTGAAGAAGGCTCTATATGGACTGAAACAGGCTCCTCGTGCTTGGTACTCAAGACTGGATAAATATTTGCAAAAAAAAGGCTTTAAGAGAGGTGGAGTAGACAACAATCTATACATAAAATCCCATGAAAATGAACTCCTGATTGTTGTAGTATATGTTGATGACATTATGTTTGGAAGCAACATAGATGAACTAGCAAAAGGGTTTGCTGAGAAGATGAAATCAGAGTTGGAGATGTCCATGATTGGAGAACTCAGTTTCTACTTAGGACTTCAAATTCAGCAAAATAACACATGCACATTCATCTCACAGGAAAAATACTTAAAATAAATTTTGAAAAAGTTCAAAATGGAGGACTGCAAACCTGTGTCAACTCCCATGATCACGGGATGCAAGCTGTGTGCTAATGATGGATCTGCTGATATAGATCAAAAACTCTACAGATCCATGATAGGAAGTCTGTTTTATTTGACAACATCAAGACCAAACATCATGCTAGCAGTAGGAATAGTGGATAGATATCAAGCAGCACCTAAAAAAAACCACCTCTTGGCAGTCAAAAGAATATTTAGATATCTACAAGGGACAACTCCGTATGGAATTTGGTATCCTAAAGGAAAAAGCTTCACTTTGACTGCATACACAGATGCAGCTTGGGCCAGCTGTGTGGATCACAGGAAAAGCACAAGTGGAGGTGCATTCTATTTAGGAGAAATTCTGGTGGCATGGTTACGCAAGAAACAAACATCTATCTCTCTGTCTACAGCAGAAGAAAAATATATAGCAGCAGCAGCCTGTTGTACACAAGTCATGTGGATGAAGCAAACCCTCCAAGACATGAAGGTAAGCATTGATGAACCTATCTCAATCAAATGTGATAATACAAGTGCTATAAGTATATCTAAAAATCCCGTGCTTCACTCAAAAACTAAACATATCCCAATCAAGTATAATTTTCTCTGAGAACAAGTGGCTCAGAAGATAGTAAAACTAGAGTATGTACCAACAAAAGAACAGACAACAGATATATTTACCAAACTGCTTGCTAAAGAACCATTTGAATATTTGAGAAATAGATTAGGGGTAGTATCTATAGATGCTACTGTATGATATGAAGAGAGAGCATAGTTTCAGGGGGAGAACAGAAACGAAAATATCATTCGAGGGGGAGATCAGTCAACAAAGGAAGCATGAAACAGGTCCTCAGGATCAAAGAGTTAAAGGACAAAATCTACACTACGAGATGTGCAACCCCTTGCCATTGATGTCAAAGGGGGAGGAAGAGCAAGCAATAAGAGAAAGGATCCTAAAAGGCAAACAGATAAAGTGTATTGCCATCAATGCCAAAGGGGGAGATTGTTGGAAATATTGTCATTGATGGAAAAGAAGGTAGCAGATGCAGAAATAGGCGAAGGATAGCAACAGAAGATAGTAGGCAATATTTACAGAGAGCAGTGGAGGCAGAGGTCGAGTAGTAGAGGCAACGAATACAGAGGAAGAGATGAAACAGTGAGCAGTAGAGGCAGAGGCAGAGCAGCAGAGGCACAGCGAAGGCAGAGGCAGCAGATGAAAAGGTCGAGCAGTAGAGGCACAGCAAAGGCAGAGGCAGAAAGGCAGAGGCAGAGGCAGAGCTGTTATCAAACAAATTCCGAGAATCACTACCCCCACTGGAAGATTCACTAAAGACTGAAGTGGAAAAGTACACACACACACACACATATATATATATATATATATGCAGCACTTTATATAAGTATAGTGCCTTTTTTTCAAAGAGAAAAGCATATATATATATATGTGAAGTGCACTATATATGAAGTATCATAAGGTGGGACCCCCCCCACATAAAATTCCGAGAATCATTACCGAAGCTGGAGGATATATATAAACCTTATTCCAAGAAACATTACCCCAGCTGGAGGATACATTAAAGTGGAAGCAGACTCCTATATTTATGCAACGCCTTATTTATGTTGCGCCCTATACACAACGGTCCAAGGCACATATATATATCTATATGTAGCGCGAGATCTAAAGAACCAAAGGTTCTATCGAAGGTAAAGTACCATATGGTGGGACCCTTATCAATCGCATCGAAAAAGGTGACATCGGATCATATGAACAGAAATTTGCGATTGTGATTGAAGCCCGGACCCGATGGGTCTATAAATCATGATTAATATATGTTTGAGTTACGGCATAACAATGTTACATCACATCGGAGAAAAGTGTGGCAGTGAAGCATGACAATAGAAGTTGCGATTGCGATTGAGTTTCGGACCCGATGGGCGTATAAACTATGACTTGATAGGTTTGAGTTCCAGCCTAATCACATCGGCATTTCAAGGTGAACAGTGATTAATCGCATCGGAGAAAGAGAAAAGTATATGTATATGCGCAACGCACTATATACAAAGTACCATAAGGTGGGACCCCTCTACAGAAAATTCTGAGAATCATTACCCCAGCTAAAGGTTACATTAAAGCGGAAGCATAAGCTTATATATATACAACACGGTACAGATGTTGTGCATTATATTCAAAGGCTCAAAGCTTATATATATCTATATCTATATATATATATATATATATATATATATATATATATATATATATATGGAGTGCTTTATGGACAAAGGACCAAAGGTATAATCCAAAGCATATGTATTATATCTTTTGGCGCGAGATCAAAATAACCAAAGGTTTTAACGCTTGGTTTTAAAACAAACAATTTCTATATGGTGGGACCCTCACCCAATCACATCGAAGAAAGTTCGCAAGCAGAACATGTTAACAAAGAATTGCGATTGTGATGAAAGAACGGACCCGATGGGTTTATAAACCATGACTAATATATGTTTGAGTTTCGTCATAATAGTGAATCATCGGAATCGGAGCATCGGAGCATTGAGATATCGGTACATTCAAATGGAAATTGCAATTGCGATTAATCGCAATCGGAAGAAGTCAAGGAGTGATACATCGCATCGGAAATATCGACGAGTGGGCCCGTAAGGGCATTTTATGTATTAAAATGATCTCTCAGCAGTACATCGCCGGAAGTTACATATGTTATATAAAACAACAGTCTATATGTTAAAATCAATTCTTATCATGCCGAGAGTTAAATTGTGATGTATGAAAAGGGCAGTTACATAGGTATGGCAGTTACAT